>OX327006.1:50544702-51144702 GCA_946800695.1 Geum urbanum
GAATGCGAGGCGTCTTTCCTTCAGATCAAGGAATACTTGGCGTCCATACCGCTCCTCTCCAGGCCCGTCCGAGGAGAAGTTTTGTACATCTACCTGGCCGCCTCCCTCACTGCCGTCAGTTCCGCCCTCGTCCGCAGGGAGGACTGCACGGAGTTGCCCGTTTTCTTCTCAGGGAAGGGCATGACAGGCGCTAAGATCCGATATCCAACAATCGAGAAGATGGCGCTCGCGCTCGTTACCGCCGCCCGACGGTTGATGCCATACTTCCAGGCACACAGCATCCACATCCTCACCAATGTGCCCTTGCGCCAGATACTCCAATCACCCGATCACAGCGGCCGCCTGGCGAAGTGGGCTATCGAACTCAGCGAATTTGACCTCCAGTATAAACCCGAACGAAAATCAAGGGACAGGCAGTGGCGGACTTTATTGTCGAATACACGGAGGCAGAGGGGGCGCCGGCCCGAGCGCCCGGCGACCCGACGGTAGAGGCGTCCGACAAACCGGAGGTCAATGAGCAACCATTGTCGGAGTGGAACCTCTACGTTGATGGTTCCTGTACAAAGAAGGTGAGCGGCGCCGTGATCATCCTAACCGGGCCGGGAGGGGTAAACGTGGAGTACGCCCTCAAGTTCGAATTCAAGACGACCAACAACGAGGCCGAGTACGAGGCGCTCATTGTGGGCCTGCAACTGGCCAAAAATTCGGAGGCGCCCGACCTCAACATATTCAGTGACTCACAATTGGTGGTGAGCCAGGTCGGAGGAGAATTCCAGGCGAATGGGGAGTCCATGATCGCCTATCTGAAGCACGTGAGGGCGCTACTCAAGGGATTCAAACACGTCAACATCAACCATATACATCGAGGGTTCAATGCGAAGGCGGACAAACTGGCCCGACTGGCCACGGCACACGTGCACACAGGACCTGGGCAGCGCATCGTCGAAGTGCTGCGACGACAGAGCATCTCAGGAACGGAGCAGGTCCTGGCAATCGAACCGCACGAGCATAGCTACATGGACGTGCTCGTCGCTTACAAAACCAAGGGGGAGCTACCAGAGGACAAGCGAGAGGCCAGAACCGTTGTCGCACGGGCGGCCAACTTCAGCGTACGGGATGGCACACTGTACCGACAGGGGAGGACTTGGGCAAGTCTCAAATACGTCACTCCAACGAAGGGCAACTCAATCTTGAAAGAAATCCATTCGGGCACGTGCAGCCATCATGCGGGCGCCAGGGCGATCGTACACAAGGCCCTTCGATCCGGCTTCTGGTGGCCCACCATCCACGCAGACGCCACTGCACTGACGAGCAAGTGTCACCAGTGCCAGCTGCACGCGCACCATCAGCACGCGCCCGCGGTCCCACTGTCCATCCTTCTATCGCCCGTTCCGTTCGCACAGTGGGGACTGAACCTAATCGGAGAGCTTCCAAAGTCGAAGGGGCAGTACATGTATATGATCGTCATCATTGACTACCACACCAAATTCATCGAAGCCCAGCCGATGGCGAAGATCACCACGGAGAAGGTGGAGCGCTTCCTCTGGCGTTTCCTCTTCTATCGGTATGGGACGCCGATCAGCATCATAACGGACAACGGGCCGCAGTTCAACAACCCCAGGCTCATAGCCTTCTGCAAGCGCCAAGGAACGGACCTCATTTTCGCGTCGCCAGCGCACCCCCAGAAAAACGGGCAAGTAGAAGCAGCGAACAAAATTATCAAGGCTGGCATCAAGAAGAAAATCGAAGATATTGAACCTGGGGATGCGGGTTACGGGCGCTGGCCCGAGGTCATTCCAGAGATTCTGTGGTCCATCCGAACGACCGCCAACGCTTCCACGGGCGAAACCTCGTTCAGCCTCACGTTCGGAACGGAAGCCGTGCTACCATTGGAGATTACCCATCAGAGCCTACAGATCGAGGGGTACGATCCACGAACGAACAGTGAGGGGCTACGACTCAACAACGATCTGCTGGAAGAGCGAAGATACACGGCGCACCTCCACAACGCCACAAACAAGCAGAGGATCGCCCGATTATTTGACCAGCGCATTCGGGCTCGCCCAATCCAACTGGGGGACTGGGTGATGAAGGCAATCCAGCAGAAGGTAAAGGCACTCCGTCCGTTGTGGGAAGGCCCGTACGTCGTTGACGAGGTGATAAGTGCCAGCACTTTCTACCTCAGGGACATGCAGGGTCAATGACTACGACACCCGTGGAACATACAACATTTGAGGAAGTACTTTCATTGAAATTTTTTGTTATGTTGTACTTAATGTGTACTTCTTCGTTTTTGTAATATTATCGCGTTTTGTTTGTCCTTACCCCTCCCGCCCATGTACTCGGGGGACTGGGGATAGGCTATTCGCAAAGCTGTAACACTTGGTCAAATTCCATTCAAAGAAACAAGCACGTGTTCGCGTGAGTTACTCAAAAGATGCCAAAAAAATAAAAATAAAAAATCAAGAGACAAGGCACATGAACGGAAGGAAAAAAAACTTCATTAATACGCCCGATTACAAAAAACAACTGGCGGGAATCAAAGGCACGAAGGCCCGATTACAAAAGATACTACTCTATTACAAAAAAAAAAAAGGAAAGCTACTCTACAGATCCACCACCTGCCCCGCCCGCCTGCTCCTCAGCCGCCACTTCCCCCGCCTGCTCCACCACTGGCTCTTTCGGCTGGGCGGAAGTCCCGAGCGCCTGCTCCTCCAGGAAGGCGTCATAGCGCTCCAAGTCCAGGAAGGGCGATACCGTCTCCTGGAACTCGGCCACCTGGCTATCCGCCTCAGCAGCCACCAAATCTCGGAACTCCGAAGAATTCTTGAATATGGCAACCGCTTCCGCTTGGGCCTGGTGGACGCGCTCCTCCGTCCACGCCTGGCGCTCTACCTCCATGAGCCGGGACTCCATCTCCGCCACCCGGTTGGCCGCCTCAGCCTTCGCCTCTTCGAGCGCCGCCAGAGCAGTGTCACGCTCGGCCTTGTGCAGCGCCTCTCGCTCCGCCGCCTCCCGTACGCGCTCCGCCGCCCCCTGGACCTCGCGTCGCAGGCGCTTCGCCAGCTGCTCAGACTTGGCCTGGTCGTGCAGGAGCCTCTTGTTTTCCTCGGCAAGCTTGCGCATCTCCTCTTTCAGCCCCTCCGCATACCGATTGTTGGCAAAGCGCTCGCGCGCCAGATACATCTTGTGTTGCATCACCATGCAGAGGTTGAACGCCCTGTCCATCTCATCTGGACCATCAGCCGCCGCCTGCGGTATCAGCCCGTTGACGGACTTCACGCCGAGCTCGATGGCTTGCGTTAGCGGTGCACAGAAGGCAAACGGAGAATCCGTCCTCGGCCGCTTCAACGGAGGCTCACCAGTCCCTCCGTGCCCGGACACCCGTGGGGGACTTGGAGGACGGCTGGAAGATTGGGGCGTAGCAGGAGTACGAGCCGATGACTGGGGCGTTCTAGCAGTCTCCCGCCTGTCCCGCAGATCATCCCGATTCGACCGGCGCTGATCGCGCTCCCCTTGCCGCTTCTCGCGGTGCTGCTCCGCACGGTCCGCCCGCGCCTGCGTCTTGGAAGCGCCAGCATTACTTGGGGGCAGGCGAGGGGCATCCGCCCGGATGGGCTGCGCGAACTCAGCAACGTTTGGAATGGGGAGTTTGGGTTGAGTGGTCTCCCCCAGCACGAGCCCACCGCGCCCGTCATCCGCCACCTTGTGGGCCTTCGCAGCAGTCTCCCGCAGTGCAAGCAGGCGACGCTTAAGAGCTTCATCCTTATCCGTGACCTTGGACTTCGTCATTTTAACTGCAAAAGCACACAAGCGGATGGTCAGCAACAGAAAACAGTTAGTCAACCTACTCCTACTCCTAGCAAAAGACTACAAAGGCCCACAGACCAGGCGGCCTGGCGAGACGCGTGTGTTCGATAAGATCCCAGTGGCAGGCGGCACAGAAATATCTTGACTCGGGCTCCGGGTCGAACACGAACTTCAAACGGGCGATCCTGGCCTCTTCAATGGGCGTGAGCGGATACTCGTTTGTATCGAGTTGATGGAAGGCTTGGGGGACTCGATCGATCTCATCAGCATTAGCCGCATACTCGGGAGCAAAGGCGCCAAACTCCCAATCACCACCCACCAGGCAGTTGATCGTGCGCCAGGAGGTCGAAGAGCTCGGCGGGTCCACCAACCACCACTTCACGCGGGGCTCCACCGTGAAGGTCCCCGAATCCCTCTGGCGCGTAGAGTATCGAAGACGGAAGAAGTGCAGGAACTCCGCCCGCGTTGGCTGATCCATTCCACTCACCCGGAAGATGTTGAACATTGCTACAAGCGTACGGGTGAGCGTGGGCCCGCATTGACCGAGGGAGATCTTCAGCAGCGCCAGCATGTATTGGAAGAACGGGTGCAGTGGTAGCTTTATCCCGGCCTTCAGATGGAACTCACTCAGGCAGACGTGTCCAAGCGGTGGGCGGGTGAACGTGTCCCCTTTGCTAGGCATCCGCAGATGCACCGAGTTCGGTATGTGGTAGTTTCGCGCCCATCTGGCCATCTCCGAGACGGACGGCGCGCGCTCTGGCTCTTGGACAGGCGTCCCGTCAGGAAACACCCAGTGAACAGGTCCACCTTCCGCCAACTGAGGAACGGACTCTCCCCCCTGTACGCTCCCCTCACCCCACGGATCAGAACCGCCCGAGTACCCGCCCGACGAGCTTTCCAATCCTGCGTTGACGAGCGCCTGCTTGAAAGCCATTTACTGCACCACGGGAGAGGTGTTAGGGATACATCGAAGGGGCGTCACACTCAACACAGACTCATACGACGACGTACTCGACGTACTCGACCCGCCCAACCCACAACTAATCCACCCAACCCCTCTATGTATATGCGTTCGAGCGATTGCCCGCTTGACACCTCTATCGGCTCCATCCCTAGACGCACGCACGCGCAAACCCACACTTAGCCACAAATTTTCCCAAACAGAAACACCAAAAACTCACAAAAAAACTACCCAAAAACAGATCGATCCCACCCCACTCAAGAACACGCCCTGTTCTTGAGTTCAGAACCCAGAAAAAGCAAAAACAAACAACAAACAGAATCAAAACAGAAGGTACGAGAGCCTCACCAGGTTGAGATTTGTAAGTTGAAGATGGCACGTCGAGCACGTATTCCGGCAAAAAAAACACGAACGAATAAGAACGGAGAGTAGGTTGCAGAGTGATTCCGGCAGAATTTCGGCAAGTATGAAAGTGATGAAGGAAGACGAAAACCAGAGCCCTATTTATACTAATCAGACGGGACACGCGAACGAACGCCAGCCGTCCATTTTCGCGTGTCCTCCGTCAGATCACGACACGTGGCCCAGGGCGGTTTACTTGCCATCCTAAGTAACCGCGCCAACTCTTCAGCTTCCCGCCTTGGTTTTCAAACCCTAACACGGTCTCCAACAGCTCGACATGTGGCGCCCATGCACCACTCCCACGCTCCCACGCGCGTGACGTCTGCCCTTCGAGCAGTTATGACGACATCAGCATTTAATGCTAGGGCACGCCGGCATTAATGACGACGGCTAGCATTTTTGGCAAAAACGGTTCCCCAAGAGAAGTCAAAAGGAATGTCACCTCAACGAACACCTCGTCAGACAGAATCACCCCACCCAAGGCATCCCACGCCACGCCCCCGGGCTGGCGCGCTTAGCACCCGCACGCCCATGCACCCGCAAGTTACCATCAGGTTAGTACAACACTATTCGGGTGCCTCGAAAAGCGAGTGAACGCCTGAGTTCCCCTCTTTCGGCCGCACGCCGAATGAAGAACCTACGCCGTACGGGCATGGGGTTCTTCCCCTCCGTACATGTAAACGTTAGACAGCAAGCCGGGTTAGGCGGCAGAGGCATGGGGTCCGCCCCCTCTTTGCGCGCGCTGAGACCGATGGGCGGCACGGGTGTGGGGTCCGTCCTCTCCGTGAGCGCACCGTTACACGATCGAAGAGCAAGCCGGCTGTCACGACAGAGGCATGGGGCCAACTCCTCTCTGGGTGTGTCACGACCGATGGGAGGCACGGGCGTGGGGTTTTGCCCCTCCGTGTGAGTGCAACGTTAACGATCGAAAAGCCGACTCGGACGGCAGGGGCGTGCGGTCCGTCCCCTCTTGATCGTGCCGAGACCGAGGAACGTCGCGGGCATTGGTCCCGCCCTCCCCGGACGTTGAAGGCAAGCCGGATTAGGCGACAAAGGCATGCGGTCCATCCCCTCTTTGTGCGCACTAAGACTGAAGAATGGCACGGGTACGGGGTCCATCCCCTCCGTACACGTTAATTGTATGTCGCGGTCTTGATCACTCCATTGACGCTACACCGTACACGACGGCATCCCCGTTGACGTACGCGGTGCACAACGGCATCCCAACGCTTGTGTCACGAACAACATTCGCATACATTCACGCATCATACCATACATCATACCATACATTCACACATTTGCATATACTGTCTATGATTGTCCATATTCGTGTTTTACCAGGCAATACTCCACGGGCGCGCGGCTCCACATAGCAAGACTCGTTTGGACGCCGGGCCCATAAGTACAGGACCGCACGAACAGGCACACGATCGGCCGCCCAGGTACCCACTCCGTCATGCGAGCCCTTCCTTGACCGGAGAGTTGGGGGACTTGGGGGCCACAGGGTCAACGCACCACTGCTCAATCGAATAAGTATTTGTTTTAATCGCACGAACCCTTTTTCAACTCCTCAGTCAAGAAAGTTCTCTTTGACTTGGGGACTTGATGGACTTGTTTGTATAGCAGTAGTTGTCCGATTAAATATACTTATCCACTTAAGCAAGTAAACAACACCTACCCGACCGTCCGAAAGACCACCTGGAAGGCTTCAACTTTACTCACAAGACCTGCCCCACCCGAGCGCGCACGCGCCCGGTGGGCGCACGCCCGATTATGCGGATCACACACCAGCAAGTACACCAGTCCCACATCGAAGAGCACAAGCAAGTCTCAATCCCAACCACCTATATAGGTAAGGCATTTAATACAGGTAAGGACAGGAATTCACTCGACCCAAACACTACTTACACGCACGCTCGCTTGACTGTTATATCCAATACATCATCTGACTTAGGCATCGGAGCGTTGAAGGCGGGCCACCCCGTCTTGACCCCTGACTGTCTAATCATTGTTGTATTCTTCTAACAGCTGTACCCGAGCACGCGTACCCGCACGCCCGAAAGGAGAGAGAGAGCGCCCGACCATCCGAACAGCTCCAATGTTCGGACGAACAAGGAGAAGGAAGATCACTCGTACTTGCTTCTGCCAGATTACGTCCCGCGCGTAATTCGTTAGAAACAATGAATGTGGGAAAGATTCAACTAGCGGCTATATAGTACGGGATTTTGCTAGCTATTGCATGCCTTGGCTAGCTGGATGTTACATTCCCACGTTAAAATTCAACTATTGTGTGAAGTTACGAAAACCATGTGGCATTTGAGTATATATATGTTTCTACCGAATTATGCAAGACACGTAATATGGCAGAAGAAAGTACGAGTACTCCTTCTTCCTCCTTCTTCGTGCGTCCGAACGCTCGGGCTGTTCGGATGGTCGGGCGCTCTTCTCTTCCTTCGGGTGTGCGGATGCGGATGCTCGGGTACACGCGTTCGGGTGCGGCTGTTAGAAGAATACAACAGTGAACAGACAGTCAGGGGTCAAGACGGGGTGACCCGCCTTCAACGCTCCGATGCCTAAGTCAGATGATGTATTGGATATAACAGTCAAGCGAACGTGCGAGTAAGTAGTGTTCTGGTCGAGTGAATTAGTGTGTAAGGCCGTGAATGAGTCGTGAATTAGTGAGTAAGGCCGTGAAATGAGTCGTGAATTAGTGAGTCTTACCTGTAATAAATACCTTACATATATAGGTGGTTGGGATTGAGACTTGCCTGTGTTCTTCGATGTGGGACTGGTGTACCTGCTGGTGTTGTGATCCGTGCACTCGGGCGTGCGCCTACCGGGCGCGTGCGTGCCCGGATGGGGTGGGTTTGGTAAGTGAAGTTGAAGCCTTCTTGGTGGTCTTGTTGGTGGTCCCGTAGGTGTTGTAAACCTGCTTAAGTGGATAAGTATATTAATCGTACAACTAATGCTATACAAACAAGTTCCCTAAGTCCCCGAGTCAAAGAGTACTTTCTTGATCGGGGAGTTGAAAAAGGGGTTCGTGCGATTAAACAGAAATACTTATCCGGTTGAGCAATGGTGCATGATCCTGTAACCCCCAAGTCCCCCAACTCTCCGGTCAAGAAAGGGCTCGCATGACGGAGTGGGACCTGGGCGTCCGAGCGTGTACCTGTTCTTGCAATTGTGGACCTGTTCGTGTTACCTGGGCCCGGCATCCAAACATATGTTGATAGTTTGGAGCCGCGCGCCCGGGTGGGGTTGGTCTTGTAAACATACATAAGTGCAACAGATATACAGATATATATATATATATATATATATGCAAGTATGGATGTATGGTATGATGCATGAATGTATGGTATGATGTGTGAATGTGTGAGTGTATGCAAATGCTGGTCGTAACGCCAGCGATGGGGTACACTGCGTACGTCGCACGTCGACGGGGATGCCGTCGCGTACGCTGTAGCGTCAACGGTGCGATCAGGACCGCGACCTACAAGTGTTGCAGCGCCCATGATCACGTACTCGTGCCGCCCTTTGGCCTTAGCGCGCGCAGAGGCCTCTGCCGCCTAACCCGGGAAGATTTCGCGCCCGGAGGGGACGTACCCCACACCCGGCCTACGCTCATCGGCCTCGGGCCATTGAAGGAGAGGACGTACCCCACACCCCTACCGGAACCCGAGTCGGCGGATCGATCGTTATCGTTACGTACACGGAGGGGAAGAACCCCACGCCCGTGCCGCCCATCGAGCTTAGCCCTGCTAATTCGGCTTGTACTTTCGCGAACGTCGAGGAGGACGCATCCCCTACTCGCGTCGCTTATCAGTCCCATGGCCTATAGGGGGGGACGGACCTCACATCCCTACTAGGACTTAGTTGGTGTACGGATGGGAAGAACCCCACGCCCGTGGTCGCCTATCGAGTCTTGGCGCGCGCAAAGAGGGGACGAACCCCATGCCTGTTGCCGCCCAAACCGATTTTAGTTCGTCAGGAGAGGGGACGTATCACATGCCTCTGCTAGGAGTGAGCTGGCGCACGGAAGGGAAGAACCCCACGCCCGTGCCACCCTGAGCGCGCGCAAGAGAGGGGACGGACCCCATGCCTATTGCCGCCCATCGATTTTGGGACGCCCAGCGAGGGGGCGGACCCCATGCCTCTGGTACCTAATCCGGCCTGCACTTGTGTGAACGGAGAGGACGTACCCCACACCCGTCGCCTGTCGGTCTGCAAGGGGAGGACGGGCCCCCTGCCTTTTTCATAATAGGCAACCTGTATTCTTGCGTACGAAGAGGACGTACCTCACACCCGTCGCCTTCAGCGCCTGCATACTGCCAGGACTGAATCGGTGCGTCGATCGTTTAATGTTGCGCACACGGGGGGAACACCACGCCCGTGGCGCCCATCGAGTTTAGCGCGCCATGCATGTTGCCGCCTAAACCGTGTTGCCAGTTTCTTACCGATGCGCGCACGGAGGGAGGGGCCCTTCGCCCGCGGTGGTGTTTATCTTGTTCGGATGTGTGTGGATGATCTGTGTACACCGGTCGTGCGGGCTGTGTGCCTTGCCTTGGTTTTGGTGGTGCTTTGATGAGTCGTGTGGAGGTGATATTCCTTTTGACTGCTCCTCGGGAACCGGTGCGCGGTAAATGCTAGCCGTTGCACTCAATGCTGGTGTTGTGATAACTGCTTGAAGCTCGGACGTTAGGCGCGTGGGCGCGTGGGAGTGATGCATGGGAGCCGCGTGGTGAGCTTTTGGGGATCGTGTGAGGGCTCGAAATCGAGGCGGGAAGTTGAAGAGTTGGCGCGGTTACTTAGGAGGGCAAGTAAACCGGTCTGGGCCACGTGTCACGATCCGACGATGGACACGCGAGAACGGACGGCTGGCGTTTGCTGGCTGACGTCGTGCGAGTTGTATAAATAGGGGTGTGGTGTGGCCTCTTTCCTCATCTTCTACGATTTGCCCAAAAACGCGTTTGCCCACTGTTCTCCTCGGATCTCTGCTGTTCTTCGTTTCTTGCCGGAGTACCTTCGTCGGCGTTCCTCCTGTCTTTCGTGTGGTACCGAATTGGTGAGGCTCTTACCCTGTTGCTGTTTGTTTCCCGTTTTTGGTTTGTGTGTTTTCTGGGTTTTTGGGCTTATCTGGGTGTTTGCTTCTCAAGAACAGGGTTTGTTCTTGAGGTGGGTGGGATTTTGATCTATTTTTGGGGTAATTTTTTGTGGGTTTTGGTGTTTCTGGTGGTTTTCCCCCCCTACTCTCTTTTGCTAAGTGTTGTCCTTGCGCTCGTTCTTCTGATATACCCTGTCGCTCCGCCACATCTGCCTCCGTTCGAACGTGCTGGGCCATTCCGCACGGGCGGAAGTCCCCCAAACCCCTCGTACGCTCGGTACGAGCGAGTGCCCTATGGGCGCAGGCGTGCCGCCAGACCGCCCGGGCTGTGTTGTAGTTTTTTACCAAGAAACATGAATAGGATAATTTGTGAAGTGTTGTGTTTACTAACCTTTCGTGTACGTGCTTGCAGTGAAAAATATCGAAGTCCAAGGCTATTGAAATGGATGAAGCGCTCAAGCGTCATCTGCTCAGAATGCGGAATGTTGTCGCGAAGGTCCACAAGGTGGCAGATGTCGGTGGTGGCCCATTCGTCCCGGGGGATAATACCCAGCCCAAGACCCTTGTTTCCAACGTGGCTGCCCTTGCCCCGCCCGTCCAAGGGCCACAAGCGGATGCTCCCCGCCCGCCACCAGGTGATGTGGCTGGACCCGAGGCCCATGCCCGGGTGGAGCGTGAGCAGCAGCAGTTCGAGCGAGATGATGTTGGGGACAAGCGGGAGGTTGTTCGTGCGTTTCCGTCTTCAAGTCGAGCGTCCGGCGTGCTTCCGTCTTCCAGTCGAGCGCCAAGTCCCCCACAATACACCCGGAGTGGATACTCTTGCTCTCCAAATCCCTCGCTCCCGTCCCTGGGTCCGCCAAGGTCTCCTGAGCAAGGGGAGGTCGAGGAGCGGGCGCAGAAGCGTCCCCGAACTGAAGAATCCTCTCTCGGCCCCGCTCCTGGGTCGAGTGGTGATGTTGTGGATGGCCTGCGCCGTGTGCTGGCGGATGGTGCTGCCTCTCTTGGGTCCCTGCTGCAGCCGCTGAAGGATGTCGCCCCTGATGGGCTGGATGGGGTCTTCGCTGCGTGCACCCGTCTGATGCAGCAGGTTTTCCGCGTCCGCTCGCGGGAGATTGCGGAACTTGCACGCCTCAGGGTCGACGCTCTGGAGTATCGGAAGGTGGTGGAGCGGTTGGTGGCTAGGGCGGACAAGGCTAATGATCTAGCGCGTCGGTATGTCGCCCGTGCGGAGGAGGCGGCTGTCCGGTCGGATGAAGCTGCTGCCTGTGAAGCTCTGGCAAAGATTGATCGGGATAAGGCCGTGGCCGAGGTGGAGCAGTTGCGTGCCGAGCTGAACCGTGTGCGTGCCGAAGCAGCCGCCCGGGAGGCGTTCCTGGCGTCTGAAGTTGAGGGGTGGTCGGGCGTTCAGGTTCCCGCGTACGAGAGGGAGGTGTGGCCCTCTAGGAAACCTGCTGAGGCGGAGCTGGAGCCGGTGATCAGGCGGATGGATCCGGTCGAGCAGGTGGAAGCCGTTGAGGTGGAGTCGTCGGATGAGGGTGAAGAGTTGGATGTTGATACTGGGGTGTAGTAGAAATAGCCTTCATTTTCCTTCTTTTCCCTTGTAATAGAGTAGGGTCCTGTAATCGGGCGAATGAATGAAGTTTCTTTCCGTTTGTGTGCCTTGTCTGGATTTTTTTTTTGTTTTTTGTTTTTTTGTTTTTGGCATCTTTTGAGTAACTCACGCGAATGCGCGCTTACTCCCTTGCTTTTGATGGCTATGGGTTTTAACCAAGTGTTACATTTGCGCGAGTAGCCTATCCCCAGTCCCCCGAGTATGTGGGCGGGCGGGGTAAGGACGAACGGGCGTGCAAATATAAACTAACGGAAAGAGTACAACAAAAGTACAATATAGTAAGATTCCAACGAGTACTTCCCCAAATGCTGGACGTTCCACGGGTGCCGTAGTTGTTGACCCTGCATGTCTCGGAACTTTGCGAAATGTTGGCGCTTCCCTCCATGGACGGGGTGTCCTGCTTCTGTTGGATTGCCTCCCAGTCCCCCAGGTGGATTGGTCGAGCCCGAATGCGCTGGTTGTATAGTCGGGCGATCCTCTGCTCGTCCTTCCAGTAGTTTATTGCTAAGACGTGGCCCCTCGTCGCTCGTGCGTGGATCGTGCCCTTCAATCCGTGGGCTCCAAGGCAAGAACCTCCTGCCTGCCCCGAGGCTCTGCGGTTTCTTCGTGGTTGTATCCCCGAACGTGCCCGATTCCACGCTCGGTTGGGAATCTTCCCAAGAGCAAATGCCCTGCGACGATCAATTTTAGTCTGCAGATCCCTGGCCTCCCGAGTATGGCGTTGTAGGGGGAGGGGGTGTCCATGATGATGAAGTCTGCTCGGATCTCGCCGTGTGGGGAGTCGGGTGCGCCAATCTTGACCCGCAGGCTGTCGCTCCCGATTGGGTATGATGTCTCGCCCGTGAAGCTGGCTACACACTCGTGGTCCTGCGACATTTTGCTGGTGGGCCGCCCGAGCGCCGTGTACGCGTCGAAATAGATCACGTTTACGGACGCCCCATTGTCTACCAGCACCCTCTTCACAAGGAATCGGTCGATGATCGCGTCGATCACGAACGGTAAGGTGCTATCCTTCGGGCTTTCCTCCTCGTCCCTTGCTGTGAAGCTAATGGTGGGCGCTTCCTTCCTTCCTTCCTTGGGTGCTCTCCCTGCCCCGATCGTCAGCACTTCCCTGCTCGAGCGATCGTGCGATGATGCTCTCTCCTTGCGCTTGCCCCCAGATATCGTGTTGATAGTCCCACGGGTCCCGGCGTTCGTCTCGCGTTGTTGTCTCCCCTCCCTGGGAGGGGTGGCTCGATCGTCTTTCAAGTTTTCAATGGCCTTCTTCAGCATAATGCAGCTGTTGGTATGGTGGGTGGTGGCATTGTGGAATTCGCACCATACGTCCGGGAGTTGGCCGGTCGGAGTCATCGCCCTCGTCATGTTGTTTGGTGGTGGTATCCGGTGTCGATGCAGGCAGAGTAGGTGCTCGGGCGACTGCCCGTCGATCGTGAAGACCTCTTGTCCCGCCGGTCGATAGCGCGATGCCGGTGGTAAGCGGGCACTCTGCTGCGCTTGCCCCCGCGCCTGGTTGTAGCTGTTGCCCTGATGACCGCGGAAGAAAGGCCTCTGGTAATTCTGTCTGTGCATGTCCCGACTCCTCTTAAAGCCCCCGGTTGGTCTGTCGTCGTCCGCCAGCTGTCGCGGTTGGGCGCCTGTCGCTTCTTGCTTGCTGGAACTGGGCTCGGGGGCAGACCCGTACACTCGCGTCTCCACTAACGCCTTCTGTACGACCAGGTCCATGATCTCGTCGTAGTCGAGATGCTCCTTCCTTACTAGTTTCTCTACGAACGGGGTGGCGAGCAAGTTATCCATCAGGGCCACCTTGGCCACTCGCTTATCAAGGTCTCTGCATGTGCTTGCGAGCGTCCTCCATCGGTTGATGTAGCTCGACAGGTTCTCGTCCGTCCCCTGGCGGATCTTGAGGAGGATGCTCGCGGTGTTGTATTTCCCCTGGAGCCGATAGCGCTTCTGGAAGCTCTCCGCCAGCTCGAGGAATGAATGGATGGACCCTGGGGGGATCTCGTAGAACCAGCTTCGTGCTTCCTCCGCCAACGTTTCCTGAAACAGGAAACACAAGGTTGGATCCGAATACCGGGTTCCGTCCGTGGTGGACCGAAACTCGTCCACGTGCGCGCGTGGATCTCCGCTCCCGTCGAACCGAGCGATCTTCGTTATCTTCGCATGGGGGTCCCTTCCCCTCTCCAGTATATGTGTTGAGAACGGCCCGGACTGACCCGGGGGCGAACGTCCTCACGCAAACGTGAGACTTCCTCCGCCAGCTCTTCCATCCTCCGGAGGATCAGCGTGTTGTTTGTCGGGGGCGTCGATTCCTCCACGGGTGAGGGCGCTCGGGCCGCCCGGGCGTCGGTCCTGTCAAACGGGTGTCGCTCCTTGCTGGTGGTATCCTGGGTCTCCTCGTGCTGCTCCATCTGTTGGCTGATGAGTGTGTCCAGTCGCTCCTCCAACTTCTGACGGATTTGGCGCTCCTCTGCTCTCTCGAGCGCTGCCTCCCGTAACTCCTGGACCAGGCTGCTGATGCGCTCCTCGCCATCAGTCCTGTCGCTTGCTAGTACATACCGCCCTGCGAGTCTGGCGGCGTCTCTCCGACGGGTGTGTTGCTGTCGTTAGTCACCGGGTTGAGCATGTGGACCTTTGGTTTTTGTGGTGTTTATACGAGGTTTGCAATTTGTAAGTTTCCCACAGACGGCGCCAACTGTTTCTACCGAATTACGCAAGACACGTAATATGGCAGAAGCAAGTACGAGTACTCATTCTTCCTCCTTCGTGCGTCCGAACGCTCGGGCTGTTCGGATGGTCGGGCGCTCTTCTCTTCCTTCGGGTGTGCGGATGCGGATGCTCGGGTACACTCGTTCGGGTGCGGCTGTTAGAAGAATACAACAGTGAACAGACAGTCAGGGGTCAAGACGGGGTGGCCCGCCTTCAACGCTCCGATGCCTAAGTCAGATGATGTATTGGATATAACAGTCAAGCGAACGTACGAGTAAGTAGTGTTCTGGTCGAGTGAATTAGTGTGTAAGGCCGTGAATGAGTCGTGAATTAGTGAGTAAGGTCGTGAAATGAGTCGTGAATTAGTGAGTCTTACCTATAATAAATACCTTACATATATAGGTGGTTGGGATTGAGACTTGCCTGTGTTCTTCGATGTGGGACTGGTGTACCTGCTGGTGTTGTGATCCGTGTACTCGGGCGTGCGCCCACCGGGCGCGTGCGTGCCCGGATGGGGTGGGTTTGGTGAGTGAAGTTGAAGCCTTCTTGGTGGTCTTGCTGGTGGTCCCGTAGGTGTTGTAAACCTGCTTAAGTGGATAAATATATTAATCGTACAACTAATGCTATACAAACAATATACATTATGTCATATCATGCCCCAACATAGCTAACATCTTGGTGTCCCCTTTGGGATCATCACTTTGGGTATCTTCTTCATTACGGAGACTACTACTAGCTAGTACGTACCAGAACACTGCATAATGCCATGACCGATACCGTACCTCAAGCTTCGAATTCATATATATATATATATATATATATATATATGCGTACGTACGTTAAATACTAGAAACTAGGTTGTGAATCTAACAAAGTTTATATAACTTGAAATAGATTGATCATAAGTAGGCAAACTATAGATCCACATATATAGAAGGATTAGAAGGAAATGAAATAAAAAAATTGCATACATATCACGTAAATGAATCCACAATAGACCATGATAGTGATCGATCCGAGTTGGATGAACTAGAATTCTGAAAACTTGTGTATCTCTAACTAGGCTATCATAGAAATATGATGTGAGCATCACTCTTGACATTTTTGAGGTTTTCTTGAGCGAAAGTTATGTCTGCCCAATAATCATTTTTATTCGATTGAATCTCAGGGCAGAAGTGCTTGAACTTTCCATCACCTACATAGACTTGTACAATTTCATCAAATGAGTGGATTGTTACCTGCAATATTTTTAATTTCTGTAAAGTCTCTAGAATACAATATGCCAACTCTGTCTCGTACCAATTACTTCAGAATCCAAGCATCTTCATCATTTTCAAATGATCATTTGTGGAATGAGTTGCTGTCATCTCTGGAAGACGATGCTGCATAATTGCTGCTGCTGACGAGTTAAATGGCATCACTTCAAGCTAGCTCTTCCAAAAAAGGTGTAGCATTGAGGAGATTCATCACATCTTTGACATCAATAACATTGCCATCATCATCAAACCAATGATTGTTCTCGTCTTTCTTCCAAGGTGATAAATTATGAAGATGTATATACAACCTCATTTGCTTGAGATTTATGAAAATTGGTACGCTTATTCGAGGTATTTCTTCTCCTATTATACTCAAATGAAGAGTCTCGCACGAGGCAAATTGGATTAATGGTGACACTAAATTCTCGGTTTTACATAGGAGGTATCGACAAAACACTCTTGCTAACCTTAGAGTTTTGAAAAGGAAAGAATTGGCCCAGCAACTTGGAATGTATTCTGCCAGATTACGTGTCTTGCGTAATTCGGTAGAAACAGTTGGCGCCGTCTGTGGGAACCTTACAAATTGCAAACCTCGTATAAACACCACTAACCAAAATACATGTATTTCATCTGTTGCTGCCAAGACCATTCCGATCCCGCACGACCATTCCGATCCCGCACGGTCAACCCGATCCCGCACGATCAACCCGATCCCGCACGATCATCACCCGTCACTCCAAAAGATAAGTGTTCTTAGTCTCACACCACTCTTCTGCTCAAAATGTATTCGTACTCCACCCGCACGACCGTTCCGAGGCCTATTCTTGGCGGACTTCAAACAGCAAGATTCGTTCGGGAGTCGCGCGCAAGCGGCTCGGATCCATTCATGCATCATTCGCACGACCGATCGGACGCTTAAGTTATGCCCCACCCGCACGACCGTTCCGAGGCCTATTCTTGGCGGACTTCGAACAACAAGATTCGTTCGGGAGTCGCGCGCAAGCGGCTCGGATCCATCCATGCATCATTCGCACGACCGATCAGACGTTTAACGGCTCCAAACAGCAAGATTCGTTTGGGGGTCGGGGTCAGCGGCTCGGATCCATCCATGCATCATTCGCAAGTCCACATTCGCTCATTCGCATAGCACGATCATGCAAGTCAGGCATAATACGCAATACTCGTCAGGCACACGATCATGCTCGGGCGCACAGGTACTCGATCAGGCGCTGACACGCACAGTTACCCGATCATGCGCGGGCGCACATACACGATCATGCGCGGGCGCACAGGTACACCACCGCACGAACAGGTACACGATCGGATGCACAGGTACCCACTCCGTCAAGTGAGCCCTTCCTTGAACGGAGAGTTGGGGGACTTGGGTGTTACAGGACGCGCACCACCGCTCAATCGGATAAGTATTTTTATTTAATCGCACGAACCCTTTTTCAACTCCCCAGTCAAGAAAGTTCTCTTTGACTTGGGGACTTGGGGGACTTGTTTGTATAGCATTAGTTATCCGATTAATATACTTATCCACTTAAGCAGGTATACAACACCTACCCGACCATCAGAAGGACCACCAGGGATGCTTCAACTTTACTCACAAGACCGACCCCACCCGAGCGCGCACGCGCCCAGTGGGCGCACGCCCGAATGCACAAATCACACACCAGCAAGTACACCAGTCCCACATCGAAAAACACAAGCGAGTCTCAATCCCAACCACCTATATATGTAAGGTATTTATTACAGGTAAGATATATAGAATTCGTATCTCATCACTCTTGTGCACGTTCGCTTGACTGTTATATCCAATACACTATCTAACTTAGGCATCTGAGCGTTGAAGGCGGGCCACCCCGTCTTGACCCCTGACTGCATGTTCATTGTTGTATTCTTCTAACAGCCGCACCCGAACGCGTGTACCCGAGAAACCGCACCCGCACACCCGAAGGAAGAGAAGAACGCCCGACCATCCGAACGGCCCCAACGTTCGGACGCACAAGAAGAAGCAGGAAGATCACTCGTACTTGCTTCTGCCAGATTACGTGTCTTGCGTAATTTGGTAGAAACAGACAGCCGTGGATGGATTTGAATATTTGTAGAGAATCCTTTTTTATTTGTCATAATGAATTTGCCTCAACAAAGCCAGAAAGAGGGTGGGTATAGTGATCAAATATGATTCCAATATTTCAGGAAACTTCTCGGGATCATAATCTTTCAAGATAATTGAATCGATCAAACAAATGATATGGTTTTTTATTTCTTTCTATATTTTCAATTAGGGTGATTAATTGAAAATATGTAAATATATATGTAAGTCATTAACACATGCAAGCGATGCAACATATATGTAAATATGGTAGGCGAGGAGATTAACAATGTGCTAATTGATTTCCATTTCGATCTATAATAATGTCATTATACAAAGGTACGGTTTTTGTGCATAGTATAGGTCTTTGTTACTGGAGCAAATGTCTCTTAATAATCCATTTTATATCGTTGAGTATAATCTTTAGCAACTAGACGAGCTTTATATCTATCAATGTTACCATCTGCTTTCAACTTCACTATAAATACTCATCTACGTCCAACAATCTTCTTCTCACGTGGTGCTGGAACAATCTTCCAAGTTCCATTCTTTTGTAAAGCTTTCAGTTTTTCATTCATAGCTTGTTTCCACTAATGCATCCTACACATTACTAGGAATAGATATTGTAGTTAATTGATTAACAACAAGTGTATATGATCCAGACAATTTATGGTGAGATACAAAGTTAGCAAAAAGATATTTGGCTTTGGCTTTTGTTGGAAATTAAACCCATACACACTTGATGCACTAAGAACTAGCCCATAAGTATCTAGAGTTTTTTCACCCACAAGTATATATGGTCAAGTAATAGTATTTATAAGAAGTCGAGTGTCGAACTTACGAGGATTGACCACTTTACTCCTTAGTTTGAAATGAAAAAACGCTTAGACTACAGCTAAACTAGACATTAACCTTGACACTAAAACTAAAATGAAATGCGGAAATGAATCTCACACTACTAAGTCTTTTAGAGACTTAACATTGTAATGGGTGATTAGACTACGCTGAGTGATTAGCGAAGTTGATTGATTGCTTATTTTAGACTAAAACACGAAAACTAAAATAGCAACGAATTCACAATAAAGAAGAATGGTTGACTAAGGAAATCCCCGCCAACCATGTGATGCTCAAACAATGTCTCGATTTATGTAGGTAGATTATTAATGCTAGTTTCACACAATTTAAGTCCAAATCATGACCTTGTGAATCATGTTTGGTTTTGAACTCAAAGTTCCTAGGTCATTTTAGACTTTAGACGGTTTGAGCCCAACCTCAAAGTATTTTATGAATCGGGGTTAAGACCTAAGTCATTTCAGGCCTATATCTTGACCGTATATCACGTGAGTGAAGTCAACAAGCATACAATGCGATAAATGTGGAAGGAATCTCTATTGGAGGATCCGAGAGAAAGTCTAAGTGAATCCCCCAACTTGCACCTATTGAGTTACGAGTCAAGAGAGTCAACTAGTAGCCATAATAACCTTTTTGATTCAATACGTGCTTGGTTAGAGCTCTTCAAATATATTGATATTTAAGGAAGCTTTAGTCCTTGCTTAGTACTAAGGAAACCAAACCTTAAGGTAAAACCCTCTTGGAATAGACCATAATCATGTTTACATGCTCATCTAGCCTTAAATGAGTAGCTAATTCAAATAAGGTCGTATTTTTAGTTTCTCAAAACATATATTAATTTAGCTAAGGTCAACACATTCATAGATGAAACAAATCATGAAGCTTAAACATATAAACATCCACCAACACATAGTAATCTCATTCACAAACACATGTTTCACACAACATACACAAAACATAAACCATACATAAATTAAGGCATCATTTGTTCACATCACATGAACCCTAGCCTCTCACATGAACACATATTAATCAATAATTCGTTCACTAACTTATATATTACCCGATTCAAGGTTATTAGTATGTACCTCAAGTAATTAAGACATTCTGGACAGACTCTTCGGTTGTTGGAGTAGAAGAAGGATCTTCATGAGATATTGCTTCAGAAGAAGAAGAAGGTTGAACTTCAGTTGATGACACTTCAACTTCAGTACTCGACGGATTGGGGAGT
Organism: Geum urbanum; assembly: GCA_946800695.1. Classification (NCBI taxonomy): domain Eukaryota; kingdom Viridiplantae; phylum Streptophyta; class Magnoliopsida; order Rosales; family Rosaceae; genus Geum; species Geum urbanum. The sequence continues at coordinate 50,564,738 of OX327006.1, forward strand.
TTCTCGACGGGTCGATTGCATCAATCTATTCTGTTTCTGGTTTGTTCTTCGATGGGTTGAGAAAGGGTCTCGACAGGTCGAAGGGCACCTTCTGTCCAATTTTGATTCTATTTCTTAAAGGGTCGAGAGAGTCTTTCTATCTCGTTTTGGGTTCTTTGTTCGACGGGTCAAGGGAAATTCTCAACGAGTTGAACAGGTTTCCTGTACTGTTTTTTTCTTGATTTCCAGGATCCTGAAAAATCAGAAATTGAGATAAAAGATTATAGAGCAAGAGAATGTTTTAGTGATTTGACTCACAGATAATAAGTTATATGCTAGAGAGGGAACAACAAGGACAAAATTAAGAGTTAAATCATTAGAGGGTTGCACAGATCCTTCACTAAGAGCAGGAGAAGGAGAACTATTAGCAATAGAGACAACATGTTTATGGGAAGTTTTAAGGGTATCAACAACACTAGGGTTATTTTTCAAATGATCAGTTGCACAAGTAATTATTATCCAAGATCTATCCGCAGATAATGTGGTGAGAGAATATGTCTTACCCCCTTTACCTGTTTCAACGATGAGTGCAGATGGTTGTTGTTCAGATGAATCTGTGGTGCTTATAACTACTCTGGGGATATTCTTACGCGGCTTCCGGGAGATGTCCTACCATTCAGAATACTCAACGAGTTCATAACATCGCTATTTTGTATGACCAACCTCCTTGCAATGAGTACATGTGAAATTAAATAATTTGGCACGAGGCTTTCCACCAGAATGAAGAGGACCAGAGAAGCCAGGAGGAGGACCCTGGTGTCACTGAGAATTTGCTGCATTGGTAGTACTAGGTGGCGGAATGGAGGTAGTCATGGCAGGTGCTTCAGATGGAGTTGCAGATAGTGCAACTCGGTTGCTTTAAAATCGCCTGATATGAGCATATATCTGCTCAAGATCCAAATTCTGTTCTTTCCTCAGGAGTTCTTCACACACTTGACTAAATTCAACATCAAGCCCCATCAAGAACATGTGAACTCGTTGGTGAGCCATATATGAGGATTCATGCACCACGTCATCAATAGTTTCATGGTAGTGTCTTAGGCCCTGATCCATCTCATCTAGCTATCCAATAATTTCATTCTAGTATGTTGAAAGAGGTCTTCCATTCTGTTTCGCCCAAAAACATAGGCGATGAAGTTCAAAGATTTGGTTTCACCTGATTCATCATAGTAGGTCTTGTACAGGGCATCCAAGATTGCCTTGGCTGTTGGCAATCAGAGGTACCGATTTCACAATCCAAATCCAGGAAACATATTTTCAACAAGCCAACACTTCACTTTGCTATTATTAGTGGCCCATGATTGGTATTCTGCGAAGGAAGCAACATGAGCAATGCTAGTGAGAAGGGCAAACTTGTTATGACCTTCGATACAAATCTTCATGAAAGTAGACCAACTATAATAGTTGGATTTAGTTAACAGATCGTCGATGGGAAAAATAGAGTTGTCTTGAATGGTGTTGTGGTAGTGTTGATGATTGTGGATGAGTTGTATGACAACTCCTTCATTGTTAGTGATGATTGCTCCATCAAAAAATTCTCCATTGTTGTTGTTAGCGAATACATTCTCAATCTCCATCTCTTCAAGTTTTCAGACTTCAGGTACATGTTTAGATATAATAGAAGGAAAAAAAAATTGGTGGTGGTTTAGGGTTTCAATTCAAATTTAGTGTTTTCAAATTCCATGAATTTGGCTCTGATGCCAAGTAGAAAAGTATTTTACGGAGAATTCAATGATTTTATTCATCCCAATTTTTGGGTTAATATAACTTTACAAGTGGTTTTCTAAAAGGAAAAGATATCTACACAATCCTGTCATATCTACAAGAGTTGATTCTAATTACAATAAGAATATATATTTCCAACATGTCATATATATCTTCTATCATATCTCGAACAATATGTTTTTGCAATGCCAACGATTTTTTCTTTCTTCAAAATTCAATTCTCCCAGAAATTATTTTTATAGGAAATTAAACTCCCAACTCTCAACCTATAAGAGTAATATCAGAGTGGTCAATTACTGCACTACCAACAACTGATTAACGATCACCAGTTAAAATTGCATAGATTTTCATTCCCACATTTTTACAAAAGAGTACTATAAACTCACCAAATAAAATAGCACACAGCTCCTTAATTAATATATTAATCCGCACTATAGTCAATTACTAAAGTAGAGAGTAAATATTAATTCGCACTGCAATAAATTTTATAAAATAGAGAGGATTGTATGGTTATTACCTACGATTCATATTCTGGTGGTCAGTGAATTCTGTGATTAGTCGAGATCAACTGTCGTTAGATCTACATCCAACAGTAGATAATTAAAATAATAATTGGAAGACAATTTGATATCATCTGTTGGATGTAGATCTAACGGTAATTGACTACGACTGACCACGAATTCATTGACCACCATAACATAACTGTATAAGGGAAGAGGGTTTGTTTCCTTATTATACAATTTCTTCCTTTTATGCCCTTTTAATGTTTTTTTGAAACAAGTAAACACTTAGCATTTAATCATCAGCCAAATACACTGAAAAACATATAGACCTCCCCTCTTTTTATAGAGGCAACACCAACACTAGACATTGATGTATCTTTGTTGCATGAGACGCGCAAAACTTGGAAACTAACCTTGGATCAAAACCCACTCGAAAACTAGACACTTAATAACTAAGCCTAGAAAAAGAAAAGCAAGACTAGTTGAGCCTAAGGAATTTGTCAACCCTAGCTACTCAACCCACCAACCACATACCTAAAGTAAGATCCAGCCCAGTTGAAACAAAGAGATCCATCCTCCGGCTATTCTGAACCACTGCCAGTCCTCTTAGCCAACCTTGCATCTAGACCGCCGCTGCCCCAACAACCAAGACGACATCCCATCGCTTACTCGACTTTACAGCCTCTCCCGCCCAAGAGCATCTTCCTTACGGCTTACAAACACAATTAAAAATCAATCACAAAACTCTGACGCCGTAACATCAAGCAACCCCGATCAATTCAGTTGCCTACCTAACACGCTCGTCTGATGCAAACCAAGATCTCTCTCAACAACCTAGAAAAAACCTCACCTCACATCCATCACTGCGACTTGCTTTTCAAGTATCGACACCACTCCCGTCCGACGCACCCATATACAACCGACGAGGCCCAAGGCCAGCGTCGAGCCTCGGACCGCCAAACGAGATAAGATCTTAAAGAGATGGAAATTTGGTGGCTAGTTTTAGGGAAGAGAGAAAACTAGAATTTTTTTCTTCTTCTTTCACATTACTCTTCGTTAGATATTTTTCTTTTAAAATAAAATAAAATTAAGGTCACTATTGTAAATTGACAAATTTCAAATAAGATTATAAGAAGAAGAAAAAAATCCATGTTTTCTCTCTTCATAACCCACGAACTCACTCTCTTCCTTCCAACAATGTAAATATTGTAATCGATAGTAAATAACTGATTTTTGTCCCTTAAAAAATTGACTTTTGTTTTTGTTTCTCAACTTCTGGTACTGCTTAATTTTATTTTAAATTTGATATATTATACACACACAACGTGTGCACTCCATCTAGTATTATTTATCTATCTAAAGAACCTATTGAAGATGCTCTAGTATGTTTCGCCAAATTACTACCGAAAACGAAGAATTGACAAAGAAATGAGAAGAAAAGATTAAAAGAGGAAACAAGAAAATAGTTTAGTTTGGGCCTAACAAGATATATGGCGGCCCAGCCGAGTAAGTTATCCAACAATTCAAAGCACCGCCATCGATGATTCAAGACTGAAACAACAACAAACCTTCACCGTCCCAAATCATCAATTCGGTTCGGATCGGATCCAAAACAACAAAAGAATGAGCGACGACGACTCCAAGACCCGAGGACTCGCTGCCGCGGACCACCAGAGCCAGCAACAGCAGTACTACGGCACCTTCCAAGGCGTCGCCAACTATCTCCCTCCGGTTCCGCAGCCACCGTCCGATCCGGTCGTCGGTTTCCCTTCTCCGGTCCCACCTCTCGGCTCCTCCGGCCGTCCTCCTCTACCTCCCGGCCGCCACCACCATCAACACCACGGATACCAGACCGTCACCGGTAAGCTGTAAAATCGATGATCCACTACTATTTACTTTTCCGATTTCAATTTCAATTTCAATTTCAATTTCAATTTCGATTTCGATTTCGAATTCGAGCTCACGATTTAGTTTTAACGGTGTGATCAGGTTATGCTGTTGTTGAGGGACGGCCTGTGAGGGAACCGAGGCTTCCTTGCTGTGGTTGTGGAAGCGGCTGGGTGTTGTGAGTTGATTCACTTTCACTCTTATTCACTCAAATTTTACTAGCTTGATTGTTTGGCTGTAATTTTTAGGTGAAGTTATTTTGGATCATGTAGCTATATTGTGTATTGTGGGAAAGATCCTCAAAGCAATTCAAGTGATAACTGTTTAGAGCTGAGATTGTTAATTAAATGGATACCTTTGTGAAACCATTTTGTTTCTTTTCCAAGAGTTTGTGAACACCTTTATGTGTTGATCATTACATGATTGGATTCTGGGTCTATTATTGGATTTGTTGCTCAGGCGGTTTTATTTATGGTCTCCTGCCATCATATGTGAATCACCACCGAAGGTGCGGCTTTGGCTAGTGCAATTGGGTAGATGTATAGTGAAGATGTCCTTACAGGAGAAGATTTTTTTTGTATTTTTTTTTAGCTCATTTCAATGTTCAGAGCTAAAGAGATCATGATGTCTGATTAAAAATAACTCTTGAGCTTATTCGTTATAAACTTCTATTGTTCATCACTCTAAACAGATAATGTAGTATCATGATTCTGGTGTAACTGACACAAATTTTCTGTCTCTGAAGGTTTATAATGGGGTTCTTTCTTGGCGGCATCCCCTGGTACATTGGTACTTTTATTTTACTCTGTGTCAGGGTGGACTACAGAGAGAAACCTGGATATGTAGCATGCACATTAGCGGTAAGTTAGTAATGTTTGCTTATTATAGTATTTGCTTGAATATTTAATTACTGTGATTGTTTTTTAGTGATGGATTTCCACAAGTAGTTTCCTTAATTGTCTCATAGGTCCATGTTCATGAAATGGCAGTTGCATCAATCTTCGTCCTTAAATTGAGTGGCAGTATCTAATTGTTGATAATTTCTTCACATTCATAATAAGCTTATGAACTTTGGGATTTCTGGATATCTTTGAAAAGCTGGCATTTTGTTTTATCAGAACACAGCGTTGATTATGATTGGCCGGAAAGTGTGTGTCCTAAGAGTGTCTTACCGTGCAATTGGCCTAAATCTCTGCTGGTCCTTTAAAAATGCATGCTTGCAATCTATTTGACATTTGCAGCAATATCCTGTCTGCCTGCACACATATGACAGGACTCTCTTGAACCTGTCACAGTGTGCTCGTCTTGTTTGGTTCTGTAATTCTTTTGTTTAAAAAAACACATTTGTAGACTTGTAGCTCACATAGTGTTCATCCCTCTGTCGACTACTTAACATTGTCTTATGTGAAATTTGAATTTGTTATCTTCATCCGGTTCTACATATTTCATGCTCTAACCTGGGATCCATATTCTTCATTTTCAGTCAATCCTTGTACTGCTAGCTATTACTCTAGGTGTTACAAAGGGAACTAACTCGTGGCGAGGGTAATATGGACGACAACTCGACAAGCTTGAATCTGTGTTTAGATGTCCATTGTTGAAGTATACATGTTAGTCTCTGTTGCTTCAAACTAGACAAAGTACTATTCAGTGTTTGTATATCTATTTATATGTTCTTCTTTCTCCCGAATTGCAATTTACATTGAACACAGACCATATACCAATTTGAAAGTGAAATGTACACACAGGGAAGGGAAGGAGGCAATGTGTATATACATGTAAAAATGCATTTTTTAGTACAGTTGTGAAATTTTTGGACTTCACCTGGATCATATTGCAATTGTTCGTACTATGTAAACACGGTTTAATTTGATTATACATGTTTAAATTTGCCGCTGAGACATTTTGGGCTTTGCATAACTTCAAGAACGCAGGCTGTCAAAGGATCACGAACCAATCTATGTAGCTTGTCATTGCAAAACTAGCTTATACGAAACGAACACTGAGCTTGGCAGCTTGGTTCCAAGTTCCAAGTAAGCTTTCTCGCTGGCTCCTTGCTCGCCAACCTTGCCTAAAAGTCGAAGCGTCATATCAATCGACAAAGGCTTAGCTACTACGGCATCTTAGACCAAATGATCAGTCTGCTAAATGGACTTTACTGTAACAAAGTCCAATATCTTAAGAGGCTTAAAGGCCCAAGCCTGGTGCATTTTTTTCACTCAAAGCCCCAAACCTCACTCGTCTCGATTACATAGGGTTTCCGCTTCATATATAAGCCTCACCCAAAACCCTAAGTCGCGCCTTGTTGAATCAGAGAGCCACGGCGAGTAGGGCTCCAGAAGATCGTATACCGAATTCGCCGACATGGGTTCCCTCCGGGTAAGCTTCAGCTTAAGCTTGCACACTAAATCTCAACTCAATCTCCGATCTCTTTATACGTTGGCTACATTTTAACGGCGTCGTTTTTATGTCTTGCAGTTTCATCAGTACCAAGTGGTGGGTAGGGCACTCCCCAAGGACGCGGAGGACACCCCGAAGATCTACTGCATGAAGCTCTGGCATACCAATGAGGTTCGCGCCAAGTCCAAGTTCTGGTAATGACTCCTCCTCTCACTCACTCTTAGCTTTTTGGTTTGTTTATTCATCCCACAATTGTAAAATGTTTCTCTTTTGATTTGATTTAATTTGGTTTATTTGTGTGGAATTAGGTACTTCTTGAAGAAGCTGAAGAAGGTGAAGAAGAGCAATGGTCAAATCCTTGCCATCAATGAGGTTATTTTTCTTCTTAATTTGTCTTGTACTGTGAACTCATTTTTTCAATGTTCCAGATTTTAGAGTATCTTCTAGTATAATTGTATCAGTTTGTTGATGTGAAACTCAGAATTAGGTTGTGGAAACATTGTTTTTGTTAGTTTTGATTGCTCATTTCGCAACCGTAAGTTATGATCCATTTTTTTGGCCTTTGTTGTTGAGTTGTATTTGATTGGAAATCTGTTGCAGATTTTTGAGAAGAAGCCAACTGTTGTTGAGAACTACGGCATTTGGTTGAGGTACCAAAGCAGGACTGGATACCACAATATGTACAAGGAGTACCGTGACACCACTTTGAATGGTGCTGTGGATCAGATGTACACTGAGATGGGTTCTCGCCACAGGGTCAGGTTTCCTTGTATTCAGATCATCAAGACTGCGACCATCCCAGCTAAGCTTTGCAAGAGAGAAAGCACCAAGCAATTCCACAATTCAAAGATCAAGTTTCCATTGATTTCCAGAAAGGTCAGGCCACCTACCAGGAAGTTGAAGACCACTTACAAGGCATCAAGGCCCAACTTGTTTGTTTAACTTGGTCATGACTCATTTGATGAACATGCTCGAAGAGGGGTTAGAGTTGGATATGTTTTCTGGTAGGAAATTGAATTCTGAGTTACTTTCTCTTGGCGATGCTATTTTATTAGACTATCATAGAACTACAAATGGCCAGATTGCTTGCCTATTTTGTTCTATTTTGGAAGTTCCTATTAAATATGCTTGTTTTTCCGGAATGATGAATAGCTATTCACTACATGTTTACTCTATTTTTGGTTTCTTACTGGTTGGGCCGTGCTGAGTGATACACACTCCTTTAGACTGGTTGTATATGTGGCGTTTTGTTGATTATTCTGGTACGTACTTGGTCCCTATATTGTATGGCTTGTCACCAGAATGGTAAGATGCTCATTTCCATAAACTCTTTACAAAGGGAAAATTGATGGGTAAGTGTGTAGTGCGAACTGTTAAAACTTCAGCTTTCAAGGCTGGGTTGGTCTATTATACCAGTCGAAGTGAAATTGGACTATCACCCATCAATTCAGAAGTTGTTTCTGCAGTGGTCGTGTTTGGTTATGTTGTCATGCCAAGATGATAGATGTGTGTGAATGTTTGACAGTATGTGCTTGATTTTGTCCCAAGCACATCTTGACATATGTTTGTCTGAGAATTCTCACCATTACCTTTCAGATTTGTGATGCATTAAATCGAATAGAAGATACCAGATGGAATAAAGATGATATCATCGTTCTTGTAATCCTTTTGCTCTTTTTGTTAGGATGAGAAAGTATAAGTAATATGACAATGTAAGATAATTCCACAGCCTCAAAATTTATGATGCTGTTCACCTGGCTTTATACAAATACCAAGTCTCAATTGCATAGTTCCACACAAATCTCCAATTTGATCGGCTAGCCAGCTAAGAACAAGTTTGACTGTGAAGAGCATATTTGGGATCCTTTGGGATGAAAACCATTGCTATTTGGGATCCTTTGTCTTTCACCGTGCCTCGGAATTCTTCTTCTCGATTTAATCCCACGTCCACGGACAAGATAGTATTCATCATGCGATGACAAGATAACAGTTTTTTTTTTTTCGAGGAATATGAGGGAAGATTTGCAACAGATTAGCTGTTTGATTTCATTATCCCCCTCAGTTGAGTTGTGCTTATTGATTTATATACAGAGTGACATCGACATGTAATTAAGCTAGTTATACTACTCATCATTTGTTGGAACTTATTACTCAAGAAAATCTCTTTAGGTAGACTAGATGGTAACAGGCTAACAGCACCTGGCTAGAGGCCCAGAATAATCATGAAATTCCAGTGCAACCTCATCATATCAGTGTGTAACTAATTTATGTAAACCCGTCACTACCTTACTCGTCAATCATCATTCTTCATCTGTTTTTTGCTGCAGGCGATTATAGAACTAAGAAGGGACCAGGGATAAAACAGATTAATACAAATTATCTATGATCGAGTTAGCTTGATCGTTAAGCTATTTCTCCTTTTCAGTTAGAAGTTTGTAACAAATTGGAACTAGAGTTTTTAAAGAGAGTTTTGTTTTCCCTTCTGTGAAATCAATCCACTGGTGAAAACTTTGGCCTTCCTTTTCTAGTGTTTTGTGGGATAACCAATTCTCAACTCTGTAATTTGATCAAAAGTCCTAGCTAGCAATGCATGTCAACCCCACTTTCACTTTGATCAATGTGTTTTGAAACTAAACTAGCAACCTAACATTCATTCATTCCCTCCAAGACCAGCTGCATTCTTTTTTATATTATCTGGATCTTCTTTCTCACACCAACTATCTTCCTTAGAGCCAATAATCTAGAATGTTGCAGATTATATAGTAATTAACATTTAATCACTCTTTCTCACTTGTATCGCCTCACTAATCGAACCACGCAGTCTTTTATAAAAGCAAAGGCAGTCTTCAACAGTTATACATGCATGCATGCTTGACCATGTAACCTTTTCTCTTCACAATATCATCTCTTAAAACCAGAATATCTTAAAAGTGCTTTGCCAAAGCTCATAATGAAAGCTTAAAGTGTAGAGAGAATTGTAACTCAATAGTACATAGGTCTGTGATCTTTCTTGGCTTGGCTTCACTCAGCTTGATATTGATGTCAGGAATGCAAATTATGTGTCTCAAGCAAGCATCTTTAGCTGTTTCTGCATATTCTCTTCTTCTGCTTCCATTAGTAGTTTGCTCATCCCATGAAGAACATCAGATCAACCCCAACAGTAGTCACCAAATCCTCAAAGATAACTTTTACAAGGTACCTCCCTTCGTTGTTCAATCTTTTTCTTCTTCGTTTTTTTTTTGGACGAATCAGCTTTCGTTTACATTATCCTTGACATCTTCTTCTTCTTCTTGGGCTGTTTTGAATTTTGCAGTTGAGTCCTGAGATGACATTTAATGTTACAGTTCATGGGATCCTCTTATGGTTTTCGATGGGGTTCTTCATGCCTGTTGGAATACTTGTGATCAGAATGTATGTTAAAGAAGAACAAGGAACAACAAGAGCCAGAGTTCTCTTCTATTTCCATATTGTTTTCCAGGTAAGATCTCTGCAACTCACTATTAAGCTCTTAACAAATGAAAATATTATCGGCTAACTAACTTTCGGTTATTGCTATTTTGAGTTCAAAATGTGCCTGTCTTTCAAATTTGCGTCTTTGTTTTTAGTCATGATCACAAGTTCGTCACCCACCTTAACTTTAATCATGCTGTCTACCTTTCTTTTCTTTGTTTACAATTCATCTGACCCATTTGGTTATTTAAGTTCTCTACAATAACTTCACCAGATCATGTCTGATGTCTTGAACATCAGGATCAGAATTAAACTTTTTTATCTTGGCAAAATTTTACCCTCATTAACTTTCCCGTACTTCTCTAAGCTCAAATGTGTAAATCAAGTAAATTCCATAATTTTTGTGCGTGCATGTTGTCACTTTAAATATAGGCATGTTGATCCTTGCATTATTACATATCATGTTTCTGATGAGTTTTTCAGCATATGACAGATACTATCAGTGCTTCTTGCCACAGCTGGGGCTGTCCTCTCCATTAAAAACTTTGAGAACTCATTCAATAATAACCACCAAAGATTAGGCCTTGTGCTCTATGGTGCTATTTTGGTTCAAGTCGTGACTGGATTCTTCAGGCCTCGCCGGTAATCAGAGTTCGGCATGCGACTGCCTCTACTAGTAGTTCTGATACACTCTTAAATTTATAATAAATTAATATTGGAGAACTTACACCTGAAAGTTTATTGTTTTTTGATTTCTTTTCAGGGGAAAGAAACAAAGAAGTATGTGGTACTTAGTACATTGGATATTTGGAACAGTCATATCATTAGTAGGAATCTTAAACATCTACACAGGCCTAAATGCCTACCACAAGAGAACAAAGAGAAGCTCAGGCCTTTTGACTATCCTTTTCACAGTAGAGTTGTCTTTAATTGCTGTCTACTATCTCTTCCAAGACAAAAGAGATTACATACAGAACCAAGGAGGGGTTGAGGGAAGTGAACTTGATCAAGCAATAAGGCAATTAGACCTCGAACTAGCTCAAAGGCAGAGCCAAAAGGAATTGCTGCCTCCGCAACCATCTCGCAAACAAAATGCACTCAAGAACTTATTTGACTAGCCCTACAAGAAAAATATTTTTAGTAACCAACTTATTTTGTCACCTATGTATGATATTTTGTCACCAATATTTATAGGTGACGAAATTCATTCGTCACTGAAAATTGTAGCAAATACTTATAGGTGACAGAGAATAAGTTTGTCACCAAAAGAAGTTTACGTGATGAACTCAGTTTGTGACCTAAACCAACATTTTTTGTCACTATTTTCTTTCAAATTTTGACATTTTTCTAAAAATAGCACCAAAACTAAATTTTTCCACAATATCATAATTTTTAATAATATATAAATATTTTTTTATTTAATTTACATTATCGTTATATATCGTTAGTCTCACATATTAAACAACTGAAAATTATAAAGACAATTCATTCATATATATTTACAAAAGAACTGCTGCAACCGAGAGATCAATTAATATAGATACATTACGATCTACATTTAGCTTTTAAACTATCAAAGCAAATCACAATAGTATAAAAAAACTAATTACTAATACACATTCAAATCCTCAATCTCATCACCAAGTTCCTTGATCAGAATATGCATAACCTCTTCCAAAACAGGACATCAAAACTTAGGCCAGCTTCTGCTTGGTTTTCTTTAACTCTAAGGAGACCAAACCTATAAGAGAAAATTTCAAATCATAAAGTTGAAAGCTATGGTAGAGAATAGAAGTAAGGCACATATACTACAAAGTAAACTTGAGGTAAGAGAAGTAAACTCAATGAATACTAAATAGGAAAAACCAAGCACTTCTGGAACATCTCATAAAAATAATCAAGCATAAGACAACGTTACCCTACCTGAAAGTCTGCACCAAATGATTGAAATAGCATCATGTACCCCCTATACTTAATATCACAAACGTAATATATGTATATGTATATACAGGGTATAAAATATCAAAAATATCGTCGAAATCTCGGTGATATTTTTCGGTTTTAGAGGAGAGCGATATAATTAAGGCAGAATATCGGTGATATTCTAATTCTCGCCCTAATTACATCCGAATCTAGCCATAATTTGTGAATTTGCCTTGATTACCTTCGAATCTCGCAATAACTGCCAAATTCGAAGCCCAAGCCCAACTTCGTTTGTGCACAAGTATACAATATATAGCAAAACACAATTGGGAATCGAACCAGGTGGATTGGGTATCCATCCAATTGGAATATATATATATATATATATATGTAATTCTTAGTGTTGTAAGCCTGTAATACATAAAGTTGATACATATAGTTCCATAGTTTGTACACAGATTATATTACTCAGTGGCTCACTTCATAGAAGAAAATTATATGGGTTTTATTGAAGATCTTAGTCCACTAATCAAAGTTCACTAATGACCTAATCAAGCCAGTTGACAAAGGGTGTTTTTGTAAATTAGATGACCCCTCCCTATCTCAATCCACAGTGTCAGCCAAAGTTTCTAAACTAACTAGAACTCCCGAGCTGCTCTTCCTCACTTGACCCAACTACAACTTAAGAAGCAGAGAGTGAAGTCAATGGCAGACAACCATCATCACGACCATGATCATCACCATCACCATCATGATCATGATCATGATCACAGCCATGGCGATTCAGCAGCAACAAACTCATGGACAGGTGTAGATGGGAAGGTGTACCATAGCCATGATGGACTGGCACCACACTCACATGAACCCATCTACTCTCCTGGCTACTTCAGCAGAAGAGCTCCACCACTCTCGTCCAGAGATTTCAATGAAAGGGCTTTTACTATTGGCATTGGAGGACCAGTTGGTACTGGGTAATTGACCATCTCTTACTCACCTTTTTTGCCTTTCCATTTGTTTATATTCTAGTGTTTTGCAACAGTGATATGTATGATCATTACCCATAAAAGTACACAAGTAGCTTCAAAAGACTAAGATTTACCACTTTATAGTAATTCAGTTTGTGGGTATCTCTTATTGCTCTGTTTGCATAAGCTTTGTTTTCATAAGTAGAGCTAAAAGTTTATGAGAGTTAATTGTGCTTCATATTATTATACAGGAAAACTGCTTTGATGTTGGCTCTGTGTAAACTCTTGCGTGACAATTACAGTCTCGCTGCTGTGAGTAACTTATTTTCTGAAGCAAATTAAAGGTTCAATTGTCTATTGTGGTCTCGTTAATACACACATTCAAAGATTGTCACTTTGGAGCTTCTTGTAAAATCATATTATAAAGTTGCAATCTTTATGTTGGCATAGCCTTGATTGAGATTGAAATGGAGGCAGGGTTGCCTAGGATTGTGAGAAAATCTAAGTTATAGCTGATGTGCAATGAAGACAATCCGAGTTTAATTATTGCAGGTTACAAATGACATATTCACCAAAGAGGATGGTGAGTTCCTAGTGAAGCACGGAGCACTTCCAGAGGAAAGAATACGTGCAGTGGAAACTGGGGGATGCCCACATGCTGCTATTCGTGAAGACATCAGCATTAATCTAGGTCCTCTTGAGGAGCTTTCTAACTTGTACAAGGCAGACATCCTTCTTTGTGAATCAGGCGGAGGTATTTTCTAGTGGCAACTGGCAACATCATATGTTCCAGCTGAACTGACTTGAATAGTAGCATTGCTTTTATATGTCTAATGGTGATGGGTTATTTTACAACGCATTGATGAACTTGACATTGTGAGGCTCCATCAAATTTATAGGGAATTATATTTGACTTACTTTCTGTGAAATTGCATTGGGACATTTTAGATTTGAATGATGGTTGAACTTTCATTCTTGACTTTCCTAGTTACATTTTAACAGAACTATTTTTACTGTGGGCAGATAATTTAGCTGCAAACTTCAGCAGGGAGCTGGCTGACTATATCATCTACATCATAGATGTATCTGGTGGTGATAAAATTCCTCGAAAAGGCGGCCCTGGAATCACTCAAGCTGACCTCTTAGTATGTCTTCTTCTGATATTCATTGCTGCTGCTTCTGTTCAGTTTACTATATCTGACCATTGTTACCTTTGAAAGCTGATTTGTCTGAAAAATGAACTTATGAGAAACGACTTCATAATATTTTATTGTAGGTGATAAACAAGACCGACCTTGCACAAGCAGTTGGTGCTGATTTGGGAGTGATGGAGCGTGATGCACTTAGAATGCGTGACGGAGGACCATTTGTCTTTGCTCAGGTAGGTTTATTGAAATGGTCAAAATTGTTCTCAATCATTCTACATAAAGGAACATATCTATAGTTATTCACCATGATGATTATATAGTTACAGCAGTACTTTCTAATGATATCATTGGTAAATATATAACCTAGGAGGATAGGATAATCTACCCTGTTTGCAGTGACAGATGTTCAATGTTGGCCATGTTAATTTTCAAATTTTGTTAGGGAGTATTTCTTGAATAAATGCGTATGGTGTCTATGATTTTAAAAAATCATCAAGATGTTGAACTTCCAATTTCATGATGCTTGTGAACTTATATTCAGGTGAAGCATGGGCAGGGAGTAGAGGAAATTGTGAACCACATATTACAGTCTTGGGAACGGGCAACAGGGAAGAAGCGCCACTGAGCCATTATCGACTCTTTTATGTTGCATTTGTCTTCTGTATCTTTGCTGGAGTTTCTGGAATAAATGTTATCGAGCTCAGAATCATTGGCATTGTGACAGTGTGACACTACCTTCCACTGTTTTATTCTCTCAAATACTTGAAACTCTTCTGAGTCATTGGCATTCGCTAGTTTATCAGTTTATCCTTATGCCTTGCTACTGTCAAAACAGTATGGTGTAGACTGTATGCTACCGAAACCTATATCATCTTCCTTAATCATAGAAACACGCGTACAAGACGAGAGAAGGCATGCATCATCAAATCGAAAGCTAAATGAAAGGGCAGACTGAATTATTATAGAAGATAAAAAAAAACATGCATACAAAACGGATTCAATGTTCACTGTGTGATTGACGTTTTTCTATGTCAATCTCGCATGAACTTCGGGAATGAAAATGGGAAAGTGCTATCTCGAACTTATTAGTGCTGTTCATACACCTTGTCCTGCTTATTCGACGTTTCCACCCTTAAGAAACTCGATGACATGACTTCCATTCAGAAGTGGGAATACCTTCACTTCAAGGAAACCTACAGACTTGGCTAGCATGCCATATTCAGCAGCCGTTCTCTCCTTTCCACCAGGACACAAGGCCATCATGACAACGTCAAGGTAGAGTACCCTCTTCATTTCCGGGCTATCCTCAACTCCTTCGGGCATCACAAAATGCTCTACAACTATTACCTTTCCATGTTCCGGTAAGGCTTTCCAACAGTTTCTCAATATCTTCTTACAATGTTCGTCATCCCAATTGTGCAGCACCAACTACAAAAAAAAAACATGTACAAATATGATTCTGGACTTTCATTACATGTACATAAATATAAATCAAGAACAAGCTACATTGAATTAGAAGAAACATACCATCAACATGATTGCCTGTGCATTTGGTATTGACACAAACATATCTCCACTAACATGCTCCACACCTGTACATGAAATACGCATATACTATATAATCAGTGATCGATGTAGCTAGATTGACATAGAGTTTAGAAAGCATTAACTTATATATATAACTGACCTTGCAAGATAGGAGCATGAGATATAGCACTGGGCAGATTGAAGTTGATTCCACGGATGTGAGGATACTGGGATACTATTTTGAAAATAGCAGTTCCATCACCGCCTCCTACATCCATCAGCTCCTTCACCTCCTCGAAACCTTTGTAAACCTCAAACACCTTTTTATGATCAAAATATAGGTAAGAGTTTATTCCCATCACTTTGTCAAACAGTTGCAGCAGCTCAGGCTTGTTAGACATGTATTCGTACATTCCGACTCCATTGCCTTTGACGAAGGGGGAACACTCCGGTTCGAGCACCGAGTGCTTGAGCATTTTCAAGCTATTCACAACGAGCATTTCGGTGCCCCATATTATATTTGGAGCAAAAGAAACTCCATCTTCATTCGGCACAAGGCAAAGCGATTCTTTCGTTAGGCCATAGCTTATTTCTTGCATGGTATTATCAGTAGGGTTTGGTTTTAGAGATGTGGAAAGGAGGGAGTGAGCACTTAGAAGTTTGAGCATTCGCTCCAAATTTTCAGCTGCCGAAGTTGGATTTGTGTTTGGCATTTGAGAAATGATTTCTTTTGATGTAAGATGAGCTTGGGGACCCGACTTGGTTATGATGTTCAACACATCGAGCTCAACTGCAGCTCTCAGTGTCATTTGGATGGTGACAAAATTTGCCAATCCCCAGGCTGAAGTATGATTTTCTAAACTTCCATGGCTCTCCATCTTGTTTCTGATCGAATATGGGTTGTTCTAGCTAGCTAATTATAACAAAACTTTTAATGTTTGGTGCATAACCATAAAATATTTATACAAGCTAGCTAGATAGTCCTGAAGCTCAACCCGCGTGAAACATGACTTTTTTTCATTTAAGAGGGAACTTTTAGCTAGCTAGATATAAATTAGTTTGGAACATGCATGCTGTTTTTCAGATGATCATGCATGACTCATGTCACTACACACGTATATGCCTATTCAAAATTATATAAGAGAATACCTGGACTATAGGCTTTGCACATTTTGACACCTAGGTTTTGAAAAATATATGATACATGAACTTATAATATATGTCTCCATATAATATCTATGTCATTTAATTATTTATGTTTTATCCAATATGTCTTTGGTATATTAATAAATACTAAAGAAAAGAAAAATTCCTTCAAAAATAAAATAAAACCTCTGTCAGATCACAAATTCACCTATAGACTTCAACCTTACTGGGTTATTTATACATATGAACTCACTACTGAATGCTTCATTTTAAGGGCGGTTTTTCTATGAACTAAGTTAAAATTTAAGATATGCAAAACTACTAAGAAATGAAGATAAAAATGCATAGTAATAACAAACAACCCATTTTTTTCACCTTCTGAGCGGTAATATGTCTCTCAGGGGAGTTTAATGAGATTATATAAACATATATGTAACAATTTGAAAGAAATTGTAGTGAAAAATCATAGCATATTTATTCCAACAGAATTACAAACTAAACATCTAGAGCTTCACTCTCTGGTAAACAACTATAAACTGTTTAACCACTCATAATAGTAGACATACTTACTTAAAAAATAGAGAAGCTGAACAATTTACTTTCACAATTGTACTCTATCTTACGCAATATGTTGCTGCCCCAGTGACACTCTTGACTAGAGCAATCCTGTGGGAATCACCAAAGATGACACCTATTTGAGATGATGTCAAACTGTAGGTGTCTTGTTTTCATTGACTTAGGACTCTTAATTATATGTAATCCAACTAGCTTCCTATATATACTGAACGTACATAAGCATATAAGTCACCAAAATCATCTCGTTCTCTTCCTACAAACTTGCAAATGTTCTCTTCAACCACTGGCGCCGCCGATAGTTTCTCTCACTCATTCTCTGTGTTGCTAGCCGAGAAAATCATTTTTTTTCTAGTTGTTATTAATTTAATGGAAAATATTATGCAATTTTCTTAACCTTTGGATTACACAAGGATATGATTGACATTTACTTATAATGATGTGGCAATATAAATATAAGTAAATTAAGCAATATACTTATGTGGGATGCCACATAAGATGTAAGGCCATAAATGTTGGCCTCCCGTAAAGCCTCAAATCGTTTTCTATATGACTAATTAATATGTATTTGTGTGCGTTTGTTTAACTAATTGCTCTTTGTAACATATAACCTTCAATGATGAAAAAATATTTATTTTTCTTTAATGGTGTGTTTGAATAAAATATTGTTGATTCTCACTGCAATTTAGAATTGGTGAAAAATATGATTTCATCATTAGTTCTATCATTGTGAAATCTAATATTTGAGTTTCTTTCATGTGGAAAAATAAAAATAATTAACAAGAATTACAAAATTTATGAACAATTTGAAGGATTTGTAAAAATTTAAGCCTCCGAATTATAAAATTCTCAATAAATTTATCCAAACAAACAAATTTAAGAGATTTAATTATTAATTCACTAAATTGACATAAGTTATGAAGTCTCATTTAACCGTGAAAAAAGTGGAGCGAAATTATTCTTCCGGATGGGCCGAGCGGGTGTTGAACTTGGTTTGTCGCATAAACGGATTAAACTCGTTTGGGCCTATTTAGACTATCCATTATGGGTCAAATTAATTGTTTGGGGGTGGAGTCCATTACCAAATGCCGGCACATATGGAAACATAACAGAGAAATCCAGAAAAACAAATACTCAACTTACTACTGTACAATTAATCGAATCAAATTTCACAACGAAACTTGGCCGAACGCGCCAACAATCGAAAATGGGTGGCGGTGGAGGAGAGGAAGCAGCTCCGAAGAAGAAGAGGGTGATCGTCGAATCTCTAGGATGGCTGACGGAATCGACAATAATGCCCAAGAAGCACCGCGCCATCGCCGGCGTCGGACCCTCGTCGATCATGGAGCTCAAGGCCCAGCTTTATCAATCTCAAGAAGACTCCAAGAAGTCCAAGGACCTCGCCGGTCCAGACATCGATTTTCACCGCGCCAAGAGGAAGATCGCCGCACACGACGCCTTCACCGCCAAAAACTCCGGCGTCGACGTCAGGGCCCACAAGTACGTCGCTTTCTGTCTTATTTTCCCAATTCGTTATCTGGGTCCTAATTTTTTTTCCCTGATTATGCCATGTTCTAGTAGAATTGGGATAATTTAGTTTAAGGGTTTGTAAGCTGATTTGGTAAAATTGAAGTTAATTTAGTTACATTGGTTAAGATGTCAATGGAACTTTGTACTGAGATTGATTGTGCCATTTGGTCGTTTCGTTTGAATCAAGGGACAAGCTTGAGATGAAGGCAGTGAAGGATGGATCAGCCAGCTACGCAGCCTTAGAGAAAAAGGCTGCATTGTATGAAAAGCTAGCGAGGGGAGAGCTGTCTGATGAGGAGGACAAGGAAAAGTATTGTGTGGATTTCTTTGTGAAGAGACATGAGCAGGACGAGTCGGAGCAGACTCGGCAGCATGAATCGTCTGCTGTTGCACCGCCTGAGAATCAGGATGGTGAGGGTGAGGTTGATGTTTCTCTGTTGTTTAACCGAAAACCTATGGGGCTCGGGCAAGCAGGTGCAACTTGGGACAATGATGAACATAAGCGTTTTGTGAGGTAAATGACTTAATATTATTCTGTTTGTATGCTTTCGGACATGAAATTAGCAGAAAACTGTTAAATGATTAGAAAGATCACACCTTTTGAATTATGCTATTTTGGTGTTTATGATACTTCTACCCTTGTGCTAGTTATCTGACTTATCGCTATAATACTTTGGCGTTTTAACATGTAACATCTGTGATATCACTGATTTGGTTATTGCTGACCTTTTAGTCACTATCCTCACTAGGACTCTAGGAGTAGTTACTGAGCTCACACTTATATTTGGGCTGGTTGGGAATAGATTTTCATTGTCATTCATGAGTTACTTAAACATTCACTCTTGATTTACTTACGTATTTTACATGATTTTGGTGTTCTTTTTTGTATAATTTTGGTCTCCTGTTCAAATTTCATTGATAGTCATTGCTTGACTCCTTTCTGCACATGGAAATCACCTAACGAATTTTGGGTAATTCATTTCACTTTTTCAGGGAAGTTCATCAAGAAGCAAATCAAGCAAGAGAGAAAGCATCAGAGCTCAAAGTACGCAGGCAAGAACAAGCAATCGCTCGTCGCGAGAAGTTAAAACAAGCATACATACGGAAACAAGTGGAGAAGTTAAAAGCAGGAACATCCAATAGTGCACAGATCTGACAAGCAGATTGTTATTACCAATAATCTATCTGTCATATCAAGTTCACTTGCATATCCACGCACCACTTTCTCCATTCTGAGTCATGTACACTTCAGAATTACTATGGAACAAATTGTAGGTGGAGATGAAGTGCCTGGAATCAAGTTCTGCGGGCTTCAAAGAATAGAAAGAATTCTGTACTTCTGTACAGTGTTCAATTTGTGGGCTTGATTTGCACAATTAGATCTAATTATTGCGAGCTGAAACTCCTGAAAGCCCGAGTGTAATATGGATCCCATATTAAACCAAATTTCAGTATAAAATGCACTTCAAGTATCTTTCATGTTCTGTAAGGCTCGAAATACAGTCTATGTATACCATAGGCTGTGTTCTGTTGAAGTGTTGAACTGTGTTTAAAACTTTTGCCAACTGGAGAATGCCATTTCCTAACAACTTGTATAGAACTGAAACAGCAAAAAGGGAGGAATTGAACAGGTAGTTGACTCTGGTGCCTAATTCTCCAACTTCCCTTTCTCAGTAGTCAGTACTATTGATGAGACATATGGCCGAAGCTCAAGGAATGACAAAAATAACAAAATTTGAGTTGTCAGAAGTGGGATTTGAACCCACGCCCTCTCTCGAAGACCAGAACTTGAGTCTGGCGCCTTAGACCACTCGGCCATCCTGACTTAACGATGTTATGTTCCGGTGTTTTATTACAAAATTATAAATCATTGAAAATATGGAAAAAAAACAACAAAATTAATTGGAACGACTCCACTGGGAATCGAACCTAGAATCTCTAATTTCGTAGACCAGCGCCTTATCCATTGGGCCACGCAGTCCTCTCTGTTCAAGATGCCACTGTTTGTGAACAAGTTGCCGTGATCATTTGGTAGTCATGTTCCTAAATCCAACAGTGCTTTGAATTTGTTCACGACATTCCTCAAGTGCAAAATCTATACTGAAAAGTTTCTGGGATAACAAATTGTTTGATGACCTTTCAGTAAGAAAATTTCCCCCATACCTTAATAATGGTTTTGAGCCTAAACTTCACATGCATGCCACTGTAACAATTCATCACAATATTCCAAACTAGTCTGGAAAGAGTATTCTGCTAATCTTGCGTATAATTAAACACAACCTGGTACAGACAACAGAGCTTAGTGAAGTGTGGGAGCAAAGGTTGTATATGTGAAAGGCCACACTAGCACCAAATGATTTTGTTTGTTGTTAAAGCAGCATAATTAGCAGCTGGCTTATTCTGATTGGCCAATTTCCATATACCCTCCCTATAAAACCCACTTTCTGCAGTCCCATTTCACTCGATCAAACCAAAACTCAGCTTTAGTGTAATTGTCTGTACTACTTCTTCATCTTCCTTACATACAGAAGAACTAGTTTGCAGAAATGGAGGGTAGCAGAATGGCTATGGTTTTTACCGTCTACATCAGTGTGCTTGTGAGCTTTGCTTCCCTCAAAGCTACAGTTGCTCTTGAAGACGTTGCTGCACCTGGAATTGCACCGGCTCCAATGGAGAGCGCAGCAGCAGCTCTGGCTGTTCCAGCTGCACTAGGCGCCGCAGCTTCTTTGCTGGCTCGGTTCTTCTAAGTTTTCGTTCATTTTCATTGTTCGTTTCCTTTTCTTCAACTGTCATTTCATTTTTCGTTATGACTACATTCAATAAATGATGATTTCATGATGAAGCTACTTCTTACATTGTGACATTCCATTTTTGATATGCATAGTACTGAGAAATGATACATTAGATTTAGACCATCATATCAATCCCATCATTGCCATGAAAATAGGTGATTACTGTATAAGGTATATAGGCAAGAGCATACATATATGGTTGATCAAAAGGCTACTAAAAATGGGTATACTAATCTGCCAACTTTAATCTCTGAGATCAAATATAAAGGTTGATCACCGTTGCTTAATCGAACCAAATAGATCCTTGTATGTACGCTTGGGGGCGTCAGCAGTCGAAACTATCTCCACGACCTTGTAAGATGCTTCAGGAGTGACTAATGCCTCAACAGCCACTTCTGCAACTAGATCTCGTGAGATGGTGCCTCCGGATAGAGTATCCTGCCAATTAAGAGTGAAAGCACATTTAAGCAACTAGGGCTATCTATAACATAGGTAGACTGCATGAGCAAAAATGAAAATATTGCTACAAGTTCGGCATCTGACCTCTGGCTCCATCACAAGATTTCCTGTTGGAGGTTCATTCCTCAACCCACCAGGCCTTATTATTGTGTAGTCGATACCAGACTTCCTGATATAACTTTCTGCCTGCAGCTTTGCGATTAAGGTGAGTCCAAAGAGGTTTAGAAAGATGTAAGCCGGGTTAAGAATCTGCCCCATTGCTGCTCCATTAACTAAAATGGAACTGACAAGAATAAACCTCTTCACACCAGTTTTACAGCATGCATCCACAAGGTTCACTGTCCCGAAGTTATCAACCTGCATTTAAGATAGCCATTTCTTAGACACCAAATCATCAACGTCCAGTAGCACCCAGTGCAATAGAGAAAAAACAGATATGCAAATGCAATTTAGCACTATTATCAATTAATTGAGAGTAGGATCATATTATCATTGAACATTTACACTTGTTTCATCATCAGAAGAGGCTCATTTAGTCTCATTGACCAACTCACAAAAGGTTACTTCCTTAACACATCATGAAAATCTACCTATACAAAAGATACAAACAAGCTCCACAAAGTAAAATGCGTTAAATTCAGAGATAAAGCCTGACCTTCCATGGAGCAAACAAATCCCAGCCAAAGCTGAACCCCGTTGCGCAAATCACCGCTTCAGCGTCACTACTAATCGCTTCTGCCAATTTTGCAGAACCCTTTGTCACATCTGCTTTCACCTACAACAACAACAACAACAACAACAACAACAACAAAAACCACCGCATTCAAAGTCCCCACCATCAAAAACAATGCCTGCTCTTCAAATGTTATAAAACAAAAAAAAACAACAACAACAAATTAAGCTAGCTCTCTTACAATCTGCAGTGCCGGGTTGTTGCTTGGAAGACTAGTCTTGGCCTTTTCCAAGTCCCTTACTCCAGCTTTTACCGCATAACCTTTAGCCAGTAACTGCTCCACTATTCTTCTACCAGTGCTTCCAGTAGCACCAGCCACAAAAATCTTCTTCAACCCACTCACACTGGCACCAGCTGCTTCAGTTGTTGTTGTTGTCTCAGTAACTTCCTCATTGATTTCATTGTCTCTAGTTCCACTCCCTGCCATCTAATTAAGCGCACACGTACACCAAAACCCAAAGCTTTAACAATCAGTATTTGAACATATTAAGAAGGAGAGAGAGAGAGAGAGAGAGAGAGAGAGAGAGAGAGAGAGAGAGAGAGAGAGAGAGAGAGAGAGAGAGAGAGAAAGAGTTTGTTTACCTTGGTGCAGTTGAGAATGGGGAAGGGTCTGGTTTCGGTGGAGGAGATTGAGATTGAGATTACGGAAAAGGGATGGTCAGCTCTGGAGGGAGGAGAGTGAAAGTGAGAATTTGAGTTGGAGAGAAGGAGAGGAAGGTTGGTTTTGGGGATGGGAGAGAAGAAGAAGAAGAAGAGAGAAGAAGGCTACTTGAGGATGAGCTGCCATTTGCTCTCAAATCTTCCACTTATTTCTTGGATGGACAAGTCCCAATTGTGAGATATTTTAGCGTCAAACAATGTCGATCAACCAGACTACTTTTCTTTTCTTTTCTTCTTTCAATTCCGCGATTTGATTTTCTTGTCCACCAAGTCCGGTTTCTAATGTTTCGAGCAAAAAATAAAAAGGAGTACATTTTTCATATACGTGTAAACTACACAAAACAACACCTGGAGGAAAGGACACAAAATCAACTTCATCTATGTGAACTCATAATGAAGATGATGCTATAAATTTTCCAAATTCTTCATCGATGGAATAGAATCATAGAAACTAATCTAGACTGTCGGGATCTAAATATTTACCTAGTTTCATGGTATCTCTCCTTTTATTCAAAGTTAGATGAAGAACAAGAAGTGTTTTTGGGGAATGAAATTGCCATACCACACCTCAAAATGTGCCCTCATTTCAAATTTGATGATGGGATACACTATTTGTTACTTTCAGAAGATGCATGATGACGAACCATTATACTAAATAAAGCAAATCAAGTTCCATAGTCAGATCCATAGTTATACAATGTTGAACTTCAACTTTGCACTACAATAGCTCAGGGGAATAATTATGGCGCCTACACTTCCAATGACACTTACCACAGCTTATACTACAACAAATGTTAATAATTCAAAAGCGATACATGAGTGGCCATAAACAAAAGTTAATACTCCAATCCAAAGTTGTGTATGCTCTGTTGCCAGTTTAGCGCTCTCCCTGAAATTCATTAAATAACTGTTACTCACATATAAGGTTTCTATTATATTTACCAGAAGCTGAAAAAGAACATAAATTTCTCAAGAAACCATCAATAGGCCAGTGGAAAAAGAAAGTAAACCTTTGTACAACAAAAATAGCAATAATTGTTAGAAGGGGTAACAATGGGACGTTAGAAATGAAAACACAATTTCATAGCAATTGCAAAGCTATCGTAACTACACACACCTTGCATTACACATTGCTGGTGAGCCTACAACTTATTAGATCATAACCACTGTTCCATCAGCTATCATCACTCTGTTATCCTCTTGAAGTTTCTGAAAATATAACAAGCATCCAAGGATGCATATCATGTAAAGTTGACATATATATCATCATCCACAGAGCTGGCTCATACAACCGTTCATTGTAAATATAAGAACAGAAAGTCAGACATTTTGAAGAATAATTTATCAAATGATATTCAAATAGGATTTACCTCTAATAGAACTATAATCTCGGCTCTTGAGTAAGGAGCATCTGCTCTTTGATTGACAGCCATCTCAATCTCCTCAATGGTAATGCTGTCCAACCGCATTTCTCGCATATGTCCACCAAATAAAGAATTAAATGCTTCTTTTCTGCAGGAGGAGAAGGAATGGCATAAATTAGGATTGGTTTTAAAAACAGATGCATAAGATATGGGGCTAACAATGGAAAACATTAGCAAGACTTTGCTCAAGTAGACAGACCTAGCAGAAGAAATAATAGCAGCAGACTGGGTAGGAGGGTCATCTATTTCCATTGCATCAGTTGGTGCACTGGCAACGAGAAAACCAAGAGAAAAGTGGTCAGTTGACAACACTCCACATGCTATAATACAAAAGTGACAAAACAATTTACAGGTTTCTTAGCAGTCATATAAGTCATACCAAAGACTACCTTAATCAACAATTTAACACATAAATTTCTTATAAATTTCTTAAAGGCAAGTGGTTACCCTTCTCTATTTGCACTTCTCCCATCATTTCCACCTGCAGGATGATCATCTCTGCCATTCCGCTCCAATTCCCTCTCTCTTTCTCTTTCTCTCTCTTGCTCCCTATCTTCCATGTCAGTCAACTCCTTGTGATATATTGCAAAGTTTAAAACTTGAAGAGCAGCGTCAACATCAGACTTGGTAACCTGTAAAGGCAGATCCAGATTTCCTTAAGTTGGATGACATAAGAAATGGAAAATTACAAAACCATAATCTAGGATATTCCCTAGTTCCAGGAGCAAATGAAAGAGCACTTTATAAAAGTCCATGACATCATGAAAATTGATGAGGTACCTTTCTGCTTAACTTCAATTTCGCATGAGCTGTTGAGAGACGAATGATTGTCTCCAAGGTTCTAGCAGTGATTGGAAGTGTTCCTCCAGTCTGGATAGCAAAAACAAGATATCAGTTTATCACAAGAACGTATCACAGCATTAAGCATATTATAGAGGTACAGTGACAGCAATGCTAACCTTTGTATTTGAACTGGCATCCCTGAGTTCTGCATATGCTGTGGCAATTTGTTCAGAGGCCTGTTAGCAGATAACATTAGTTGTCAGACAGCTTCATAATGCAAATATTGGTCTAGAATTTAGACAAGTAAAACCAAAAAAATCTAGACTATGAAATCGATATTTGTTCATTAGTCAGATTGCAGGACTAGGATCAAACATCAGACTAAACGCAGATCAGGAGACAAAAACAGAATGGAATGGATAAATTATAGTGGAAAAAACAAATCATGACCTCATCAGTCAGCTCAGGCTGGATCCTATTTTTTGCATAATGAATGTATTTCTTAAGAAACTTGATTGTGAGAGTATCGCGCTTCTGACCCCTAGATGTTTTCTTTCCATGAAGCATTCGGTTATACTTGACAAATACAGTTGAGTCATTATCAGTATCATCTTCTCCTCCATACATCGAGTTCCCATTAAGCATTGCTTCACCTACACCCATAAGTTAAGCTTAGTTTCTACGTCTTAAAGACTATGAGCCATGCAAAAGATTACTACTTTAATACCTCCAGATGTAGAACGATATCGATGCATACGCAATACATGCTCCGAGACTTGACGATCAATATCAGGATCCATTTGATCCAATACAATAAACAGCAAATCAAAACGAGAAAGCAAAGAGTCTGGAAGACCGATATTCTTTGTTGGTGTCAATGAACGATCATACTGCATATATTCCACAACCAGCATTACAAACAGATTATTAATATACATAACACCAAATAAATGTATAGAACACCAAAAAGTACATGTATAGTTAGTGGCGGTCGATGACCATTAGCTGTTACTTACAGAGCCATATATGGGATTTGCAGCAGCCACCACACTGCACCGGGCATTGAGGGATGCATGGATTCCAGCTTTGGCTATGGTAACAGTCTGCTGTTCCATTACTTCATGTATGGCAACGCGATCTTGATCATTCATTTTGTCAAATTCATCAATACAGACAACACCACGATCAGCAAGAACCATGGCACCAGCTTCTAGCCTTCTCTCTCCTGATAGCAGCTATATTAGTAACTTCCTGATAACGAATCATATAATGCTAATCTGTAACAATATACATCATTACCAGTCTCTTGATCTGAAGTAACAGCAGCTGTCAAACCAACACCAGAAGAACCCCGCCCAGTAGTGGATATTGCCAATGGTGCAATATTCATAATTGCTCTTAAAAGTTGAGACTTGGCAACAGAAGGATCACCAACCATCATCATGTTAATGTCACTAAAAGAAAAAAGACATGGGCTTATTAGTAGGCTTCGCTTTTATGCTAGAGCACTTACACATAGTCTAGAATCCAAACAGAAAGAAAAACAAATGGAATCACATAGGTAGAGCAGAACTGGAAGGATCTTATTCAATGTAGTACAGATTGGTAGCATAGAAATTTAAAACATAAACTTGATGTAAAACTTACCCTCGTAAATGGGTGCCATTCTTCAGGTTCTTTTCCACTCCACCAAGCATTAACAGTATCACTGCTTTCTTTATCCATGAATGTCCATAAATAGAAGGTGCAAGTGAATTACCAAGAAGGTCAAAAGCATCATCTCTCTCTGCTATCTTTTTTATACTCGTTAAGTCATCAGGATTGTATTGTGGTGCTTGTGCCTCTTTGTTGAGCTGAATAACATTGTTAGCTACCAGAACAGTCCTACACAACACGGCCACAATGTCAAGCTTAAAATGGAACACAATTGAAAGATCAAAACTAACGAATAGTTTAACCAGCTATATCTACCTGAATACTCCATTCACACTCCCCTTGCTTTTACCAGGTAGAGCTTTGTAAATTCCTACAACAGCCACTCGGTCTCCTGGTTTACATTTATCTACCAGGTCATCCTCAACTATTACATCCACCGTTCGTGGAAGCTGACCAGGAGCAGAGTTCTCGGGCACTTCTTGCATTGACAAAGTCTGGTGATCTTTGTACTTGCACATTCCATACTCAGTCACCAATAAGTTGCCGTTTTCATCCTGCAACAATCATTCTCCTTAAAAAAGTCCTCATCTCAATGATACAATAGAGATAGCTAAAGCACAAGTATTGAGATTACCCTGGTGGGATAAACTGCTCCTGTAGGCAAACCCATGTTGGATGTAATGTCTCGATATTCACGATTCATAAAATTTCCAGTTGTAGGGCAGAAATGAACACTCTTAACAACTTTCGGCCTCACAAGAGAACCTGCAAATGCATTACCCACAGGTTTTAAATCACTCATATCGATTTATAAAAAAAAAAAAAAAACTTCAAACTAATTCTCTACAAATTTCCCACATAAAACCTTACATTTCTAAGTTGCGTTCTAGTTTCAACCAATCCACAGCAGTAGAAATGAAACAAAAGTTGAAATTGGGGAAGAGAGCAGTACATTTGGTGACGATGCCCCGAACCGAAACCATGGATCCAATGTACTCAGAGAGCAGATCCCGCGGCGTGACGCCTCGAGATACAAAGTGACCACTAAACCCCACAAGAAGCTGGTCGCCGGACTTCATGTACTTCGCATCGATCTTACTCGCGGCCTCTGTGGCCGCGTCGCTAAACGCTTGCATAAAATCGCTCGGATTTCTCAGAATCCTAATCACAAAATCGCAACCAAATTAGGTCTTTCTGGAAATCATGGATATTTGGGGGGAGCTATTTAAAAGATAAAGTTTAAGTGAGGCTGACCTGTTACCGATGTCGCCGTAGGAGTGGAGATCGGAGATGTTGACGATGAGGCGGCGGTCCTTACGGTTAATAACAGCCTTGATCTCCTCCATGTACTGCGGCGAAGTTTCCAGAGAAAATTAGTTCCTGAGAGAGCAGAGAATTACAGAGATATGAGAAATGAGGGACTTACGGTTTCGCACTGATTGGACGACGGCGCGTCTTCCAAGAAGGCGGTGAGCTCTCGGCGGTGAGCGGCCCTGACTTCTTCGCTGATGTCCATTTTTGGGCGTTGACGGCGAGGACGGTGTGGTTTGAGAATCGAGAAATATTTAGTGGCGTCTGAAAGTATTGAATCCCTTCTTTACTGGACGGACCAGTTAGGGTGTTTACTGGATTTGGCGGGAAAAGGAGAGGTGGTGGCTTTACTTTTGGCGCCTTTTTTAGTCTGACCCGATCGGATGTAACCATTAACTTTCTTGCCTTATCAAATCTTTGTTAAAACAAACAGGCCGAACATTTGAGCCGAACTTGGCCGAGTCCAAAGGAGAGTACAGTTGGCAGGGATGAGTGCAATTGTTCCTGGACTTGAAGACAAGTTTCAGTTTGAAATGTTTCACAGCTACATAGGAGGAGGTCAAGTTTTTTATTCTTTTTTCCTTTTCTTTTGTTGAGAAAGTCGGTATGACAATATGAATTCTAGGGGTAGAATCAACTCACCCGATTCATAGTTTCGGATCCCCCCACATCGATTGTAGTTAAATCCAATCTATTCTTAATGACCCAAGGGAGTAAGCATTTTGACATGACCTCGAAAACCATTCTTCCATCATCAACAAAGAGGGAGGTGTCAATGGTGGTGGTTGCCAAATTCCATGGTTAGGCAGAACAATGTTCACAATGCTCGTGGTTAGAGAAACAAGTTGAATAGTTAATTTTTGGTATATATCACTTTCCTGAAGGAACTCTTCTGTCTCATCGATTCTCTATAAGCATCTTAATAGACACTGTTTGGTTCAAACAATGAAATCAAGATAACCTTTCATTTGATACAACAATGCATATCAACAAGTCAACAACCATGCTAGTAATAAGTAAAACAATAAAATGAAAGACCTTATGCTACCGACTCACTGAACTTGGTATCTAAAATTGACTAGTTTCCTTGAAATAGAGCAACTCAGAATTATTTCACTACAACCGGCTCCAAAACTACGAATGAAAACAGCCTCAGATACAGTTAATATCGCCTCTAAGCAAGACTGATGTAGTACAAAACTTGCAGCCAAGCATGGATTATCAAGGCTTGAATGCAGAAAAGGCCACAACAGAATTATGTCCTCCAAATCCAAACGAGTTTGATATGGCTGAAAAGTATATAAATCTTAATGAGTATATTTGGGAGGGGCATGAATCAATTGAAACACAAAAGCAAAAGGTAGTTCGAAAGATTTGGGATTCGTACCAACATTCACTTCATGCTGCTGCTTTACATTAGCTACAGTGTCAAACTCCACTGATGGTTCTGGGTTCTGTATTTGAGCAAACCACATATCAGAAAACATTTGCATGATATATGCAAACAAAGACAATTGATAAAGAAACTTAAACTTAGTAACCCTTTACTGTGTGAATTGCTATCAAACAGCTATAAACAAAACCCACAATAAGAAAACTAAGATTATTGACATACAAATTGATTTATGGAAGGATGGAGCCATCCTGTTTGTATGGCTTTCACTGTAGCAATAGCTTCCAAACCCCCAGAAGCACCAAGGCAGTGACCTATCATAGACTGAAGAAACATAGCACAAAAAAATGGTTAACAAAGCCACATCATACTGAAAAAAAGAGGGACAGGGCAAGGAAGATTACCTTAGTAGCATTGATTTTTATCTCTCTAGTGTTCTTGAACACCTTCTTTATAGCATTAACCTCAGCCAAGTCACCCACAAGAGTGGAAGTTGCATGTGCGTTGATGTAGTTAACCTGATACAATGGGGGAGTATCTCAGTTAACGATGCCAGCAAATTATAACATCAGAAATTTAGTAGGATTATGAATAACAGTACCTCTTCAGGTGACACACCAGCATCTTCAAGACTTCTCTCTATACATGTAGAAACACCAAGTCCATCAGCTCTTGGATCAGTCATATGATAAGCATCACAGTTAATAGCACCTCCCAAGTACTCGGCAATTATAGGTGCACCTCGCTTCATTGCATGTTCCAAGCTCTCCATTACCTATCAACAGAATCAACACTTCACATGTTATAAAACTTATGAAATCACCATCCAAAATGATCAACAGCAAAAAAGGCTCAATTCTTTAGAGGCACATGAGCTATAGGCAATGCAAACTAGTATCATTTGAGTCTTAGACTCACCAATACTCCAGCACCTTCACCCATAACGAAGCCATCTCTATCCTTGTCCCACGGCCTGGAAGCAGTTTTCGGATCATCATTTCTCTGCGACAATGCCCTGCATGCAACGAACCCCCCAAGACCAACAGGAATCAAGGCAGCTTCCGTCCCTCCAGCAATCATCAAATCAGCCTCACCCCGACGAATGTGATTTGCCGCAGCATAGAAACAGTAATTCGAAGTAGCGCAGGCAGTCGAAATCGAATAATTCGGTCCCATGAAGCCGAGATCAATTGCGAGCAAAGCAGACCCCATGTTCGTAATAGCATAGGGAATAAAAAATGGAGTTATCTTCCTGTGTCCTTTCTCTATGAGAGCATGAACACCATCGGAAAACACAGTAAGACCTCCCATTCCCGATCCAACTAGCACACCGGCTCGCGATTTATCGAGCTGTAAGTAAGTGAAGTAAATTCGACACTCAAATTCACAGCTAAAATCAATAGTAAATTTCAACAATCCAATCCATGCATGTCCACAATCAGTAACAAAATAACAACCAGATCCATAGTAATTGATAGAAATGAAAGAAAATTAAGTAGTGACCTTGGGGCGATTGTCGGCGCCGAGATCAGCGTCCTCGAGAGCTTTCTTGCCGGCGACAATGGCGTAGCGGAGGCAGTCGTCGAGGCGGCGGTCGTTTTTGCCGTCAATGTAGCCTTCGGAGGTGAAGCCGTGGATCTGGCCGCCGAAGCGCGTGGGGAACTTGGAAGCGTCGAAGCGGTCGATGGGGCCGACGCCGCTCTCGCCGGCGAGGAGCTTGTCGTAGTAGGAGTTGACGTCCTTGCCGAAGACGGAGACGAGGCCGAGGCCGGTGATTACCACGCGCTTCTTGGGATCCGTCTCGCGCTTCGGGGCGGAGGAAACCGAGGCGGAGATGAAGGAGGAAGCGCGTCGGGTTGTGGCGAAGGCGGTGGGCTTGTGAGTGAGGTTGGGGAAGTGGGAGCGCTTTCGGAGCGGGTCGAGGGGGGCGGGTCGGAGCGTCGAGGATTGAATGGCTTGCATGGTTAGTTAGTTGGTTGGAGAGAGAGAGAGAGAGAGAGAGAGTGGTGACGACGCCAACGATGTTGAATCGGAGAGGGAGAGAGAGAGAGAGAGAGAGAGAGAGAGAGAGGCTTTTCGGGGTTGGGATTTTGTATTTGTAGGAGACGAGGAACCTCGTTGTTTTCAGCTGCGGCTTTGCTATATCTACGCCACGTCACTCTGTGGGAAAGAACAGAGATGCAGGTCTACTCCTCTCTCAGATTCTATTTTCTTTTTTAATTGTTGAATTTGTTTATTTTTACTTACAAAATTCACTGGCCAATCAAAAATTAGAGATTGAGTCAGTCGATAAAATAATAAAATATACATTTTCATTCAGAAGAACAGAAAAGAATTGGGTAAGATTGTCGAATTTCTAAATCAATCTGATTGGTATATATAATACAACAATCTGTATCTGCTGTGTTGAGAGACGTATTTGTTATATAAGGTAGATATTCAGTGATTCAATCGAATAAGTAATGAGAGCTAACTAACATCAAGATTATTATTTAAAATCACTATTTGTATTTTTGTTGTTTGTAGTTTTAAATTGATTTACTTGTTAAATAGGGAAAATAATCTAAATGATTACTAAATTTTGTAATTTGATTATTGAATTTTGGAATATATAAAAATGATTATTGAACTTTAACTTTGTCTATTTTAACATTCTAATTTGTCAAATATTTTGTTTATATAAATAGAATTATGAGAAAAATGCACATAGCATAAGTGAGATAAGTATAAAAACTACCATGAAATTAGAAAAATTGACCTCCAAAATAGACAAAGTGATCAATTTGATAGACAAAGTTAAAGTTCAATAACTTTTTTGATATTTTTTATATTTTAGTGATCAAATTGTCGATTTTGATAAATTAGAGTAATTATTATAACTATTTTTCCTGTTAAATATAATATATCCTGTAAACTTGTAGAGAGGTTTAAGTGTTTGGTATGCACTTACCCTCGTATAGTGACACCATTGTTTGTGACCTATAAGTACACATTCGATTGAGCACACTTTTCATGAGGTTAAGAGATGCCCTAAGATAGAGGAAACTACAAAATGTAAGACACTTGATTTTTCTAGCGAAATATAATATATATATATATAAACACATTTTCTCCATCCTCAAACGACGCCGTTCTGATCCGTCGTTCCGTGGCCGTGGCCGTGATTTCTGAGCCACTCACCCTACAAAGCCAGGGACAGAGTCCCAGTCAGTCCCAGACTCACAATCAAATCCAAACCTCCAAAGCAAACGGAGACAGCAAATACATGGCGAAGAAAACTAAAGACTCTCAGGAGTCGCTCTCTTCTTCTTCCTCCAACCCTGAAGCAGCATCTACTCGGTAACTTTCGCTCACTGCAACTGTAAATTTCTGTTGTTCTCTTACAGTGTTATGCTCGTCTATTTTCTTTTGGTTGCTGAAAAATACCCAGGAAGATTAGTTAGAAATGGAAAATTAGGCAATGGAAATGAAAAGGTTGGCTACTTTATTTATGGGTTGTGTTAAATTTGCATTCCAAAATGTTGGGAGATCACTCTGCTTAGCAAGATATTGTAAGTTTCAGTTTGCCTCGGTGAAGTAGGGTTTAATGGGGTTTAGTTAAACATGGGAGAATTAGATACTGATTGCTTTGTCAGTTTGAATTCATTGTAGTGTGTACACTTTTAAACAATGGTTTTGTTGGGAGTAGGAATTGGATAAGAAATTGTTATGTTTATGAGTTAGTGTTCAGCGAGGATATAAGTTATAAACAGCTGGTGGAGAGTTTTTGAGATTTCGAGTATGTGCTCTTGATTAGTTGATTGTGTGAATTGAAGGTTGATTGTTTTTCTGCCATTGAGATGTTAAAACTTAGTCTGACAAAGACTGGTGGTAATTTGTAGGAGAATGGTGTTGAGAGTAAGACAAAGTGAGGCGACAAAGAGATTAGCAAACTTAGTCAGAGCCGAGGTGGAGGTAAAGAGCAATGCTTCAGTAAAAAGGTCCAAAACCAAGCAGAAGAAAAGAAGTACAAAAATTGATCCCAAGATGCCCAAGAAACCACCAACTGCATTCTTCTATTTCTTGTATGAACTGTTTCCATTCTGTCATTGGTTGCAATAGTAATGCATAGATCTTCTCTACTTGATCAACATTCCAACAGGCTTGAATATCCTATGACAAGTCATCGTGAATATAGTCATATATGTTTGAGTTTTTTTTTTTTGAAAGGATATATGTATGAGTTTATATCTGGGAGATTCTGTTTCTGGTCTTTAGACCTTAGATGTGAGCTTTATATACAAAACTGTTCTGTAAGTTATTCAACGCCAAGGTAAGCTTCCCATCGGTTTTGTTGTTGTTCTAAAAAAGTTTATCTCATATGATATTCATGTTTCAGAGTAAAAAATCATATATGTTAGTGACGTAAATTAGTGAGCTTCTTTTCAACTGCAGAGGTTATATAACTGATCATTATGGCTGAAAACTCTCTGATCAATATCTGAAATGTGAATGTTTCAATTGGTTTTTGGAATTCTTATCCACAGTTTGGCAGCTTTGTCTTAAATTTCTTATATTTTTAATTATTTTTCATGTGGTTAAGGGAGGACTTTCGCAAGGAATTTCAAGAGAAAAATCCAAATATCAAGACTATGCGCGAGGTAGTAAGGATGGGTTTCATGTGATAAGTTGATTAAACTTCTTTTTCTAGTCATCATTACATCGTTGCTTCCTTTCTATGCGAATTAATATTCTAATAATGCTTCAATGTTCAGGTTGGAAAGGAGTGTGGATTGAAGTGGAAGACGTTGTCATATGAGGTTCGTGATCCAACTATAGTCGAGTTGGTGTGAAATCAGATTGCCGTATGATAGTCTTCTAATGTTAAGCATGTGTACTAGATTTTCACTGACCCAAACTTTTAAGTTCTATACATGATTGGATTTAAGTTTTGTAATATCTCATAGGTATAGCAAGAAAGCAACTATAATGGACACTTGAATGCTATTATCAAGCTTTACCAAGAATTTACTAAGGATTTACTATACTTTAGCTCAATTGAAAAATAATAAAGCTGAGAACTCACATCTACTAGGTTGAAGTGATCCATTCTAGTATTAAACATTTGGTTCAAGGATTTACAGCCAAGTGATGCTGTCTGAACTCTGAAATTTAAAACTGTTTTATCCTTATCACTTGTTGTGGTTGCCACCAATTAGACCATCCCCAATTGGACCATCCTAGTTCTGTTCTCATCATTTACAGGCATGAAGCATCAAACTATTAATCATTATAGAATGGTTACTACTTACTAATTTCTGCTGATGCTAATCAATATTGTTTTCTTATGTTAGGATAAGGTTGAATACTATGATATAGCTATGGAGAAACGAGCTGAATTTGATAAGGCCATGTCAGAATATATCAAGAGAAAGGTAAGCTTGCCTTTGCATGAGCTTTGTGGTAGATAATATGAATCTTGCAAATACTGATCTTTGAGAATCCACCTGTTTACAAACAATATTTGAACATTTGCAGGAAAGTGGCGAGGGTGACGAAACTGAGGATGATGAAGATTATTATACCTAAGAAATCATGTATGACCATCAATAACCATCTGTAATTTAATCAACTGTCCAGCCTGTATCGTGTGCATCTCTGTTCAGAATTGGATTTAGTAGTGAATGCAAGTTTCACAGTTCCTTTTATAAAATGATTCTCAACTTCCTTCTTGATGAGTGATTACTAGTTGCATAGACTGCCATGGTTGTGCCAAACGAAGTGTATATTACCATGTCCATAAGATGAACGGATAAGCTAACATAATTATTTTGCTATAAAGGCCTCTAAGGTACTCTATTATGTACTATGCCATCGAATTACAATTTCAAAGCTTTTTCTTCTCTGGTAGCATGCCTAATGTTACCGGGTGATGCTCCTAGTGAATCAGAGATACTCCTGACTTCTGCAATCATCGCAACCACATCGTTGAGCTTGTTAACAGCTGAGCCTACGCCCTGCATACATCTTTAAAAGCAAGAGAAAGTCTTATTCCATCATCAGATACCCTTAATACTTTGGTCTCCTCAGAGGAACAGAAACAGAGCTCATTTCATAGTGTACTCACCACTCCCGCTGCTCCTGCCGTTATGGCCATTGGTGCTGTAACTGCACTTGGTCCGGATGAACACATGACAGGAATGCTAACGGCCCGTGATATCGAGTATGCGGCTGCTAATGTTGGTGAGGCCTAATATACCAAATACTACAATCAGTCTAGTTTGTTGAGAAGTTCTGCAATGTGCGGAACAGTAATGTGCGGATAGGTAAAATAATAATTATATCCTTAGTGAATAGTAATAGTGAATAGTAAATAATGAATAGTGAACAGTGCGTCTTGCACAGTAACTAGTAAATAGAAATCTGGAAAAAAAAATTATCAGAAAGAAAAACTACTCAATTAAAAAGTTTAAACTAGCCTTCATTAAATCGTTGTTTCACATATGGTCTCTTACGGGCTACTCCTGCGAACAAACTCACTACTGAAAAACTCTTGTTTTTAGAATGATTTCTATTCTGATTAATTTTCTTTCCAGTATAATTTACTAAGAAATAAAATGTGCTTTAATTAACTCGATTTTCCACCTTCTGGGCATTAGTACGCCTCCTAGGACAACTGAATATGAATAAATACAGCCAACTCATTTTCTTCCTCCTTCTGGGCGGTAGTCCACCTCTCAAGGGAGTTTAATGAGTTTTTATGAACACACACAAAAACAAATTGAAATGTATGTAGTGGGAAGCCATAGCTTTATTTATTTAAACAAACTTACAGATTGCAAATTCAGAGCCTCACTCTCTGGTAAACAACTATAAGTTGTTTAGCCACTCATAGACATACTTACTTGAGGATGAAGAAGCTTAAACAGTTGCTTCCACTCCTTTCTAAAACTCTCAGGCTTTTCTATTCTCAGATGGATTTCTCTGATTCTAATTTTCGATGCCTCTACACTAAGACTCAAAGCTCCTTATATAGAGAGCAGATTTCAAAACGGAATTGAAACACAAACTAATTATAGTAACTCCAGCAATGATAGTGGTTTGATGCAGACAAGGCATCTGCTTTCCTCCATTATCTTCTTTTGGAAAGCAGATTATTTGGTATAAGGATGTCTCCCACTCAAAGAGAAGAAGACAATACGATTTTGTCTGTATTTACAAGTCATCATAATCTTCTGAGTTATCCCCAATGTAGGGGTCTTCTTCTATTATCTTTCTTCTGTTCTCATTTTCTTCCATATTTGTATCTGTATATATCTAGTAGCTTTTATCCCTCTCGATGTTGTCGAGCCATTGAATACAGGTGAGGGAGGAATCTATTTCTCTCTATTTCAGGGCGGTGAACAAATCACTCGTAATGGCCTCTGGATGGTCGTACGTGGTGACTATTATCTTGTCTCCTGATGCAAGAAATGTAATCTCTTGATTTTCTTCGATTACTTTCTTGATGTATTTTAACGCCATAGCGTTCATCCATGGAATGCTTGAATTTGGGTTTCCATTGTATTCGTCGCATGCTGGCTCAAGATATTGTCCCTAGATGATTCTGACGTAAAGATATGGAGGAATGTATCCAGTTTCTCCATTAGACTTCTATATCAATTCTGGAGGTGTAGACTTGAACTTTAGTCTGAGAATGCAGTTGCTCTTCCTGACATTCTTGACTGTATTGTAGATAATTGCTGGTAATCTTTTGAGATCTTCATTTGTCTTTGTCCATAGATTATGGACAAATCCATTCTCTACTAACACAACTTGTGCTCCTGCGGATGTTCACTCTGAACATTTACAAAATATCTTCCTAGGAAGGGTCCTGGGACAACGAAGAGGGTGCTTAGGAGATCTTCATCGGGTGTATACTTGTCAATATGTCTGTGGAACTTGAACCATTCTGATTCTTTTAGCGCTTGAATAGAAACTTTAGCACTCTCTGGAGTTTTAATGTACAACGCTGCTAGTTCATTGACCACGCTTGGTGGTTTCTTCTTCTGACTTAGTTCTATTGTCAAGGCGTCCATGGTCTCTACCATGAGCCTTTTGTCATTCTCCTGAAATGCAAACATCAAATTATCCACTAGTGCCCTCTGGTGGGATGCTAGATTCTGGTCAGTTTGGAAGACTGCTTCTGAAAAGGTATTTAGCTGATATCTGAAGATGTTTACAAAACCTGTAGGAAAAATTTTGCTTTTTGGCAAAGCAGCAGCCATTAGTCTTGATTTGCCTTTACCGGTTGCCGTTTGAGAAGAGCTAGCCAATCATTTCCCCTGAGATTGATCAGTTAAGGCTGGTCTTTTGGGATGCAGCAAAAAAAACTCTTGAGGATTTTTTCAACTGGTTCTTCTTGTTGGTTAGGCTCCTTTCCTGGCCTTCTACTTCTTGGGTTACGACCTTCGTTGTCACTTCTCTTATACATGGCCATTTCTCTGGTTAAAGTATCTGGGAGATAGTTCATGTTTTCTGTAATTAATTCAACATCATAATCATATTGATTAAGAAATAATTGTCAATTAGCTAATCTTCCCATATCTACAGCTTTATCAAGTTTGAAGTTTTTAAATTTTTTCACTCTGGCGCAATCTGTTCTCAAGGTGACGGGTTTCCCTAAAAAGGCGGAAGAATTCTCGATTGTCTTTTTGATGGCCAGAATTTCTTTTTCCCCTGTGGGATAATTCGGCTCTGTAGCGTTGAACTTTCCACTGCAGAATTTCAAAATCTTATCGGTGTTAGTGTCTGGCTCTCTTGCCAGTACCATACATGCCCAGAAGTTATCGCTAACATCAGTTTGAAGGATGGTTTTTTTCATTCTCTTCGGATTGATGCGGTGGCGGAAAATGTTTGCATAGGTCTTTGATTTGCCTGACGATCTTTTCATCATTTTCTGTGAACTTTCAAGCTCTCTTTGAGCTTGTTTTGGGCGATAGGATTATTGTTAGTCCAGCAATTTTAGGAAGGTAGTCTCTTCCATAATTTATGACTCCTAAAAATCTTTGTAGACTTTTAGCATCAGGAATTCTATCTGGAATTTTCATACTTTCTCCAGGATATGAGGCTGAAGTTTGATGACTCCGCTCTTTATGTTGATCCCTAAGAAGTCAATTTCATGTAGGATGAGAAAGACTTTTTTCTCTCCGAAGATGATCTCATGTTGGACGATGAGCTTGACTACTTCAAAGAGATGATTCATGTGTTCTTCTTTGTTCTTTGAGAGCACAAAAATGTCGTCTATGTAGACGACATAGAAGTCTGCCACTTGTTTGAATATATTGTCCATTTTTCTCTGAAAAATTGATGGAGCTTGTTTTAGCTCGAAAGACATTACTAGCCATTCGTAATATCCCTGTGGAGTTCCGAAGGCTGTGAGAGGAATGTTGTCATGATGCATTTTGACTTGCCAAAATCCTAATTTAGCATCAAGCTTCGAAAACACCTTGGCTCCTCTGAGCCTGTTGATTAGTACTCTTGCTTGTACTATCTGGTAACCATCATTTACGGTTTTCTTGTTGACGTCTATGTAATCTATCACCATTTTTGCTTTCCCACGAACTTCTTCTGCTTGCTTTCTGACATAGAAAGCTAGAGCATGATGAGGACTTTTTGACGGTTTGATCAATCCTTTATGCAAGAGTTTAGCTATATCTTTTCTAAACTCCTTTTGATCTTCTTGTTTGTATTGGGGAATGACTTTTACGTGACAGATTGAATTCATGTCATGTAACTTGAGCTCACAGACCACTGGGTTCTTTTCCCAAAACTTCAGAGGATTGACATCGATATTTTGTCTGAGCATTTCTTTAATTTCTCCAAGGGTGTTTTTCTTCTGTTTCTCGAGTTTAGCCTTGAAGTGCTTGAGATTATGCTCTTTTATAAATGTGGCTTCAACTGTTCTATCTTCGTCTCCTAATGACTCTTCACTGAGCAACTCTTCTTGTTGCGTGTGCTGGTTATTAGGAGTTTTATAAGACACATAGTAATGATACTTATCTTGATCATGAAGCGGCACAATGGTAGGATCTCTATTCTCGAATCTAGTCTTCATGCTGGGTTTCTTAGAGTTCCTTACTTTCTTTTTGAGGATTTTCTCTTGTTCACACTTGTCACAGTCTCTCTTGAGAGTGTTGTAGACAGTGTGTTCTTTGAGTTAGATTCTGGTAGGGGCATGAGGTGGAGCATATGGATGCTTAAATTCTCTGTTGCCGTGAAACCTATAATACTTTCTCTGTTGCTTAAATTCTCGAAGCCTAATAATTTCACTTCTGGCTTCTGGATAAAAGTTTGTTGTAGTAGGAAGTCATTGCCAATTGGGACATCTGAGTCTTGGCCTTTTGATTGCCAAATAATTTCAATGACAAAGGTTCCTCCTCCTATCGAGACTTGAACCTTTTTGGCAAAAGTATTCATGAAGATTCTTCTTCTTTCTACTGCCTTTCCGGTTGCATTTCTTTTTGGGTCTGTTATCCACAACTCTTCTAGTATAGCAAACTTTTTTGCTAGACTGAAACCCGAACCGTTATCTACAAAGGCATGTAGATGATACTTCTTGTATCTTGAAAGTTTTAATCCAATCTCCATGAAGTTACTGAATCTACTTGTAGAAACAATTGCTACCTTGCACAAGTTCTATTTTGAAGAACTTGCTTCCTCTTCTGTAAAAGGATTGCATTGTTCTTCTTCACAGTCAGATACTTCTTCTCTTTTTGTATCATGGACTGGATCTTCTGCAGGTGCTACTTCTTTTTTGTAGTAGTATCAGCCTTTGCTCTTTCTAGATCTTTTTCTAGAATTTTTTGTTTCTCTTCTATCTCATAGAAGTAATCTTCGTACTCTTGTTCAACAATCTAGTTTATTGAATTCTTCTTCTTTTTTTCTCCTTGCTTCAACTATGAAGCATTCTTTGTGATAGGTTTTCCCTGTTGCTTCACAGAACATGGGAAATCATTTCTTCTCCTTGTATTGACAGAAGTCGCAAATGAATGTTCCCTTATTGACTTTATAGGAAGAAATCTTTTCTTCCTCTATGCTTTCTTCCCAATTCTTTATCTCAAGAAGATAAACCTCTCTACATTCTTCTTCTTCTTCTTCAGATTCTGAATCTAATTCTTCTGACGATTCGTCTTCTGAACGGACTGAATAGACAAACATTTCTTCATCATCTTCTGATGAATATACTACTTTGTAGCCTTTCAAGTTTGCCGTCTCTATGACTCCTTCATACTCCTTGAGAAGAGCTTTCGAATTTCTCTTCTCTTTTTTGGGACATTCGTTAGCATAGTTACCTTCCACCTTGCACAACCAACATCTACAAGATTTCTTCTTATCAGGTTCTTGATAGGATCTTGTCTTCTTGAAAAATCTATTTCTAGGATTTTGTTTTTATCTTCTGTAGTTGGAGCTTCTCTTGAACCTCTAACTCTTCTTTCTGTTTCTCTTGAAACATTTTTGGAAGTGCTTCTTCTTTTGCCTCTTTTCTTTGCACCTCTAATTGGTTGGTGTATCAATCATTCTAGAACAAAAGTCACTTGTTCCCTTGAGTTGCTTCTTGGCGGTTTTTGCTCTGGTGTTGGCTTTGTACTGATCGCGCATCAGCTGCCTGATTCTTTCTGCAACTCCTCCCACCGAAAACCTTTCTAGAGGTTTTTCTTCTATTCTTTCTCTCATGGTTGTCCTCCATGGTTCAGGGAGTTTCCTGTGTAGAAGGTGTGTCAAGTCAGTATTTCAAACTCTCCTATTGTGCAGTAATACTCTTGGCATTCATTTAGATATTCCTTGAAGTACTTCATGTCGCAGATATTGAAAGCGTATATGTTGGATTTTGCTATCTCTTTAGTTTTTTCTCCAACATATGAGATGTCTCTGCAGAATTGATCATAGAGCAGAGTGACAAAAGTATAGGGATTTCTGTTTGTCTTTATGTCTTCCAACCATTGCTTTCCTCTGATCGTCTCCTTAAAGGGAAAGTAATACTTCTTTGCCATTCTAGGAGCGTTGACTCGTAGACTGTGTGTAAGTCTTGTGCTTCAAATCTTCCATAGATTGAACATGATGCCATGAATAGACTAGCTGCCAATTCATCGATGGCTTTTTTTGTCTAAAGCTTTGTCTAGATCAAGCCATACTCCTAGTTGAGTGATTGGCACATTAGGTGTATTTTCTTGTGGAATGAATCTGTGGGAGTTTCTTTCTCTCTTTTTTCCACTAGGGCTTCTTCCGTGCGGAAGTTTGAGTTTTTCACCAATCCTGAATATGGTGGTCTATGAAGATGATGGTTGTGAAGATTCTCCTTCTTCCATGTCTTCATCTTTTGTTCCTTCTGCTTCTTCATGTAGAAGAGGAAAGACTTTTCTTTCCTTTTTGAAGGTGAAATTCTCGATCTCTTTGATCAATTCTTCTAACCTCAGGGGATCTTGACACTCTTCTGCTTCCTCATAAAGCTTCAAAAGTTTTGAATTTCCCGCTCTTAGCATGCTGATGTTTCTTTCTAACTCAGTATCTAAATTTTCTTCCATTACTGGATTAGCCTTTATAAAGATTCTGGTACTTGTAGTACCAGTTTCTCTGGTAGAGTTGCATCTTCTGAGAGGTCTTGAGC
The DNA here is from genome assembly GCA_946800695.1 of Geum urbanum. Taxonomy (NCBI): domain Eukaryota; kingdom Viridiplantae; phylum Streptophyta; class Magnoliopsida; order Rosales; family Rosaceae; genus Geum; species Geum urbanum. The sequence continues at coordinate 50,607,390 of OX327006.1, forward strand.
TTTCTCCTCTGAAGCTTTCAAGGAATACGTCACTGTTTATGTGTCCTTCGAATTTGAGGTTGACGTCTCCAGTTTTTATATTCTCACAGACCCCTGCCTTCGTGCTTTATGGTTTCTCCTTTGGACCAAATAATTTCCACTCTAATGAGTAAGTTACCTCATCCTAAGCTACCTTATGAATCTCTTGATTATGGTTCTTGGGATTTGTAAGGAAACCAGTGGTAAGACCTGAGATGTTTGATATCCTGGTCTTTGGCTCTACTATTGTGCTCATTAGTTTATAGTAGATTCTATAAACTATTGCTAGCTCTTGCATGCCGTCTTACATGGATGTGTCATCTGTCTTGACTCTCAGTCGTAGACAGTGAGCAACATCTGTTAGACTGGTTGAAAAGTTTGGGAAGTAGTTGAAATATGCAACCTTGTTGCATAATGATGCTTGAAGTGTTCCCAATAGACTTTTCTGGAAGTCGATCAGCCTATTGTCTTGTAGGATGCATAGAACTAAACAATTTAGGCCTTCTTTGGCCAGTAGCTTTATGCCAACTTGGACTGCTCCAATATGCATAAACTTGAAGTTTCTTTTTCTGGCTTTAGAAAGTTCTTCAGGTGTGACCAGAAGGAGATATATTTCTCTTGTTGTTGCCGGTGTAATGAATTCAAGGATTTTGAACTGATGGTTGTCCATTATATCAAAACTTCCTCTCTTATAGAATTGTTTGAATTCAAACTTCGGGATTGAAGCATTTCGAATGTTGTTCTCGATCTTGTTGAATTCAAATTCTTCTGAGTTCACCAGCTGCATTGATTTTTTCTTGAAGATGCTCAACATGATGTCTTCTGATTTGGGTTCTTTCAACTTGAATGCTGAAGGATTTGATGAAAAACCCTGAAAAAAATGATTTTGGCATTGGGTTCCCTTTTGGAACCTTTAGTGCTCTGAAGTCATTAGTCTTTCTAATGATAGTTCGAGGTGGACTAATACTTGATCTTTGATGTTCTTGAGCTTTCTTCTGAACATAATCAAGGATCTTCACCTATTGAAGATCTAGTCTCTCGATCTTACTATTAACTCTTGTTAATAGTTCTTGTTTTTCTTCTGGCTGTCTCTGGATGTAATCCACCTTAGCCTCTTATTTCTGTAACTAGTTGTTGATTGCTGGAAGAATTTTTAGATATTCTCTGCATCTAAAATTTTCTGATAAGATTTCTTGTTGCCTTGCATCAGATGCTTCAAATAGAGAATCTAGTTTCTCCATTATTTTCTCAGTTGCTGATCTCATTGTTGGGATTTTGAGCTATTGTAGGCTCTGATACCAGTTGATATGAGGATCTAACTGATGCTCAAATAAACAATCAGATAGATAATCGGTGCAAGAGATTTTCTATTCTTGCTTTGTCTCTTAACAAATTTTCAAGAAAAGTTTATTCTTTGGCAATTTTGAGATTATGAATTGCTTGTTCTAAAGGACGGGGATGAGTTGCTCTTGATCTTTTGAATAATTTAATTCTCTCTTTTGTATTAGTGATAAAATCTCTTAAAACTTTGAGTTTAAACTTAAATCACATGTTTTTTAATAGTGAGAAATTTTCTATGATGAAAAATAACTGTTTACTTTTTAAGTGTCGAGAATAGATCTCCAGCTATATGTGTTAGAACAGATAAATTATGAGTCCACTACGCTTTCAAAAAATACAAAAAAATGAAAAAATGCTGAAAGAGGCCTTTTTGAAAAATAACGGAAAACAGTACCCGCACACCACACCACTATGTGGAGCATTGTAGATGCACTCTAGTTTGTTGAGACAATGTGTGGTACAGAGTGGAGTGTAGTTGCTATTATTACCTTCTCAATCAGACCAAGGACGCCGGACTGGGAGGGGTTAGAACATTTTCCCCCCTCGGTTTGAATGATGTCTGCACCTTCCTGCTCTAGCATCTCTGCAAGCTTGACCTGTTAATCAACTAGTTTGGTCAAAATATAAATGAGCAACGAAGACACATCGATTATCAGAGACTGATATTATAGAAAACCGAGTAATGGGGCTTGTGACCTGCTCTGGGAGGCTCAGTGTATGAGGTACAGTGACTGATAAGGCCACAGAGGGAAGAATCCTCTCGGTCTCCTTTGCTAGATTTAATATCTGTTGAGCATATATATAGTGACATAAAAACAGAGAATTTTTGACGAATTCTTTAATCAATTAGATCAGCTGATAAGGAAAAACAGCAGATGTAGTACCTGTTCTGGAGTGAAAATCACTCCCATCTTATAAAATGAGTCATAGTTTCCAATCTCAACAGGCACAAGCCATCGAGTTTTAGTAAATTATCAAGAAGTCAAAGCCTAATGTAGCATTTTCTTGAAAAGGGAGAAATGATCTCAGTATAGTATGGATGGGGATAGCTAGATAGAAATTCGGACCATGAGTGCTCCTGCTTCGACGGCAGCTGGAAATGCTGCGGGATCTACAGAGGAAACACAAACCTGCGCAAAAAGTACTTCTTGTGTGATGATATATACAAGTCAAGGCTAATAGAACAAAACCTTGGGAAGAGTATTTACATACAGGAAGTGAAGTTAGACTAATAGCGAGCTTCACCAACTCAGGGTCACAAGCTATATCCACATGAGTTGATCCTCCCTATATGAGATACCACATCAACAGTTCAACAGTAACAAAAATAAAGAGCACTAATTTAGCTGTAATACTGACACCAGAAAGTATTAGAAAAAAGATTTGCAGTATGGGAAGCAATGGTTCACAACACTATCCATTTGTTCATGTATGGATGAAAAATTACACACCTGTTCTGCAGCAGTAATGACTGATGCAACATTTTCCCTGTCAAAATTTTGCAAACCTGAAATAATCTGAAAGATACAAACAGACAAACTCATTAACATGAAAGTAAAGCATTTTACTTTCTCAGCAACTAAACTAGCAAAAGATGATAGGTTTGCTTTACCATGATGTGTTAGCATGTTACTGTCTGAGTCAATATCTCTTGAGAAATAATGTTTACCAGAATTGATTGATACAAATCAATGTAAAACACAACGTTCTTCTACTTTTTTGAATATTTTGAAAAAATAAAACTGTGGTTAGACTAAACTCAACATTAACCCAAGTCTTTTGAAATAAAACACATCGAATCGAAAGTTTTGGCTCATGGCTCATCTGTAGTTTTATTTTCAGGTCAAAAACACATACGAAATAGAAATGTCGCGAGACTTGAATGGCTAGATAAGAACATTTGCCGGTGCTATAATTAGTACACAGAATTATGTCAAATGATATTTGATCGTGTCATACCAATTAATTCTTTTCGTATTTGTGTATGAGAACTCGTTCAATGAGAACACGAACAATGAGATTTCATGGCAAAAGATTGCTCTCCTCCCCTGTTATTCTTGATCAATTGCATTAGTAATCTTGCTAGATCATGGTTTCTACTATTGGCAGATCCCTCCTGGTTCCAAAGTAGCACATGAATCCCTTTCTTTCTTTCTTTCTTTCTTTTTCTTCTGGGGAAAAAAGGCATAGGATGCCTTAAGAAAAAAGCTACTGCCACAGTTCATATACAGGTTGGTCATCAAACGCTTCACATTGGGGATGTCAATTCCTAAGCAGCCATATTTGAACATTCAGAACCCATAAATGAAACTAAGCAATGGCATTATAGATGCATGCCTACTTGCCTATTTCTTGGTTTGAAGCGTCCAATATTCTAAATTCAAAAATCCAGAACAGGCAGAGATCGAACCAGAGGAAAATGTGCAGAAATGAAAGTCATGAAAGTAAGTCAACCAATATCATTAGCTTTGATACATAAAAAGACAAGCATATTCACAGCAATATATGACACGGCCAATGTGGCACACATTACCTTCACCTCTTAATTAATATCCCACCCCCACGAAACAGCCATTACAAAAGCCAAGTTCTTTTCTGAAACAAGGGCCGTGCCGCTGTCCTCAAGCCTTGATACTTAAAAAATTAGACCGAATCACCCACGAAAGAAATTCCAATAGATGAAAGTTAGAGAGAGGTACACCATATACATATATGCGCATGTCGATCAATCAAAAGCTGCAGCCGCAAAAGAGGTAGAAGAAACAGATGCTTAGCGCCAAGATGATGGCCTCGAAAACCGAAACGATCTTGAAGATGACGTCGTCGTAGAAGGAGAGCTGAAGATGCACGGGTTTGAACCTGAAGGCGGCACCCAAGTACTTCCACCTAACGCTCCACGACTTCTTCCTCATCGACCTCCTAAACAACAACCACCTCTTCGAAGACGAAGAATTCTTCCCCAACATTTTGAGAAAACTTCAATTCTTTACAACCCTTCTTGGTTTGGTTTGATGATGGGGGTTGGAAGAGGGTGGTTTTTAATGAGAGGGAGGGGGTTTGAGGAAGATTTTTCAGTTGTCTTGGATCCTTTCTTAGAAGGCAAGGAGTTTGTATAATTAATTAATTAATTATGGAGGTTTTGGCAGCGTTTTGGGGTAGTTATACTGTTATAGTTCCAACAAGAAGCGTTTATGAATTTTTTTTAAAAGTACTTATAAAATCTTGAAGCAAGGTCCTTCTAAAATACTTAAAATGTTTCCAAACCTCAATCAAATTATTTTTTATTTTATTTATAATTTTTTTAAAAAAATCTAATAACACTTTTAAGCAATCTAAAAACAATCACAAACATTAATAATTTTGGTGTGAAGAGGAAACTGTTCCGCGTTGTCCGCGTTGTTGGTGCAGTTGAAACTTGGACCGTGGGCAACTGCCGCCGTTTAGAACAATTTTTTTTAAGGAAGTCGTCTAGAACAAATTTAAACTAGCTATTTCCACGAAGCCTTGTACACTCACAATTAGCTGGTTTCATTCAAAAAATAATTGCAACGACATTAATACCATTTTGTTTTTCATAAAGCATATCTTACACTCAAATACATCAAATATATATAAAATGGGTGCATTTTTAATCTGAAATTGTACAGTGATATATAATTCTATGTGTTATGTATATTTTCTAAAATTTGTTATTTAAAAATGACCAGAAATTATGACCGTTAAATTGACTAACGTGCATAAACTATAATTCTGACGTGTTCGTGGGTTCCATACATTAAATACCACATTTCACATATATGACCAGATCATTATAGTTACACACCCTAAATTGCTTGTATTCGAGCTTTCTCATTTTAATCTGTTCTAATATCTTATGTTAAATGCGATACACTAGTACAACAAATGTCCCAAATATTTCTACACGCATACGGGCCGGATTTATAGAAGCCTATGCTTAATATATTCATGCCTTATTTTTTTGTTGTTGAAGAAACGTCCTTGAAGGGATTTATTAATAATAAATTATATATAAGGTCAATTAAAGACCCTATTTTACACATAAGGTCATTTAAACTTTTTATCTTAATTAAGGTCAGTTTCTTTAATTCATATTTTATGTCTTTCCAATTTTGCCCTTTTATATTTACTTTGAATATAATTTATATTTTTATCTTAATTAAGGTCATTTTTTTATCCATATTTTCTGTCTTTCAAATTTTGCCTCTTTATATTAACTTTTCAAGTCATTTTATATTTTTTATCCTAATTAAGGTCAATTTTTTATCCATATTTTTTATGCATAAAGTTTCAATAAAGTAGTATTATCCAACAACTAGAAGAGTACTTTTTGAAAACTACAGTAGTACTTTCAACAAAGTTTTAGTTAGAATGCATAAAGTCCCAGTAGAGTAGTACTATCCACCAACTAGAGTAGTACTTTCTGAAAACTACAGTAGTACTTTCAACAAAGTTTTAGTTAGAATGCATAAGTTCTAGTAGAGTAGTACTATCCAACAACTAGAGTAGTATTTTCTGAAAACTACAGTAATACTTTTAACAAATTGTTGTAGTGCTTTCCATGAAACTGCCAAATGGTATTTTTTGCAACGTCTTCACTGTTTTTGGAGGCAATTTTTTTATGAAGTTCACCCATGACTTTGCAAAAGTCTCTTAATGTCGATCTTATTTGGACTTTGGGTTTCTTAGGGTCTTCCATTTGTGCCATTTTTGCAAAACAATAAAATAGACCATCAAAACTACTTACATCAATTCTACATACTACTACAGAGCACACTACATACTATGCACAGCCAACACTGCAAACTACTACAGAGGACACTACATACTACTCACAGACAACACTGCAAACTACTACATAGGACACTACATACTACTACAAAACACACTACATACTACTCACAGACAACATTACAAACTACTACAGACTACTACAGAGCACACTACATACTACTCACAAACAACACTACAAACTACTACAGAGCACACTACAAACTACTACAAAGCATACTACAAACTACTACACAACGGACTACATACTACTCACAGACAACACTACAAACTACTACAGAGCACACTACAAACTACTACAAAACACACTGCAAACTACTACAGAGCAGACTACATACTACTCACATACAATACTGCAAACTACTACAGAGCACACTACAGTCTGTAAATACTACTACAGAGTAACATATGTACTACCACAAATTATTATAGACATTACTACGTACGTAACAACCAAAACACAACAATCTGCCTAACAACCAAAGCACACTACAATCTGTACATACTACTACAGAGTAACATATGTACTACCACAGATTATTATAGACACTACTACGTACGTAACAACCAAAACACAACAATCTTCCTAACAACCAAAGCACACTTCTGCATACAAATAGATCTCCAACGCTCAGAGAGAGGGAGAGGGAGAGGGAGAGAGAGAGAGAGAGAGAGAGAGAGAGAGAGAGAGAGAGAGAGAGAGAGATATTATGGCGGTGGGGTGACAACCTGAGGGAGAGGGAGCGAGGTACCTAGCGATTGATGGAGTACGACGACGAGGGAGAGCTCACGGTGGTGAGGGAGCGACGAGAACAACGACAACAGTGATGATGACTAGATAAAGTTCACGACGGCGATGAATCGGAGAGGAGAGGAGATGAGCGGTGATGGTATGGAAGTTGGGGTTTTGGAGAGAGAGGGGAAGAGAGAGAGGCTTGATCCAGCAGATTGAAATATGAGATAAGAAAGTAATATGGAATGAGAGGATGGCATGACTGTAAATAATTAAAATTTTAAGGTTATGTTTGTTATAGGGATGACCTGATTTAGGATAAAAATGTTGGGTGACCTAATGTAGTATAAATCTTATGTAAATGACCTTATGTATAATTTACCCATTTATTAATTAATACGAGCAACGTTGTATATGAGGGCATCCCGTATGAAGTTTAGAGCATTATGGAATCAATCTAGGCTATTATCAGATTCATATCCATAGTTAGCAAGCCTATATGCAACTCCATTCCAATGTCTAGGTACATGAACTAGCTGGAAGGACGGATTATCCTTTAGTAGATGCTTGATATCTTCAATAAGATTACCCAAATTGGAGAGATCCTCCTCTTGTTTTTGGCACCATTGGACTACTAAAAGGCAGTCTGTTTCCAGCACAGGGGCCTCTATCCCGAGTCCAATTAAGAGCTACATACCATCCTTTATTGCTAACAACTCGGAGTGTGAAGCATCACATACCTGAGCATAGAAGTTGCTGAAACCAGCTACTAAGAGGCCTTGTCTATCACGCACAACACCTCTGCTTCCTCCTTTTGATTCGTTTGTGAGAAACGAGCCATCTATGTTCAGTTTGAGCATGTCTTGATCGGAAGGAGACCACTAGTTGCGCTGCCGACGTGGTGTTTTGGTTGTTGACAAGATGCCCTTAGCCTTTTGAAATTCCTCCAACCTTGCCAAAGCCCCAGCAACTATAACATTGCTCTCCTTAGAGGTATCTTTCCATTGCTTCTCATTGCGATTGAACCACAAACTACTAACAAGCATCAGGAGTTGATCAAAGCATTGTTTATTGAGTTGAGATGTCATACCTAACATTCATTCTTTGAAGTTGAAGGATGGTGTAACGGGAATGGACATGGAAAATGGAGGAGCGGATAGGATGGATCGAGCCACATGACATTGACAAATCACATGTCCAAGAGTCTCTACCAGATTATTACAAAGGACGCATGTTATGTCTCCAGTATAACCTTACAAGGAGAGCCTATCTCGAGTAGGTAAAATGTTGTTCCAAGCACGTCAAGCACATATTGCGACCTTACCTGGTACCTTGGCAGTCCAAATGGCTTTCCATAAGCTCTCATATGTATTGTTAGAAGAGGAAGATGATGGAGGGATGCCTAGTACAGTATCCCGAGCCACCCAGTACGCGAATTTGACAGGAAAAATAGCCTCTCTTGTCGAGTTTCCAAGTGACCCTATCAATGCATTGTCTAGAGCTCAACAGTATGGCCATTATTTTCTGAACAATAGGTTCCGGAAAAAGAGAAGAGAGCATGTCATTATCCCACTGTTTCGTACCTTGAATAAACAAGTCTTTTGTGACGACCCAAACCGGAATTGGTATATTATTGGCTTAATCTGCGAGTTTCACGAGTAATTGTGGTTTATCGTAATTAATCAAATATGTGACTTAGTTCACGACTTAATTTTCGGATATGAATTTGATTTGGGTTTGTTCGTGGGAAACGTAGAGAATCCGATTTCGAGTCCGTAGAAGCTTCCCGAGGATTTTCCGGATAATCGAGGAATATAAAAAGAATATTTGAAATTATCATCGAGTTAGTCGTGTTTATCCGTTTGAGTTTGAGTTTGAGTTATCCGAATTGCAGATAGAGTTGATTCGCGACGTATAAATAACCGAATAGTCAAAAAGTTATCGAAAAGTTCGAAAAATGGGCTGTTTGACCGAATTGGGCCGAGTTGACTCACTGAGTCCGTGAACTCGCCGTCGTTGTGGCCGCCGAAAAACGGCACGGTTTCCAGAGTTTAAGGTATTGTTTTGAAGCTTGTCTTATGGGCTTTCGATTGATGTATGTTTGGTGTGTTTTGGTTGTGGTTTGGTTGGTGAAATTTGAAGGTGAAAGTGGCGGGAATCGGGTTTAATGGAGGGTGGTGTTCCGGCGACTTTCCGGTTGGCTTTTGAGGTGGAACGAACTGGGCTCGAGCCAAGGGTGAAAACCCCCTTGGTTTGAGGTGTTTTGGTGACGTGACGGTGCGGGAATCGGTCGGGAAAGTTTTTCAACGATTCTTGGCCGTGGATCTTTCGATGCGGTTTTGGAGGGGTTTGATTCCGGTTTATGAAACTAAATCGGGGTTGGGTCCTTTCATCTTTAACCTTAGTCACAGTGCAGTTTGCTGGCCAAGACAGTGAATAGGAAGGAGAGGTAGAGATCCACTCGTCCTCCCATATTAAAAGGACCCAACCCTAGATTAACTAGTAATCTAGGATCAAGCCCTAACGACTGACCATAATCTATGAAATTCTGTAAAAAAAAATTAACATAGCTTCCCTTAAAATTGAGACAACCAAAAACCTACAGGAAGAATGACACTCCGCAAATAAATCTCACAAACAAACCGTGGACCACCGATGTCCATCCGGATTTCTCAACATATAGCAAAAACAAAACCAGATGTAAATCTCAAGATTGAAAACATACTTTACAAAGTATTGGTTCTCAATACAAGAAGAAGCAAACTCGACGACTGCTCGAGTAACAACATATTCACAAGAGTCTCACTATATTAACATAAGAAAACTGGTGTCCAAAGCGACTTCTATATACATATGATACAAACTGACAGTGAGCTGGAACCTACTGATTAGAGGATAACTGGTGGACTCAGAGCTCTCGACGATACCAAGCATGCTCAGGAATAACACTGCAACCTGGGCAACAGAAACAAAAAAAAAACTCAGGGAAATGCATTTAAAATATAAAACGTTAGCGTGAGTGGGCAAAAAATAATATAATAATCTGCGTAAATTGCTAAACTGTAATTTCATCCATTTCCTCTAATTTCTGTGAAATAATGTGAGTTTTATACTGAATAACTGAAATATAAATGGAGGTGCTCTCCCAGGCCACCTAACCTGAGGCATTAAACTGAAATGAAAAATATGCAATATGTGACAGGATCGTCTCCAAGCCACCTAACTTGAGTCGATCTGGGTTAGACGAGGCCACCTAACCTCCCTTAACCAACTATCCGGTGATCAGCTGAATAGCTAAAGCATCGATGCAATAAAATAAACCATCACAAAGCAAGCTTCCGAATAAACACTTTAAAAATATATACCGTAAAGCGTACTGCATAAAAATAATGAACTCGCAATCAACTATAAAAATAAAGGTCCACTTACAAGTCTGCGGCTACTGCTGGGGTCCCGCGAAATTTCCTTCGCTACTAGAGTCGCGATCTCGATGTCTTGTAAATATGGATCATTTGATATAAAAATATGCGTAAAACTATGAAAATCGACCCTGAAAATAACCCCGGAAGTCTTGCCGATAATTCCTGAAACTTGACTAGCCGGAAAACCACCGTGGACGGCGGTGCGTGAGCCACACTCGCCTCCAGCCGAACTGCTCCAATGGGAGCATTCGATACATGGATGAAAATATCTCACAATGCTCTAGATCTTCCACAGCTACCACATTTCATGATTCACCGTTGTTTGGCCGAAAAACGGCCTGAAAGCTCGCGTCCCCACAAATCAGTTTTCAGCTGAATCGCCACCGTCGTCGTCCCTCGGTCCACAAAACCATAGGGGTTCAATTCATGGGTCAAAACCCAGTCGAACCCACCTAACCTCATCGCTGGAAAATGGTCGGAGAGTTGCCGCCCCTTAAACCCGAAATCCGGCAGATTTAGCTAATCGATTCGATATCAAAATCGCACCAAATGTGACGACCCGAAACAGTTTGAACAGTGTTATCAGCTGGGTCCGACAGATTATGAGTTAATAGCAAATTTCCGATAATGGATTTACTTGCCTGGTTTCTTAACGACTTAATTATTGGCCGAGAATTGGAGCTGGGTCTCTTCTCGAGAGTTGTTTTACGTGTGATTACGAGTTCGTGGGCGGTTCCGGATCATTATTTGGACGACCAAGGAATTAGTTATGAATATTTGAAGTTTCGACGGAAATGGATTAATATGGCGAGCTACTTAGCGACTAAATTATCAGACGAGAATTTGGCTTCGGCTTCTTCATGGAAGTTGTTCAGAATTTAATTTCGAGTTCGTGGGAACTTCCGGAGCCTGATTTTGAGTTACAGAGAATTAGTTGCGAATATTTTTGTTTGTTGTTTGTTTTGTCGATTTAATATACGTTTGGGTTGAACGGTTGAATTTTTATCCAATTGGCCGATGTGTTTGACTTCGGGTGATTATTGAAGAGTACGTCAAGACGAGTTTGTGGCCACGAGAATTATCAGAATCGGAATTATGACGAGGAAGTTACGGGAGTTTAAAGTTTGTCGAAATATGTAATTTTGGGATTTCCATTTTGGGAAAGTTTCCATATTGGTCATGTATATAAATAGAGGGTTTCCACTTTGGGAAAGTCAAGGACTTCAATTAATGGTTTGACCACGTTTGACCGTGGTGAGGAGACAGAGCTCGACGGCGACTTTGGCTCGCCGGCGGCGAGGAATTTTCCGGCACCCCACGGCTTGAGTTTGGTGTTGTTCTCTTCGTCTCGGGGTCCTCTACTCAACCCCAGCCACCACGCACGGCCAAGCTCACGGAGGAGGAGCAATTTTCCGGCCAAAAATGGAAGAAAACTTTGTGATTCGGGTTCTTGGATTCGGACCGAAACATAGCTATTTTTTAGTGGGCTTTGTAGCTCTCATCCTCTTGAAGCTACCATGTAAGTTTGAAGCTCTAATTTTGCTTGAGTTTGGAGAATTTTGGGATTGAAAATTTGTGTACAATTCGGTTAATCATGAAATTGGATGTGTTAGAGTGAGAATTGGACTTCGGTGCAGTTGACAAAGTTGCTCAGTGGACAATTTGGAGTGGAATAGGGGTGGCTCCGCCGTGAAATTTCACGTCCGACGGCAGCGCCGCCGTGGACGGCGGTCAACGGTTTGAATTTTTTGGACTTTCGACAAGTTGCATGTCATTTGACTCGAAATCGCGCCCCGACCGCAGTGGGGAGGTTCGTTTCTCGATTTGAGCATCCGAAAGTACAGCCAGGTATTGAGGTGTGATTTCCGGATTTCCGACAGTTTGCTGTAATCAGATTTCATGTTTCCGAGAACGATGGTTTCTCGTGATTTGATTTGTACTGTCGAGTTATGATTTTGAGAAATGGATTTTGTGATTATCCAGGGGTTCGTGATCGTTCGTTTGGCGAGGGACTTTCCGCCGGATCACGGGTTAACGCGATACGCGTTACGCCAGTCTGTGAGTGGACAGTTTATTTTCACGGAATTATTGCGAGTCTTTTATATACGTTTTACGAACTTGAGCATGCAGTATGATCATGGTTTTACGAGCATGAGATTTCATACGAGATTATGTTTATTACGAGCATGTGTTACACGATTATGCTTATACCAGTATATAGTACGTATATACACTTATATATTGTTTCATGCATTTGCATCGAACTGTTTATGATTTGGTTTACACAGAGTACAGTCTCAGTTACGTTGTTGTATCGATACACTTTGCCTCTCGGTTGATCCCCGATGGTAGGCCGCCAGGAGGGGCAGTACCCCGGCCTGACTGGTGAGGGGCAGTACCCCGGAACCGAGGCCATTTCTGGCTATGGATCACGTGGAAGTCAGGGACTCCGTGATTTCGACTGTACTAGCACGGATGTGTCCATGAGTGACCCCGTGAGATTTTCCTTGCGTGTTCTGTACGTGAGTGGTAGTCAGCGTCTCCTCACATACTATTTGATTTTCATGTATTTGACTCGCATATGATTTTATACGTATATATTATTTGGTGAAAGACATTTATTTTCTTCCACTCACTCTAACGATTTTCATGTCTTTCCCCTGGGCCTTTCGGTTTCCGTGCCCAGTTTGCAGTTCAGGCTCTGGTGTCGCACGTCGTGGTCGGAGGCATAGTGCTCGAGCTACCTTGTTTCTTCCAGTAGGTTTATTGTTCTACCTACTGTGGTATACTTATGTGTTTATACATTAGAGGTCGCTCTGAGTATTCTATTGTTTATGTTATACGATTTTACACCGGATTTCAGTAAAGTACTATTATATTTATTGTTTTACTTTACTGTTGATATATTGAGAAATCCGGATGGGATTGGTGCCCACGGTTTGATTTTTGTGGCATAGGATGAAGTGTACTTTCCGCGTGCAGGTAATGGTAATTCCACATTAGTAACGAAACTCTGCCCAAATTTCGAAAATTTTTTGGTGGTTCGTGTTTTCGGAAGGGTTTGATTCCGGTTTAGGGAGCTAAATCGGGGTTGGGTCCTTTCACCAAAACAAAACAACAAATACATGAAATAAAAGAGGAGAGGAAGAGATTTATTTTCCTACCCTGAACGTCATCGGAGGTGGCCGGAATCGGTGGTATGGTCGGGTCGAAGTACGAAAATACGGGTCGAGCTCGTACAGTATTTCTGCCAATTTTAGAAACTTTCCAAAAATATCAAGTATTAATACCCGTATACATACCTGACCCAAATCAACAATCCAAATTCATTCTGATCTCGATCGAACAGTCGCGATTAAACTGACCTAAAACTAATTTTTATTTAAATTATTCGTCACATAAAATTCTGATAAACATTAAAAATAGCTCGCTTATCCGATAAATTCTCTAAAAATTCTTACAAGCTCGAAATTAAATACTCTACAACTCTCGTGAAGAAAGTCAAGTCAAATTCTTGCTCAGTGAAAAAGTCATTAACAACCCTAATAATGCGCGCCTTATCCACGATAACGCATAACGTGGTTCGATAAGTGCATGATTTCGGTATGGGTTGTAACAATCCACCCCCCTACAAAAAATTTGTCCTCAAAATTTACATACCAGCTTGAAAAGATGAAGGTACTGCTCCCTCATGAACTGCTCTGGCTCCCAAGTGGCTTCCTCGACTGCATGATTCCTTCATAATACTTTCACTAAAGAAATGGTCTTTTTCTGGAGAACCTACTCTCTACGGTCACGAATATCCACTGGTTCCTCAATGTAAACTATATCCTCTGGTAACGGAATTTGCAGAGGCACGATGACATGGGAAGGATTTGGAATGTACTTCCGTAACATGGATAAATGGAAAACAACTTGAACTTGCACCAACTCTGAGAGTAATTCCAAACGATAAGCTACAACGCTCACACGCTCAGTAATCTCATAAGGTCCAATGTAACGTGGCTGAATTTTACCGCATTTTCCAAACCGCATCACCCATTTTCATAGAGACAATTTCAGGAATACCCAATCTCCAACTTCAAACTCAAGATCCTTACGTCTAACATCGACATAACTCTTTTGTCTGTCTTGAGCAATCTTCACTCTGTCTCGAATGATCTGAATATTTTCTGTATTCTCCTAAACTATGTTCTGGCCAATGAGACTCTTTTCTCCTACTTCTGTTCAGCACAAGGGTGTCCGACACTGTTTCCTATACAACGCCTCATATGGTGACATGCCAATACTAGAGTGAAAGTTGTTGTTATGCGCAAATTCCATCAAATGTAGCTACTTATTCCATTTCCCTGGGAATTGTAACACACAAGATCTCAACATATCCTCAAGCGTCTGAATAGTTCTCTCAGACTAACCATCTGTCTAGGAATGAAAAGCCGTACTGAACCGCAATTTGGTTCCCAAAGCCTCTTGAAATGCTCTCTAGAATTTTGTGGTGAAATGAGAATCTCGATCTGAAATGATGGACACATGCACACCATATAGCTTCACAATCTTCTGCATATATAACGTAGCTAGCTTGCTCACCGACAGTTACTCTGAGACTGGTAAAAAATGTGCAGACATAGTAAAGCAATCCACAATTACCCAAATACTTGTATGCCCCTTGACTGTACGAGGTAACTTGTACACAAAATCTATGGTAACATGCTCCCATTTCTAGACAGAAATCTCCAGACGCTGCATCATTCCTGATGGTTTCTGCCTCTCCGCCTTCACTTGTTGACAAATAGGGCATTAACTCACATAGGTTGCTACCTCCCTCTTCATATTGGACTACCAATAATACTCTCTGAGAGTGCGATACATCTTCGTGCTACCCAGGTGCATTGCATAAGTTGAACAATGAGTCTCGTCGAGTATTTCTTGCTTTAATTCCTCGATATTTGGAACACAGAGTCTACTTCTTAATACTAGCAACCCATCTCTCCTTATCACAAAATCTAGTTGTTCACCATTACGCACCGCGTTCTTTAACTTCAGAAGGGAAGGATCAGAATCCTGCAACTCACGCACTTTGTCAATGCGAACAGGTCGAACCTGCATACTGGCGAATAGAACTCCAGCCTCACTCATATTAGTATACAACACTGCTCTAGTATCTCGTAATTCCTCAAGTAATAGTACCTGAGCCAACTAAATGTGAGACAAGGAAACTCCAAATTTCCGACTAAGAGCGTCAGCTACAACATTCGCCTTTTCAGGGTGGTACTCGAAGGTACAATCGTAATCACTTATCAACCCCATTCACCTTCTCTGTCATAAGTTTAATTCTAGCTGAGTGAGAAGATGCGTTAGGCTTTTATGATCTGTAAAAATATGACATCTGGCATACAAATAATGTCTTCAGATTTTTAGCGCAAAAACTATTGCTGCCAACTCCATATCATGAGTGGGGTAGTTCGCCTCATAGGGTTTCAAATGGTGTGAACCATACTCGACAACTCTACCATGCCGCATCAGCACGCACCCCAATCCTATCTTAGAGGCGTCACTGAAAACTGTAAATTCCCCACTATCGTCTAGTAACGTCAACACTGGAGCTATGGTCAACCTTGTCTTCAGAGTTTGGAAACTTTTCTCATAAACTTCCGACCATTCAAACTTAACTCCATTCCTCGTGAGTTACGTATTAGGTGTTGTAATGCGTTAAAAGTCCTGAACAAACCGACTGTAGTAACTGGCTAAACCCAAAAAATTCTAATATCTGGAATACTCATAATTCGGTTCCAATTCAACACTGCATCAATCTTGTATGGATCAATACTAACTCCTTATGCTGAAGAATTTATCAAGATAAGCCCGAAATACCCGATTCATTAAAGCCATGAAGGCAGCAGGTGCATTCGTCAAACCGAACGGCATCACCCAAAACTCATAATGCCCGTAACGTGACCAGAATGCGGTCTTTGAGACATCAAACTCTCTAATCTGCAACTGATGATATCCCGATCGGAGATTAATCGTAGAGAACACTGTAGCTCCTTTCAACTGATCAAACAAATCGTCAATACGAGGCAGAGGATACTTGTTCTTCATAGTCACCTGATTCAATTTTCAATAATCAATACATAACCACATAGAATCATCCTTCTTTTTCACAAACAAAACTGGAGCTTCCCATGGTAATATACTAGGACGGATGAAACTTTTATCGATCAATTTCAGAAGATGAACCGGCAACTTCTTTAACTTAGCTGGAGCCATACGGTACAGCACCTGAGCTATGGAACCTGTACCTGGAAAAAGCTCAATCGTGAAATCAATTTCCCTTTCTGGAGGAAGACATGGTAATTCCTCAGGAAAAACATCAGGGTAATCCATGATCACTGCAATCTCTCCAAGGTTAGGAGTGGAAACACGAGTGTTTACAATATGTGCTAAGTATGCGGTACACCCTTTCCGCAATAATTTCTCGGCTCGCACAGCTGAGATCAAGCACGAAGAAATAACATTTCTTTCTCCACATAATAAAATCTCTGGTAACCCTGGACTTCTAAACACCACTTCCTTCCGATGACAATAAACTAAAGCTTAGTGGTTGCCCAGAAAGTCCATACCCAAAATCAAATCAAAGTCCGCAACATCAAGAGGTATCAAGTCGGCAAACAACCCGAAACTTCCAACCATGACACTACAGTCTCTATACACTAACCCCACTAAAACCATCTCACCGGTGGGATAAACCACTCACCACATCACCGATAAAGCAGTGGCTGGTATGTTAACTATTGATGCTAATCTCACAGAGATAAAATAATGTGTCGCCCCCTGATCTATTAAAGTATAAACAGCATAACCAAAAATATATAACGTACTGATAATCACATATGGAGTTGCTCTGCCCTTCTGTAAGATCATATGGTGAAGTCAGGCATGTCCTGTCTGTGCAGGCAATTACCCTCTCTAGGTCTGGTCCTGATAAGTTGGTTGTCTAGGTAACGGTGCTTCTCTAACCCCTGTAGTGGCTCCCTAATCACCACCAGAACTCTGCACCGAATATCCACTTGAGGTATCCCTATGTGGACACTCCCTTGCAAAGTGACCCATTTGGCCATAATGCAAACAAGCTGAAGACCCAGCCTGACACTGCCCTAGATGATGCTTGTGACACCAATCACATAGAGGGAAATCATTGGGTGCTGATGGAGTAGGACGATAACTACTAACTCCACTGGAACTGGCACTGGATCCCTGCCTCTGAGATCTATTCATCCTCATCCATCTCTGAAAATGACTCGGGCGACGTGCATGAAGAGCTAGAGCGGAAGATCACTCACCAGAAGATGAAGTAGAACCTGAAGTGCTTGAGCTTCTCCTCTTTGAAGAACCTTGGTTAGGCCCACCTTCCTTAAATTGTCGAGTCTGACCCTACTCAAATTAAAGCCTATCCTCGCATCTCACAGCAGCACTAACAAACTCATTAAAATCAGCACGTGACATACTGAATAGGTATAGGGCAATATCAGTTCACAAACCTTGCTCAAACCTCCAACATTTTTCCTTTACTGGCCTGACAAAATTTGGTGCAAAACGGGTCAAGCGGGTGAAACGATCCCGATACTCCATCACTGACATGTCCCCCTACCGAAGACTCATAAACTCTTCATACTTCCGCTGCTCGAAAGCCTCGCTAAAGAAACGACTCATGAACAATTATGTGAACTCTGTCCATGAAGTGAGAGCTTTATTCCTTTCAGTACTCTGCCACCAACGATAAGCATGGTCCTGTAACAAACCTGTAGCTACCACAGTCCTCAGCTCAGGGGTCAACTATGGATGCAAATGGTCACAAACTCAACCGATTTCAATTAGCCAGTTCTTGCTAGCCTCAGGGTCATGAGAACCCGTAAATGGAACGGCTTCTGCCTTCCTAGCCTTACAAGTTATATCCTCATGATCCTCACGTGGTGCTGGAATCATGCATGAAATTAACTCACGCATCTGCTAAGCCAAAGATTGTGTATCATCCCGCTGGGCTGGTTATTGAGGCATACTGTCTGACCTATGAGTCTAAAAACAAATTAGCTCACTGAAAGAAGTCAAAAACTGGATCGACTAAGAGACTCTAAGCATCTGACAATGCACAACACTTAGAATAATGAGCATCCGCCAGCCGGTCGGGCCATCCTTCCAAAAGTGTCGTACATTCTGAAATGTCTGTACTGACATGACTAGAAGAGTCTACAGAATCTGTGACATAATGCTCTGATACCAAACTGAAAGGACTCAACCCTAGATTAACTAGTAATCTATGATCAAGTCCTAACAACTGACCATAATCTATGAAATTTTGTAAAAAATTTGACATAGCTTCCCTTAAAACTGAGACAGCCAAAAACCTGCAAGAAGAATGACACTCCACAGATAAATCCCACAAACAAACTGTGAACCACCGATGTCCATCCAGATTTCTCAACATATAGCAGAAACTAAACCAGATGTAAAACTCAAGATCGAAAACATACTTTACAAAGTACTAGTTCTAAATTCAAGGAGAAGCAAACTCGATGACTACTCGAGTAACAACCTATTCACAAGAGTCTCACTGTAATAACATAAGAAAACTGGTGTCCAAAGCGACTTCTAAATACATATGATACAAAATGACAGTGAGCTGGAACCTACTGATGAGAGGATAACTGGTGAACTCGAAGCTCTCGACGATACCAAGCACGCTCAGGAATAACACTGCAACCTGGGCAACGGAAACCGAAAAATTCAAGGAAAGACATTTAAAATATAAAACGTTAGCGTGAGTGGAAAAAATATATATAATAATCTGCATAAATTGCTAAGCTGTAAATTCATGCCTTTCTGCTAATTTTTGTAAAATAATGCGAGTTCGATACTGAATAATTGAAATATAAATGGAGGTGCTCTCCCAGGCCATCTAACATGAGTCGATCTGGGTTAAACAAGGCCACCTAACCTCCTCTAACGAACTATCCGGTGATCAGCCGAATAGCTAAAACATCGATGCAATAAAATAAATCATCACAAAGCAAGCCTCTGAATAAATGCATTAAAAAAAACATATTATAAAGTGTACTGCATAAAAATAATGAACTCGCAATCAACTATAAAAATAAAGGTCCACTCACAAGTCTGCGGCTACTGCTGGGGTCCCGCAGAATTTCCTTCGCTGCTAGAGTCGCGATCTCGATGTCCTGTAAATATGGATCATTTGATATCAAAATATGTGTAAAATTATGAAAAATGACCCTAAAAATAACCCCTGAAGTCCTGCCTATAATTCCTGAAAACTGACTCGTCGGAAAACCACCATGGAGAGCGGCGTGTGGCCTTCACGCTGGCAACGCGTGAGCCACACGTGCCTTCCGGCCGAACTGCTCCAGTGGGAGCGTTCAATACATGGATAGAAAGATCTCACAATGCTATACAACTTCCACAACTACCACATTTCATGATTCACGATCGTTTGGCCGAAAAACAGCCCGAAAGCTCGCGTCCCCACAAATCAGTTTCCGGCCGAATCGCCGCCCCTCGGTCCACAAAACCATAGAGGTTTGATTCATGGGTCAAAACCCAGTCGAACCCACCTAACCTCGTCGCTGAAAAATGGTCGGAGCGCCGCCGCCCATTAAACCTAAAATTCGGCGGATTTAGCTAATCGATTCAATATCAAAATCGCACAAAAAATCAACAACAAAGACATGAAATGAAAGAAGAAAGGAATATAATTCTTTCCCTACCTTGAACGTCGCCGGAGGTGGCCGAAATCGGCGGTACGATCGGGTCGACGGAAACGGAAACGGGTTGACGTACGAAAATATGGGTCAAGCTAGTACAATAATTCTGCCAATTTTGGAAACTTTCCAAAAATATCACGTATTAATACCTGTATACATACCTGACCCAAATCAATGATCCAAATTCATTCTGATCTCGATCGAACGGTCACGATTAAACCGACCTAAAACTAATTTTTATTTAAATTATTTGTCACATAAACTTCTGATAAACATTAAAAATAACTCGCTTATCCGATGAATTCCCCAAAAATTTCTACAAGCTTGAAATTAAATAGTCTACAACTCTTGTGAAGAAACTCAAGTCAAATTCTCACCCAGTGAAAAATTTGTTAACAACCCTAATAACGCGCCTAATCTGCGATAACGCATAACGTGGTTCGATAAGTGTGTGATTTTTGTACGGGTTGTAACACATATATTGATATTTTAACCGGAACCTATCTATCAAAGGAGACCACTTTGGATAACCAATTTAGCTTCCATCAAAGAGAGCCAAGAGTAAGATGGGGACTTAGTCAAATCGGCCTGTAAAATAGAAGTGTGAGAGAAATAAATTGTTTTATACACTCGAACTATTAATGATGAAGGATAGGTCATAATCCCCAAAAATTGCTTTGCTAATATGGCGAAGTTGTGTGCATATAAGTTTTTGAAGCCCATACCACCATCTTTCTTGGTGAGACGCATACGCTCCCAAGTTCGCCAATGAATTATTTTTGCCTCCTCAGAGTTACCCCCAAAAAACTCACAGCACAACTATTGTAGATCATCGCATAAATTCATAGCATAATTAGGAATAGTTTAGGCCACTGCCTTGAGCAGAACCTCATTCCCTGCCGAGCTGAGAAGTTTCGCTCTCCAACTCACAAGCTTGTTCGTAATTTTCTCTCTCAAATAGTCAAACATAGCTATTTTTCATTTGCCAACATGAATCAGTAGGCCTAGGTATTTACCATGTTCCCCCACCTCCACCAGGTTCAACGTGATACCTCGAGCAAATTTTTTCTCAATCTCCGTCTGCATTGTTGACGTGGCATACGAAAATTTCAAATTTGAAGGGTAAATAAGTAATTTCATATGTAATTTGATTTTTAATTTTTTAAAAGAAGTTTACATATTTTATTTTCATTTTTTAAATTATTTTTTTACCTTTTTAAATGATAATTTTTTTTACAGTTTCAAATAGTAATTTTTAATCATTTCAAACGGTAATTTTTTTTTGCATTTTCTGAGGATCGAACCTCAGACCTCTTACATAGATATACAATACCTTACTGCATAACTACCAAGAATTCTTGTTAAGGTTCCGTACATAAACATATAATAACTCCTTTCTTAAACTTCAAAGGAAAAAAAACCAGGTGAGATATCACATTGCCCAAGTTTCGAACTTGAAACCTCCCACACGAGCACTAACTTCTCCACCACCTCACCAAGTAGACTTTGTTATTACAAGCAACACGTATGAATTTATATTGAGAACCTGATCCCAAGAATTCCCAAACCCAACATCGATTTTAGGCAACCGAGAAGGAGGTCTGGTTGAATCGGAAAAGGTCGGAGTTTACTGGCCGAGGTTCACGTCGAGCGCAGATTTTGGCCAATCAATCTCGATATCCTCATGATGAAGATATGGAGATGGAGCCGAGTAGTTACAACTCGCTTGTCAACAACCAAAACAGCAATGGAGGAGGAGGCCGAGTCAAAATGGCGAGCTCGGGCGGAGGAGCTGAAGTCATGGCGGCAGCATCTGCGGCTGCGGCGGGGGGTCATCAGTTGACGAGGAAGGCCCTTTGCAGGTACAGGGAGTGCTTGAAGAACCATGCGATCGACATCAGCGGATGAGGCGGCGGTGGTGCAGAGATTTTGCGACGAGACCGAAGTGAAACGAGTCTTTTATTCAGTTTTTTGTTTTTCTTTCTAGGAATTTTTGTTGGCTTTTTTAGCTGAGTCAGCTTATTTGGGTGCCCCTCAGAATCATGCTCTCGAGGGTCTGACAAGGTTTAGCTTTTCTGGGCTTTTCTTGGTCAAGAAGATGAGGAGGGCCTAAGATGGATATTCGGGTATGGGTTTCTTGGCAAAAGGGTTGGAAGCTTAAAAAAACATACTATAAATACAAAAATGTATGGTAAAAAAATAGAGTCCTCGTGGTCTAGTGGTAGTGCCTTTTGATTGTATCCTTGAGGTCTGAGTTTAGAAACTCAAAGTTGCAGCCTTTTTTCATAATTAATGAAGGGCAAAAGAGTATTTTAACATCAAATTTAAAATTTGATGAAGGGCAAATCGGTATTTTAACATCAAATTAAAAATTTCTATTTGTCACGTCAGCAATGCAGACGGAGATGGACAAAAATTTGGGTTTGGGTATCATGTAGATAAGGTTTGAAAAGTTGAGGTATGCAATTGATACTTTACAAAGTTCAAGTAAGAAAGTGATAAGGCCTGGTAAGTTAAGATATCACAGGAAAAAAAATTCTTATAATCTAATCATAAGTTACTTAAGTAATTCCTTGATACTCGTCATCTTTCATCACAATGAAATCAAATGAAATGTACGTGGTTGGTCTAGCCCCGTTATCAAATTACAAAATGTGGCCATGCCAATCAAAGAATATATATTTTATTTCATATAAAGTCTTGCTCATACTAGCATTGGTTTAGTTCAGTTGGCCACGCTAGTGTTTCTACCGACTCACTACTTAAGTTTGATTTCCCCTCCCGTATCTCTACTATAATAAAGTCAAGCGTCTCTTTGGTGTCATCCAACATATAAAAATAGAGAAAAAATACCCATGAGATTAAAAAAGACGTACACGAAAATAAAATTAGGGAAATAGGACAATGTCATAAATGCTCAAGGAATAATAAATAAAAACAATGACAAAGAGAGTAGTTTTGTTGATGACAACCAACTCAATATGCCATAATGCAGTGGAAGCACAATCCAAAGAAGGAATTGATCTGACTAACTATATCTCTATACAAATGGCTGTCTTTCTCTGAGGCATAGAGACATACCAAGCAAAAGTGAAATCGATTCAGAATTCTCTCTGATTGACGGGTAAGAATGATATAACATCAAATGATTTATTTGTTGAATGAGTTGATTTTATTTGGTGATTTAGCATGTTTGGAGTCGATGCTTCAATTGGGGTTTGTTATTTCAATTTTGCATCAAATGCATGTTTCATCAATTCTTCTAAATGTAATGCAAATGGAGCAAGCTTTGACTTGCTAACCCATTTGCACATGGTTGAAAGTGTAACTCAAGGTTTGAAGCGTCTCAAATACAACTCCAAAGCCGGACAATGTTTGTATGCTAAATGGTTTCGTATAGGTTATCGAGTGTTTACAAGAAAAAGGTCTTCATAAAAATGTATATAGTTTCTCTCTGAATGGTTACAGTGGTTTCTATTCCACATTGCTAATCATGGAAAAATAAATTATTAGGTCTTTTTCTTGCAAATTAGAAATAGAGATGATGTACTTTTCTCTGAGTCAAGGAATTGTTCTTTTCTGTTCACAAATCAGTTCTGAGCGAGATTGGAACTCATCTAAAATTGTCTTGTGGTATCTAATCTTTTGGAGAATCACATTTTTTCTTCTGCAGTTGGTTCCAACCTTTAGAGGAACATTGGAATACAAATTATTAGCGGTGAGTTATAAAAACTACACTTTTATTAGCTTCTGTATGACATGGGCTCCTCCTCCCTTTTACTAAGAAATATTTTTGGTGATACGCCTGATCTAATGCAATTTACAGAAATTAATTGATGTCATATGTTATTTTCCACTAAGAGATAGAGAAAAAAAATCACTCTTACTATAGTTACTTTGTTCTTTTAGTGATACAAATACAATGTGGAGTTAACTTTCTATTTTTTTTATAGATGCTCATGGTTGCGTTAGTTAAGTTAGTTTTTCTCCTTTTCATTTGCTTTGTTAATAGAGATCTGATCAGCAGGTATTATTGAAAAGCCAATAACTTCAGCTTTATCATCATGTCAATATTTGATTGGCTCTACAGGTATATATGATTTACACGCGTTTGATATAAGCCATGATTTTAGGTCATTTTAACAATGAAGAAGTTTGTTGTTCCTTCAAGTATGCCGCAAGCATCAAGGTTCCAAATAATTTTCCAGTGGGGACGTTCTTAAGTCCTATTATATGAAGTGAAGCTACAACCCTTAAAGTGGAGAAGAAAACTTCATGTTTATGAATAACATATTGAAGCTACAACCTTTAAAGTGGAGAAGAAAACTTCAAATTGATGAATAACATATTATGTTTCTCCATTATACAGAAGTAGTCTAAACAGGACTGTTCCAGGAGATTCAAGGCCCAGGGCAAACAACAAAATTGGGCCCTTTGTATAAAAAAATTAAACATTTTATATTAATATAAAAATATTGTATTATTGCAATCCTCCCTTAGTTTTCATTTGCAATTTTTCAGTTTCACGCAAATAATGAGTTAGGATGAGTAAAGGTGTGATTGGTGTCTTCGACATTATACGCCGAGTACAAAATCAGTAAAATTTTGCCATAGACACATATTGAAATAGTAATAGTTAAATAGTTAAGGAAATATATCATTAAAATTTCATTTCATCATGCCTTATCCAAACCATCGTCTGCAATATAGCCTTTGAAGTTTGAACAAATATCTATGCAAATAACAATATTTTTTAGTAAGAGTAGCTATATACTTTAAACATATTAACAATTCAATGAGCACCCTAAACCCTTTCAAACGAAATTGGTAGACTATTTACAGTGATGATCTTAAACAAAGAAAGACCGAAAAGAAAGAAAAGAACAAAGACATACTAGTAAACTCCTTGTGGTAGATTGCCCAGTAATGTCATAGCTAAATGTAAGACATAAACCACAATTTCAGCAGCAAACAAATTCAACCAAGGAGATCCAATCTAAAAAGGATGATTATCTAATCTCAATAGACCTGACTATATTAACCCAGAATTAGTAGAATATAGTTAAACGAATTAACAAAGGACTCACCAAACAACTCAACTCAGTAATTGCAGCGAGTGAAAGAATGGGCACTACGCCACTACCGTCTGTCGAATCTAATGACGAAAATTCAAAATCCAAGCATAATAAGGAAACTGAGAGATGGAGAGAGGTTCAGAAAATTGAAATTTATAAGGAATTACTATCACTTTTTTGTAGAGAGATTTTGAAGATGGTGAATTGTCTTCTCCTTAATGTGTAATGGTTATTGGGTATAGTGCTCCATGATTATATGGGGATTTAGGGAATGGAGAGGAAGGCTAAAGAAGAGAATTAATTTTGGGAATACTAATACTTGTGCTCTCGCTCAAGTCGCGAAGATTCGACAGGAACACGAAGACGCGAAATTGATGTGGGCATTTAGAGTAGATGCACGGGGCTCGGAAATAGGAGGAGCAACCATGGAAACCGGTGGGGGCCAGCAGGAACTGCTCGAGTAAGGAGAAGAAGATAGTGCAGCGCAACAAGAGGTGGTCGGCGATCGCTCGTTGACCGAGCTCGCGAGCTGTTGCTCGAACAAGGTCTGCTCGCCGCAGAGGAGGAGCAGCCTGGCGGAGTCCACGCACGTGGGTGACGCAAGGTTGCCCTGAATTTTTTTCTTCTGTATAGACGCGCCAGTAAAAAGTTTTTTTTTTACAGTGAGGTGCTGGCCAATCAGGAGGCGATACGTGGCGCTTATCTGATTCATTTCCACCTCAACAGGCAATTGTTTTGAGCCGTCTATTTCAAATACAAAATTGAATCTGACGGCTCAGATTCAAAGGCAACGGCTACACACTCCAATTTGCTACCACCGGCTCTTTTTTAACGGGCATTACATTTTTTGCCCAAAAGTATTCTAAAAAATTACAAACATTACCCTACAATTTTCCTATAAATACTACATCAATTTTACAAACCTCCCACACCAATTTGTGCACAACAAGTTCATCATCTCCCTTCATCTCTTCTCTCATTCATTTGTGTTTTTTTCTCCAAAATATTGTCGAATTGGCTTGCTTCGGAAGATTTGCAATTGTGCATTTCTTATATGCATGTTAGCATTGATCCTATCACCGGCAACAAGCAAAAAGTTGACAAATTGTGGGAAAAGGTCTATGCCAATTATATCAAAAATTGGGTGATTGGTCATGGTGAATCAACAAAGGAAGATTGGACCCAAACCGCCATTTCATCTTGTTTTACTAAGTTGAAGCCGGTTTTCAATCTTTGGGGCGAAGCTCTTAGTTATGCATGAAGGAATCCACCACCATCCGGCACCTCTCCACCAGCCAATTTCCAATCTGAAATTTGATGATGATTACACGTGGCATCTCTTGACTGGTCGAAAATCTCACCGAAAATCTTCGGTAATTATTCACACGACATTGACACATGAAAGTGCCACGTGTTGCCAAGTGATTGATCGGGAATCTTACCGAAATTTTTGAACAATTATTTGTAAGATAACGTTCTGTCGGTGTGACACGTGTCAACTCGTCATTGGTCAGAAATCTTACTCGAAATCTTATTCAATTATTCATACGACAACGACACGTGTTGTCTATGTATTGGTTGAAAAACAATTAATTTTAAAAAAAAATTAAATTAATTTATGAACAGTAATAGGATGTGCTATTTTTTTGCACCACTGCACGAAAAACAGGAACTGCACATCCTATTTGATGAATAGTGTCTTCTCCACCTCAAATAGTGCTTGCTCCTCCTCAAATAGGAGGAGCAAAACCCTCTCATGGGTGCATATGCTCTAACTGCGAAACTTTATTATTTTTTCTTTTTGTTTTTTTTGACATATAACTAAAAATAAAAAAAAATTGAGTCCCATAAAATTTTGGGCCATGGGCATGCCTGAGTCTAAAACAAAATTGACATTTCCAAAAGGGAAAACCAGATTCTTTATAGGACTGGTACTCTGAATTTTTTATAGCGAAGAAAACTCTTACGCACACTCTTTATTTTGTATGTTAATTAAGTCATGATTTTGTTTTTATTTTTGCTATCATAGTGCTTTATAGAGCCCAGTATATTTTGTTTCATCTGTTAATCTTCATTATTTGGCTATGTCGTGATTTGATTGGTATGTTTTCCTGTATATCATGGTATGTTTTTCCTCTTAGCCGTCTCAATCATGAAGTGTGTGAACGTAGCTCCATCCTGATCAAGTAGGCAAATTTTTCAAGAATTATTAGTAATTGAGTTATATATTCCGCGAAATTACATAATTTCACATTACAAAAGATATATGACAATTCGCACGTACGAGCGCGACACACTTTCGCACGAGCATGCAGGAAGGCTAGTTAAAATTAAGTAAAGTCTTATGCATATATTATCCGATCATATTAGAAACTATTTAAGTAATTCTATGATATTTTGTCATCTTTCACAAAATCACAATTCCACAAACTCGGCAATCTCTATGGAAACAAAAAAACCTAGTTACGCCATATCAAAACCAATGCAAAGACAAATCTAGGGGCCATCTTGCGATGTGTAAACTTTAAAATTCTCTATCAAAATACAGTACGTTTATTTTATCGGTAACTGATCGTAATATTATAGATAGAGTACTACTACAGATACAAAAAACTTGTACAAAATATGATACCAAATGATGTGGCATATACCACATAAAAGCCATGTCAACATTTATGCGCACATAATTTCTCACATAGATTTGAAACTAATTCAATCATAATCAAGATAATTATTTTGCTTTAAAGAAAAAATTACACAAGTTTCTTCAACCCCGTCATTTTGTGTCGGATGATCTCTCCTCAGCCGTCGTAGATCTTTCGATACCTCATAACCCTAAACGTTCTTCCATTTCACTAGAATGGTCAGATCTAGAGAGCATTACAGAACGACAGGAGGACAAGATTTAAACTAGAATTCAAATCGAGAATTCCAAATCCCACTCTGTAAACTCATGATTCTCATACTTTAGATTTTGAGTTCGAACGAAAAAGATTTCTAATCTCGATCTCTTTTATGATGTTGTTGAAGTTCTTCATACTTACTTATATCTTCAATTTGTGATAGGAACTTTGAGTGAAGAATTATCAAGACACTAATTTTAAAGTTCAGATCCCAGGAAACCATTTCTTAGATGGTTCGCACCATTGCCTTATCAAAGTAGGACAACGTGATCTTTTTGGCTTTGGCATTGAGAGCGTGGAGTGGAGTCCTCGTTCATCCGTTCAAATGGATGGCAATGAAGCTTGTTGGATCGGGTTTTAATTATGTGGATTGCTTATCAAAGATAAGATGATAACAAATAAGTTAGGGGTTGCCTTTTGGGTTTGTTTCTCCGATTCTTGTAGATTATGGTGGCTAATTTGATAAAGACGGGCAGCGGTGGCCGGTGACAACATAATTTTGAAAATAGACATAGAGATGGAGAAGAAGAGAAGCCTGCTTGGGTTTCTTATTTATTCATTCTAGACTATTTAAATAAAATTTCATGTATGTAATAATAGATTTTAACTTATGACGTCATTTATGATGTGGCAATTGCCACATCATTTGGTATTATTTTTCTGTATAGATTTCTGGAATCTTAAGCATTTTCCTTTTAGATATGATAAATATTAATCCGAACATATTTTTTGTTTAATTAAATTGGCAGACAGTGAAAATCTTCGACCTTGTATTGGTCGATCTTCTTGATCGATTAGGCCTTGCCTTCAATGTTAACAACGTTCTGGTTTGATCAACTCGAAAACAATTGCATACGACGTTTTTTGTTATAGTTTCTTTTTCTTAATCTGCGGAAAAAGAAATTCTAACTGCAAAATTCCACACAACATCTTGAAATAAATCTAAGATATCAAGAATATATGAGTCTTTAGAATCAAACACAAATTTTTAAGCAATAACCCATGGTTAACCCATTACACTTAATAGGAAAATCCTATTTCCTTTTTAATTTGACAGAAATTGAATTCTAATTCGGAACAAAGAAATAGAAAATCTACCAAACAACAACCAAAACCTTGGTGTTTTAATAAATCAAGCAAGTAAAAATCCCCTTAGCCACTTTTAGCAACAATCTCATTCTCGATCAGACTCGTTCACCGGTTTGTTTGCAAGAAGAAGCAACGAAGCCGAAGCCTCCATGTCACTCTCTCTTGCCTTGACACTCTGACGCAGCTCCTTGAGCACTTTCTCCAATTTCTCAAGCTCACTCTGGCTCATCTCATGGATCGGCGGAAACCCCGCTTTAGCTTTGGCCTTCACGATCACCTTATCAAGCACTTGACCCTTTTGCTTCTCAGCCTCCACTTTCTTCAGAACCTGAGCCAGCTGCTGGTTCAACCTCTCCACCACTTTGCCAGAACCAGAACGACGACCATTGTTCGACGACGTCTGTCTAGGGCTCTCTTCTTGATTTAGAAACTTGTCCACTAATGCTTCTACATTTGGGTGCCCAAATGAGTAAGGCTTGCCGCCGGGAGAGAACACAATAATGGCCACCTCAGCACCACAAAGAGTAGCAAGTTCATGAGCTTTCTTGAAAAGTCCGGTTCTGCGCTTAGAGAAAGTCACCTGCCTGGAGTTGTTGTCGATCACCCTCGTCATCTCAATCTTTCGCCTCCCCATTTTTGGATTTGGAGAAAAAAGAAACTCTAAGAGAAAGGATTGAGAGAATTGGGATTGAGATTTGTAGGAGTGTTATGTGAGAAGGTTCAGTGTTTCTAATATAGGGCTTGGTCACCTTGGTTGCCTTTTTCAATATTCCATGTTTGATTTACCGGTAAAGGAAGTTTTTAATGTTGTTTCCTTTTCTGTTTCTATGCTTCTAAATTTAATTAAAGTTGAATACTTTTGGTTGGCCTCATTTAATCCCATTTCAGAATTCCAGATTCTGTAAAGGGTACGTTGAATGATAAGGCTGAAACTGGTTGGATTTACCTATTTAGAGCAACTCCAACGGCTTCTTCATATTTGAGTTTTTCTCCATTTTAAGAAAAATTTGGGTTGTTTTGCTCCAACAGATTCTCTAAACACATTTCCCATTTTAAAGAATTTGATGAGAGAGAAAACCATATTCCTAAATTTACAGAATTCTTTATATGTTTAGAGAAATCTTTAAAATGGAGAATTTGTTGAAGTTGAAACACAAAATGCATCGTAAGTTGTATTTTCTTCTTCTCTATAATAAAGAAATTATAGGGAAGCTGTTAGAGATGCTCTTAGTGAGACACATTTTGAAACTATCCAACTATCTCAGTTGGAGGATTTTGATTGAGCAAGATGCCAAAACGTATGCTTGTAAGAGCTATGCACCGGGCACCGGTTTTGCTTGAGCAACCATTGAAATCGGTGCGGGCACGCTCGAATAGCACGAGCAAGACGAAAAAGATGGTGCAACTGTATTGTTGGTGGCCGGCGACCGGTCGTTGACCGAACTCGCGAGCTGCTACTGGAGCAAGCTTTGCTCATCACAGAGGAGGAGCACCCTAACGGAGCCCACGCACGTGGGTGACGCCAAGTTGCCTGGTTTTTTTTCTTTACGGCGCGTAGAATACACGTGGCAGTAAAAGTATTTTTTTTACAAGGAGAACTGGCCAATTCGAAGGTGATACGTGACACACAGCTGATCCATCTTCACCCTCAACGGTTAATTGTCTTGGGTCGTCCATTTCAATTACAAAATTGAATCTGATGGCTCATATTCAAAGGCAACGGCAACCAAAATTTTGATCCTACCAGCTCTTTTTTTCTGCATATTTAACGGGCATTACACTTTTTTGCCCTAAAGTATTCTAAAAAATTACAAACACAACCCTATAATTTTTCTATAAATACTACATCAATTTTACAAACCTCCCACACCAATTTGTGCACAACAAGTTCATCATCTCCCTTCATCTCTTCTCTCATTCATTTGTGTTTTTTTCTCCCAAAAAATGTCGAATTGGCTTGCTTCGGAAGATTTGCAATTGTGCATTTCTTATATGCATGTTAGCATGGATCCTATCACCGGCAACAAGTAAAAAGACGACAAATTATGGGAAAAGGTCTATGCCAATTATATCGAAAATTGGGTGATTGGTCATGGTGAATCAACCAAGGAAGATCGGACCCAAACCGTAATTTCATCTCATTTTACTAAGTTGAAACCGGTTTTCAATCTTTGGGGCGAAGCTCTTAGTTATACACTAAGGAATCCACCACCATCTGGCACCTCTCCACAAGATCAAGTAAGTCCTAGAAATTTTTCCATGTCTATTATTTTTATTTTACGAACTAATTATTGTCATTTCCATTAAACATAAATAAATTGTGACATAGAAATTTGTTATTTTTAATAGTTAAGGAAAGCTCAAATGTGGTTTGTGTCGAAGACAAAGAAAGAGTTTTCGAAGTTTGAATGTTGGGAAGTAGTGAAGACTCATCCTTTTTTTAGGGAAACCACGGCTACTACTCCACATATTTACAACTACGAAGCTATTACTCCTACCGTTAGGAAAATGACTCCCACCGTCAATTTGGATGAGGATGAGGTAATTGCAACACCAACGAGCAACCGCGAAGGTCCTTCGAGTCCCCCTAGACCATCAGGAGTGAAGGCAACAAAAGCAGCAAGAAAAAAGGGGAAAAAATCATGACTCCTACAAGTGAGTTACGAGATAAGGCATTGAAGACAATTGCGGCCAATCAAGCCATTTGGCCGCCGCTCAAAAAATAAGTGAGGATAACGATTTTGCTTTACAAAAAGCGCAACTCCTCATTCAAGAAAAATACTACAAATTGAGAACTCTACAAGAAGAAACAAGGATCATGACAATGGATATAGAGAGAATGACCCCAAATTCAAAGAGGTATTTCACGAAGAGGAAAGTGGAAATCCTTAAGCAAGGAGAAAGAGATGACAACGAACCACAAGATAGCGAGGGAACCTTTTCAAATTGTTATCGCCCACTTTTTCAATAGTTTGGCTTTCGTAATAAATCTAGGTTTGGCTTGTCATTATGTAATTTAAATTTTCAAGAAATAAAAATGCACTTTTTATTTAGAGATGCTATTAAATAACATTACATGAAATCCAAATTAAAATAAACCAAATTCAAGTACACCAAATTGAAACAAACCTAATGCAAAAACATATAATTCAAACAACATTTTTAGATATGTTCACCGGTCTCTAGAAACCAGTTGTGCTTCACTAAGTTCTTCTGAAGCTATCCATGGATATAAGATGACTGAAGATAGACAACACGGTCACAAAACCGTTGTTCATCCAGTCCGTCCCTTCCAACTGGCTCAAATAGAATCCGATTATCTTGTTTATCCACTGGCCCATCATAATTTGCGAAAGCACTTGATGAGTTTTATAGTTCTTCTTCTTCATTCTCCTCAAATTCTACCTTATCAAACTCTTCCTCAACTATCATGTTATGCATAATGATGCAAGCCAACATAATAATTTTTATTACTCCTGTGTGGTGAGACCGAGCTGCATGATGAATCATTGCCCAACAAGATTGCAAAATGCTGAAGCACCTCTCCACATCTTTGCGGTATGCCTCTTGTTTCTTTGAGACAACTTCTGTGGTAGAGTCTGAGGATTGGAAATAGTTTTGACAAATGATAAGTACCTTGGATAAATTTTGTCATCCAGATAGTAAATATTGTGGTATGTCATATCATTGACTTTATAACTCTTTTGCGAGCTACTTCCGGCAAGGAGCGAATCGAAGATATCTGATTGGTGAAGCACGTTGGTATCATTATGCACTCCAGGTACCCCAAAGAAGCTGTGACATATCTACGTGTCATATGAGGCCACCGCCTCCAAGATAATAGTGGGGCGCTTAGACCGGCCCGAGTATGTCCCTTGCCAAGTTGTTGGACAGTTCTTCCATTCCCAGTGCATGCAGTCGATGCTTCCGATCATACTTGAAAATCCCCGATGTCTGGCCCTCCTTAGAAGTCAAGTGATGTTAGCTGCATTTGAACTGCGGAGGTAAATGTCACCGTAAAGCTCGTACACTTGGGTGCACCACTTCTTCAGGCATTCTAGTATGGTTGATTCACACATCCTTGTGTATTCAACACATTGATTTGCGGCTGCGCCGTACGTCAACATTCAGAGAGCACCAATCATCTTTTGTTGTGGAAAAAGTCTTTGCAATCTAATGGCATCTGCTCTTTGATGCCAAAATGGGTTGTTGTTGCAGAGATCTATGCAGATACGGTTAAATAAGTTCGAACTCATTCGGTACATTCGACGAAATGCTTGCTCGTTGAAGACCGGGCGTTCGATGAAGTAATCTTCCATAAGATTCTGTCCCTTTTTCACCCTCAACCTTTCTTCATTTGGACGGCGGTGAGGTAGTTCATCATCGAACGTTGTAGCTACCACTGCGTCAGTGACGAAGGCATTAGCTATTTCTGCATTTTGCCAGCGTTGTTGTCGTCTCCTAGTGAAAAAGGTGTTTAAACTAAAAAGATCCATCTTACTAATGCTAGAATGTGAAGAAATGTTTGAAGAAATAGCAAGTAATTTGTAGATGGTGTGAGAATATCAGTTGCCCGAGATGATCCTTTTATAGCCGATTATAGGTTATCTGATGTCTGATGATGACGACACGTGTCATCTCGTGGTTGGTCGAAAATCTCACCGAAAATCTTAGACAATTATTCACACGACAATGACATGTGAAAGTGACATGTGTCATCAAATGATTGATCAAAAATCTTTATGAAATTTTTGTACAATTATTATAAGATAATGTTCTGTCGGTAGGACACGTGTCAACTCGTCATTGGTCAGAAATCTTACCCGAAATCTTATTCTATTATTCATATAACAATGACACGTGTCGTCTATGTATTTGTTGAAAATCAATCGAAAATTTTTTTAATAAAAAAATTAATTTATGAACAGTAATAGAATGTGCCATTTTTGTGCACCGTTGCGCGAAAAAAAAGGAACTGCACCTCCTATTTGATGAATAATGTCTGCTCCACCTCAAATAGTGTCTGCTCCTCCTCAAAGAGGAGCAAAACCCTCCCATAGGTGCATATGCTCTAACATCACTTCAATGGATGCGTAAGGAAGAACTTTGTCACATGGCATGCATGGCTATCATTTTTATTTTTGATGAGAATGGCATGGCTAATTTGTCATCTCCCAAATGTTCTTTTTCTTTTTGAAATTCTAAAATATAAGTTAATATGATGAAAATGCTTGAATTTTATCAATCAATCAATTAAACACTCCACCAGTAGATTTGTTAGAGCCGAAAGAAGTTTGAACATGCAAACATGCTCCCAAATGGCAAATCGTAAGTTAGACTTTGTTTCTTTGATCAACTCTTCACTCATACAAGTCCACTCATCTGATAGGAGGCGTTATTGTTAAATAGTTTACAAAATAATAATGATATTGAATTTTAGTTTTAAATTTGTTTGTGTATCTTCGATTGGCTTTCATTATGTGTGTGATCTAAGAAGATAAATATTTAATAAATAAATAAAAACAAACAAACTAATTTAGATTTTCATAATATGACACATACACTTTTCATATAAAGTAATAGAACAGAGCTCAGACGTCAGTGAGTTGTAGTCCAGAGTAATAAGGACTTATAGAGATCAATTAGATTATATATTCAAATCTCATCATACACAATTATCATCCAATCTAATAAAAAAATATTGTTACCGTCCAATCTAAAAAAATACGGAACTTGCAACTTGATCCAGACAAGTTTAGTCATCTTTTTCTTTTCCTAATACAATTTCCTCATGGCATGATTCGCATCTAGCTAGACAGTAATTTCCTCATTGCATGATTCACATCTAGCTAAACAGCAATTTCCTCATAACACATGATTCGCATCTAGCTAGATAGTAGATACCATCATATTGGTTTCTGGGTAGAAGCTGAGATCGGACTGCACATCAGCAGATCAAGTATTCCGTGCCTCAGCGGAGCTCATTTCCTTTTTATAGTTCAGGATATATGTTTGCAGGTCTTCAAACCTTTCATGCAGTTCCTTGAGCTCTTCAATGGGACGGACACCCTGAAGGGCTAGAGCATCCTCAGTTTTTCTTCTTCATCTTTTAGTTTCCTTTTGACCTCCTTGAGTTTCCATCAGCGTATAGCAAGTCTCATCGCGACTGTCCTCCTATCCCTCATCTTCAAAACTCCATAGTTAAATTCAACTCACCGGAAATTAGTTTTATGGTGAATTGAACTCTTAATCGACCTTTTACTATTTCGCATTTGGTTTCTGAAAATGAGGAAGATTGTTTTCTCATAACCAACCATAAAAATCCTATACATTTATAATGAGATCTTGAAAGTTACTATTCATTATAAAAAAAAATTCATCTCCAACCATAAAGATTTTATACTTCAAAATGAGATGAACTCTCCTCATCTCCAACTATACTATACGTCATACCTCATACTTTAAAACTCCTAATATTTATTTTTTATTTTTTTATTTTTTATAATATTTCACATTTATTAAATTATATAATTTGGAAATATATTTATTTTGAATTAATTATTTATAAATTAAATAATTAATGCCAATTGTATTTTTTCTATATATCGAGTGAGATTTTTTACGTCACGTGTCGATCGATATGAGTATAAATAGATTACGAGTAGATATGATATCCAACCGATAATTCAGCTGTGATTTTTGTGTGGCACGTGTCAGCCTATAATTGATCGTCGGGATTACATCAAAGCTCGTATCTACCACGTGTCTTTTCCTGAACCTTCTTGACTTTCTTTATAAACGGAGCCCTCCTTCCTTCATCCTCACCAATTAACCAACACTCCTCCTCCACAATCAAATTTGTGGCTTCTACTTTTTCCGCTCATACTTTGAGTTTGTTTCAATTATGTTGAATGAGTTCAGGAAACTACTCAAAAAGGATGAAGAAGGTAGCAGCACGAGAAATCATGAGGATGATCTCATTATGACTACAACTGCATCACACTTGCAGAAGGCGGAAGAAGAAAACACACAATGGGGTGGTTCTTCCGATGGCCGAATGCACATTCAGAGAGATCAAGAAGAAATGGATCGACGATTGAAAACTCTATACTTCAATCTTGTGTGTAGGTTTCAACCAAACCAATTCTGTAGGCACTTCCGAATGAGACCTGCGTTGTTCGATCAAATGATGCATGACGTGACCAACTACGATCCATATTTCATGCAGAACATGGATGCCACTGGTAGAGTCAGCTTCTTAACTGAATAGAAGCTAACATGTGCTATGAGGATGCTCTTTTACGGTTTGCCAACTGACTTGTGTAATGAGTTCCTTGATGTCGCTGAATCCACTGCTCTTGGAGATTTTGGATCATTTTGTAAAGCTATATGGAATGTTTATCGCAAGAAGTACCTTCGTCAACCAGACAAAGCAGATCTCGCTAGGTTGCTCAAAAAAGCTAATGAACGTGGATTTCTGGGTATGGTGGGTAGCGCTAATTGTATGCATTGTCAATGAAAAAATTGCCCTACCACTTAGCACAGGCAATTTCAAGACTACAAAGGTAAACCTACTATTATCTTAGAAGTAGTAGCTTCATATGATATATACATGAATATGACATGCATTTTTTGGACTTTCAGGGTCTCTAAATGATTTAAATTTCCTGAAATTTCACCATTGTTCGAAGAAGTGTGCCAAGGTAAGACTCCTCGAGTGAAATATATATGGTGGGTGAAAATACGTTCACGTAAGTCATTTAATCTTTGCATTTGAGCTTGAATGTTCATTCCCACATCATCACTCTTCTTTTTTTTGGCCGACTTAGCAGCTTTAGTTTCCATTGGGCGAGCTTCCTTAGGTGGTGCACTTGAAGTTGCTCCATTGTCGGATGTATAATCGTCCTCATCCAAGTCGATAGATGGCTCAAAATCGGTGCTAAAATATATACTGTGAGGATTCATATATTTCTTAAACATCTTCAATATCTCCCAACAATGGAAGTATGTGAAAGCCTCTCCTTTTGACAATTTGTGGTAATATTGTTTAGCATATAAAATCTACATAATCAAGCCAAAAAATAGTAAATTAGTGGTTAATTATTTTTAAGCATTTGATCAATATATTGTTTAATACTATAAGCAAACAATTGAATTATTTATGTACACAATAAAAATTAGATACTTACTTCATCGGCTTCATTTTGACTACTACCATGAGCCGATATTTCTTGGTTAAGACTATGACGCCATCTTATACATGTGGGACTAATTTTTTTCCAATGACCCAAGCAACTAGACCCGCTTTGTGAACATGCTCCGGGTGGCTTCGTGGTTTCATACACCGTACTAATACGCTCCCATAAAACTTGGCTCTTTCTTCTTCTTCTTCTTCTTCTTCTTCTTGCCTTGACTCTCTTGACTTTGGTGGCATGATGCTACAAAAAGAAAATTTAAAGCTAGAGGAAGAAAAATTTAAGGAAAAAATTTACTCTTGAGAGAAAATGACAAATTTTAGTATAAAAATAATGTGATGTAGTGTTAGTATTTATAGAGATATGAAAAAATTATTGTTCCAACGGGTATTTTTTTTATATATATATTTTATATTTTTATAAATTTTGTTGAAGTGGGAATGAGAAAAACAAAACAAATGTATGCATTCAAATAGCCGTTTCCAACGGTAAAGAATTGGCATGGGCTACAGCGTTTGAAGAAAAAAAAATGATTTGGGCTGCCACATGTCGCAGACATCGTTCAGAAGAAAGTTTTCAGTTTTGTACTCCACGTCTCTCTCTGGCGCGTACATCTCTCTCGCGCTTTTCTTCTCTCTGTTTCTTTGCATCTCCCTCACTTAGACCCTCCATCTCACGTCACCCTTTCTTTCATCAGACTTCCTCAAAATCTACATGACCCAGAAATAATCTGAAACTTAAAACTCAAATTGGATGTTATTTTAAGTTCTATTTTGGGATATGAGATCTCTCATATAAGGTATAGGTTGTATAAAATTTATCATTGAAGAGGAGAAAGTTTATAAAAACTTGTTTTCAGATATAGACTCTTGTATTGTTGGAGATGATCTAACTAGTTGGTTTTGTGACGGAGGTCCGCTCGGTTTGTTGTTCTTCTCGTTTGATGTGTGTTTATATAGGAGAAAAAACACATGCATGCATGATGCATATATATCCGGTCGCGTTGTTTTGGTATGGTTATGAAAGAGGATATTGAGGAAAAAATCAGAGGGTTTTTAGAGTAGCCTTTCATGATAAAAAGACATTTAATTTTAGACAATAATAAATGAAAACTTACCTTGTGCTGCTTCTTTCGCGCAATGGGTGCTGTTCTACGCGACTTGGGTGTCGTCCAATAAGATTCCGGCTCTGGGTGCAGCCTTTGGAGTAGCCTTTAATTATTAAAGGCTACAAAAACAGCACAAGAACCTTTTTAGAGTAGCCTTTTATGACACAGTCTTTTTATCAGAGGATTTTAAACAACGGTTAATTTTCTCAAGTCTTTTCTTTTACTGAATCTTAGGGCTCTCTCTATCCACTGTAACTAGAGCTTGAAATTGTAATACTATTGTAAACACTTCAAAAATAAATAAAATTTATGATTTGAGCTAGTCCTGTTGTTTTTGTATCAGAGCCGGAACCTTATCGGACGGCACCCAAGTCGCATAGAACAACACCAATTGCGTGAAAGAAGCAACATAGGGTAAGTTTTCATAAATCGTTGACAGCCGTATAAGGCAAAAATGTGACAACCTAAACCGGAAATTGTATGTTTATCGGCTTGATTTGCAAGTTTCGTGATTAGTCGCGATTTTGTCGAAATTTGTTGATATGGCGGGTTTGTTAACGACTAAATTATCGGACAAGAATTTGATTTAAGTTCCTTCACAAAAGTTGTAGAAAATTTAATTTCGAGCTCGTGGGAATTTCCGAAGGATGATTTCGAGTTACGTGGAATAAGTTATGAATATTTTCGGCCGTTGGATTTAGTCGTATTTATCCGTTTGGTTTCGATACGATTTGGACGGTACGTGAATGATATAAATACGATATGAATACGTGAAAATTAAGGAAACTTTCCATTTTGAGAAACTGGGTCGTTGACCACGGGTCAAAACTGACCCATTTCAGGCCGAGCTTTTGTTGCCTTCGGCATCTTTTGGGCGTGGTGTCTTCATGAAAGTTGTTAAGCTTGAACTCCTCTTCTTTTGATAGGTGGATCACTCATTTTGGTTACCAAATGAAGAAGTTATGATGTTTTGAAGTTGGGAGAATTCCGGCAAGATTCGGCAGCGACGGAGGCAATGGTGGCGGCCAAGTTGGAGGTCGACCCTATAGGGGTTTTGAAGCCCATGTAGAGGTGAGTTGAATCCAAGTGGTCTTGCACCTTGCCGTGGCCGGTAGTGGCCGATCGGAGTTAATGAATTCCGGCGAGGGTTTTCGACTTCAAGGTGAGTTTTGGAGGTTTTCCGGTTAAAATTGGACTTAG
Source organism: Geum urbanum (assembly GCA_946800695.1). Taxonomy (NCBI): domain Eukaryota; kingdom Viridiplantae; phylum Streptophyta; class Magnoliopsida; order Rosales; family Rosaceae; genus Geum; species Geum urbanum. Next base: position 50,647,056 of record OX327006.1, read on the forward strand.
TATTGAACTACAAAGTTGTTGGAAATGTCGAGATCTTCAAATTTATGTGTAGGTTGTAATTTTCTGGGCCGATGAAATTTTCCAGCGGCGGCTCGGCGCGCCGCCGTGCGCGACGGTTTTCCGGCCGAGGTGATTTTCGACAAGTTTTATGTAGTTTTACTCGGAATCGTGCACCGATCGCAGTGGTGAGGTTTATATTTTGAATTGAGCATCAGAATTTTTGGCGAGGTTTTATAGTGTGTTTATTGGATTTTTGATGATTTCGTCGATATTCGAGTTATATGTTCATGTAATGGTTGGTTCTCAAGATGTGGTCCAGGGTTTTGAATTGTGATTTTGAACAGTAGTATTTATGATTATTCAGGAGATCGTGATTGTTTGTTGGCGAGAGATTTTTCGCCGGATCACAGGATTAACGCGTTTTGCGAAGTGCATGTCTGTGAGTGGACACATTTCTTTTCATTGATTGGTTGCGAGTCTTTATTATATGTTTTACGAGCATGAGCATGCATATGCGATTATGATTTATACGAGCATGTATTTTACGTTATGCATTTACGAATAAGCATCTACGAATATGCTTTTATAATTATACATTACGAGTATGCATTTACATTATGCTTTATACATTTGCATAGAAACTATTTATGATTTGGTTTACACAGAGTACAGTCTCAGTAGTAGTTGTATCGATACACTTAGCATCCCGGCTGATCCTCGAGGATGTTTACCGGGGGGGAGATACCCTGACCTGTGGCCTTTCTGGCTGGAATCACGTGAGGGTCTGGGATCCCGTGATTCAAACTGTACTAGCGCGGATGTGTCCATGAGTGATCCCGCGGGATTTCTGATGCATGCTCTGTACGCGTGAAGAGTTAGAGTTTCCCTCGTGTACAATATGATTTTCATGCATTTAGACTCGCATATACTTTTATAACATATATATTATTCAGCGAAAGACAATTATTTTCGTCTACTCACTCTAACAGTTTATATGTCTTTCCCTGGGGTCTTCGTTTGCTTTGCCCAGTTTGCAGTTTGAATTCAAGTGTCGCACGTCGCAGTTGGAGGCTTAGTATTCAAGCCACATTTCTTTTATGGTAGGTTCCTAGTTTGGCCTACTATTTGTATATATGTATATACCAGAGGTCGCTCTGAATACTTGATATGTTTATATTTTCAAATGATTTTCTCGGATTTCTGTAAAGCTATAGTTTTGTTTATTGCTTTAGATTATGCTATGTTTTTGAGAAATCCGGATGGGATTGAAGCCCACGGTTTGGCTTTTGTGGCATAGGATGAAGTGTATTTTCCGCTGCAGGTTAATGGTAATCGCGCGTTATAGAGGAAACTCTGTCGAAATTTTTGGTTTTTGAAAGTTCATGTTTTTAGAAAGGGTTTGATTCCGGTTAAGGAAACTAAATCGGGGTTGGGTCCTTTCAAAAGACTCTTTTATTTCCTTCAATAAATCTGCTCAATTCTTGTATTTTATTTATTTGAAATGTTGTCTAAATTATCAAGAACAAGTTCTTCTAGATCCAGTTCTTCTAACTCGAGGAGTTATATTCCTCAAAATATTATTAATCATATTAAAAATGAGGAGGATATTGAATTCTCTAATATTGAGAAAGCATGGAGAAAACTCCATTCCTTATTATGAGTATACCTATGGTCAACTTATCAGTGAATGCGTTGCTGAAGGCTTATCCCTTTGCAATGATATTAAACTGAAAGCTCAATTAAAACGCTAACATCTGACTAGCAAAAAAGAAATTGGAGAATTATGTGACCAATTTGGTTTTGATCTCCAAATCCCTAATAAACATAAGGGAACAGATTCAAAATCATATTCAAAGAAAAAGAAACACTTTATTAAGAAATATTTTCCTCCTCAGGAAAAGAAGAAAAAGCGAAATTCAAAACCATATTATAAGAATAATTATTCCCAGAATTCTTCCAGTATTATCATCTGCAGAAAATGTGGTAAAACAGGTCATTATGCTAATACATGTTGGACCAAGAAGAAAATTAATGAGATTTCTGATGAAGGTCTAAGAAAACAACTTTTAGCTATTCTTCTGAACCCTTCTGATAGTGAGACAGAAGAGGAGGTCAATATTATTGATCAAAAGTCTGACAGTTCTGATTCTGAGTTTGAGTCTTCATCCTCATCAGACTGTGGTTGTAATGCAAACCATTACAAAGCTATTCTTGAGATGAATGGATTAAGCATAAATGTGCTTACATCCCAAGAAAGATCTATTATTGACTTGATTAATGGGATCCAAGATCCTGAAACCAAGAAAAATATGATCGAACACTATTTAGAACAATAAAAAGGGAGAATAAACCTAGAGATTCGCCTTATATTCCAAAAGAATCCTACTCCTTAAGAGAAGTCTTTGAGGGGTTAAAAACTCATTCTTCTAAGAAATTATCTATTTCTGACTTACAGGAAGAGATTAACTCCATAAAAATGGAGGTAAATATTATCAAAAAAAGAGAAACTTCTATTTCTGATTTAAGAGCAGAAATAAATAACTTAAAAATAGAAACCATGTTTCTCAGAGAAATGATTAGCAAGATTATTTTAGAACAAGGAGAATCTTCTATTATTCCTGAACAAGGAGAATCTTCTATTCCAGATGAAGAGAAATTTCTCAACATCATTAACCAAGTAACATACCAGAAATGGTATTCTAATGTTACTATTATCATAGACAAAGACTATGTCTTAAAATGGATCACTCTCATTGACAGCGGAGCAGATCTAAATTGTATCAGTGAAGGGGTAATCCCTTACAAGATATTATGATAAATCATCACAATCGTTAAACACTGCTGATGGTTCAAGACTAAAAATCATGTATAAATTATCTAATGCCTATATTTGCAATTCAGGCATGTGTTTCAAAACCCCCTTTGTTATGGTCAAAGGTTTGACACAACAAATTATTTTGGGAACTCATTTCCTTAGTCTTCTGCAACCTTTTATGAAGACAAGTGAAGGCATAATTTGTGATATTGAAGGACAAAGGATAGTTTTTGGCTTCATTACTAAGCCTCAAACTCGTGAAATTGATATGATAAAAAATACTCTTATCTTCAAGGAAAAACAGATAAATTTTATCCAATCTGATTTAAAAATTATGAGTATTATGACTCAGATTAACTCTCGCCAAAATAAGATTAAATCCTTATATGATATTATTAAAAGGGAAATTTGTAGTGATTTTCCCAATGCTTTATGAGAAAGAAAGAAACACATTATCACTCTCCCTTATGAACCTGACTTTAAGGAACAAAACATTCCTACTAAAGCGAGGCCAACTCAAATGAATGCTGAGCTGATTGAATATTGTAAAACAGAAATTAAATCTCTCCTGGAGAGAAAACTGATTAGAAAGTCCTACTCCCCTTGGAGTTGTATAGCCTTTTATATTAATAAAAGTACTGAAATCGAAAGAGGAACTCCTAGATTAGTAATCAATTATAAACCTTTGAATAAGATTCTCAAATGGATTAGGTATCCATTACCTAATAAAAATGACTTATTGTCCAGGCTCTAATCAGCCTCTATTTTTTCAAAATTTGATTTAAAATCTTGTTATTGGTAAATCCAGATTGCTGAAAGTGACAGATATAAGACAGTCTTTACTGTTCCTTTCGGCCATTATGAATGGAACGTAATGCATTTTGGGCTTAAAAACGCTCATTCAGAATTTCAAAATATTATGAATGATATTTTCACACCTTATTCTTCTTTCTCTATTGTTTACATAGATGATATTCTTATTTTTTTTCTCAATCGCTTGACCAACACTTCAAGCATCTAAATATATTCATCAATCTTATTAAAAAAGCAGGTCTAGTGGTATATGCTAAAAAGATGTCTATTTTTCAGACAAAAATCCGCTTCCTTGGTCAAGATATTGAACAAGGAAGAATTATCCCTATTAAGCGAACTATTCAATTCGCATAAAAATTTCTAGACGAAATTAGGGATAAAACTCAACTTCAGCGCTTTCTAGGAAGCTTGAATTATATTGCAGAATATTATAAAAACCTGTCTATTGACAGCTCTCTTCTCTATGAAAGATTGAGGAAGAATCCTCATCCATGGAGTGAGATCCATATCAAGGCAATCAGACTTATTAAGTCTAAAGTAAAAAGCCTCCCCTGTCTAGCTCTTGTCTCTCCAACCAATTTTAAAATTGTTGAGACAGATGCTTCAGACATAGGTTATGGAGGAATTCTAAAACAAAAGTTTCATAATTCAGAAAAGGAAATATTGTCCAGATATACTTCTGGAAAGTGGAATGATACCCAGAAAAACTACTCCACTATAAAAAAGGAAATTCTGGCTATTGTCAATTGTATTTCAAAATTCCAAGATGATTTATTAAATCAAGAATTTTTATAAAGAGTTGATTGTAAAGCAGCTAAAGATGTTCTTGAAAAGGATGTTAAAAATTTAGCTTCTAAACAAATATTTGCAAGATAGCAGTCTATATTATCTATATTTGATTTTAAAATCGAGTTTATCAAAGGAGAAACTAACTCTCTCCCTGATTTTTTAACCAGAAAATTTATTATAGGTACCAAATGAGCCAGTTCAGTCGAGGCTCTAAAGGAGGAAGATATTCTTCCGCTGGCAGAGACAAAGGCAGAGGAGAAAGCAGCAGTAGTTTCCCTGGCAGCTTTGCCAATCAGAGTTATTCAAACTCTCCTCCCCCTTCTAAATCTAGAATGAGTGAGTCTGCAGATACCGCGGATTATTTATACTTTAGTAAAACCCAAGAGAGCTTTTTAGCAGCTCTTAAGGAACCTGTTCTCCCAGGATTAAAGAAATCTTTTGAAGAACAAATTATTATTCTCCAGAAAGGAGACGAGAGATATTTTAACTCTCCTAATACTTTGGCACGAAAATATTTTGAGCCAGAAGCCAATTTTCCTCTGTTAAGGAAGAAAAAGCGAAGATATTATGAATGCATTCTTATGGAGACTGGTTCAATAAAATTCCATCACATGAACCAGAACAAGCATACTGAAGATATTTCCTTCAGCAAAGCGTTTATTCAGCGTATTATTCATATCTCAGAATGGGGTCTCAATCCTAATAAATCAATGGATTTGAAATTTATTCATGCCAGTTATATGTACTGGGATTATATTAAAGCATAGAGCAAGGCTTTTTATTATCAAAATAAAGATGAAAAGCACACATGGTTCATAAGAATTGAACCCTCTATTATTAAGCAGGAGCTTCCTTTTTGGTTCTACAATTGGTTCCATTCTATGGGTCCAGGTGAAGACTTCATTCCCAAAGAGCTCTCAAAAGCTTATGAAGAATACATTATGAAGAACCCTAAGAATAATGGAATCAGGGTAATCAGTGGAAGTAATCTTCTCCACTTTATTGCAAGATTTAGCCTCCCTTGGATCTGGCAATGCTTATTCAGTCTGTCATCTAGAGATAGGGGTTTTATCCCTTAACCGCCAGTTTCATTATAAATGGTGGTCAAGATTCGATTATAATCCTCCTTTAATCAAAAAGGAGTGTATTGCTGCCTTTGAAAAGGTAGAAAAGAAATATTCTCCTCAAGAAGACACCAAAAGGGATTTTGTAATTCCCTCATTGACAGATTTGAAGGCCGCTTTCCTCTTAGCTTCTCCTACAGAGCTTTTCGCAAATTGATGACAATGTAGGTGTCTGAAACTCTTATTTCTAATGCAGTTTATACACTGCTTACTTCAGAAAAGGAAATAAATAAATATTTACCCTAAGCTCAAAGGGCCCCTAAATTGAATTTTATTTTAAGTTCTATTTTGAGATATGAGATCTCTCATATAAGGTATAGATTGTAAAAAAATTATCATTGAAAATGAGAAAGCTTATAAAAATTTGTTTTAAGATATAGACTCTTCTATTATTAGAGATGGTCTAACTAGATGGTTATGTGACGGAGGCCTGCTGGGTTTGCTGTTCTTCTCATTTGATGTGTGTTTATATAGGAGAAAAAACTCATGCATGCATGATGCATATATATCCGGTCGTTTAATGGTTTTGACCAACAGATATACCTTTCCTTGTTTTCTGATAATTTTCAGATCATTTCCTCCTCGGTGTCACCTTTTTTAGGTTATCACTTCAAGTTTTATTCGCCTATTACCGAGAAAAATATGTTGGGCTTGTTTATTGTGCACTGGTCGTCACTGAATATTGAGTTTTTAGGAAACAAAATTGAAACGAACATACCAAATTCACAAAGAGAAGACCAATACTAACGTTACACACATTAATTTACAAATTGACTACTTATCTCAATATGACCACGAGTCTTTGTTAAGGAGTGCTCAAAGCCTCAAACACGTACAAATTCACAGATCATTCACATTTCCCAATACGAAGGATGAGCACCGAAATAAAGCGTATAATATAAGTGATGAAAAGAAATGGATTCAATATTTAAGAAATGTCGGGGGAATTTCTTAAACAGTGGAAGAAGGATATTCTTTAAATATTCTAAAGAGTATGACTACAAAAATTAGAGACTAACCAAGATGAAATCGTAAAAGTGGAGCAACATCAACTCCAAGACGCAAGAGAAACCCTACAAAGAGGATTGCATTACAAGTATATATCCTTCATGTCCACCTTTTGGCGATCGTAACTCGTAATATCCTTCATGTCCACCTTTTGGCGATCGTAACTCGTAACGTATCTTAGTATTCTTCAGATATCAAGTTTATAGACATAAAATGTGATTATGAAGATGAGTTAAAAACAAAAGAGATCAAAATGGCGAAGAATGGCTCGTACTTGACTCTAGAGAAGAATGGAATCGTTTTGTTTTTCCTTAGTACGATAATGAGACCTATAAATAATGGGAAAAGATCGTGAATAACTATTGTGATCCAATTTGTCCATATGAAAAACTTAAAAATATTGCAACAAAAGAAAACCGACATGCAATGATTTTGAACTGCTACTGAATGTGTCCAAAAGAATACCGCAAATCATTAATGACTATCAGCAATTCTTAACCGTGCATTGATATTCAGTGCAGTCATGCATTGTTGACATTGACATATGATGAAAGGTACACATGAATAATGGATAATATTTTCTACATTTCCTTGGGAAAGAATTGTATTTTTTTACATACAATTGTAAAAGCATTAACTATATTTCTACAAAAAAAACCATAACTAAATTAGAATGATAATCGATAATTTGACTTGAATATATATTTTTCGTAACGAATTTGAATCTTTCTTATTGAGAGGATTGGTACGTGAGTATCAAATCTCAAAATCAGTATCTCTTATCTTGAAGGCGAATTCTCATTTTCGCAGTGAACACTAAACGAAAAAAAAAATTGAACTTGCAATTCTATAATATTTTAGTAAAGATAAATACTTTATCACCTACATGAGTTACATCAAACACATTAATATTCATTTTCTCCACCCCGAGATAGATTCATATAAAATCCGACCGACTACTTTGTAACATATGTATAGTGATTTCGGGGCCGGGGCGGCTGAAAAACACAGTAGCATAAAACATTAATTTATTAGCTTAATTAGGACTTAAAGGCATAGCTTATTGTCCTAATGACTTGAGACTTTAACCAAGTCAAAACCTTATTGGTGCCAAAAAGGAGGAGTGATATTGATACAATATTCATGGGAGAATCAAAGCCACCCGCGTGCGAGAATCAGACAGAATCTCATAAATAAACTAACTCGCCCTCAACGAGTGAAGCTATTTACGGAAATAAACCATCGTGATGATTTTCTCTCTGTGATTTTTTTTGTTAAGATTGTGATTGTGTTTCGCGTTTATGGGGTAAATAACCGTACACGAAATCAGGTAGAGGCAGATCTGTCATGAAACATACCATCCAGAAGGAGGTCTTATACTTGTGTTTCCGTACGGTGGAGAGACCAAAGCCAAAGCCTTTGTCAAACTGCTGTTCCTTGTCTCATTTCTAGAGAGAGTGATAAGAGAGAAGAGAGTGAGAGAGTTTAGAGAGAGAAAGTTTGGGGGGAGAATGTTGGAATTGAGAGAAGGGTCTTGTTTGCCAAAGGCGTTGGTGGGTGTGAATGTGGGTCTTGCTCTTGTTGATGCCATTATGGCCACTCTTGCATTTTATCAGGTCTGCTTATTCTTCTTCTCCTTCTTTGGGTTTTGTTTTTGGTTAAAGTTTTCAGCTTTGGTGTGGTTTTTACATTTTTGGAACTGGGTTTTGTGCATTGTGGCCAATGTGGGTTGGTAAGTTTGAAACTTGGGAAATAGGGTAAATCGGACTGCGTGGGATTGAATGTTTGAGGATTGGAACTTGGGATTTTCGGGTGTGTACTGGTTGGGTTGGGATTACTTTACTGTTGGTCCTGATGAACTGGTAAGTGGTAACTGGTTGTCTTTGGCTTGGTCTCTAACTCTTAATGTGCGATAGTGAACTTAACTGGGATCAGTAAGATATAGGATTGCTATGTAGACTCATCTTATAAACAGTTGGTCTTTGTTGATACAATGGGGAGAACTTACTACTACTGTAATGAAATCACTACAGTTGGCTCCTATAGTTTTTGAATTCTAGAGATTCTAGTTCCAACTATGGAAGCATCATTTGTGTAAACATGGTTTAATATTGATCTTTTTAGTCCTGATGTTTATGAAGTTCTTTTCTTGAAATGACTTTGAGGTGATTTTACTTACTGTTCACAGTTAGTCAGGATTCATTTGAGGAACTCACAACTTGGATGGACTCGCCAAAAAGTAAGTGACGATTCGTGCTCTAATTTTTCTTGGTCCATAAGATTTAATATTTTTGGTTGTGTGGGTTTGTTTATAACAAAAACAAGTCAACACTACATTCGGAACATCAGCACGTATACTTAAATCACTATGATAAAAGAGAGAGATATGGACCAGGATGAATGGATACATGTGCTGATAGATCTTACGCCTGATTTAGTTTTGGTTAACTGATTTTCTAGCTCATGCTTTCTTATGAAGGTTGTTCACATAAAACATATAAGTGGATAGGCCTGTCAATGGGTCGTGTCGGATCATATAATTGTTCGTGTCAAAAATGTAAACCCAAACCCAACCCATTTAATAATTGTGTTGAAAAGGCAAACCCAAACTCAACCCATTTATAAACGGGTCAACCCCCATAACCCGTTTATGACATATTTAATAATTGAGTCGTGTCGTGTTGTGTCGAATTATGTAACCCACTTAAACTATACAAGTTAAAAATTCAAACAACTTCACATACAAAACAATAAAATTATTAAAAACACAAACTCTAAAAATTTTAAAATCCAGTAACAATGTAACTTATTCAATACTTTCTATATATTAATATAAAGTAAAAATAGAATAGCATGCAAGCCCCAATTAAATGCATCGTGTATGCGAGTCATGTATATGTCGACTCAACCCAATTAATAAACGGATTACACAGGTAATAATTGTGTTAGCGGGTTAACCCGTTTATTAAACGGGTCATGACGGGTTGACCCGTGCTTGACTCGCTTTTTAATCGTGCGGGTTCAACCTGCTTTATTTCATGCGAGTTTTGAGTCGGGTCCATGGGTCGTGTCGAAATTGACAGCCCTATATGTGGATATGCACAAGTAATTGCTACATTAGAGCTCAATGAAAGTAGGTTGGCATTCTCTTAACACACGTTATTGTCAAACTGCAGGTTTTTCATCTGTTGATTGGCTCTTCTAATTTGGGTAAGCATTTATGATCCACAATTCTATTCTTATATAACGATGTGTCTGATGTCTTTTGACAATGTTGCCTTAAGTTCTGATGTTTATGACGAGCTTTGCCATTTTACATACGTAAACTAAATTTGTTGCAGCTCTGTGGTGTATGCATATGTGGTATATGTAATTCTCAGTAACTTGGGGCGCTATTGCACTCAAGTCAATATTTTAAGATACAGAAAAGAATATTCCAAATGGATGTAATATATTTCATTATCTTATGATATGATTTTGGCCATGTATCTTTCCTTTACATCATTGATCCAGACAGAATTAATTTGTGTGATCTTGTCCATGACAGGTTGCCTAGTTTATTTCGTATTAACTCTTTTCGCTGCTTGCAAGGGTTGGAAATGTTGGTCTAACTCATGTGGTTTTAGTCTCATGGGTATGCTTCCAATCTCATACACATGATGTTATCTATCTTCTGAGTTTGATCGATGTATCTGAAAACCGACATTCTTCTCTGCAGCACTACCCAAAATTCTGTTTTTTGCTGCTTTCCTTCTGCTTTTGTCGTTTTGGTAAGTTTTTCCATTTTCTTGTCTCTCCCCTTTTGCAGTGTAATAATTCAAAAAAAAAAATCTCATTTGGATATTTTTTATTCAGCTTTTCACTATTTTGTTTGAGAAAGTTAGATGTTTCTTTCCTCGGTAGCTCTTATTGTAGAGATAGGTATAAACACCATATTGTTTCCATTCTTAAGGACAGGTAGTTTGGGAAGAATGTTACCCTTAGAGCAGCAAAATAATATAGATAAGGAAATGGAAAGAAGTACGAGTGTTATGTGATCAAAGAGAGACAACATGCTGTATTATGTGATAAAAGATTATCTTTCAAGTTAGAAGTTGAACTGTATGCACATATTGCAATCTTTGTGGGTATATCATAGCTCTTTACTAACTAGCTTTTGTTTGAGGAATCCTTCATTATTAATTAATACATATAATTCAAGATATTTACAGGCTGAACTTATGTTTCTCAGCTTACACTTTATTTTGAAGTTTCCTCTCTTATGTCTGACATTATTCTTGTGCTGTTTAATTTCATCTTTAGGGTTGACCTGTGCCATCAGGCAGATGATGAAGATGAGGATGATGAAGGTAGTTTTCAGGAAGCTTTGTTGGAGAAGACATTTAGCAAACCAAATTCGTTGGACACGGATAGTCATAGAAGGTGCTTTCCTCTGCGAATTGTCCATATAGGGAGCCGTCAGAAGATTGTAATTGTGGTATTGCACTAGTTCCAACTTTCTGGTTCGCTCTATTCCTAGATTATATATGATATATCTCATCTGCTACTATCAGTGTACAATTTTTCACTTAACTCGTATACTTTCTAAATACAATTAAATAATCCATTATCAACTTGTCAGGTCACAGTGCTAGTTTTTGTTTTAATGATTGCCTGTGCTGTGATAATCTGGATAGGAATGGGAAAAAATCCCATCTACTCTACTGTGGTAGCTCGGGTATGGCATCAATTAATTTCTTTTATATGAATTTTTCTTGGTTTTAATCAACGACTATCAACTAATGGTGACAACTTTAATCATTATGCAGGTATATGTAGACCTTTTTGCAATTGTCACACTATTATTGGGAGGAGCATTGGCATGTTATGGTGAGTACCTATCATTTTAGGTGCTTTTAATGCTTTTAATCTTCACTAATTGAGTAATTGTGCATATTTCACAAGTTTGTATTTCTAGGTTGAGATGATTAGAGTTGGACTGAAAGCTGTGGATAATTAGAGGCATGACTTACTTTCTGTTGTCTTATACTTTTCAGGACTCCTGTTATGCTTGAGAATGAGAAAAGTTAGATCTGAGAGAGCCTCTTCTGAGATGTGGAAGGTATTTAAGCTTTTAATGCTTCACAAGTATATATCTACAATAGTTATGTAAATTGATAGTTTGATTGAACTGTTCATTAAGCTTTGGATCACTTCAAAAGCTTTTTTTTTTCTCTTTTTTTTTCTTTAAAAATATAAATTAGTGGCTTATAATCCATCACTAGATTTTTATTATTTTGATATTAATGTAGGAAACATTTTATTGCTGATACTCCTGACAGGTTGCCGGTTTAGCTGTTGTTTCCGTTCTGTGTTTCGCCTCAAGTGCTCTCGTGGCTCTGTTAACTGATATTCCCGTACATACCTAACTTTAGCCACGTGACATTTTCTTTATTTTAATATCCAACTAGTTTAATGGATCTCTCAAGCCTTACAATATTATCATGCAGATGCTTTACCATTGCTATCATCAGCCTGTGAATGGTGTTTATACTTCTCTTTTGCTGATTTTATATTATTTTGTAGGTAGGTATTTCTGAATTCTTACTCTTTTAAAAAGCTCAATCTGTTATCTCTATATATATGATTACCAGAAACATAAACCTGTGGCTTTACCCTCTGTTGACAATATAAAGATTCTTTTAATTTAAGATAAGTCTTGGTTGTCATGTCAGGTGCATCAGTACCCTCAGCTTTCGTATTATGGGTCATGAGAGAATTGCCACCTTCAGTAGCAGCTAACACACGACAACAACGTGCAGAGCCATCTACATTAGCATTCATCAGTAATGATTCCACTACATTAGCACTTCCTCAGAGCTGGACTGCAGCAATGAGCTTACGAAACCAGGTTTGGTCTCTTCCTTTAACCATTAGTTTCTGTATGCTGGCCATGTGGATGCATTTTTTCAAAAGCAATATCCCTCAAAACTACCGGTAGCTTATATCTGATTCTTATTTTGTTTCCATGGAATAAAATCATGGAATAAAATCAATGCATAAGCTTACAGTCTGAGAATAACTCATATATCCTTTACTTTCAGGGGCAGGTATCAAGAGCAAGCCCAATATAACACTTCTCTTGCTTGCTCAAACTGTGTTATCTCTCGCTCTCCTGTCTGCATGCGAAGCATGTTGTGGCTCTCTCAAACTATGAAGTGAGCTGAAAAACTGAACTGTGTTATCTTAGATAACGAGAGTCTATGGGATTGGAAGAAATGAAGAGGTGTTGACCTGCATCCTTTTGACAGGCAATTCGTGTACAGCCATAAGTAGGGTTTCCATGGTTCTGACATGTTTGGATGTACATAGCAAACAAGATGCTAAATGAGGTTTTTTCTTCTCCTCTCTTTTCTTTCCTTTTTGCTCCTTTGTTACATTCTTCATATATGGCAGTAGATGATTCAATTATCAAGAGCAGTTTATATTTTTTATTTCTTTTATTAGAGCTTTTGCCTAAATAATGGCCTTTCTGGAGGAGGAAATATGAATTTCGTCTGTTAAAAATGAGAAAAATTAACTTACAATTTAAATTTTATTTTCACATTTTAAATTGATATAAGCTCCATTATTAGCATATGGAAACCTGTCAATTAATTACTAGCATTTACAACTTGATGTATTTGAAAAACAATCAACGCGGATCATAACGGCGTTCACATATCAAGCCGTTATGAATTTAATTGTATGTATGGAAATATTTGGACTTTTCAACTAACTTATTGACTATTAATATAGAGATTGGATATTAAAGGCTTACTTACTTGGGAAGAAAAAAGTCAAAGGCTTATTATAACTTTGTTAAAACTTAAAACTACCATTCTTTTTAGAAATGAACGGTCGAGGATGGTTGGGATGATTCTTCTGGATCAATTCTCACGAATTGAGATACACAAACTCTATCTTTAATTTCCTCTCATATTTTATTTAAAAAAATTCAACTCTTGTTCTCTTAATGTACCACAAACATAATGCAGATTTATAAACGGTGTAATAAAGTGGTTGATCAGTTAAAGATTTATAGTTGTCTGTCACGTTCAAAGTATGTGTCATCAACCTCAAATGCAGCAATATAATTGCAGCAAGAAATAAAATTGCTGTTGACATGACAAAAATAGTTCATTGTCATGTATCTACTACAATGATGAAGAGTCGGTTATCATAATAGTGAATTGCCTATTATATCATGCAGCCCTTTCCTGGAAGCTGTTAGCTTACTTGGCTACACCCAATTCCACTACACTATATCATCTCCAAATTAAAGAGAATGCTGCTAGATATGAAGTTAGAGAAGTCCCAAATACTGCCGCGACTTGGAGTACAAGGAAGGGGAATACAGATCACCTTATGACTTGCAATGAAAGTGAATTCCTTCTAGTTTAATCAAAGCCCCCAAGTCCTTTTTGTTTATACAACCTTGAACATTAATTTTTCTTGGAGATTATGAGGTTTCATTGGTTTCATTCTCTCTTTAACTCAGCCTTCAGTGAAAATTGATTGTTCTTTGCTAGCTATCTGTTCAGAACTTACGACTGGTCTTTAACTTTGATGAACCAAAATTTCAACAACATTAAAGCACATAAATTTTTCAATGCAAAACTTTAAATTTAAGAAAAGGAAAAGTTTTTTTTCAAACCTCAATAGGAGATAAAGTGAATAAGATGGATGGGGCAGAAGACATGAACAAAAATACCAGAAAACATGAGAACTGCTGGGATGATGGGTAGAAAAGACATGGCCAACTTGACCAAATTGGTATCAGAGTGGGGACAAAAGGCAGAAAAAACATTAGCATTTGCAAGCAAGAAATGGGCAGTAGTGGGTGAAGGGACTCGAAAAAAGTCTGCAATGGTGCTCCACTAACAAGCGGAGGGCCTCTAGTCTTTGTTCAGTGGGGTTTGGCTTCAAACTACGGATGAATGGGAGGACACAAAAGCTCCATGCATCCATGTCCCTACGATTCCAGCACCTAAAAAGAAAATGAAAAGCATAAAATGGATGGATTAAAAGCATAAGAAACCAAGATAGTGACACAGATTTGAGCAAGTCATCCTCACATAAAGCAACCAGTAACCATTTTGGCCTTTGGAAAAGATAGCTTAAATGAATCCAGCACCAAATACAAATGATGATGCACTCTTATAATGGCGTGCCACACCGCCCACACACATGAATTCTTATTGGTTCTGCAAGGCAATACAACAATGCACCATGCATGCATGAGCTCATGTCTCTGGATTACAAACAGATGAACAGGAGATATAGCAATGAACATGCATGTATGAGACTCGTGTCTCTGGATTAGAAACAGATGAAAAGGAGACATAGCAATGAATCATGTTCGAACTGCAAGTCATTCTATGAGCTATGATGAGACATCAAATATACCAACAGAATGAACTTTTATTTTACAAGTCTGCGGCTGGAGAAAAGGGTGCGCATAGTTACATAGCAGTCGGTAGCTGCAACATGCCATAGAAAATTAAGTGGAAACAAGGAAAATAAGTAGTCATACAACAAAGCAACACAAATAGTCTTTGAACATGAAAGAGCAGACAAATTTCCAGAGTATGCCCAGAAAGCAGCGAACCCATGCACTGTATCTCATCTTTGAGAGTAGTTCAGGGATCATAGTTGTTCAAATTCCCAACTCCAAGCTTCTGCATCTCAACTTTGAGAGACTTCAAGTACTGTACTGCTTCATCTATAACAGCAGCAGTGTTCATTTCATTTCCACCGGGCACAATCCCTCTGAGTGCTCTCACCATTTTCTTCATTTTCTGTCGTTTTCTCTCACTGCTGCAGCTGGTGTTGCTGCTGGTGCCAATGCCAGAAGATTTTTCCACTGAAGAGTTTAGCCCATCTTTCCTAGTTCTCAAACCATAACTCGAGCAAGTATCAGAGTATGAACTCCCATAGTTTCCATGAGTTCGTGCCGTACTGACCTCTTCCTCATCGTAGTCTTCTTGCTCTTCTTCCTCTTCCAAGCTCAACAATGCATCAATATCATCTGAATCCTCCTTCAAAGAGGATGATGCTGTTTCTCTTTTCTCATCATTTCCTTCATAAAATCCTAAATTGTCTTGCACATAAGCTGCACAGATGTCAAAGGCAGGACCAGCAAGTTTGTCGGCAATTGCAGGATTGAACATTATCTGACTGCGATGATCAGTCTGGTCGAAAATTATGAAATTTTTCGGGCAAATGCTGGAGGTTTGAAATTCAACACTATGTAAAGGTTTGAAATGTGTTGCATCATGGGGTGAAACAGCACCGAAAGGAGATGCAACTGGCATATGCATGTAGTTATTACCCGCTTGATTTGCAAAGGGAGGTGCTGCCTTGTTCGGGTCAAATCCTCGGTCACTCTGCATCAGAAATCCTAAGTATTTAAAGCTGAATAGGTGAAGTTTCAACCTGATTATTAGTTACTACGATGTCGACTAGATAATGCTTCGTAAAGTAATAGGACTATTTGGCAAATCACGTTATTGCCATTCTGCTACTGGAAAGCCACCTATTCCCCAATCAACAGAAACCACAATTAATACCACTGCCTTCTTATGTATAAAGACAGCCGGAGGGCAATCTATCAAATTCCCAGATTCCACAAATTCGTTAATCAGACTACGTGACAGGCTTAAGCAACTGACGGAAGTATTCAGCCTGTAAGAGAAAATAGATAGAAGGGTGTCAAGAGTATTTTATCTATAAATGGGCACAATAGTTATGGTACACAACGTCAAGTGCACAAAGAAACACGAATGAAGATTGAAGACATGCATTCATAACATATGTTTTCAGCCATACATATGTTTCTTCTTGTAGAAACATATATGTCTGGCGGGAAGCATATCAAAAAATAACCATGTAGGTCAGAAATTAAAATACACTAAGCATGTTAGAAATGATCCACTAGACATATCAGTATGTACCTGACAAACTTGAATCAGTTGGTAGTACGCAATTATCCCAACACACATCATAAATTTCCCAACGTCCTGAATAGCTCTGTATCTCCTTAGTGTCACCCCAATGTACATTCTCACAACTCTAGATACCCTTAAAAATCACCAAATAAGGAGTCTTCAACAACAAATAAGATTCACCTGCATAAATAATCACCCCAAATTTACAATATTCAGATACACAAAATCAAAAGTTGGTGCAATATGACTAAATGTAAGAAAGAAAAACCAAAAACAGCTGCATTTGATGAACACTATTTTAAATTACATATCCACTTCAGTTGGGGGAAAATTGTTTGATTTGTAACAATAAAATCCAATAAACATCAAAAGAACAATCATGCTAAGCTTTTGTTTTATGTAGTTCACTATATATGAGGTGAAAATGAGCTGGACTTACCAGTTTCAAACTTTGAATCAACTTCTACTATGTACCAGCTCAATTGATGTCTAACTTACAATACAGAGAGGGGTATAATCTCACCGAGTAATTACAACTACAGTATGACGCGGAAGAACACCACCAAACGAACGATATTCCTGTTCCACGGCATCTTGATTTTACTTCTTTGATTCCAAATTAGTAGGTGCAAGCACTACAAAGAAACAAACCCAAAGTTAATCTAACCTCAAACACCACATTCATATCTCAAACCATCTAGCAGAATATAGCACACAAATAAAAACACCCAGATGAGATAATAGTACGAGTACAAAGAGAACAAATTAAAACCAAACAAATAATCATGGTCATTTCCTCATGTGGACCTAGCAAAGCAAATCAGACCCCTTCACAAAACTGTGTAACTGAGAGTCTGAGACTGATCTAATACCCTTAAAAATTATGCATAGTAAACAATGCTTAATCCAGATTGAACGCACAAAACATTTAATTTCAACAGAATTGATCATGGGTCTTAACAAATCAAGGCCTCAGAGCAATCCAAACAGCTCATCTAAACATAGTAGAGCCTAAATTGAGAACCAGCCCAGAAAAGCTTCAAAACCAGATACGATCCACATAATCAAACAAGAACCAGCTCAAAGAACAACATAAAGACCAGAGCTTAAAACCAAACCCAACAAAAAGATTACAAACCATTAATAAAAACTCAAACTTTAAAACAAAAACCTCTCTTTTCTGATAAGATCGGAGCTGGGTTTCGAGATATCTTCGATGGAATTCACTAGATTTTGTTCGAGCTGAGCAAGATCTACTGGAGAGCTGAAGAAAAAGAGAGAGTGAGAGAGAGTGAGTTGGTTTTGGGTTTTGGGTTTGGTGCGGTGGTATTTAATTTTGGGGTTTTTTTATTTTTATTTTTGGGGGGCGTGCGAAGACAGAGAGGAGTCAAACACGGAGAGCGTGAGCCGTTGGATTTGGGGCCTGGGAAATGCTTTCCGTCTTATGCGGGGGTAATGATGGCCGTCGGATGGAGAGGCACGCGTGCTGAGCGAGGCACGTGTGGGGCCCTTTCACGAGGTTTGACGAATGCCCTCTTTACTCTATATAATCAATCGTGGAAATGCATGACTCCTCTCGTGTGAATGCCTTTATTTATTATTACGCACTTTAATCTCTCCAAAATTATTATGCTTTCCATAATCACGGTTGGACACATACTATATGCAACCGTTTGCTTTTCCTATTTCTCATTGCTCAGGAGGTGTCATCCCTATATGCAGTTGTTATTTTTCCTGCAGTGGTACGAAAAGTTGCGCCTCTTCTTACTATTTATTGATTTTAATAAATTTTAATATTTTGATTCCTGATATAAGATTTTCCCAATAACGATACGACATATGTCATTATCGTTTAAATAATCGGAGGTGTTTATTAACATTATTTATTTCGTCGTGATTAAAATCAATAATTTTGAAGTTAGGATTTTGTACTCGATTTCTTCATAGAAGTTGTAAAGAATATTATTACGAGCATGTACGAATTTTTATTGAATATTTCGGAGGTCCTAACTTATTATTATGAATTTCAGAAGTTTTCGAGTAAAATTGATTTATTAGAAAATTTACTAAGGATCAATAATTATTAACCATTAGATCAAATAAGGTTATAATGTGGGCCGTTGGATCAACATAAGATCTAATCTGGGCAGAAGTGGAGCTTGTGTTGGCGTCGGAGGTCCATCGAGGTACGAGACGGTGGTTGAGCAGTACACTTGGGCAGTGGGTTCCCCCAATTGATCGTGCTCTCGGGTGAACAAAAGCTGCTCGTCCAGTTTCTCGAGCTGCCAGTCAATGAGAGCTCGTCGTACTCTCTTTCCACCGCTGCAAGTCATTTTTGCGTTGCTCGTGCTATTTTTGGCGGGCCCCAGCCGTTGCTCCTGTTATTTTGCCACCCGCTGCAGATGCTCTTATCATGTGTTTATTGCACTACTGGAACTTGGATGCCGAAATTGAGCACGTGAATAATTTACTTCGAATACCTTAATTTTTTTTTTATAAAGTTTAAATTTCCAAATACAACAATGTCTATAGAGATTTATATATTTAAATCATAAATGACATTCCTTAAGTTTACAAATTCAAATCCAATCGTCAACAAATACATTGTACACAGCAAAAACTAAAATAACAAATACAAAGTTTGTAACAATCATCACTCCAACAATACTAAGAAGCTTCTACCTTAGCTGCAAGTCACGGTTAACCTGCAAGAATAACCTCTACACCATTGAATAGTGCACCGAATTGAAAGTAACAAACCCGATAACGTTTTGCAAGATCATATGAGTAACCTCAAATTAATGCTTCACTTGACATTTATATTGTAACACATGCTCATAATATTTCAAATTGAATCAAATTTCATTCTGACACAACAGAAAAATCTAACAATGATTTTATCGACAAAGCCACAATTTCAAGTTTGCTTTATAATTCCTGTATCAAAATTAGTTTAGAAGATTTCTTCAAACAAAATTACTCACTAAGATCAAAGCCATATAACATCTCAAATTCACGACTCTTACATCAATTTCCAAAACACAAATAATCACATCATCATTCTTTCTCTTAAAGAAACACAACTCGACTCCACAACAATATCAGAACTCACGATAAACAAACAAGAGAACCGAATTATGCCACTCATGGGCCATAAAAGAATAATGTAATCGAGACTCCTTTTAAAATAAACAACAACGTTCATGTGACAGACATATTAGAGTTCTAACTGATCGGATCTCTCGACTTCATAACCACAATCACTCGTGACCTCGCAGTCCGAACACAAGTAATCGACAGTCATGACCTCACAGCCGAGAACACGAGTGACAACTATTTCAAAACTACACTTGTAACCTCACGACACAGAAACGAATGACAACACCCCAACTGATGACACTCATGACCTCACATCACGGAACATGAGTGACAAACAACTCAAAACTATACTTGTAACCTTACATCATGGATACAAGTGACAACACATCAATGACTCTTGACAATATCTCAAAACTACACTCGTAACCTCACATCACGGATACGAAGGTCAATACCTCAACAAACTTTAACAATCATACATTATAGTTATTAACGACACGCTTCAAATCACTCACACCAAGACATCTAAGAAGGGAAACACAAGACCCAATGCACTACAAATATCACACCAAATCATTCACTAACTTTGAGAATGTCATCTTAAAATAAAACGGGTTTTCACTTACCTATGAACCGTAAACGATCAAGTTTATAATTTTAAAATAGAAACTTAATTTCTTTTCGATGACTATTTTTCTATCACAAATACAATTCTACACATCAATAAAGTGAATCTTTATTCACAACGTAAACACAATAAAATTATTCACCTATAGACCAACTGTGCTTTCTCACGCACACCAATAAAACAAATACATCCATGCAACGAATTCTTCTCGATCAATCACCTAAACAATTATACATCTCCTTTATAAACAATATTAAAGCGATTCATTTCTTCAACCCACCGAATTCTCTCACTGATCACATTATAATATCCCTTTATTATAACTAATGTCTTTAAATTAGTCAATTAGATAAATCAGTGTACCTACACATACTCCACATGGAAGAACTAGCAATACTACCTAATAGAATTAGCATCAACCGTAACCTTCACCCCAAAATCAAACAGTGAATAACCTAAACTAGTAACACGACTAATTTCGCATTAACAACGATCCCCAACGATCACTCATTTCCATCTGTGATTTCATCAACTAAAACACCTTAACTATTAATCAACTTCATGCCTATTTAACATCAATCCCCAAACCAGAAGACTTAACGAAAACCCAGTCTCACGTTAAGGAACAATATTCCAGTGTCGAACATCAATTACCTGCCAAATCAAATGTCGAGCTTCACACCCAAGGCCCTGCCTATTAAGGAACAATATTGGCAAGTCTCGGACGCTTCAAAATCTCTTGTGATGTAAGAAATCTTGCTTAGAATAAATGATGCGCACGTTCTTATGGATAGATATTCCATGTTAGTTGACGATGTGTTTGCTTATTCCGTCGCTTAGGAGATAATTGACAACGATGAAGTGGAACCCCGCTTTGTTGCTGAATGTCAACGTAAAGCAGATTAGCCGAAATGGAAGGAAGCAATGTAGGCTGAACTAGATTATCTGAATAAAAGGCAAGTTTTCGGTCCAGTTAGACATACATGGGAAGAGGATTTGTGTTATGCCCACCAAATGTTAAGCCATTTAGACATACATGGGTCTTTGTTCGGAAGCGTAATGAGAAGAATGAGGTCATGTGTTATAAAGCTAGGCTTGTAGCGCAAGATTTCTCTTAGCGCCATGGAATTGATTATAAGGAGATGTATTATCTCCTTCCATTACCTGATAAGCTTAGTAGTGTCTGAAAAGCTTAACGTGTAGCTTATGGATATGGTTACTGCATATCTCTATGGTGATCTTGATTCAAAGATATAGATGAGAGTGTCAGATGACATTGTTATACCAAATTCAAGTAAACCAAGGAGTGCTCGTGTTATCAAATTGAGACGTTCACTATATGGATTGAAGCAATCCGGTAGGATGTGGTATACACGCCTTAGTGACTACTTGATTGGGAAGAGATACAAGAATGATGACTTATGTCCTTGTGTGTTCATTAAAAGAACAAGTTCAGATTTTGCTATAGTAGCAGTCTATGTTGATGATATGAACATCATCGGAACTCTTAATGATATCGTTGAGACTGTTTGCTACTTGAAATCTGAGTTTGAGATGAAAGACCTTGATAGGACTCGATTTTGTCTCGGATTAGAGCTGGAACATCGAGTTGGTGAAATTCTTATTCACCAGTCTGCTTATATCCAAAAGATGCTCATGTAATTTAACATGGATAAAGTACACCCTGTTAGCACACCAATGATTGTTCGCAGTCTGGACCCCAAGAAATATTCATTTCGTCTGCTAGATGATGATGAGGAGATCTTGTGAGCTAAAATTCCATATCTTAGTGTTATTTGAGCTTTGTTGTATTTAGCTCAGTGCACACGTCTAAATATTGCATTCTCAATGAACTTGTTTGCTAAATTTAACTTTACACCTACGCTCAGGTACTTGAAATGTTCCATTGGCATGAGCTTATTCTTACTTTACAAAGAATACAAAGAGAAGCATGGAATTCCCGATAAAGAGAATGTTGAATCACAATATTCGATTTCTAGGCATATTAATGCAATAAATTGTACTGACCCGAACAGCTTCTTCGACCCATCGAAGGTTTTCTTCGATGCATCGAAGGACGCAACCTCGATGGATTAGAGTAACCCCTTCGATCCATCGAAGGAGTTGTTCGATCCATCAAAAGATGGACCTGCTGTGAGTGATTTTCATGCTATCCCTTATTCCAAAACACCGGTTGATGTGTTGGTTGGATTTGCTGATGCTGTGTACCTCTTTGACCTACACAAAGGTCATTCTCAAAGCAGTTATATTTTCAATATGGGAGACACGAAGATTTCTTGGAGATCAACAAAGCAAACCCTTGTTGCTACTATTTCGAATCACTCTGAAATTATTACTTTGCATGAAACTGTTAGAGAATGTGTCTGGCTTAGGTAAGTCATTGGTCATATTCGAGGATCTAGTGGATTATCATCTACTGTTACAGATCCAAATTGCATCTTTGAGGATAATGCAACATGCATTGAACAGATGAAGTCGAGTTTCATTAAAAGTGAAAATACTAACATACATCGCCAAAATTCTTCTTTAATCAGCAACACCAATATATAGTTGTTGAATATCCAAGTGAACCAGATTGGTTCCGTTGATAATGCTGTAGACTTGTTTACCAAGTCACTTCCTAAATTTACTTTTGTGAAACATGTTAAAAACATTGGTATGCGCAGATTATCAGAACTCCTAGATTGAGTTTCAGTCAGGGGGAGTTAGTTTTTCGTAGATATCAGGGAGAGTCTACATCATATGTAGTAGTTTTAGTAATTGATGCGTTGTACTCTTTTTCCCTTAGCCCAAACTTTTATTTTACCCATGAGATTTTTGTTTGCTTGGCAAAGTTTTTAGTGAGGCAACAAGTCATGCATCATTCTTATGGCCATCGACACAAGGGTGAGTGTTTAAGGAGATTAATTTTCCATAATTTTCGGTGTGTGTCTTATCCTAATTAGATACAGATATTAATTAGATAGATATAGAGAATTCCTGTTATATCGGGACATTTATTGTAACAAATTGTATCAGTCTGTATTTAAGGCATTCTATCAATGAAAGAGTAACAGTTTTCTCAGTTTACATATTTTCTCCTACAACAGTTGGTAGTCTTTTCGATGAAAATAATAAGTTACAACAAGTTCGTCAGATGCCAACACGATCAAAAGAATCTCCTAGAGTGATCTATACCAATCAGTTTAATCAAGTATCATAATATAGTTAAACCTGCTAAGTGTAAAGTAAAACTAAAAAATTTGAGTCTCACACTCTATTCATCTATGCCCTTAAAAACTACATAAACGTCAGACGGTGTTCCTTAGCCAGCGCCATCGGATCTCGAACAACATTCTTTTGCGATGACTCATGTTTATACGCTCTTGGACGCTCTACATGAAACACCTCTTGAAAAATGTTCATGATTATCTTCCCGTTCAACCCTCTTTCCACATTGCAATGTGCTCTATACCGTAGTTATGTGGTGTTGGAAGAACTGACATGTTCACCTCCATCAACTGAGTACTGGTACTCCCAGACACTTTTCCCAACAGAGAAGACAAAAGCGCCAAATGTCCATTTAGACTTGAAATAGAAACTTGACCTGCCATCGACACCTGAGATATCATCACATTGCTTATGCCACGTGCTCCAAATAATGGGTTGTCATGCAATTTGCTTATCATCACACTGCGCATGCTACCCACGTAGCCTTTGGTTCATGAACCTCTAGCTTCCTTATCAGCTGTAGGTACCAATTGACCCACCTTTATAAGAGCATATGCAGCAGAAGGGAGATTTTAGGACGTCCTCACCCGTCCGCTGAAGTAGGACGTCCGGCATCGAAGAATCGTGCAGCGGGAGGGAATTGGAGCGACGACCGGACGTCGACCGAGGGAACGTCCTCGTCGACGTCCCCAAATCGACAGAGCTGGAGAATGATCTCTTTGGCGGTCCCCAAGCACGTGGGTGACGTTAGGAGGAGCCGTAATTTTTTTTACCCTGGCGCGTGTATTATACGCGCCAGTAATTTCGTAAAAAAAAAATAACCGCACCAATCACACGCCGACACATGGCCTCCCTTTCAGCAACGGATCTGTCAATCTGGGCCGTCCATTTTGAACTGGAAAACAGATCTGACGGTTCTCATTCAAATGAAATGGCTACTTCGGTAAAAAATGGAGTATTTACAAATAAAACCCCAAAAAATTGCAAAAAAATCCCAAAAAATTGTAAATGACCCCCTACACTTTTTTTTTTATAAATACTACCTTCATTTCATCCATTTCTCACACAAATTTGTGCACCACAAATTTATTCTCTCCCCTCAACCCTTTGATTTTTTTTTTGCAAAAAAATGGCTACGTACCAATTTGCTTCTTTCAAAAGATGTACAATTGTGCATCGATCTCTTATTGTTGTTTTAGTGTTGATTCCATCACCCGAAACAAACAAAAGGTCGACAAATTGTGGGAAAAGGTTTATGTCGATTACAAGGAGAATTAGGAGCTAGGTCATGGTGAATCAAGACCGGATGCTAGGACCTAAAATGCATTATCCTCTCGTTTTGTAAAGTTGACGCCAAATTTGAAACTTTGGGGTAATGCTTTTGCTTTCGTACGAAGGAATGCACCTTCAGGCTCAAACTTACAAGATGATGTAAGTTTGTCATCTCCCATTTTTTTAAATTTTGCGATCATTAAATACAAATTGTTTGAAATTAGTATGTCTATTTTTTTAAAAATTTGTTCTTATGAAATACGCATTGCTATATGTCCATTTTATTTAATTTTATTATGTCCATTTTATTATGTCTATTTTATTTAATTTAATTTTATGAAATACTAGTTGTTTATGCCATTTTGCTTGATATTATTTTGTCATAGCAACTAATTATTTTTATTTTTGGTTAGATGAGACATGCTCAATCATTTTATGTTGCAAAAAAGAAGAAAGAGTTTAAAGACTTTAATTGATGGGAAGCGGTGAAGAATCATCCTTACTTTATCCATGTTGAAGCTAGTACACCTCCGCCTTATTATGTCATACCGTTGACTTTATAAGTCGCAGTCGGACTTCTTCTAGCAAGTAGCGCATCGGAGACATCAGATTGATAGAGCACGTTAATATCATTTTGCGCTCCGAGTACCCCGAAGAAACTGTGCCATATCCACGTGTCATATGAGGCCACTACCTCTAAGATGATAGTGGGACCACCCTTTCTCCCTGAGTATGATCCAGACCAAGTGGTGGGGCAGTTCTTCCACTCTCAATGCATGCAATCAATTCTTCCGATCGGACTAGAAAATCCTCGTTGTCTGGCCCTTCTTAGAAGTCGAGTGATGTCAGTCTGATCTAGAGCGCAGAGATAACGGTTACCATAAATCTCTACAACTTGGGTGCACCACTTCTTCATGCTTTATAGAGTTGTTGATTCCTTCATCCTTGTGATTTCTGCACACTGATCTGCAGCTGAGCCTTATGCCAACATTCGTAGAGCACCGGTCATCTTTTGTTGGGGAAGTAGTCCGAGCATTGCAGTGGCGTCGGCTCGTGATGGCAAAATTGATCGTAGTTGCAGAGATCCGTCATTATACGGTAAAATAAGTTCCGGCTCATTCGGAATCTCTGACGAAAGTCGTGGTCGTTGAACACCGAGCGTTCGATGAAGTAATCTTCCATCAGATTTTGTCCCCTGAACTCCCTCACCTTGGTTGATTTGCACGGCGGCGTGGTGGTTCATCATCAAATGCTGCATCCACCAAGACCGCGTCGGTTATGAATGCATTCATAATTTCTATATTTCGCTAGCGTTGTTGTCGCCTCCTACTGAAAAAATTGTTCAAACCCATAAGATTCATCTTGATGAAACCGAAATGTGAAGAAGTGTTTGGAGAAATTTTTTTACGAGTAGAACTACATGTGATTTGTAGTTGGTGTGAGTATTCAAGGAGCCGTAGATGATGCTTTTATAGCCATTTTGAATTACCAGATATTTCAAGATAATGACACGTGTCACAGCTTGATTGGTCGGAAATCTTACCAAAAATCTTCATCAATAATTTAGACGATAACGAAATTGTGCCAAATCCACGTGTCGCAAACTTATTGGTCGAAAATCTTACCAAAAATCTTACCGAATATCCTCATCAATAATTTTGCGGACACTGACACGTAGACATGACACGTGTCACATTCTAATTGGTTTGTAATCTTACCGGAAATCTGCATCAATTATTTCCCTGACAAATACACGTGTCACTAAATTACTGGTCGAAAATTTATTCAAAAATCTGCTATCAATTATTTGATCAAGAATGACACATTTCGCCGAGTTATTGGATAAAAATATTATTAGGATTTAAAAAATTAAAATTTTAAATAATAATGCATAGTAATAGAAAGTTCTATTTTGGGTACTGCTGCGCGTAAAACATGAATAAGACTTCCTATTTGAGGATTTTGGAGAGAAATTCCTCAAATAGGAATTCTACCATTTCATGGTTGCATATGCTCTAATAAGCACCACTGGAAAACCAGGTTGACTATCACCTTTGGCTTATTGTTGAATTGCTTGCATCATCACCATAGGTCCTAACATGGCTCCTTTAGAACCCAATGGGGCACCCTGTGGATCCTCGTCCATTACTGCTACCAGATCCAGTCCCGGGGCCTCCTTGGCCAAACATGCAAGGCACAACTGTACACACCTAAAGGTCCTTGTGAGAGTATGAATTGGTTCTTTATAACTTTTTGCAAAAGTGTAGTTATTAATTTTTAGGGATAGTCATATGTGAGACTATCCTGAAAAACTAACGATGCTATAAGTAAATGAAACAGACAACACACGTATGTTTATCACTTGCAGAAATCCTACACCCAGGGATAAAAACTGCGTGGCTTTTACTCTCGAAAGACCAATCTTTTAAAAGATGTAACAACTCTTCTTACAAGACTATAACTCTGATAATGAAAGATTACACAAGTTACGCTAATGAACATAATTATCGCACAACTACTTCACGTAGAGAATTTCGGGTTGCTTGCACTTACCAATCAGACCTCACAGTATGCAAGATGATTATGATATGAATTTAAAGAGTTTTATGTGAAGACTTTAAAACATAAAGATCAAACACATAGACAAGCTTAAACTTAGACTCTAGTTGAAGAAAATGAACACTTACAATTTTCTTAACCAAAATAGTCATGAAGGCTTGGCTTTATATAGACAAATTTTAGGGTCTATATGGGAATGGCTGAAACTACTCAGCCATGTATGTGAGACAATAATTAAAAAAGTCTTCTTATTATCCAGCTTTGAACATCAGCCAAGAGAGCAAACTTGAATACCAAGAAGAAAACTTGCATATCAAGAAAGCAAATTTGATGATCACACAAGAGTGATAAAGAAAGTTAATGATTAAAGTAACATGGCTAGTTTTATGTGATAACAAACCCTTTATTTCCTTTTTAGAGAAGAAGATCAGAAAATGGTTCGAAAAGGGTTTCAAACATAATCGGTTGCCTTGAGAGATTTGGACTTTCCAGACTCACAAGGCAGAGACTCAAGGATAGGAAACCAAGTAGGTATCCCCAGTAAAAAAAAGTGAAATGCATATGCATATTTTACCTGAATCTAGGAGGACATTATGGTGATACATTACCGATCATTTCTCTTCAAGCTTCACTTTGTAGAAGTCCTTTAATCCATGTTTTGTTTGCAATTAGGTATGTCAAAATTCTCATACCAACATTTTCCCCCTTTAACATTCTTAGACAAAACATATCTTTTACAAGTACTGTCTGAGAGATAACCATCTCTTTTGTTGAGAAATTTGAGAAGTACCTGCATAAGTTCTCAACAAGACAAGATAACAAGTGAAGTAAACAAGGAACAGTAGAGATTTGTAGAGTTTAAAATAGAAAAGGGAATTCATGATATAACAAACGCAAAAAGCCGAAACTTGTTCATACATGAGATAACTTAAATTAAACAACAATAAAAGCAATCTCTCTCTACTGATTTCTCCCCCTTTTTATCATAGAATGACAAGGGAGGGGGGGGGGTACAAAAATATGCAGTGAAGCCACAAAAGGAATCTTTGCAAAACCAGAAATGTTCAAAAGAACATTGGGAGCGAGAGTGGTCCTAAAAACAAGCATAAAAAATAGTACACATAAGAAAAAACAAATCACGCATGTAGATCATCACTGTCTTCTTCAACAACATTGTCCATGTTTTCCTCATAATTGATATCACCAGCCTCTTCTTCATCACTAAACTCATCATCATTTTCCTTGGAATGAGATGAAGAGTCACCATCAGCTTCAGCTTCTTCGGAGTCAGAGATTTCAGCAGGCTTCCGTGAAGAGCCAAACCCATTATCAAGAAATTGAGCATTTGTGCTATCCTGAAGGTGTTGCTTCTCCAATTGAGAAAGAACAACGGCTTGAATGCGAGCAAGGCCATGATCAATAAGCTTAGTGAGGTCTCTTCTGAGAAAAGTGAATTCTATATGTTCCACATACTCTAAAGATTTGGTTACAGTTTATTTGTCCACAGGGGTTGGAAGTTTGATCAAAATGTCATCATCAAAGTAAGGAACACCTACAACTAGACCAAGCATAGTAATCATGGATGGAAAGACTAATGATTTACCCGACTTTCTCGTGACGGACAGCAAAATTTTGAATGGATTGATACATATAAAACTTTATAAGTAGAGTTGGTTCAAATGATCATATGTAGGAGATAAGGGCAGCCTCTTTGAAGTACATCTTGAAAACTTGAGTGGTTAGAACAATAAGAGACCGAGTCAAAAATCCAAGAAACTTATAGTTTTCCGATAAGAATTGACTTTCAAGGTAAGAGCCTTTGAGGGAAACAGTGTGTAGTGAAGAGTAAAAAGCTTTATCAAGATTAACAAGGGAGAGCTTAGAGGTAAAGACTTTGACCTTTTTGAGCACATGTTTCTATGTGGGAAGTAAAGATAACACTTCCCTAATCATAAGAGGAGACGCATTCACATCACAGTTTTGGACTTTGACACACAAGGGAGAGGCAGAATGAACCTTGACTTTAAAGGGCATGGTGAGAGGAAAATTTGCATAAAATTTCCTAAAAATGAATAAGTTAACCCTAGGAAGAGAAGCAAGGACATCAACCCATCCAAATTTAGCTAGAAGTTCAAAGCAATCACAAGGAAGACCAACAAACTCAAGAGGTCGCCTATACACAATAGGCCTCGAAGAGGTGATGGAAATATAGAGCTTTCTAGCATCCGAAGAGACAAACTTATCCAAAGAAGGGAGAAGGATAGATGATACCTCAGCTATCCTCTTTTTATGAGGAAGCTTGCACTGTGTGCTTGAAGAAGGCTGGGAAGCCAAAGGCTTAGAAATGGGGGGGGGGGGGGGGGGGGGGGTGTTCCTTAGCCACAGAGGGTTTAGTGGAGACTTTCTCCTCTTGAGAGGAGCTGAGGGAGCGACAACCGAAGGTGATGGAGGCGGAGGAGGTGGATTCTTCCAGTTTCAAATCGTCTTGCGAGCATAAAGCTTGATCTTGCCACTGAAAATAAGAGGAGGACGAGAAGGAGGAGCAGCAGAATATGGTTAAAATATTGGCTCTCCTTGAACAGTGGCCTGAGGTGACTCATCACGAGACCAAGCTTGAATTTTTGAAAGTTTTGCCGCTAAAAGCTCATCATTGCTATCATTGACTACGAATGACTTCCTCTTTCTTGAACCAGAAGGTTTTGAGACACCTTGTGTACCGGCGGCTACGCTCGCTGGAGCCTTAGCCTGAGAAAGAGGGGGACCGATTGAGTCTTCCTTGGGGTCAGTTTCCTCGGAGATGACCGGAGGAGACAAATGCCTCATATAAGGGTCGTGTTGAAGCATTGGTAATGAAGAGTCATCAGAGCCAAGGGTTTCGACATAGGATGAAGAAGCCATTAAAAGAGGTGGGTTAAGCCGAGATGATTTTTGAGTGGGGAGTGATTTGGGAGTTTTATGATTTTTGGCCATTTTAAAGGCAAAGACGGAGTAGGGTAAACCCTAGATCAGATTGGGAATAGATTGTGATGACCAAGGGCACTAGCTTTCTACATGGGCATGCAATCTCACATCGCTCGGGAGTAAGAAGGTGATGTACTTATATGTGTATGTCCACATCTCTATAGTAAGACGCGTTTTGAGGGTAGTCCCAAAAGTAAAACTGTGCGAGAGAGGCCCAAAGTGGACAATATCTTACTATGTGGACTGGAATGTGACAGAATGGTATCAGAGCCTGTCCCGACCGGAAGTGTGCTAACGAGGACGTCGGGCCCCTAAGGGGGGTGGATTGTGATGACCTATGTGTGGTGGTGCCAAAGGCACTAGCTTTCTACATGGGCATGCAATCCCACATCGCTCGAGAGTGGGAATGTCATGTGCTTATATGTACATGCCCACATCTCTATAGTAAGATGCGTTTTGGGGATAGGCCCAAAAGTAAAACCATGCAGGCAAGGCCCAAAGCGGACAATATCTTACTACGTGGACTGGGATGTGACAAAAATAGAAATTATGAATTTGGAAGGGAGAGAGGCAGTAAGTTAAGTCGAACCAAAGTAATGGTGAGTGAGCACAGTAGTAGTAGCAGCGGAGAGGACGATGGATGACTTTTTACCAAGGATAATTACACAATTACCATTGGGAGCTCCCAAGATAAAATGGTAAATCCAATAGAAATAGTAAGTGTTTCAATCCATTCAACACAAACTTGGCCCAAACTGATTTAGTTTAGGCTCTGTCCAAGCTAGTCCCAATATATAAATATATAAGGATATGCATGCTTTACTAAGTACACAAGTACCAGAAAAGATGGAAATTATCAACCCAAGAATTTATGAGCAATCTAATTGGATAATGGGGAGAGCATAAAGCATAAAGGAAATATCATAATCAAAATCAAAAGGAAGATTGTTTAACCGAAGATGAGTTGACAATCTTGATTTTAATAAATCAAATGTAAGTGATTTGGTACTTTATGGTTGAAATCTCCCCTTATGATAATGCATATGATAATTGAAAAGTAAGAATGATGATTTCAATGTATGTGAAGAGAATAAGAAATCAGCTTCCTAATGATGTAAGTATCAAAACCTTCCAAGCATGGGCATACAAATATGCCTGTCAATGAGACGAATTTTGATCCGGACCTACTTCAGATCCGTACATATTAGGCGAATCTAGATATAATTTTTGGACCCGTTGATCCGTTTGTGACCCAGACCCGTTGACTCGTTTATTTAGCGAATCAGATTTGGATCACAAACTATTCGATCCGTTTATGATCCATGCTATTTATTTTTTAACTTATTAAATATAATTTACTTTTATTTACATATATGAAATATTTTTAATCTAAAATTCTCTTTTAAAAAAAATAAAATATAAATATCTTTTACAAAGTTATATAAAATTATTAATAAATTAAAAGATCAAAAACCCAAAATGATTTCTTTTAGTCAACTTCCTCGATGTGAATGGAGTTTTTTATTTTATTTTAGTCTCTCTAGTTAGTTTTAATGAAATATTTTGGTTATGTAAAGAGGTCATGTGGCATATTAATAAAAGAAATATATTTGGTAATGAGCATATTGATAAACGGGTCCGGATCCCTCCGTTGATCCGCCAGATCTGGATTCGGATTTGATTATTAAAGATCCGCCGGATAAAAAGGGCAAGTCGGGTCTAATTTTTTCTTTCCTTAAACGAATCTGGATTTAAGTTGATCCAATCCGACTCAGCCCATTGATAGGCCTACATACAAAGTGAGATTGATGGTTTTAACATAAGATATTTAGAGAGCTCATGGAATGATGTATCACATAATAAGATACATGATGTCATGGTCCTAAGAAGAAAAAATATCATCCTTGATATGCTGTGGGAAGAACTTTAAGTTTTTTTTGCAAAGAAGATGGTTATTTCATTTTTTGTAAAGGTAAAACAGATAAAACCCCTTTTCTTGGTAAAGAAAAAACGTATTGCCGATCTTTTGAAAATTGTAACCCATCTGAAAAAACGTCCTTATAGATCCATGTAGCAAGAAGGTAATTATTGACATCTTGATTAGATGATCGAGGAGCAATATGTGTGACAAAGACACTAGAAGATGACCAACTCAAATCCATTGAAGAATAAATTGAATTTCAGGGATCCTCATTGATTTTACGTAACGAGAAAGATCAACAATGGCTCCCAAATCAGATGATTTTAGGGCATTGAGTATAATAATGATACTCCTAGAATGACCAAAGTCAAAATTAATAATGAGCTGGTTTTAAGATCGACTCAGGATTCTCAAATTCTGAAACGCACATTTCATAGAGATTTTATATATTGATTTGATCACTAATGACTCCCAAATCAATTGATTTTAGGACAATAAGCATAACAAAGATGCTCCTAAGAGAGATCAAGACCAAAATCAAGGAAATTTGTTTGAAAGGAATATGATTTATCAAGTTTTTCGAAACGCACAGCTCTTCTCTTTTTCAAAGGTTAACCACCACAAAAATATCAAGGAGACAAGATTTCATGTTTGTTAGACCATCGAAGATGACACTTTTTGAGGGATACACCTCGATGAGATATATAATATCTTAGTAAAAATAATTGTCTATGAGATATCTCAAGCCAAGATCAAGGAAAGATATTGAAGTTACACATCAAAATAAAATCAAAGATATATCGAATTTTTATTTATTATATATATATGCATGGTAATTTAGAAGAATGTGGAACAAATACCAAGATATTTTCTTAGACTTACAAAACGAAGATTGTCAAGAGGTTTGATAAATAAATTAGCCAGTTGATTTTCAGTATGAATAAATGTCATTTCAAGTAAGTTTTCTTCAACCAAACTTCGAATGAAATGATATTTAATCTCAATGTGCTTAGTATGTGAGTGCAAACTGGATTTTTGGAGATATTAATAGCACTAAATTATCACAAAATAAAGTAAGCTTACCTGTGGGAATTCATAATCATGGAGCATGTGTTTCATCCAGAGCATTTGAGTGCAACAACTTCCTGCAACGATGTATTTAGCTTGAGCTATGGATAAGGAAACACAATTCTGTTTCTTATTATGCCATGAAACTATGTTATTGCCTATAAAGAAACTTTCTCCTGAGGTATTTTTTTGATCAGTGGCATCACCTGCCCAATCAGAATCAGAATAACCAACAATTTCAATGTTAGAATCACTAGTGTACATAATCCCAAAATCAGTTGTTCATGAAACATAGGGTATGATATGCTTAACCACTTTGACATGAGATTCTTTTGGATTTGCTTGATAGCGAACACACACACTCCAACACTGTAACAAATATCTGGTCGAGTAGCAGTAAGGTAAAGAAGACTCTCGATCATGCTTCTATAGTGTGTAGGATCAGTATCAATTCTAGTAAGATCAACATTGATTTGAAAGTTGTCCCTATTGAATTGAGGACAGAAGAGGAGGATTCCATCCCAATTTTTTTCACCAAGTTTTTGGCATATTGAGTTTGTGAGATGTACAAATTATCTTTCCTTTGTTGTACTTGTAAGCCTAGAAAATAGCTTCAAAGTCCACAATGACTCATTTTAAATTATGTTTTCATTGTTTTAATAAATTCCTTTACTAAGACATCAGAAGTAGAACCAAAAATAATATCATCCACATAGTCTTGCACAAGTATGACATGTTTAGAGGTATTTTTTACAAACAAAGTTTTATCAATGAAACCTCGAAGATAACCATGATCAATCAAGTAAGAGGACAACTTGTCATACCAGGCTCTAGGTGATTACTTTAGACCATACACCGCTTTCTATAGTTTGTAAACATGATCAAGAAAATCAGTTTTAGGAAACCCAGGAGTTTGTTCTAGATATACTTCTTCCTTAATTTCACCATAGAGAAAAATACTTTTTACATCCATTTGATGAAGGGTGAATTTTAAGTGACAAGACATTAAGAGCATTAGCCTAACGAATTCAAGCCTTGCAATAGGAGAAAAGGTTTCATCAAAGTCAACACCCTCAACTTGATTATATCCTTGAGAAACTAATCTAGGTTTGTTTCGGGTTAAGATTCCACATTCATCAGTTTTATTTTTGAAAACTCATCTAGTGCCAATGATATTTTTATTGCTAGGTCTTGGAACAAGTTTCCAAACACCACTTCTCTTAAATTGATTCAATTCTTCTTGCATGACATTGATCCAATAAACATCACACAAAGCTTGCTTAATATTTGTTGGTTTAACAATAGGCACATAACCATAGTGAGATATGATGTTAATGTTTTTCCTAAAAATAGCAAGAAGATTGTTTAGAATTGAGAAATTACTTACAACCTCATGATATTTACTTCTGGTTCTCATATGTTCATGAACATCCCCAATAACATCGAATGTTGAATGATCTTTGGATACTTGACCCTTTCCTGATCTGTGTGGAGGCTGGACAGATAAGGTGTCATCTATCCCAGTACTCATAGTTCCATAATCAAGTTCACAGAAGTTACCAT
Organism: Geum urbanum; assembly: GCA_946800695.1. NCBI lineage: Eukaryota > Viridiplantae > Streptophyta > Magnoliopsida > Rosales > Rosaceae > Geum > Geum urbanum. Next base: position 50,681,875 of record OX327006.1, read on the forward strand.
CATCATTAGAAAAGGGATTTTGCTCATCGATGGGTTTGCCATGAATGAGAGGAACATCAGAATCTGTAGGCACTTGATCATAAGGAGTGAGATGAGAACTCACAAAAGTATTATCAATAGCAATATTTATTATTTCCATAATTTTGCACGATCTTTTGTTGAAGACACGATATGCACGGTTGTCTTTGTATATTCAAGAAACACTCATCTATCACATTTGAGATCAAACTTGGTTACATATTCTCTATCTTTGTAAATAAAGCATATGCTTCCAAAAGTTTTGAAGTGAGAGATATTTGGTTTTCTTTTTCTCCAAGTTTCATATGGATTTTTTTTGTCCCTGGTCTAAACATAACTCGATTTAGAGTATAACATGCATTTGCCACAGCTTCTTCCCAATAAGAATCAGAAAGATTGGAGGAATTTATCATAACCCTTCCCATGTCAATAAGAACGTGATTCTTTCTTTTAACAATGTCATTTTGTTGAGGGGTGATGGGAGCAAAAAATTCATGAAAAACATCATATTCATCACAATATTCATCAAAATATGAGTTATCAAATTCGGTGCCATGATCACTCCTGATTCTCAAAATATGCTTATTATCATATAGTTTTTCATTTGAATTATTTTAGCAAGACTGAAAAATTGATCGAAGGTTTCAGATTTATCAGCCAAAAACTTAACCCATGTAAATCTTGAAAAATTATCAACAATTACGAGTGCATAGTATTTTCCAGTTTTGCTCATAGTTTCTACTGGATCAACTAAATCGACATGTAACAATTCAAGAACATTAGTAGTAGGTTTAACACTAAAGGAAATATGAGAAGATCGAGTGAGTTTACCAATTTTGTAGTCACCACACATGTTTTCAGACTTACCAGTAAGTTTTGGAAGGCCACTTACTGCTTCCTTTGCTGATAGTTTAACAATGTCTTGATGATTCAAATGACACATACGTTTATGCCAAAGTTCGACTGAATCCACAGATATATAAGATCTAAAACACAGTTCAGATAGAAATTTTCGATTTGCAAGGACAAAATAACAATGTTCTTTAGTTCTTTCACCCATCATAAGGCTTTTACATTTCTCATCAAGCACAAGACATCTTGCTCGATCAAAGATAATAGAATCATGTTAATCCACAATTTGGCTAACTCTAAGGAGATTAACTTCCAAGTCTTTCACTAAAAGTACATTTTTGAGATTCGGGAGACCAGGGGTATGAACCGTTCCACAACCAATAATGGTAGCCTGAGCACCATCATCAAAAATAACCTTTCTAGATGGGAACATATCATTCATGGAAGAGAACCAGCTTTGCTTTCCAGCCATATGTTTTGAACAACCACTGTCGATGTACCATGAATTAGATGATTTTCGTGTGAGGGTAGTGAGAGCCACATTGCATATGTCAATAATCTTATCATCATTCATGGGAGCTAATATTACACGAGAGAAGTTACTCACATGATCATCATCAGAACTTTTTTCACAAAGATCCCAAGGTTTTTGAAAGACAGGAAATGCCTTGGAAGGATGATTTCTAGAATTTTTTCTTTTGACCCAAGATGTATTTCTTTTATGATTATCAAATGAAGGGATAGAAAGATTCTTGACTATTCTGGTGATGTCTCTTAAAGAATTTTCTAGAACAAACTGAAGAGAGAAAATTGTATCATTCTGATTATTAGACTTGGGATTGAATTGACTTATTTTCAACTTTCTACACACAGGTCTAATGTGTCCTATAATACCACAATAATGACATGTAGGAACAAAAGATTTGTGAGTTTTAGATGATTCTGATTCTTTTCTTTTGACAAAAACAGTAGGTTTCTCAATTTGTGAATTTTCATCTTTTTGATAACCTATTCCAATTTTATTTTTATCAATTTTACCAAATTTTGATGAGTTTGTCAGATCCCATTGAGAATTTTTGAAATTGTTTATGAGACTCATCTAAGGAAAATTCAAGAGAAAATTTTTCTTCCGTTAAAGAGACTACAAGTTTGGATATATTGCGTATCTAAGTTCTCTTGAAGAGATTTAATAGTATTCTCAAGACAAATTTTTTCTAATTTTCATTTATTTTTCAAAGAGACAGACCTTTTCTGAATTTCAACTTTAGTCTCTTCACTGTTTGATAACTCAACTTGTAGAGTTTCAATTTTAGTGATCATAAACGTATATGCAGTACGCAATTCTATATACTTGTCATCCAAAATATCTTCAGATTCATCATCCTCGAGTGATTCATCCAAAACAATTGATGCAATAAATGCAACAGTTTCCTCATCATTTTTTGAGGATACTTCAGACTCACTATCACTCCATGTTTTTTCAAGACCTTATGGGGCTTAATTTTTTTGTTTGCATAGTCAACAATTTTGTGTCCAACACCGATACACTCAAAACATCTTATGATGTCTTCATTTTTTTGAAATTTTTTTGGTTTAGAAGACCTATCACTTGACACATCATTTTTCTTGAAGTTTCTGGAGTTAAATCATGAGATAGATCCTTTTGAGAAGTTCTTAAAAGAAGGAAGAGACTTTCTATTTTTGATGAATTTTTCAAATTGTTTTGTCATGAAAGCACGTTCTTCAAAGTGTATGAAGTAGGATTATCATGCTAAGTTTCTTGCTTAACAGAGCTAAAGACAATGACTTTATCCCTTTGTGGTTTTATCCTTTTGAATTCATAAGTTTTAAGATCACTAACAAGTTCATCAAGAGAGTAGGTTGACATATCATGACTTTCTTCTATATCAAGACATTTTGGATCAAAGTAAGAGCTTACTGATCTAAGGAATTTTGAAACAATATCTTTAGGTAACATAGTTGAAACTAGACCTTGACATTGATTAGTTATGGTAAGTAAACGACAATGATAATTATCAATAGATTCATCATCTAGCATAGATAATTTTTTAAACTCAAGAGTTAAACATTGAAGCTTTTGAGTTCTTACCTTTGAGTTTTCTTCATAAGTAGTCATAAGAGAGTCTCATTCTTGCTTGGCGGTTGGAAAATGAAGAATTCTTCTCCTTTATTTTTCAGACAAAGCAGAGAATAAGTTGTTTAATGCCTTGGTGTTTGCCCTGGAATTTATTTGTCAGTTTCTATCCAATCCTTCTTAGGAGTTGGTTTAAGCTGTGTTGACTCCTCAGAAACAGGAATCATGGGGGTTTTGAATCCCTCATCCACAATGATCCATTGTTTCCCATCATTTTGGAAACTGAGAAAGGCAGACATCATGATTTTCCATTGATAGTAATCACTTCCATAAAAAAAAGTGGAACATTTATGGAAGTAGAACACTTATCACGATCCATTATTGGCTCACATAGGGTCTCACTAACAAAAGTTAGTGGCCGCTCTGATACCACTTGAAGGTCCTTTTGAAAGTATGAATCAGTTCTTTATAACTTTTTGCAAAAGTGTAGTTATTAGTTTTCCGGGATAGCTATATGTGAGATTATCTTGAGAAACAGATCAACTGAAATAAATAAATGATGCTATAAGTAAATGAAACAGACAACACACATATGTTTATCACTCATAGAAACCATGCACTCAGGTGTAAAAACTGAGTGACATTTACTCTCGAAAGACCAAACATTTAAAAGATGTAGCAACTCTTCTTACAAGACTATAACTCTGATAATAACAAAGAACAATGTTATCCTATCTAGAGTCTTGCGCTAGACTAAGAGATATACTCCATCTTGTATCTAAGAGATTTACAAATGAAAGATTACACAAGTTACGCTAATGAGCATAATTATCGCACAAGTACTTCACGTAGAGAATTTCGGGTTGCTTGCACTTACCAATCAGACCTCACGGTATGCAAGATGATTATGATATGAATTTAAAGAGTTTTATGTGAAGACTTTAAAACATAAAGATCAAACACATAGACAAGCTTAAACTTAGACTCTAGTTGAAGAAAATGAACACTTACAATTTTCTTAATCAAAATAGTCATGAAGGCTTGGCTTTATATAGACAAATTTTAAGGTCTATATGGGAATGGCCGAAACTACTCAGCCATATATTTGGAACAATAATTCAAAAAAGTCTTTTTAATTATCAAGCTTTAAACCTCAGCCAAGAGAGCAAACTTGAATACCAAAAAAGGAAACTTGCATATCAAGAAAGCAAACTTGATGATCACACAAGAGTGATAACGAAAGTTAATGATTAAAGTAACATGACTTGTTTTATGTGATAGCAAACCCTTTATTTCCTTTTTAGAGAAGAAGATCGGAAAATGGTTCAAAAAGGGTTTCATACATAATTAGTTGTCTTGAGAGATGTGGACTTTTCAGACTCACTAGGCAAAGACTCATGGATAGAAAATCAAGTAGGTATCCTTAGTAAAAACAGTGAAATACATATGCATGTTTTACCTGAATCCATGTGGGCATTATTGTGATACGTTACTGATCATTTCTCTTCATGCTTCACTTTGTATAAGTTCTTTAATCCATATTTTTTTTCGTAATTAGGTATGCCAAAAACCTCGTACCAATAGCACTCTATCCATATACATAAAGCACCCAGACAATCCACAAAATCATTTCAAATTTTCATATTGAAAAGATAAGATTACCAACAGCCCCGCCGAGAATTGAAAATGACGCTGCACCATCAAAGCTTGAGGTAGATCCCACACCACTTATAATCACAATTGATGATCATATTGCACTCGTAAAGGATCATGTGTCTTGTACTCCTCAATGCCTTCATAGTCCTCCTCGCCAAAACCTCATTCAACATCGGGCACACCCATCACATCAACCCACACCCTAGTAAGCATTCATGAAATAAGAAGAGGGATGGTATGCATTCTTGAAAAATAAGAAAATAATTAGAGGGACAATTAATTCGCAAAGATTTGCCTTAATTTTTTGGTGAAGTTATATATATAATACCTATTTAAAGTGGAGCTCTGCTTTGAAAAAAAAAATAGAGCGAAAATTCGATATTCACAAGATTGAAAAAATTACTCAACCAATTAGCCATTCATCATGCATGTACTGTCCAAGGATCATCCGTACAAAAAATCAGCCTAATCAAAAATGATTTTGAACATCTAATTGCTACACTGAACTGTTAGAATATATCAGACGATCTAACTGTATTGATCAAAAAGTTTAATGTGATGATCAAATGACCAAATCATCTCTGATTATGCTGATTTTTTGCAAGCGTGATCCTCTATTGGTAATCTAAAGGATGAGTGGTTTCAATAATCGAATGATTTTATCAATCTTGTGAAAAGTAGAACTCTGCTCCATTTTTCTAAAACCGGAGTTTCACTATAGATTTGGACAATGTATATATTACTTATGCAGAGCAAGATTCCGCTTAAAAAATTTAATGAGCAAATATTTGATTTTTATAAATTTGACAAAGTTATTCGACAAATGTATGGTGTTGGTTAATATCGATGATCGTGCTTACAAAACAATTCTTTCATGGTAACCATTTATCGATTAATATTACTGTCCAATAACTGTAACAAGGTCGAGGAAGAAGAGATATCTTCAACTGTACGTATTAGTTCTACATGTGGAGGGCATATTTGTAGGTGTACATCAAGTTATTTATGTTCAATTATATATTTTATCAATTAATCGATCTGTTCAATTCTTGTTCACCAACGTGATATATATCGAAGCCATTACCTAATATACGTAGGAAATGAATGCGGGGAAGAACAACATTATTGAATGCGTTTTATTAAGTAAGTAACTGGACATTTGAAGTCCATGAAATTACAATACTAGTCATTATTCATCGATCAATGTAGCCAACCAAGTAGGGGTTGGTTATCAATCACATACTGATATCATCCACAGGCCCTCCTTTGTAGTGGCAGGAGCCAAAACCTGTTGATTAAGACAAAATTAAACTAGTTTAGATCAAGAGCACGTACACAACGAACGCTAACACTTAGAATCAGCTCTATTATGCAATGAAATTAACTAAGTACTTACTTGGATCGTTGACGGCAATGAGACCAGAGCCGTCAAAATAACAACTCCCCGGCTTTTTACCGGATCGCTGGTAGTAAAGATTCATCACGGCTGAGGCATGGTTTTGGAGGGTGTTGGGGTTGAAACAAGAGCCGCCTGGCCTTATAATGCTACAGTCGACCCTAGCAACACCACAACAATAGTCAATGTTCTGCTGTAGCTTGGCGAGTGGTGTCTGAGGCTTCGCTATACACCACTGCACGCAAAAACAGTAATTAAAGGTTAACAGTTTCTGAGTTAATTACTTAAATAAGTAACTTTAGCGGCAGGTTTACAGAATTTGATCACGAATATATGTGTACCTCTGCTTCTCCCCCAGAGATGAAGAGCAAGAGAGAAATAGCGAGGCTTGAAATGGCTAACAACTTGGTCATTGTTGTTGTTGTTGTTTATGAATATTTGATGTAACAGAAGCAAGTAATAGATATATTTTTAAGGTTGAATAAACATTGTATATATGCCCGATGTGGAGGAATTTAATTGAGATTTATTACATATTAACTAATTAAATTGAAACGGAAGAGAAATACAAATTCAGTTAGACTCCTTCGTGGACATTATGCGTTGAAAGCTTGTGATTGTATTCTAAATGAATCTTTACATTATATGGAACTAAACTTTTAATCTTATGGAAATTAAAGCTATCTTTGACGAAGACTCACATTAAGATACATTTTCTTTGTTATTTTATAATCTAAGATTTAAATCATTGACTTTTATTAAATACATCATTTCAATTTCATAACTATTTTCAACTAATTAAATTGAATGTTTCAATTTGGACAAAATTAAAAGTCTCAGCCCTCCACAAAAACCGCTTCACCACTGAAAACTGCAATGCAATTCCTAAAATTTTTTTTATGGGAATCACACCGAATAATGTCCATGCTAACTCATGGACAAACCACACCGCTATCGAGTTAAATAGGATGGTTGTGAGTTGAGCAATTCAACCGCCCAAATATACTGCATTGTATTTAACTTTTTTATATATAATTCAATTTGTCATTAAGTTTGTATGACATTGGTATATTTGATCGAGTATCTACCTATATTTAATTTGAATTTTTTCATCATTTTTTTTGAAAGTGGGAGTGTACCATGCAACCTAACCCAAACCCATAATACCAGAATTATAAAACCCTATGGTCATTGTTCTTTTTCACAGTATGAGGGTTTAGAGCATCTTTCTTGTATAAATTCTCTATTATGGAGGATGAAATCACAATATTTCTATAAAAAAGGGGCTAAACTCCAGCAGCTTTTCTATTCTATTATACAAAATTAAATATTTTCATGCATAATTTAATAAATCTATATGAATATAATTTATTTTATTCAAAAAGAAACAAATTCTATGTTAAATATTTTTCTCTTTTTAATTGTTTTAAGAGAGAGTGAATTCTATTGTTCAAGCATTAAATTTTACAATTTTTTTGAGAATACAAATCTTGAATTTTCTATAAATATAAGGATTCTTTATCCATTATTTCTATTTATTTATAAAATATAAAATAATTTACAAGAGTTGTTGGAGCTAAAAATATGTATTTTTTATATTATAAGATAGAGACAATTGAAATTTTACAAGAACTGTTGGAATTTCTCTTAAAATATATATATAAGACGCTCTTAATTGTCTTATCGATTCCACCGCGACTACACTCTTGATTATAAAATATTCTAAGTTTTGATATTCTTAGAATTGATTATGTAATATTCACAATTTTAAATTTATTTGTTATTTTAAAATTTAATTAAATATGATAAAATTCAAAACCGTATCGCTCCGCACTGTAGATGTGGTGCCTTGAAATATGACTGTACCAAATAAATAAATTCATTGTGGTTTACAATTTTGACAAACCGCATGTAAAGTAATTACAATTTGAGAAACAGTACGGACTTAACATGACCCAAAGCTGCTTGAATTGAGTTATAAAAGATTTATCACAACGTACGTACTGACGCATGGTTGATAATGGAGTCGGGTTCATAGTATGCATGGAGTTGGGTTCATAGCATGCATGAGCCTCCTCTTTGTATCACATTGCAATAATCCTTGAATTGGTTGCAGGATACTGAATGCTTGTAGCAAGGTTTTAATCGGAAAATGAAGGTTTTGCAGCACAGTAGGTACTAAATTATTAATATGTCAAGGCACCGCTGGAAGCTAAGATACCGACGCAGTGATTGAGACACTATCGCAAATGTACGTACAGTACTATAATATAATATTGATCAAATACTACGTACTCAAAGAGTATCAATATAATATTAATCAAATATCACGTACTCAATAAGAGGTGACAAACAAACACTCTTCACATTGTTAGTGACAAGAATGAGTATATTAGTGGTAAAAATAGATATATTAGTGACAAAAATGAATATATTAGTAGAAAAAATGAGTATATTGGTGACAATGAATATTATATCCACCATTACATTATTGGTGGTAAACTTGTGTGTAGCTTTTGTCTATTATTGTAGTAGTGGAAGGTATAAAATGTACCAAAGTGTTTTATAATATGAAGTTATTTATTTGAAATAAACTGGAGGTACAATTGAAGTCCATGAAGAAAAAAAGGGTACAATACTCGCCGCTCATATTTGCAGCTAGCTAGGGTTTGTTAATTAAGAATCATACTGACCGATTTCAACATTTTTGGAAATAAACGGGTTCGGGACTAACTCATTATTCCTGACCTGTATATTTATTTATAAAATGAAAAATACGTACAAAGACTGATCAATTTCAACTCATAGACTCGGAAATTTGCAAGAGCCATGACTTGGATCGGTGTTCGTAATAAGACCAGTGCGTCCAAAAGAGCAATAACCCATAACTCTACCTGTTTGCTGGTAGAAAAGATTCATCACTACTGAGGCGTGGTCTGCGACGGTGTTGGGGTCGAAACAAGAGCCGCCAGGCCTTACAATGCTACAGTCGACCTTAGCGCAACAATAGTCAATGTTCTGTTGTAGCTTATGAGGGTTTGCATGAGGGTCTGCTATGCACCACGTTCTCTGCAACAGCAAAAGGAAATGCAGATTAACTAAGCAATTTCAGTTTACAGAATTTGATCAAATAGATACACGTGCCTGTGCTTCTCCCCCAGAGATGAAGAGCAAAAGCAGGAGAGAAAGAGTAAGGCTTGAAAGAGCTACCAACTTGGCCATTGTTGTTGTGTTTGACTATTTGATGCAAGAACAAGTGAGTGATAATTTTAAGGTGGAAGAGACTGTGTATATGTATACAGGCCCATCGTGAGGAGGAAATGGAATATTGATAAAATGTTGCAAAATCATACTAGTTAAGAAAGAGATTTAATTATTTTGAATATCAACTACAATAAAATTGAAACGGCAAAGACATAATGGTTGAGGATATTACCAATTGAGTTAGACTTCTTTATGGACATATTTTTTTGCTGACAAAATCTTTCGATTGCATGGCACGTTGACCTACTTGAAAAGAAAATCATGAATTTGAATGAACAAAATCAGAGAAGCTAGGAATGTGAATGATTTATAAACTCATCTCCCTCTTTTAAATACAATTTCGGGTTATTCCGGAATTAACTCATGAAATGTGGACGTACTACATATATATCAGTGCATGCAAAATTGCCAAAGTTGTTTATAGACTTGGAAATATGACATCAAAAGATTGACCAGTGTGCATTGTTCATATACAGTAGCATGTAGCAAAACCAGAATTAGTAATCTGTCATTTACAAATTTCGTACGTTCCAAATGTACACCAAATTAAAACGTACGATTTCTCATGTTATATATATGCTATATATATGATGATATGTACTTGATCAGTTGATCATTTTCTATATATGAATATATCCAGGGAATGAATATATATATATATGAGATCACATACTTCGCAAAACTAATGATAGATCGGTGCATCATATTGCCTGGTATAGTAATTAATAATAAGCTTATCGATCAAGATCAAGGAAGAACTGATTTATATGTATATATCTACGTGCATTGATCACGATCGAGTTGGCTCGCGCATTCACTACTGGTGGACAGCTTCCAAGCAACAAAGGTAACTACCTTCGTCGCTTCAATTTCTCTGAGGCGACGAAGATTGATTTCGTTACCTCAGAAACAATCTACGTCGCTTGAACATAACTGAGGAGACCAATATTGATCTACGTCGCTTTAAAAAAAGGAAATAACCAAATTTATGTATCTTAAGCGACATAGACCAATGTTTGTCGCCTCGAAGAGATCTGAGTCGGCCAAGATTGATCAATTTCCGTCGCCTCATTTTTTTAAAATAGGATCTGCTTTCCTTCTTAAAGTCAAACCCTTTATAAAGTTGAAATTTTGAGAAAATAGGAAATTCCCGTTCTGGAGCTGTTCTTGGCCGATTTATAGAGAAATTTGGAGAAATTGAGAAATAAGGTTGTTCTTGCCATCCATTTGATTCTTAAGCAAGGTTAGTTTGATTTTTATCTCTTTAACTCTCTTTATGACCATATTACATGTTAATTAAGAAGTGAAATTGATGTAAATGTGAACTTTTTGAAATTAAATTGAATTTGGTCATATGTTGTAGTTTTAGTGTTTGAATCATTGAATTGTGATAAATCATTTTATGGGTTCATCAATATTGTTTGAACTTTGGTTAAATTTAGTGAAATTTGTGATGATTAATGTAGATTAGTTGTATTGCTCTCAATTAGTGGTGTTATTAGTGTTAATCATAAAATCGAGTATAGGGTTATATATAATTGTGGTGTTTATCAACTTAGAACTCCCGTTTGAGAATCAAGAACACATCTAGTTGATCGAGATAAGTTGTTGATTCTCGAATTGTCCCATTTTTGGACACTTTAGGTGAACATGACTTTGTTGATTCTTCTGCTATTCATGTGGTTTCAGTTTCAGTTTTGGGATATGATTTTGACAGTGTCTCCTTACAATGTTCCCCGAGTGCAAATTAGGTTATTTAGATATTTGTGCACTCGAGGAACTGTACGGAGATGCTGCCGAAATTTTCCAAAACTAGAGCTGATACCCATGGATGCAAGAGGGTTGACAAATGTCGTGTTCCCCTGAAGGAGATAGAACCGAACCCGGAGGCATAAGGAGAAGAAGTGTGGGAACAAGTTGTATCGTAAATGTGGCATGGTAACTTTGTTCATATTGATTGTTTATGTTGACAGGAAACATGGAAGGACACCCAGACAAAACCTGGATGACCTATCATCATGCTGATCCAAGGTACATCACAGGCATATTCGACTTTATGAATTTTACCCAGCGACATAGTAACGGAGCCGATTATCATTTCTGCCCTTGCAAACGTTGTAAGAACGGTCCGTTCAAGGTTACTATGGATACCATGTATCATCACTTGTCACACAGTGGTTTGAATCCGGAGTATACTGCCTGGCACCTTCACGACGAAGTTTCAAGTGAACCGACAATGTTCAGTCAACGAAGACAGTGGCTTCAAAACAGAGTCAGTCCTTCTAGTGGTGTCGGTCCTTCAGTTAACCCGCAGTTGGAGGATCTACATGACGCATATCCGTATTATCCTGGATACCATGCAGATGCACCTCAATAATTTGTGGAAGATAATTATGGCATCAACTTCAATGACATGGTAGACGATGATTATGAAAAGTACGATAGATTATTAAAGGAATCACATACCCCATTATATGAAGGCAGTGAGGAAACTGTTTTAAGTGCCATATTAGATGCAATGGAAATGAAAAATGAAAATAGATGGTCGGACACGAGTGTTGACTCTTTATGTAGTTACATTAATAAACTTCTTCCTAAAGGGCACACATTCCCCTGTTCATACTCGAGAATTAAAAAATCGTGAGTGATCTTTCACTTGGTTATGAAAGAATTGATGTGTATGAGTTCAACTGTGTGTTGTTCAGGGGGGCGATAGTAAACGAGAGGATTTGTCCACTGTGTAATTCTGAAAGATATAAGCCATATACGGATGACATTCCCAAAAAAATCATTCGTTACTTCCCTCTAACACCAAAGTTGAAGCGTCTGTTCATGTCACTACACACTGCGAAACATATGAGATGGCTCGGGGAGAGGATATGCGTGGCTAATAGCCTCAGCCACCCAGCTAATGGAGAAGCGTTTCAACATTTTGACAGAACTTTTCCAGGTTTCGCACGGGACTGCAGAAATGTGCGCCTTGAAGTTGCTACAAACGGTTTCAATCCATTCGGAATAATGAGAACTTTGCATAGTACATGGCCCGTTGTTGTGATGCCGTACAATCTACCACCGTCAATATGCATGAAGAAGGAATATAACATGCTATCGGTGTTGATTTCGGGCCCTAAATCTCCCTGAAAGTGCCTTAGTGTACTCATGGAGCCAATGATTGAGGAGCTAATACATTTATGGGTCGTTGGAGTCCATACTTTTGATCGAATAGACAATGAGGTATTTTTTATGAAGGCAGCGGTGATGTGGACTATCAGTGACTTTCCTGGTTTAAGGATGCTTACGGGCTCAACGGTGAATGGGTACAAGGCATGTCCAATCTGTCTAGATGAGCTGACTTCAGAGCAAATATGTGGGAGGATAGTTTATGAAGGTCATCGAAAATGGCTCCACCAAGACCATCCTTGGCGATTGAGTAAGGCAATTAACAGGAAGGTGGAGTTTAGCGGAAGACCCGTTCAGAATAGTGGAGATGAAATTTTGGAGGACATTAGGTCACATGCTTACCCCATTCTAAGCCAACATGATGACTTGAAGGTGCCGTACAATCCGAATAATAGATAGTGTTGGACTCACGAGAGCATATTTTGAAACCTGCCTTATTGGTCATCATTGAAGATCAAACATTGCTTAGATGTCATGCACATTGAAAAAACGTGTATGACAACATACTTGGAACCATTTTTGCAATTGATAAGAAGACCAAGGATAGTCCAAAAGCTCGCGCTGCTTTGAAGAAGAGGAATGTGCGCAAAAAACAGTGGCAAAGAGACCGTGACGAGGGGATGGCGAAGGTTCCTCATGCACCCTTTTTAGTTAAAAAGGATGCTCTAGAAGATGTGTTCGAGTGGTTCAGGGATGTTAAGTATCCTGTTGGTTATGCATGAAGTTTGAGAAGTAAGGTCAAAGTTCATCCCCCGTCACAGTTTTATGGATTGAAGACGCATGATTGCGATGTATTGCTTCAACGTCTTCTTCCAGTGGTTATCAGATGGTTCTTGCCAGATAACGTTGTGAAGCCATTGATAGCACTTTCAAATTGGTTTCGTAAATTATGCAGTAGGGAACTGAAGAAGGAGGTTGTGCGTGACACGAAAACTAAGATAGTGATGATTCTCTGCAACTCGGAGCTGATTTTTCCACCTCATTTTTTTACATCTATGGCTCATCTCATGGTTCATATGCCCGAACAAGTATTGCTTATAGGCCTAGTACACTATACATGGATGTATCCAATTGAAAGGTAGCATTGTCAAATTGCTAATACTATGCTAGTTACGTAATATGTACTAACCATTTATATGTAATTGCAGGTAATTAGGAAAATATAAAAAGTCAATGAGGAATACACGTTACCCGAAAGGTAGTATTGCTGAACGGTACCTCGTACATGAGTCGGTGACATATTGTAAGTCTTATCTAAGACGGGCAGACCACGAAGAAATTGACACTTCTCCAGAGTGGAATATTAGCAGTGTTTCACAACAAGTAAGGCCAGAGATTATTGAGACTCGTAGCCAGTTTAGGTTGAGTGAAACAGAGACTGCTGAGGCTCACTGGAAAGTATTGGTGGAAACAGACGAAGTGAAACCATACCTAGAAGAACATCTCACAAGGTTCAAGGCTAAAAATGGTGAAGATTTCGACGATCTTCATCATCAGAGGAGTTTTCTTCGATGGTTCTTAACATGGGTATTGAAAACTAATAGTTGTTGAAAGGTAGTTCAATGGTTTTTAACACTTATCTTTCACTTATCTAACACTTATCTTTCAGGTGTCTCTTAAGGATAAAAACCAGGACTAGGGCTTGGTGCCAGGAGTAAAGTCATTAGCCTAACTACCTCAGCAATTCTGGGTTTTTAAGTCGTGCTATGTGAACGGTGTCAAGTTCACCTCGTGGGATAGGGATCAAAGAACCGTGACTTAAAACAGCGGTGTCATGATAGACATGGGTTCATCCAAGTTCTACGACCATGTTAATTACGTAGTCGAAGTATTATATGCATGTCGTATGCTAGTGGTGTTGTTTAAGTGCACATGACACAACTTCGAGGACGAGGACAATCTTGACACCGTCAAGATAGATCATGGACTAATATCAGTGGATACAAACAACAGTTACTATGAGGATTCACCCTTCATCATTGCAACCAAAGCCAAACAAGTATTCTACATGGACGATCCAAAAACGGGTGGTACTTGGAAGGTAGTACAAGAAATGTCACACTGAAATGTCTACAGTGCAGAATTACTTGCCATTGTTGAAAGCAGGTCGCCTACAGGAGATCATGTATTCGAGCCTTACCAAGAGGACACTCCCACGGTGATACAATTTTACCAAGATCTTCACCTAGTTTTGGATGAAGTCGGTGACTCCTCTAACGAAGATGATGACGAAGACGAAGACGATGAGAATGATGAAGAGGATGACGAGGAGGAAGACTAAACTAATATTATTATGAATTTGATAACTAAATTCGTATTTGTAAACTATGAATTATGTATTTGAAAACATTAATTCTAATTTTTGAATTTCTAAAAAGAACACAATTTGAGGCGACCAAGAAATCAAAACTCGTCGCCTCAAATTGTACGAGGCGTCAAGGAATCTCAATATTTGTCACATCATATTTTCTAGGCAACCAAGTGTCATTCTTCGTCGCTTCAGTTATTGGAGGCGACAAAGAAACCAATATTTGTCGCTTCATTGTTAATATATATCCAGAGCAAAGACCGGTTTCTTTCTTCTTCGTTTATTCTTCTTCTTCGTTTCTCCTCCGCCCCCAAATCCTCAAATCCCTAAATTAAATCCCCTCCCCTCAACCTAAATCCCCTCCTCGTAAACCCTAACCCACCCCTCCCCGAAACCCTAAATTCCCGACCCTTGTCTCCCCCGTCCCGAGACCGAATCCGGGATTCCTCCAACTCTGGCGGTCAACAATCAAACTCCGGCGCTCATTACTTCAAGTCCGGGAATCCTCCAACTTGCTTCATCTTCGAGGTAAACGATTCTTCCCTAAATTCAACAGTGGAGAAGTTGTGTTTCATTAATAGTGTTGTGTTTGCAATTTGTGTGAACTACTGTTTGAGAGTGACAATTATGTTGGATGAAGACAATTTAATTGACCCAAAACTAAAACTCTTAAGTTCTAACCGAACCGGGCCATAGCCTATATTTTCTAAATTGTTAAGGTTGATTCTTTTATCTGTTCCTCATGCTATCTCTGTATTACCTTGCCTGCATTGTACCATATATGTTGAATATGATCTGGTTTGAAGGTGAGTGGTTTCGCCTTTCCCATTCTACTACTGTCTATGGACTTCCCCTCAAATGTAGGTCGGTCTCTGTGGGAAAAGGCGTGACCCATGCACAGTCATGGCCTATGTTTCTCACTAGGAGGGAAGCCCGTGCGCGAGGAGCGGGTGGAAATAATTTTAACGCAGAACTTCAAACTTATAGGTAGATGGACCTTCACAATCAATGTTGCCGCATACCAACTCAAACTTACCAAGTCCATCTACCTATATGTGCAGAATACAGAGAAAGATGAGCTAAAGTACCTGAAATTTGATGACTATAGAATCTAAATGAGAATACCTTGTTAATACTGACACCAGAGCCAATAGTAACCAATATATAGGGCTATAGATCATCATGATCATTCCACACAAATTCCTTCTGACCATCCATGTATGTAAATGCTGCGTCAGGAACTAACTGTTTTGATAGCATGAAGAGGAGTCCGTTTTTCCTCCACCAGCCTTGTCATTATATGTGTTGATGGAAGTGATGAAACTATGTGAACATCATCAACGAGAACTTTCATGAAGTGCTCTATATCAAATATATCAGAAAATTCATTGCATTCATCATCATTCACATAAAAGAAAACAATAGTCAGTGTCATAGGGCCATACATACAACACTTATAACTATATCAGGAAGCCATTTTCCTCATTAATGGAAAGAATTTGAGGAACTATAGTGATTGAGCATAATTTAGCAACCATATAAAGTAATAAAATAAGAAATTAAATGCTGAAAATAGACAGATAGATAGATACCTTTCATCTCCTCAAATGACATTGACTTGCAAAATGGGAACAACCAAAGCAGCTCCAAGAATCCTAGATATAACCACAACATCAACACTCTGATTTCTTTGCTGGTTGAGCCCACCGGCAACCACAACCATGAGGTATTCAGTCCTGTCCTTCACTGTTCCTACTCTCTTTCTCATATTCCGGACTGAAATCCAAACATGGCTTGTAACCCAGACCATCCGGTTGCTTCCAGAACTCACTTCCCTTGTCACTCTTTGCTTCTGATTTTAACTTCAAAGGGAGTGATTGGCTCAAACCACTAAAGACCTGAGCTTTATGACTCATGTGTGATCTCAAATGCCCATTTGAGGAGAGCAAGTCCTGGAACTGACTTGTGGTACATGGGTAAGCAGAATATGAGATCAAAGTTTCTAAATTGAAGCCCAACGTGAGCATACCAAGAACACTAAAGAGGAAGAGGAAGAAAAGCCAAAAACTTGGGCTCTTGTACTTTGTGAGGAAGCTCAAGAACCTAGCTTTACTACTTCTTGATTTCTTGGGTGAAGTGAGGAGAGATTACAGAGAAGATGCAGAGAGAGAATTGATTACCTGAGAAGGGACTGAAATGTAAGAGACCTTGTTGTTGTTGCTGTTGTTTTTCGACTTGGCCATGGAGAGAGAGAGAGAGAGAGAGAGAGAGAGAGAGAGAGAGTAACATCACTAACATATGTACAATATATTTGATATCACTATAGAGAAGCAAAATAAAGCATATACCTCTTGCACTTGGTTAAAAGCCTTCCTAAACCCCAAAATGTGATGCCGCCAATGTTGGTTCCACATACCAACTCAAACTTACTATGTCCATCTACCTATATGTGCAGAATACAGACAAAGATGAGCTAAAGTATCTAAAAATTGATGACTATAGAATCTAAATGAGAATACCTTGTTAACACTGACACCAGAGACAATAGTAACCAGTAAATAGGGTATAGATCATCATGATCATTCCGCAAAAATTCCTTATGACCATCCTTGTATGTAAATGCTGCGTCTGGAACTAACTGTTTTGATAGCAATCACAATGTCAATAATACTTTCAGGCAAGAACTCATAAAGCAATGACCGAAGGTAATAAAATGTTCCATGTAGAGATGAGTAATGGAAGAGTCTTATGTACCCTAGAAATATGGAATCAGATGCTCCTATACAGTTCTTATACCTTAGAAGTTGAGCAAGATGGAGAGGAAACAAAGACGAAGAACATAAACAATCAAAGTTCTTATAATTTTAAAGAACAAACCCATCACTCGATGATCAGAATCTCTCTCTACAATACCATTACATTGTCACTCTCTCAACCACTTATCCAATTGGAACCCAGCATCGATTTGGCCAATGACCCATGAGCAGATATAATCCAAACCAATCCAAACCAACCCAATCATCTATCAACTGATATAATCCCAACACGGCACTCAAATATTACATGTAATACCCAATTATATGGGTTTCGCATGGTTTCAAAATCACAGCAAAATAAAGCCCCAAAACCTCTGAAACCAAAATGTAAAATCGAATCGAATCTAACTCCACAATATGCACACCAAAGTCCATATCAATCAAAACATCAAACACACAAACAATACAGAAGAAATCTAAAATATTGATCTGTCCTATAACATCGACCATGATCCAAATATATCCATCTATGATTTCCAACATAGTAGTACTCCCAATTGTGGATAGAAATGCATGCTAGGTAGCTAGCTCGCTCTATATCCAGCGTCAGATATATTGCTCGAGTTTAGGATGGTGTTATAGAGGACACTGAGATGAACCAAGCTGTAGAAACTGCTTCTTTTTGAAATCACATTGCTAGCTTATTTTCTTATTAGCATATCAGTTTTCTCTTTAATTAGTTCATTCGGCTGAACACTTAACATGATACAGCAATTATAATGGCACATGTATATCAAAAGTACTAACTGTACGTTCAAGTATTACATTGCAAGTTGCAATACTATAATTTTTGGAGAACTTATGGTGGATTTGGTGCTAGCTAACCTGATTGATTAATACATGGATCTATATACACTGTCCAGATGTGAAATACATGTCAATATATTACATAAGAAGGTGGATTTTTAATGTTTTTGATGTACCTTCATGTACTTGTAAGAAATCCAAACATTTTGGATATTTACTGATTATGAGTTTATAGTTCTAGCACCAGGTTTTCAAGAAACTGGAACTGTCCCTAAACCCTAGAAATAAAAAAACACCTCGAGACGTTGAACTCAGGAGAACATAAACTATACATCTACCACACTGCCCTTATTTTTAAAAAAGAAATTGTACATCATCATAAGCTGTACATAATACGAATTGACACAATATTTCATTCGGCTGAACTGTTACAAAATTTAATCAATTAAACGTTTTTGTTCAACTTTCAAGTTTTGGAAAAATTCATCTTCTTGTTCTTGGAATTTATACAAATATATACATAGATGGGAAGATGATGCATCTTGGGGCTTGTTGGGATCATCAAGCCTTTTTCTTTCCATTTTTTTCTTCATCACAAAATTTCTTCTTTTTTTGTAGTTGCGTACAAATTGAATAGTATTCAAATAGCATGCAACAGTAAATCACTCTTTCAATAAATTGAATAGATTTTGCAGTGAGAACAATCAATAATTATGCTCTTTACCTTCTTTAGCAATATAAAAGTCTTCTGCTTTGCAGTTTCATTACCCCTCGATACCGAATGGCATATTCCTCTCTAGTGCTTGTAAACCTTCATTTCGTGCATCTACTTCTTATCTTTCTTCCTTGGATTGCCATCTCCAATTCAAATCTACACATCAACATTCCAAAGGCCAAAGTTATACATTTGAAAAAAGAACCCCCTTTAATTTTATTGCAAATGTAATAGGGATTAGGAATATTACCGGCTCAGAATCAAAAGAGGAGATTTTTTTTATTTTTTTATAAGGACATCAAAATAGGAGAATTAGAACTAAATCTGCAAAACTGAAAATAAGTAGTATTCTTATAGTACTTACTGAATTGAGATAGAGATTTTAAAATTCAAGGAATTGTAATTTTTAGAAGAAGGTTCTCTAGTAATACTGTGGGCTAAAATGTGTCTTGAGCAATTATAGTATTCTTATCATCATATCCAGAATCAATTTCTAATGTTTGGCCAAAAAGATATGCTTGAATAGCGCATACATAACTAAAGATATGCTTGACTTCTCATTTGCAGCTTACTAACCAAATGAAACATAACTAAATTGAATCTATAACAGAACTATAAGTGCCCAAAAACTACAATTCATCCATTCATTTTTATCAAACATATTCACCCCACCGAATCTTGGTAACCTATAGTAGTATATATAAGTATATAAGAAGCATAATCAACAATTTCACCATCTGAAAGATCAAAAGCTGCATTGTTTAACTTCAAACACACCCAGGAACAAAAGCTGAGATAAAAACTCATATCTTTATGAAAATAACACAACCGTATCATTAGAATAGTCTCAAAGTTTGTGGTACTTACATCGAGAGGAACCTTACCTGATAGCTTCGTTACGTAGTCTGGAGAAGATGTAAACCTCCCTGCAAACCACAAACCCAAAAAGCAAAGAGATAGAAACTATGACTCCCTAAGTCATAAGTTTTGTTCTGCAATTCCGTAGTCTCTCCCCTTTGATCGTTTGTTTGCATTCAGCAGTATTAGATGGTAGGCCTATTAACTGCAAAAAAGCATCCAAGAAACAAAATTTCACCAGTCAATGTTAAAGGATCTGAATTGATTAAATTTTTGTAGACAGCTAATCAATATAAAGCTCTATGATTACTTACATCAACCAATACATTTTCATTTGATCCCTTAAATTCCACATGACACTTGAGTATATTGAAAATGAGGCAAGCATGACAAATAGTATAGGGGGAGCTCCCTGCAGTTAGCATATATATATATATATCCCATAGATGATGAGCACGATAAAAATAAACCTTATGCAAAAACCATTAGTTGAATCCCAGTTCTTTAAATTGGAATTTAAAAGAAAAACTAAACCAAATTTTAATCACACTTAATTCATGTGCCATAGCGGTTCACTAAACGCAAATGATTCGAGAAATAGAGTCAATAGAAACTTTTGGTCCTACTTACCACTAACTATCGAGAAGCTTTTCTTTGTCCAACAACATTGCGTACTTCAGCTTGTACTTTTTCCAGGACTTGGGGATTCATTAAAAGCTCTGTCATTCCCCAATCAAGGGTGATGAATGTTGTATCTGTTCCTGCAGCAAATATGTCCTGCATCAGTAGGTACAGACATTGATACTGATTTTTGGTCCAACTCATTTGAAATTAAATATAGCTGTGAAGGAATATAATAGAAAGCATCAAAGAGTCTATACTGACCAAGATTATAGCCTTGACATTATCCATTGTGAGAGGCATGTCAGCAGAGTGTTTTCTGTACATCCAATAAAACATCCACCAGGTCCTTGCTCTCTTCTGTTTCTCTTTCGGGGTTGAACCTTGGAGAATGGAAAAAAATGAGAACCCGATCCACATACATCGGAATTATACAAAGACGAACAATGAAATCAAATGAAACATAGACGAAATCGATCGCGAACAGATCTATTGAAAAAAAAACCAACCAAATCTCAAACTCAGAATCGATCTAGAACTCTAACCATGATGAATCGGCGGCGGTAGTATGAGATTGAGAGGGAGAGAGATCGGAAACTACCTTTTGATTTCTGGGTGAGGCAGCTACAACGAAACAGATGAGAGGACCAAATTGGGTCGAGTAAGCGGCTTCCACTATGAATCGCAACAGGTGAAACCACCACTTGTTGATTCTCAGAGATTCCCCATTTGAACCGATCGATTTAGTAGATCACCTTCGACTGAATCGATCAAACATCACAAAATCATATACAACTTCAACAGAGAGGTATGAGATTATAGCAAGAGTGAGATGAGAGAGAGAAAGAGAAGAGGACGGCTGAAATTGAAACGAAGAGAAGAAATAATTGAGAGAGGAAGGGCTAAGACCGAGCTGGCTTTGATCAGAAGTGGAGTTGGTCGAGTTCAATTGATGGAAGAAGGAAGCACGGCTTCTCTCTCACACGTTTCACCTCACACGCCTCACAGATATAGGAACTATTCTAGCAATAGTGTATGAACTTTGTTATATAGTAAATTCAGTTTCCTGCACGCTTCACACGTGAGACCTGGTCACTGTAGGAGGAACAGTCTAGCAATAGTGTATGAACTTTGTTATATAGTAAATTTCCTCAAGCTTCTTCAGTTCCTCTCTCTCTTTTCAGTCTCGATATTCTCTTTTTTATTACTAGTTTAATTCGATGTGAAGTTCGTAAGCTAATTCATATATGTTTGCTTACTTTAGATTAGATTACATCGAGGTTATTGGATCTTTGGTTCTGTTATCAAACATGTAGCTTCTGTATACAAATTCCTATGTGATCTTGGTTTCGAATAGACATCCTTAATTAGCTGCTGTTCGTGATTTAGTGTTTCCGAAGTTGTAGAGTTAATTACTGAATATTCCCAATAACCTCATGTGTACAATAGTAATGTCAGGGATTTAGGGATTTAGGGATCGGTATCACGTTAGTGTGAATCTTTGTTGGATGCTACTTATTTAGCTTCCGGAATAGATAATCAGCATTTCTTTTATCTTTGTTTGCATTAGGTAGTTAACCAAATTGCATTAGGGATTATTGGTGTTTATTTGTTAGTGGTGATAAGAAAATGTAGATTAAGGGACATTCGACTCTATATTTGTGAACCTGCAAATAGTATCCTGGTCTGATTAACTGATCCTAAACTGACCCTAGTACTCTGTTAAGTATTGATGATTTTAATGAAGATATATAAAGGGGATGCCTATATATGGTGTTTATAAATATGGGATTATCCAGATTTACTTCGCTCTTCATATGGTCATGGAAAGTTGTAATATGGTTTTTGCTCATTCTAGTGTCACCTTTGTGGCTTTAGATATGTGAGTATTATCTTACCTTATAATTAGTCTGTTGATAAGGTATAGCTTCAACTAGTGTACAACATAAATAATTATGTTGTTTTACAGGAATATTGATTTCATAAGGTCTACAGCAGAAACAATAATTAGGAAGAAGTATCTTGTTTCGAAATGTTTAATTAGAAATACTAACTACCCCGTACATACTTATGTTAGAAATTATAGAATGACTCTCGGGAGTACTAATCAGCGAATGAGGAGAGCGGCGCTCGAGCATCGACAAGCTGCGGCAGCGGCTGCGGCAGCTGTGGTATCCGCCGGTGCCATGGCACAATCTAGGTCTCCTCCGCAGCCTCATAGGGAGCATGAAACGTCAGCCCCACCGCTCGAGGACACTTTTCCATCGGGGGAAAACTGCACAGGGGTATCCACCGGCGCCACTTCCGCCTCCGGTTCTCAAATGCGCCCGCCCGCCCTCAGCATCCGCTGCAAGAAGACCAAACTTCCAAGTCAAGTCCACTACTTGATTTTAGTTTATTCATTATTGTTTTGGTTTAGTAAATGTATAACTGTTAATAATGTCGGTTTGAGCAGACATGGTGAACATGACAACCGGAAATGCAACTACGGCACAGCGCGGGGTCGTTGTCAGGACAAAGACTGAGTACCTCGTCCGGCTGAACAACAATCAATGACTACATGTGCCTTACCCTATGAAGCATCGAGGGCCTGTGACAAGAGAGTTGAGAAGTATGTTGTCCAGAGACATTGGCAGTATCATCCGTAGCAAAGTACCAATGCTTGCACCTAGCTTTTTGGGACTTAAACATGAGCACCGCGACATCTTAAAAAGCAGTATTGAGGTATACTTTCTGAGCTTACTAACCATTTTTTAATTTAGGGTTTATGTATTTAGTAACGAAAATTAACATATTTTTAATTTATGTGCTAGACGAACTATGACATCCCTGCAACCGAGCTGGAGATGTGAAAATTCATAGACGTGATAGCGCAAATAATATACAAGGATTGGAAGTATGATTGCCATCAGCATTATCTCCATGTCAGCCAGGAGACTCCTACCGAGTTCCTAGGCCGGGAAGAAGAATGGGAGTGGTTAAAATGCCACTTCAAAGACCCTAATTACATGGTAAGCTTCATAACCCATTTTGAAAACTGTCTTGGGCATGATTTTAAATTTACATGTTTATCTATTAATATTGTTAAATTATTATTTTCTATGCCAGAAACTGTGCTCACGGAACTGGGGAAATAGAAACAAGAACAAGGAGCAGCAGCTCAACCACTATTCGGGGTCCCTCACACTCTCATACCGGAGCGAACAGTTGGAGAAGAAGGGTCATAAAGCCCCGGCCGTCCAGACTTAGATCGATGTATATGAGCCGGACATGAATGCAGCTGAGAAAATGGTGAGAGAAATTATGTTAAGTTTTGTTATTACTTAATATTATTTTTGTTTACAATATTTTAATATTATTTAATTATTATGTTTTAATTGAGCAGGCGGCAGTCAAGCGAGGGCTCGACGAAGTCTTATCGCAACAAGATAGTGCAGCGACCAAGGATGAGGGCGATGTGGTTTCCCGAGAGTTTCATCTTCCTCTTGATACACAAATAAATATCATAGAGGAAGAGATGGGCTCAAGGTCTAGGACCTCTATCTGAGGTAATACTATATAGCCTACAGTCATTTATCTCGATTTACGTGTATGCTCACTTTTCATGTATGATTTATACATATTTATTTGTTCATGTTTGTCGTGGGAGGGGTGTGGCACACAATCACACGCGAGCCCAAGGCCAGAGGAGGCGCCCGGGTGAACAATAATTCTGAGGAAACCGAAATGCTGAAAAGGGAGATTGCGGAAGCGAAAGAGGTGGCGCGCAAGTTCAGAGATGATTATAATGCGCTCGCCGAAAGGATGCAACAAATGAAGACTTTAGTACGATCTTTCCAAGTTAGGAGTCAACAACCTGCAGTTCCTACCCCCGCTCTTAGCACCCAATCTAGCTGCAATTTGGGTGTCGACCATGACTCTAATTTGTGAACAATAGTAGTTGTGAACAATAGTATAGGCATCAAAATTGTGTACGTTTAGATTTGCGATTTATTTTTGTGTATGGATGATTGTGTGTTCATTGAGTTTGTTTTGTGCTTATTTTGTGTGCATAATTGTGTACAGTCGTAACTTGGTACGTAATAATTTAAATACTTTTTTCACTATTACCACTTTGAGCGACGAAGATTGACCTATCTTCGTCGCTTCATGTGTTACACCTTTGTCGCCCCAACCTGGCCAATATTGGTCGCTCCAATTTAGTGTGACAAAGACCAATATTGGTCGCTCAAATTTGGTGCGACAAAGACCAATATTGGTCGCTCCAATTCGGCGCGACAAATACAATCTTCGTCGCCTCATATTTTTGCGACCAACTTAGACTTCGTCGCTTCATGTGAATGAAGCGACGAATATTGATAAAGTTACGTCGCCCCAGAGTGGAGAGACCAGCTTGAGGCAACGACGCTTAAGCGACGAAGACTCGGTCACCTCCCGTCCAGGCGACCGGAATCTCTCTTGGGCGGCGAACTTTCTTCGTCACCTCGGTTAGCTCCTCCAGTAGTATACTCTAAGAAGTTCCGAACCATAAGTACTAATGAAAGGTATCTCCACATTTTATTAGGCACAAGATGACTGGTATATAAATATACATACTTGGATCTGAAAAGGAAATGAGACCAGAACTATTGAAGACATAAAAATATGATGAGGATGGAGAAAGAGCTTTCCGCTTTGGCCATGATGACCTTGTATGAGCACTCTCACAAGTAGGTCTGCTCTTCAAAGGGTTTGAGTGTTGCACAACTTCCGGCGTCTAAAATCAAAATTCTCAACTTTTTATAATGAAAGGACAGTTGAGATTGTTAGGTACTTCTTGGTTGAGACATGAACTACAGGCACCAATTGGGATTTATACATGCAGAACTGCCAGAGTTGTTTATTGACTTGGAAATTGAAAATTTGAATGAAATCATAACCGTAACAAGTCATTAATAACAGGGTTGTCATGTTCAACAGATTTTTGGGGTTACAGTACGTTACAGCCGTCAAGAATCATCATCTTCTGTATGCTTCTTTGATTACCAAGAGTTCTGCTAAGCTGAGGAATAAATGTTCAAAAGTCTTTATATTTCTGTTTCTCCATTTCATTTCAGCAGGGATAACAATATCAGAACTTAATCTAGTTCTTTTCCATACATGAAACAGAAGCAGACACCAAAAATAATAACTCTAGAAAAATATATAAGCCCAATTCTACTTGAGGGTTTCTTCTCAGATTATTGCAAGCAATCCGAATCCATAAAGCTACACTTGTAAACTTGCTATGCATACTTGCAGCTACTGTAACCTGCAAACCAAATAGCATGAAGTTTCATCAACATAAGAGATATAATTCACATCATGAAAATCAAAATGAACATAACAAGCCTATGTGTTACTTGGATCAGTCTGAGTGATGAGAGCAGATCCTCTGAAGTCACAATTCCATGGGTTTCGGCCTACCGACTTATAGTATAGATTCATCACAACTGAGGCATGGCTGATGAGAGAGTTAGGTTCATAGCATGAGCCTCCTTCTTGTATCACATTGCAATCCCTCAGTTGGTTGCAGGCAAACTGAATGTTTGCAGCAAGTTCTGAATCAGAAGCTGAAGGCTTTGCAGCACACCAAGTCTTAATCTCATCCCCATTAACCAGCTTCATAGGTCCCCCTACACAATATAAAAAAAAAAAAGACCACTAATATGGGCACCAATATTGTTCATATCTTCAAAAAGCCTAAAATCATAAACAACAAATATGAAACTGGACAGTTGAAGCTATTTTACCAGGAAAATAGATGTGGAAGAGCACAATGAAGAGAACGGAAAGAGATGAAGCACTAATAGATTGAGACATGGCTTTGATGGTTTAGGGTTTAGACAGCCAACAAATATGGTGTGTGACATGAAAGAACTGGAAGGGGTTCAAAATTTATAGACCATGCTCATAGGTGCTAATCAATTGTTGAATAAAGGTAGATTTAATAGGTGTAACTTTGTATTCATAAGAATTTGGCTAGTCACATTGAACTTATTCCAGTACAACAGTATGGGAGTTGAATCATGCTTAACGCCTGGCATTGAACTTTGAATAAGAAGTTGAACGACATTGATATGCAGAGTCAAATCTTTACGAAATTCTAATTTACCTTGGCATTGTAAATGGAATATTTACTTGCCTTCCAGAAAACCAGTGGACTGACAGAGAAGACTAGCCAAATCTTTTCAACGAATCTAAATCTTCAACTATCTCATTTTCTATAGAGCTCAATTCCAAACTGTCTGTACTTGTTCTACTATTTTCATCCCCAAAGATAACAACTGGGAATTGAGACTACTCATCACTTTTGGCCTCCATCTGCAACTTGTGCTTAAATGCTTAGTGCGGACACTGTATTTGGTCTAAACCGCGTTATATGTACACAATGGATTCATTTCCGAATCACAAGCTTCCCATCCAATATGTACTCGTATTCTAAGTTTCATGTCCTCAAGTGTCGGAATGATAATGGCATATCATCAACCACATTATGCTTAAAAACTCAGTTTGACTTAGATTTAAGCCTGCAAATGTACATGTAATCCCCACTATTAAGGTAATGAGCACATGATATTATAACTAAATAAATAAAAACAAACTTGCGACTTCGAGTGTTCGAGCTAGGAAAGCATATACATGCTTATCTATAAAGGGAGTCATAGCTT
This sequence comes from Geum urbanum, assembly GCA_946800695.1. Classification (NCBI taxonomy): domain Eukaryota; kingdom Viridiplantae; phylum Streptophyta; class Magnoliopsida; order Rosales; family Rosaceae; genus Geum; species Geum urbanum. The sequence continues at coordinate 50,709,090 of OX327006.1, forward strand.
GATGTCATTTTCGAAAGAGTTTTGGGTCAAACTGTAAGATCTTCATGGTCCAACGATACACATTTTCTTCCTCCTTTGAATCATTGTTTGAGGATTTGACTTGTGTTGAGTCCACACCAGTAGGGGACCGCTGATAAGCTAGAGGTTGTGTATATAAAACCACATCATGGTTCATTGTTCTTCAGTAAGTTTCTCCATTACAATGGGATCTCTCAGAATCACTCTGGCTATAGTCACACTCTGTTCTGCTCTACTACAGTTCTATCAGCTCAGCCAAGCTTGGAGGTTGAAGTTGAGGCATTGAAGGCGTTCAGGAAGTCCATCACGAGTGACCCGAATGGAGCACTTGCAGACTGGAGTTCAGATGCCAGCTACCACTGCAATTGGTCTGGTATTGCCTGTGAACCCTCGACAAGTCATGTCATTTCGATTTCTCTTTTCGAAAAGCAGCTCATGGGAGAGATATCACCCTTCCTGGGAAACATTTCAGGCCTCCAGGTTCTTGATCTAACTTCAAACTCATTCACTGGACATATTCCAAGTCAACTGGGACTCTGCTCCCAACTTTCTCAACTTATTTTATATCAAAACTCTCTCGGGTTCAATTCCAGAAGAACTAGGAAACCTTAGTAATCTGCAGTTGATAGATTTGAGAGTTAACCTTTTGAGTGGAAGGTTACCGGAGAGCATTTGCAACTGCATAAACTTGTCTTTGTTTGGTGTAGAGTACAACAACCTCACTGGCAAACTCCCATCAAACATAGGAAATCTGGTTAATCTGGAGCTTTTTCTAGGAAATCACAACAACTTTTCAGGCTCATTACCTGCTTCCACGGGAAAGTTGGCAGCTTTCAAAGCTGTTGACTCAAGTCACAACCAGTTGTCTGGTGTACTACCCAGGGAGCTAGGGAATCTTTCAAACTTAGAACAACTTGTAATGTTTGAGAATTCCTTTGTCGGAGAAATCCCTCATGAACTAAGTTGGTGCAATAAGCTATTTAGCCTCAACCTTTACAGCAATCATTTCACTGGAAGCATTCCTTCTGAGCTTGGAAGTTTGGTTCACTTAGAAACATTGAGATTGTACAAGAATAGGCTAAACTCCACAATCCCTCTCTCCCTATTTAAGCTGACATCCTTGACCAACTTAGGACTTTCACAGAATGAGTTAACTGGGACAATACCATCTGAGTTTGGAATTTTAAGATCATTACAAGAATTGACATTGCATAACAATAAGTTTACTGGAGAGATCCCTTCGTCCTTGACAAGCTGAACAAATCTAACATATCTGTCGATGGGCTTCAATTCCCTGACAGGGAAAATTCCATACAACATAGGGCTGCTTTATAATCTCAGAAATATCTCCCTAAACAGTAACCTTCTTGAGGGATCCATTCCACCCAGTATCACCAACTGTACCAGTCTTCTAGCTATAAGCTTAGCTAATAATTTGTTAACCGGAAAAATACCTCAGGGTCTTGGGAAGTTGCAGAATCTGACTTTCCTTTCTATTGGATCAAATAAAATGTCTGGAGAAATAGCAGATGACCTCTTTAACTGCACAAATCTTGTCACGCTCGATTTGGGCTTGAACAACTTTGGTGGTTATCTGAAACCAGGACTTGGGAAGCTTTCCAATCTCAGAAATTTGAGAGCCGGCTCAAACTCATTTGTAGGAGTGATTCCACCAGAAATTGGCCAACTAATCAAACTCATAGTCTTGACACTTGCTGAAAATAGATTTTCAGGTCCAGTTCCACCACAGCTATCTAAGCTCTCTTACCTCCAAGAGCTTTCCCTGCATGACAATGCTTTCCAAGGAGCCATCCCTGAGAATCTTTTTGAGCTAAAAGAGCTAACCAATCTTCAGCTCCACCGCAACAAACTGACTGGTCCAATTCCAGATAGTGTCAAAACTTGAATTGCTTTCATACTTAAATCTCCAAGGTAACATGCTCAATGGTTCCATTCTGAAAAGCATGGCTCACCTTAACTGGCTTACAACTCTGGATCTCTCTCACAATCATCTCTCAGGATCCATTCCAGAGTCTCTGCTCTCAGGGATGAAAAGCATGCAGATATATTTGAACTTGTCATATAATTTCTTGGATGGTAGCATTCCGGATGAGCTTGGCATGCTGGAGATGGTCCAGGCCATTGACATTTCCAAAAACAATCTTTCAGGGATCATTCCTGAATCACTAGAAGGCTGTAGGAACTTGTATTCACTTGATCTGTCAGGTAACAAGCTTTCCGGTCCAATTCAGGCTGAGATTTTTGCTAAGATGGACACCCTCACAAGCTTGAATCTTTCAAGGAATAACTTCAATGGTGAAATTCCAGAAAAGTTGACAAATCTGAAGCATCTTAGCTCCCTTGATCTTTCCCAAAATCAACTGACGGGTGTCATCCCTGAGAGCTATACCAATTTTTCCTCTTTGAAACACTTGAACCTCTCTTTCAATCAACTTGAAGGCCCTGTTCCAGACACTGGAGTATTCAGAAGTTTAACTGCATCCAGCTTGGTAGGAAACCGAGATCTCTGTGGACACAAACAGCTCAAGACATGCAGGAAAAGTGCACACCAAATATCCACGAAAACCATGTACGTTCTCTTGGCACTTGGAATCATTTCAGTACTTCTGATACTAGTCATCATTTCCCTAATCCTTAAGCGGTTCACCAAGTCTAATAAACCAGAAAAGGTTGAGAATCCAGAACTAGAATGTGCTACAGCTTTGACACTGGCGAGGTTTGATCAAAAGGATTTAGAAAGTGCCACTAACTTCTTCAGCAAAGAGAGCATTCTAGGTGCAAGCAACTTGTCGACTGGAAGACGGACGGATAGTAGCCATAAAGAGATTGAATCTCGAGCAATTCTCAGTTGAGTCAGATAAATGCTTCAATAGAGAAATCAGGGCACTGTGTCAACTAAGGCATAGGAATTTGGTGAAAGTAATTGGCTATGCATGGGAGAGGAGGAAATAAAGGCCTTAGTTCTGCAATACATGGAGAACGGGAACCTCGAGAACATTCTTCATGCAAATGGAATAAACCAGTGGAGATTGACATTCTCTCAGAGAATCAATATTCTAGTCTCTATAGCGAGTGGATTAGATTACCTGCATTCAGGCTATGATTTCCCCATCGTTCATTGCGACTTGAAGCCTTCTAACATCTTGTTAGACGATGATTGGGAAGCCCATGTGAGTGACTTTGGAACAGCTAGAATGCTGGGTGTTCATCTCCAGGATGGGAGTAGTCTGTCCACGGCATCAGCTTTTGCAGGCACAATTGGCTACTTGGCACCAGGTAACATTTTGCTGTCTGTTCTCATTTATAAGCTGATCTCCATATAGTTTTTCTATCTTTTTCCATTTTCAGTTTCACTCTTCCAAAAATTACAATGTCATATGCTTAAAACGTATCACTGCAGAGTTCGCATACATGAGAAAAATCACAACCAAGGTGGACGTCTTCAGCTTTGGTGTAATAGTAATGGAGTTGCTAACAAAACAAAGGCCAACAGGACTCATTGAAGAGAATGGTCTGCCATTGAGCTTGCGCCAACTAGTGGAGAAAGCCCTAGCAAATGGAACTGATTCGTTTCTTGAAGTTCTGGACCCTATGCTAGCTGCAAATATCTCCAGGGAACAGGAGGCAAGTGCAGAAGAGCTGCTCCAGCTAGCCTTGTTTTGCACCAGCCCAAATCCAGAGGAGCGACCTGTCATGAATGAGGTGTTGTCTGCTCTTTTGAAGCTGAAAAACTCAACATAGTTTAACAATCATGGTGATGGTATTTCAAAGAACGATGAAAGCTGAAGAAGATCAAATTTGGACAGGTGTATTGGAGATGGAACAACACTCAACATGTAATAACTGCTCAGCAATGACAAGGTTTTTTTTTTTAAGAAAAAGCTAATTTGTTCATGATGTTTTGTATAATCCAATCCTGATCTTTAATTCCATAAGTCCAACTACCAAAGAAGCTTCTCAAATGAAAATTAGGTCTTTTGTTTAAGAGATAACAATGTATACGGGTATATGATGTATAAATGCAGCTACATCCACATTTCAATGAAAACAGTCAGACAACTGATGGAAGATAGAAGAACCATATCATAGCTAGTCATCAAGTACTTCTCCAAATAAAATCTGCAAATGTTAATGTTCCCAATATCCTTACCTTACATGAAGTTGAATCATGAATTATGGAAGCACAAACACATAGAGAGACAATCATCAATCTGTTGGGGGATCGGTGCATAGAAAATTACCAATAGTCGAAGGGAAGTCCAGACCTCCAGTACCATGACGGTCACCCTCAGAAACAAAAGCAGCTTTACTCAAAAGCAAATGTGCCAACCTAAATGGCTCAATCTTTCCCTCCCCATCACCATTCAAATATTACTTAATCCAACCATCCAACCTCTCCACTTCTCTCCCACACTTTGGCCCCTTCACCCCAACAATCTTCTCATAAAACCCACCTTCACAATGACATGAATTACCACCATTTTCACTACCTCCACACTTCAACTCCAAACCAGCCTTCTCTTCTTCTCCTTCTGGGCAACTAGACAAACCCAATAGTTGCATTAACTCCTCTATATCGCAATCATCTTTAATGGGATGTCGCAGGGCATTTGGTTCCTTTGGGATTTCTTGGGTTGACATGAACTGTGGAGAGCATGAAAGAAATGCTTCAGGAGCTTCACTACTTTCCTGGAGTAACTCTGATTATTGTTGTTGTTGGAGTTGTACAAATCAAGATAGGGCCTAGTGATTCTGTCAATGACTTATTGCTTCCTAGCAGCAGTGATTGTGGCAATGGAGTTGATTGTTCAGATGGGTTCTCTAATTTCAGTCTCTTCTCAACCTATTCATTAATTGCCAACAAAATAATAGCAAAATTCAATACCAAAACCCCCAAAAAGACTAAAACTTTAATATGGGTAACAAAGAAAATGATGAACCTGTTTCAGTGAAGAGAAGAAATTGAAGTGCAGGGACTTTGAGGATCGCCTATCTCCCATCTTTGATTTCTATTTCATTACAAACCATGAAACCAATGTAAACAAAAGCTAACGATCTTTAAAACAAATAGAGACGGAATATGACACTTTTATATCAAATGATCAGACCATTCACAACTTCATATATATTGATAATGATAATAATTCACTCTCTCTACAACATCAACAAATCCCACATTCTCTACAAGTCTCTCACTCTCACTCACTTTCCGGGGACAAAGTTGGTGGCGTAAGACCAGGCGTTGTTGTTGACTGGGTCAGCAAGGTGGTCGGCGAGGTTCTCTATTGGTCCCTTTCCGGTGACAATGGCCTGAACGAAGAAGCCAAACATAGAGAACATGGCCAACCTACCATTCTTGAGCTCCTTCACTTTAAGCTCGGCAAAGGCTTCTGGGTCATCAGCAAGGCCCAATGGGTCAAAGCTTCCTCCTGGGTAAAGTGGGTCCTCAACCTCTCCGAGTGGGCCTCCAGCAATTCTGTATCCCTCAACTGCTCCCATCAAGACGACTTGGGTGGCCCAGATGGCCAAGATGCTTTGGGCGTGGACCAAGCTAGGGTTGCCCAAGTAGTCGAGTCCACCCTCGCTGAAGATTTGGGCTCCGGCCTTGAACCACACCGCTTCACCGAACTTGACTCCGTTACGGGCCAAGAGCTCGGGGAAGACGCATCCGAGAGCTCCGAGCATGGCCCACCTAGAGTGGATGACTTCGAGCTCACGATTCTTGGCAAATGTCTCTGGGTCAGCCGAGAGTCCAGCAGTGTCCCAACCATAGTCACCGGGGAACTCACCAGTGAGGTAGCTTGGGGCCTCACCGGAGAATGGGCCCAAGTACTTGACTCTGTCTGGGCCATACCATGGGCTTCCGGAGGAGACAGACTTGCCCGCAGTTTTTCTCATGGTGATCCTTCCGGCACCAAAAACCTCGGCGGGGGCGAGTTGCACGGCCTTGCCCGCGAATGCTGTGGAAGAGAGAGCCATGGTAGCAGCTGCCATTGTATTGTAGGTATTGCAGATGAAAGTCAAAAAATGGAAGAGGTGAGAATGATGAGTTGTTGTGATGGAGCTGAGCTGCTATGAGCTTATATAGCACAAGGTACCTTATCTTAGATGATCTATTGCTCAATTCTCATTGGTTGTGACATTTTTGAAGTTTGATTTCCCTGTCGGGTTGGCAACCCTTACACCATCAGCATTGGTCTTTGGAGTAATGTGTTACCACCCGTAACAAAAATCTTAGACAACAAAGTTGGTAGTTGGTACCACTAGTGCTTCCAATAGGTCACTGCCACTTCACCATTCGGATTAGAGATTAGATAGCCTTCATCTGATGGTAGATGTTGCATAGGATATCCAGTGTAGGACCTAAGTAGTGATTCCACCAGCAAATATTTCTCTCCAATTTTTAGCAATAAATTTGGTGTTCTGGTGCCCTTGAGGGTTAATTTGCTATGAATGATCTAAACAACTAGAAGTTGAAATGTTCCAAGTATTGTGTTTCTGTATAGGCTTGCCTAGGGAGTTTCATGAAATAAGCATTTGTCTTCTAAACTCAATCATCAATCTATAAACTGTAATGTACATACTATTAAACTCTGAAAGTCTGAATGCAATTTTCAGAAGGAAGACAAATGAAAACAGATGACAAACTGGATGTATAAATATATATATATAAGTGGTGTCAACAGAGTTTAGTCTTTTTTCTCTTAAATTTAACAATAACAAGAGTTTATATATTAGATTTGAATTGGAGAGATATGTTGTGTAACCATCTTGAATTGTTTCTAAGACTCTAAAATGTAGTCGTATAAATATTTAAGATTCTCGCTATATTGTATTCAAAGCTCAATTTTTAGTCTGTTTGAGAAGTTAAACAAAAGGTGATGAGATTTTTTAGATGCTTCTTGCTCTTATGCACAGATATTTTGCGAAGACGTTCACTGTCTGTCATTAGGCCTGTTAATAGGGCGAAGCTGGACCGGATCAACCTAGATCTAGATCCGTTTAAGGAGAGAAAAAATTAGACTCGACCCGCCTTATTTATCTGGCGGATCTTTAATAATCAAATCCGGATCCGAATTCAACGGATCTACGAAGCGGATCCGGACCCGTTTATCAGTATGCTAATTACTAAATTTATTTCTTTTATTAATATATTAATTATTACCAATATGTCACATAATCTCTTTACATAACCAAAATATTCCATTAAAACAAATTAGAGAGACCAAAATAAAATAAAAACTCCATTTACATCGAGGAACTTGACAATTAACAAATTTTTTAAGTTTTTAATCTTTCAATTTATTAATAATTTTATATAACTTTTTTAAAGATATTTATATTTTATTTTTAAAAAAGAGAGTTTTAGATTAAAAATATTTCATATATGTAAATAAAAGTAAATTATATTTATCAAGTTAAAAAAAAAACTGAGCAGATCATAAACGGATTAAATCGCTTGTGATCCGGATCCGATCCGTTAAATAAACAGATCAACGAGTTCGAGTCACAAACGGATCAACGAGTTCAAAAATTAGATACATATCCGCTTAATATGTACGTGTCTGGGGCGGGTCCGGATCAAAACCCGCCTCATTGACAGGCCTATCTGTCACTCAATTTTTCAACTTTTTATGGAGATTTTACCATCATCAATGACCATTGAGGCATTCGTGTCACATGGTCTCCAGCAAAACGCAAACCACAACATGGACATCATTGATTAATTTGTTCTATGTACAAATGTTAGCTAGCTGCACAATTCGTGGACACCATCAGTTTCAGACTTCCTTTTCAAGTTGGCTATTATTCATAAAACATTTAAACTGAGTTTCTAACTCAACAATGTGTTAAACCGCTTGTAATTGTAGCTAGAACTTCCTCTTGAAGCTGCTATATCCATCATTGTTTGTGAATTGTGACTAAACAAAACTTGTATGACTTGTATGATCATGGGACTAGCTTGTATCATTACATAATCGTGAATGTAAATTAAATAGAATTAGAGTATAATAGTCTCCTCACCGCTACTTAAGCCACAAGTTTCCTGTGACACTCCAGCTTCATATGCTTCATGTCACAATGCCATGATTATTCAAGCTTTCACTATTAACCATGACAATACTATGGTACCTATAAGCTAGAAATATCAAAAGTCCACTCGAAGCCTTTCATATCCATGTGGTTCCCAATTATCCGAAACTTGATTAGGTCACAGCCATGGAAACTGATAGGAGAACTTTGGTGGACTAGACTTGGTGAGTGCCAACTGGACAGAGAGAAACAAAATCAAAATCATGAAGACCAACGAAAATAGAGCTTTAGATATACTGAGATAAGGAGCTTTGATCTCAACATTACTATTAATAATGTACCCAATCGGTCTCCATTTTCATCACTCTCAAACTCCTAACTAGCAAAGCTCATTAGCTTCTCTTTTCTCTTTCAACAATGGCAGCTGCTACCATGGCTCTCTCTTCCACAGCATTCGCGGGCAAGGCCGTGCAACTCGCCCCCGCCGAGGTTTTTGGTGCCGGAAGGATCACCATGAGAAAAACTGCAGGCAAGTCTGTCTCCTCTAGAAGCCCATGGTATGGCCCAGACAGAGTCAAGTACTTGGGCCCATTCTCCGGTGAGGCCCCAAGCTACCTCACTGGTGAGTTCCCCGGTGACTACGGTTGGGACACTGCTGGACTCTCGGCCGACCCAGAGACATTTGCCAAGAATCGTGAGCTCGAAGTCATCCACTCTAGGTGGGCCATGCTCGGAGCTCTCGGATGCGTCTTCCCCGAGCTCTTGGCCCGTAACGGAGTCAAGTTCGGTGAAGCGGTGTGGTTTAAGGCCGGAGCCCAAATCTTCAGCGAGGGTGGGCTCGACTACTTGGGCAACCCTAGCTTGGTCCACGCCCAAAGCATCTTGGCCATCTGGGCCACCCAAGTCGTCTTGATGGGAGCAGTTGAGGGATACAGAATTGCTGGAGGCCCACTCGGAGAGGTTGAGGACCCACTTTACCCAGGAGGAAGCTTTGACCCATTGGGCCTTGCTGATGACCCAGAAGCCTTTGCCGAGCTTAAAGTGAAGGAGCTCAAGAATGGTAGGTTGGCCATGTTCTCTATGTTTGGCTTCTTCGTTCAGGCCATTGTCACCGGAAAGGGACCAATAGAGAACCTCGCCGACCACCTTGCTGACCCAGTCAACAACAATGCATGGTCTTATGCCACCAACTTTGTCCCCGGAAAGTGAGAGAGCCCTGGAATCGTTATCTTTATTAGTTTGCAATGTTGTCGGTGATGTAAATTTGTTTCAATCAATGGACAACTTAATTTAAACTTTGTACGTAACATGTGCTTTGCCTGAAATCATTCTTTGGTATTTGTTGGCAACTAGTGACTCATGTGAAAGGTACCAAGTTAACACTACATGAAGAATTGATCTATTACAAATTTGAAAATGAAACGCTTCGAGATAAATAAAACAGAAAATGACTCGAATGATTATTAAATTTTGTCAGAATTCACAATTTAATTATTGAACTTTGACATATATCAAAAAGGTCACTGGACTTTAATTAACTTTGTCTATCAATTTGATCACTTTGTCTATTTTAAACATTCTAATTTGTCAAATATTTTGTTTATATAGATGAGATTATGAAAGAAATGCACATAACATAAGTGGGAGAGGTATGAAAACCACCATGAAATAAGAAAAATTGACATTCAAGATGGACAAAGTGATCAATTTGATAGACAAAGTTAAAGTTCAGTGATCTTTTTGATATTTTTTAAACTTCAGTGATCAAATTATCGATTATGACAAATTTAAGTGATCATTATAACTATTTTTCTTAAATAAAAATTAGGTGGTCAGTACCTTTTTAGTTTAACAAATTTACTCCATCACAGTGCAATGTATCATGGCGTGCATGATGGTGAATTGACGCCAAAGGAAACCGAAACCGGAAACTGTAATCAAATGAACAAATAGTTTGGGAAAAGATGGTTACAAATTTGGCACTCTAGTCATTTACATGTCTCCTTTATATATTGCAATGGATAAATATAAAGTTCTAGAGTTTACATCCAATTTCTGTAAGCATGTGAAAGCTTTAAAGGAAAGGCACATCCGCCCGTGTATGGTAAGAACAAGTCTATAACCTGGAGTAAGTAGTATACAGTAATGTAAGAGGTCGCTTGAATAAATAAATGGCGATCAAAATGTACAATTATGATCGTTTGGATGATGACGCAGAGCATCTTCAACTACCTGTCACTTTAAGCATGCCGTAAAGATTAGAGATCAATAATTTGGTGTGCTCGCTACTCATGTTACTTTAATAACAACAAGAGTTCAAGCTCCAACTATCAGACTCCCAAGCAAAATTTGTGCCAGGAGAGGCATGGAGGGATTTGCAGTATCTCCAGCTTAAGGGCGACCTGAAGCCCTTGCTCTGGCTACAGACTTTGAGTAGAGTTCTTCGTACTGCGATGCAGAAGTATCCCAACTGAAATCTATGTTCATGTCCTTCTGAACAAGCTGCTGCCAACTCTCGGGCTTATTTAGGTAGTGGTTGAATGCACGTTCCAAAGCACCATTTAGTCCCTATCAATAATTTCAAATTTTCAAGCCAGGAGACATCAAGTGATGTAGTAAAATGACATGTCTACTAATGTGGACCGCAACCAATGGAATATGAAAGATTAATGAGGCAAAGACATAAATATATGATGTGAATAGCAACTAAAGAAAATAAAAGAGTAGAAGGTACTATACAAACTCTGAAGCTCCCAGCACCAAGGAAAAAAAATGGAAGTAGAATAAGTTATGAATGCTCGAAGCCTACATTACTAGAAGATTATTTACCCGTTCGTCAGGAGACAAGAATGAATATCCATTTCGAAACTGAAGAGGTACATTGTCGTCATCAACATCAAAGACACTGTACAAGAAAAATTTATCAGCTCGAACTTTCATGGAAAGAATAACATAAAACCATATAGTACAGGTTATAGATGTATTAGTCACTGACTGCCCACCTATCATTTAGACCACCAGTTTTTCTTGCAATGGGTATAGAGCCATATCTCATTGCTATCATCTAGATACCAAAAAAAAAATAGAGAAAATTAAGAGAAAACGTTTTAAGATTAATGGTCTGCTGACATTTTCATGGGGAAGAGATTTTCACCTGTGTAAGTCCACAAGGCTCAAATATTGATGGAACGATGAACATATCAGAAGCAGCAAAAATGGAATGGGAGAGAGTTTCATCATACTTCAATATCAGTCGAATATGATCATGGTTCTCAAAATGGTTTGCAATGCCCTCAAATTCCCTCTGCAGAGAAAAATATAAGAAAGTGATTATTCAGACAAAGGATACACAACCATCCTAAGAGAACAAAGCCGGTATAATTTCAAAAAATTGACAGTTTATTACCAGTAGGCACTTGATGATTATGAAGCATGCAAACAAGCCACCAAAACGAAAAATCCATCCAGTAAATTCAAATTGCAGAATGCTGCATTTGACTTTGAATAGTTTCTACTTTCTACTCTAGCACCATGTTAAGTAATCTCGAAAGGTTCAGGGTTATGATAACATTCCCTTCCTTGTGTTTATATTATTATGATCACATCAAGAGATCAGATATAAAAACCCAAATCTAGATGAAATAAACACATTATATTCAAAGGACTTTAGTAGGTGTGAAAAGAGCCACAATATAAAAAAATAAAAATAAAGATAGTGTGTCACCTGAATATGATGCACAGGGCTTGATCCCAGAAGAACAAACTGCCCTCCTAGCTCCAATGTTCGATAGATTGCATGTTTGATGAGATGTACACCTTTCTGTGGCACCAATCTCGTTATGCATCCCATCTATCCAAGAGATAAAGCAGAGATACGAAAGGATTAGCCACCTTCCCGGACCACTCATGCTTAAGAATGAGTTGAGTTTCAGAAAATTCCACTCATATTTGCATTTTTGTAGTTGAATGACCTAGGTCAAGATTAACATAAAGCTGTAGACATGACCAAACAAAAACAAGAAAGCCATATATCTGACACTGAAGTATGATTTCTTATGAAACCCACAAATGCATTAGGATTTTAAAGTCAAAAGGTGACCAAATGTAGTAACAATCCAGCCGATTCGAATAGCAGAAAGAACATGTCTTGTATGAAAACTCTTGTAAACGTATTGCATCAAAAGGTTAATCATCTGACTTAAGAAAATATAATTACCATTGGTCTCCTGGCATCAGCAGAAGAAAGCCGTAGACTCCTCCTCAAAGCTTCCTTATTTTCTGCTTTCCCCTCAAGATCATTAGCACTGTACTGAACTTTGAGATATGGATCAGTTGCAGGATTCCATGCATCAGCATCGATTCCATTTAGAATTCCTATGAACTTTTTGGAATGGAAATTGAGTGTTGAATGGAGACCACGTCCTCCCTGTGATCGTACCATAGCATCTTATTAATCAAGTTGGAATTAGATAAATCATGAATGTAACTAAGTAATTTAATCCAATAGGTAGATTGTCGATGTAATACTGAGCGCAAGGGGCTGATCTTATTTCATTCCAAAAAAAATTATGAGTACATTGTGTATGAAGAAAAAGTCATACCTCAGTGGACCGCACCTCTTGCGCATAGGTAGGCGATACCGTTGTCACAATATTTGAAAACACAATTGCACCCTTAATTGGAAAAGATACGTGAAATTACGGATTAGTGTCACAGACGTAACGAATGCAAGTGTGAGATCAATCATCAGTTACTATATACCTTAACAGAATTGATCCTATCGTGTGCTGAGTTGTCCTGCATTCTATCTGGTCTGTTTAGTTGGCCGACATCAAGACCGCAAGATGCCAAGTCTGAAGCAGGTGCAACTCCTTGATATTCAAAGTTGTGGCAGGTAAAACATATCCGGGCTGAGTTTAAACCCTTTGGGGCATATAAGTCCCAATATAGCGGAGCCTAGAAAAGAAAGAAAAAAGAACTCAATAACTAACTTTATGTTTGTGTGAATATGAGGAGGGAGAATGAGAGAGGGATACACATATATTGTACAGGACTACAGGAAGAACTGAGGTTAAAGGTCCAGGTCCTTACCACAAAAGCTGTCTGCCAATCATGACAATGAATTATGTCAGGTTTCTTGCCCGCTTGAAGAAGTAGCTCAAGGGCAGCACGACTGAAAAATGAAAAACGTCTGAAATCATCGCGTTCTCCATAGAACTGTCCTCGCCAGAAGAGCTTATCAGGATGAAGAGGCTCAATAAAATAAACAGGAAGACCTGCAGAGCCAAACTGACACTGAGAATTCAATGCTAAAATTTTCCATGCAAAACAAAACTTTGAAATCACTCACCTTCAACAGTGCCAACCCAGATTTTATTATTGAATAGTCGACCATCAAAGTACGACTCTATTACCACATCTAGGACCTGTATAAGAAAATGTTGTACTACACGATTTTATGAACGTCAAGTAGAAAAGTTACTTCTGTATGTTATGACCACATTTAACATACCCTTAGGTCACGAACACGATCATATTCCATACAATCGTATTTGGGAAGAATGATTTCAACAAGGTGTCCCTTCTTCTGCAATGCTTTCCCAAGACCAGCTACAACATCACCCAAACCACCAACCTGTATATGCATGAGTAATTAAATGAAGAATGACATTGCATGCCTCTTATAGCATAAGCTTACCAACCAATAAGTCCAATCACAGAACACTCTTCCCCCAATCAGAAATTAAGGTGACAAAGGGTTAAGACAAAAGCTACAATAGAAGTAATAAAAGTGCAATACAGCACTTGATCACAGTGCATGATTGACGTTTCAGGGTGTTATCACAAGTTCACAACCAAAATAGATAGAAATAAGAAGTCATTTCTAGGAACTTAAAATGTAAGAACCTCGTCATACAGTAAATACAATGAAATTTTTGAGTAAAGTGATGTGATATAGGGTCCTAATTTCCTGATTTGTACATGATGATCTAATATGTAGTAATTGCTTCCCTAAAGTAATTACACAAGACATAGAAGAAGCATCTGTCAATGCTTTTTGATAAATCAAGCAAAGAGATAAATACACATAGAGGTTAGCTTAACTTGCCTTAGCAACCGGCGCCATCTCTGCTGCAATATGAACGACATGCAATGCTGAACTACAAATTAACAAAGTCTAATTAGACAGAAGCATAATTATACGACCCCTATGTTTCAAAGGCGGAAAGTTTACCTTGTTTGTGACGATATCAGTCTGAGAAATGTAGTCACAGCATCCCCTACGTTCTTTTCTTTACATGCCATATATGTGTCATGAATTCTTCTATCTCTTTTCCACACCATTTCTCTTAATTCATTTGCATCCACGGTTGATATTTTCTTTTCCAGCAACCAACCATCAATTATAAGCAACAAACGGCTCCAAAATTCCCAAGGCATATCATCAACAGGTTCATCCATCAGCCTTTTCTTGCTTTCTTCTTTTAGAGTATTTAAGGTTTCTTGAAATTCCTCCACAGACTCTTGATATAACTTAACATAAGAGTGTATCTCTTCATCCGAACGTTGAAGCCAGTCCTCCATCAGCTTTATCTTCTGTTGCAAAAGCTCATTATATTGTTGCATCTTTTCTGATGACTCCTTATACGCGTTAGCTTGTTCAAGTGATTCTTCTAATTTTTCAACCTTTTCCCTGATCTCCTGGTTTTGTTGCAACACTATAATAGCTTGATCTGCCTGCTTGGTCGACTTATCTAGCAGTACCTGCAAATTTTCCACCTTTTCCCATAAACCTTTGCATTCAACTTTGAGATTGGAAAGTTTAGAAACATCTTCCTGAGAAGCTGACAATTTGGACTCCAACTCTTGTAGAGCAAACTCCAAAGACGAACGTTGTTTCTCGAGCATGACCACACGTTCATTCGTATCTTTCACACTACTAAGCTTCTCTCTGAGTTCCTGTATATCATTCCTAAGGGACACATTCTCTAATCTCAATGAACTAAGATTACCTACGAGCGCATTGATGCTAGTTTTGTAAGGCAGAGGAGCTTCTTCGTTAAATAGCTCACTTTCACTCTCGAAAATCTCAACCCCGTTACTACTTCTTGCTGCACCACCGCCACCATTGAAATTCTGTTCATTCCGCAAATGACTTAAGTGCTCACCTAGGAGTTCCATCCTTACTTTCTCTTGAGCAGCCGCTCTAATACGTGCATCCGTCTCTGCCAATTTCATCTCCAGAGCATTCATCTCTCCTTGTAACTCCTCCTTCTCAGAAAGAATCTTGTCAAGGTCTTGAAGAGCATTGACCCGAGCTTGATTCAAAAGAAGAATATCTATACACATCCACACACATATTCCATCACATCCAATACTACCTCATAAACAGCAAAACAAATGAGCATGACAGATTATTATCTTACTTTTTTCGGCATTTCTCATCATTCCAACCAAATCCGGCTGCACATTATTAAACAATTAACAGTAAAATGAGCCAACAGCAACTAATCAGACATATAATTTACATTACTGAACAGAATTTACAATACAGCAAGTACCGAAGGTGCAGCTTGATCAGATGTAGTCAAAGCACTGGAAACCGAATCGATGGTGTGAACTTCATCATCATCAGAAACGATTTCTGAATTCAAAAGAGGGACAATACCGACCGAACCGCTCTCCGATTCCGAGTCTTCTTCTCCATTAGGCTGAAAATCCGCAGAAGAAGAAGAAGACTGCTGCTGGTGTTGCTGAGACAACGACGACGACGGAGACTTCTTCCTCAATCTCTGCCTCTTCTGCAAGCAATTGCAGCTGCGACAAAAACGCCCCGTTTTCCGATCAAGCCAAAAATTAATCGAATGATCTCGATTGATTGATAGTTAGAAGAAGAAGAGTGTAGAGTACCTGAGATTGCGGTGGCGGAGCTTCGCCGGAGAGGAAGCGAATGAGAAGCGAGAATTCAAATGCGAGCGCCTAGAGGAGGAGGAGGAGGAGTTGGAGTTGGAACTTGAACCGGAGATGTTGATCCCTTGGCTGACGAACCACGTGGTCAGCCTCACCGCCATTGGTGATGATCGCCGCCGATGAGCTGAGAAGGCTCAGGTGAAGTCGTAAAGCATGTCCCGTAAGTCTAAGTAAGGTATTCGAATCTTCTCACTTGCTGCTCCACTCCTACTTCTTCTGTGCTTCGTTTGACCATTTTTTGTTATTTTTATAGATAGAAATTGAATTGATTGGTGAGAGTAGTAAGCACGTAAGCAAGGACGAGGTGTAGAATGTAGAGAGGAGAGAGGTGGGGTTCGATGGTGGCCTTATCTAAAATCGATGGTCATGGGCTGAAGCTTTGCGAGTCCAAGTCACTCCATTTTTGAGAATTAAGAAAAAGAAATCGACTCATTTCAGTTTTCAACATAAGAAAATTTGGTATAGGAGTTTTGCAATGTGGAGATTTTGACTCTCCTTGGCACGTCGAAGTGGCAAAGTTGATTTTTAAATTTATGTTGATACTATTTTTTTAGGACAAACGAGAATCATTTCACTATCGGAGTAATAAATAGAGTATATAATGATCACCATCCAGCAAGCTACGGCAATATAGAATACTATTTGAGTTAGCCTAGGCTACATCTATACTACTATCATACAACGTTCTTAGTGCTGATAATACAATCCAAGCCAAGGTACGGACAAAACGACAATAACCTAGTCTAAAACTGTCCAACAAACCGCACAAAAGGGACAAGACCACCCTTTGCGCGCTAATGTAAAATCTACCTGGATCACAAGTTCGATCTATTACTCAATTATGTCGGGCCTCTAAAGCCAAACCCAAAAAAAGACATTAAACCAAAGGCCCGGTCTTTAGATGAGCCCAGGTAGGGTCCAAATAATTGAGCCAACTCAGCTATCGTTTGGAATGTTAGCTGTGGCGCTCAATGGGATGCACCACACCAATAGCTAGCCCCCCGATTGCGACAATGTCCCGCCCACTGCCACCACCGCGTGAGCCACAAGTCCTTCACCGGAGGCAAGGAGAGGCTGATACCACGGTGAAGTGGCTACCCATGCATCTGAAACAAGGTCGTCCTAAAGAGTTGTATATGACTATATATGAAAATAAAAAGAGTTATTTGTATGTTATAATATTCTTTCAATAACGCAAAAAGTGCATCCTATATGATAAGTTGTTATGGTGCAAAAAAAATCAAGAAAGCTTATGATTTAGAAGTATATGAAAATGAAGGACATTTTTTTAGATGAATTGATAGAAATTGATTAATGCTGATAAGTTACAAGGAGAATACCGTTATTCGGCTCTTTAGAAATAACTCCCTAGAGTAACTTATACTAAAATATGCTCGACACAGTCTACCATTACATAACTAGACAGAACTAGACATAGGAAAATGACTGGAAAAAATTCAGGCCTACATCATATCTAGTTATGCATTCAAACTACATCAACAACAAGTGTTGCTCTTTAACCTGCACCTTAACCAATGAGACTGGATCATTTGTCACCAATGAAAGAAACCCAATTGGGTCTCCTAACCCAATCTTGAAGAACAACCCTAGAGTTGTAGAAAAAACTCTGGCCTCCAAACTTTTTCCCAGCCAGCCACACCTTGGTTGCCTCCATGAAAGATGCAACCACCATTGTCGTTGCCTCTATCAAGACCACCACCGAAGACCATCACTTTGTCGCGATATGCATAGCCATAAGCCACCGTGCCACCTCCATCAGCATCGTCATCACCATCATCATTCCAAAACACCCAATCCAATCCTTCAATTGACAAGGAAATTGTGAATGAAAAGGAAGAAGATGGAACCCATAAGAATCACAAGGAACTAAGATCTTCATCACCACGACACCTTTAAACCAAAACTTTGAAAATACCATCGTTGTCAGTGACTATGTACTTCTCAACAGGTAGAGACAAAATTTTCTCACAACTCTCAACTCACAACGATTATCTCTCTAGATTTTTCAAGTCGCCAGAGCCGTCACAAGAAAAAACCTCAATCAATAGAGAAGAAGAGAAAAAAACCCAGCTTGAACCACTCTCATACGACAAATGAATTTTTTACTTGGTCATAGAGTTGTGTTAAGATATATGTTTCAAAGAATATACACTTCTCCCATACAAATGCATTTTTTATTGAATATATATAGTTGTCAACATATATATCATTATTATATATATAATATTAGTTTAACCAAATAAATTGCAATGTTGGAAGATTATCACTCTAGCTCTTGAGGAATAAAAGGATTAGATCGATTAGCTCCACCATGTATCTGGACATTTCGACGGTGAGTAGCATTGACATTGTTGCCCCCACCAAAGAAACTTGGCATGACATTTTCCATGGGGGTGACCTTTTCTGTTGCACTCTGCTTGACAATACTCATCGGCTGGAGCGGAAGCTAACAAAAATTGACATTTTGGTCCCTTTTCACTAGCTTTAAAACAATTGTTGTGTGGGTCAATCAAATAACCAGGTAAAATATTCTCTCCAGTCAATTTACCTCCAAAACACAATTGTGTTGATGCAGAGAAGACAAAGAGTGTTACAAGCAAGAATCCAATTACCATTGATTCCATGGCTCTAATTGATCACAATATGTTCGATGTTCTCTTATTCAATGGTATGCATTACCAACATTGTACAACATATCCTGCAAATGTTTATGTAGTAAATTTAGTGAAGCATAACCTTCCCAAAATTAAGTTCTAATTTATATGATATGTGTAACTCTAAGTATATTGGGTTAAATTGGTTGCAAACTCCTTCAGTAGAATAAATAATATCATAAAAATTTAGAAACCGAAACCAAACATTTATTCCTCTATATAAAAATAGGATACCAAAAATTGATTAGGCAATTGCTTCATACTAAAAAAATTAATGTCTTTTTTAATGCACAGGAAAGTATTAAATAATAATATCATTAAATATTAATTTCATCTCACATTTAATAAGATATTTCTTATTTATTAAAATATTAAACTATTATTGAATAATGAAATAACAACCAAAGTGCACGGGAAGGCTAGGGTTCCGAGATTCGCATACATTTAATCCATCTCTGCTTGCCAAACAAGGATGGAGGCTACTGATTCAGACCCTGGACACGTTCATTGCGAAGCTCTTGAAGGCCAGATATTTCCCAACTTGTGATTTCTTTTCAGTGGAGGTTCGAGGCGGGGATTCTTATGTGTGGCGGAGCATCATCGCAGGTAGGTCTGTACTCTTGAATGGTCTTTGTTACAGAGTTGGAAATGGTAGGAAAGTGTCCTTCTGGACAAACCTCTGGATACTGACGCCATGCAGCTTCAAATCTTTCTCACAAGTAATGGAGGGCACTGAGAACTGACTTGTGCGTGATGTTATTGATGAGGAGTCACACGAATAGATTAAAGAGGTATTTTTTGAACTCCTTACCCGAATTGAGGTCAGTTCAATTTTGAAAATTCCTCCTTAGTTTTCAAGAACCGGAGGACGCATGGTAGTGGCAGTTCGATAGTAGAGGAGATTTCAGCGTTAACAGCTGTTATAACGTGGCGCGAGGTCTATTAATACACAGTGAAAATGGCTCATCATCTAATTTGGGAGAAGGAATGAAGAAGTATTGGAACGCAGTTTGGAGTGCTCATGTCCACCCAAAGGTGCGTCTGTTTATGTAGCATTTGGTTAAGGGAATTTTACCTACTCGGGGGGCTCTTCATTAAAAAGTAGAGCTCAATGAGGTTTGTTGTCCTTTATGTGAAGAATCAGTTAAAGATAACTTTCATCTTTTTTTGAAGTGTGCGGCGGTGATCGCGGTTTGAGGATACAGTAGCATGCATCCATGCATGAGCATAGCTCTTGTATTTGTGAGTGGGCTTGGAACATGATGGACCAATTAAAATAGGGATTGGCACGAATTTCATAAATTTTGAACTCAATTTGATCTTGTTTCAAGTAGGTTTGGAACATGATGAACCAATTACAGTAAGGGTGTGTTCCGACCCAAACCGAAATTATGCGTTTATCGAGTTATATTAAGCTTTACCATGGATTAGTCGCATTATCGAATTTGTTAATGACTTTTTCACTGGGTGAGAATTTGATTTGACTTTCTTCACAAAAGTTGTAGAGTATTTAATTTCGAGCTTGTAAGAATTTTTGGAGAATTTTTCGGATAAACGAGCTATTTCTTATGCTTATCGGAAGTTCGTGTGATAAATAAATAAAAAGAAAATAATTTTTAGTCGGTTAATTCTCGTAAGTTTGATCACGATAAAATTGATTTTGGGCCATCGATCTTTTGAAGAGTTTGGGGGTATAAATAGAAAATTTTGGAAATTAAAATCAGAAAATCAAAATTCAGAACGGTGCTCGACCCGTTTTCATCCCGCAACCCTTTTCAGAAGACCCTACTCGTTTCACCGATTCTGGCCACCTCCGGCAACAAAAAATGTAGGAAAACGATGAGTGATGTTCCCTTGATTGTTTGGTGTGTTTATTTTGGGAAAATTTGCAGGTTTGGAGGCGACCCGATTCGGGTTTAGAACTGTCGAATCGCCGCAGTTGGTTGCGGTGCTCCGACGTGTTGTGGAGGTCAGGAGTTGAGGATAATTGATCCTCTCCTCCCCCTGAGTCTTTCTGGGTAGGTAGGAAGGTTCGACGAAGCTCCACGATGGAGTTTCGTCGTGTTAAAATTTCCGGCCGATTTCAGGTCGTGATGTTTCGAGGGGTTTTCCGACCACATGGTGGAAAGTTGAGACGTGTACGGCTAGGGGATAGGTTGGGCTTGTTGAGAGAAGAGTTTTGAGGGGTTAATCGCCGCTGTCGGTGGCAGTTGGCGGAATTAGGTTTCCGGTTTGTTTTGGCTAATTCCAGCCAAACGTCGGTGAATTGGATTTTGATCCAGTTACAAAAGTGGAAGGGCTCACCGAGAGCTTTCCAACAAGGGCTCAACTTCTCCCATCGGACCACTTTCACCGGAGGTGTGTGAGGGGTTCTCCGGCGAGACAGTTTTTAGAAAATCATCGGCGGGACTTCCGGGGTTTTTTTTAGGACCGATTTCCATAGTTTTACGTATATTCTGTTATCATATGATCCATATGTACATGACATCATGATCGCGACCCTAGCAGTGAAGAAAATTTCGCAGAACCCCAGCAGTAGTCGTAGACTTATGAGTGAACGTTTATTCATTTTCACAGTTGCTGTGAGTTTATGTTTACGCAGTTTTACAGTCTCCTGCATTTTATTACAGTCGAGTTTGGAGGTATGTTTGTGATGGTTTTATTTTCAGTATCGATGCTTTGACTAGTCGGCTGATCACTGACTAGTCGGGTCAGACTGGATTATGACAAATATCATGCCGACCCAAATTGTCTCAGGTTAGAACAAATACCCAAGACGATCTCATCACCTTATATTTACAGTCATGGAGTCGCTTCGGGTTAGGAAAAACACCATGAGCGCCCACCTTCATATTTTATTTTAGTTTATTATATTTGAACTCGCTTTATTTTACGAAAATTAGCAGAAAGACATCTTATTACAGATTTATCGTTTTACGTAGTTTACGTTATTTTTATTCACTCACTCTAATATTTTATATTTTTAATGATTTTTCCTTGAGATTTTTGGTTTCCGTCACTAAGCCCAAGCTGCAATATAAATCCCGATTTTGCGTGCACTACCAGCATT
Source organism: Geum urbanum (assembly GCA_946800695.1). Lineage (NCBI taxonomy): Eukaryota > Viridiplantae > Streptophyta > Magnoliopsida > Rosales > Rosaceae > Geum > Geum urbanum. Next base: position 50,730,879 of record OX327006.1, read on the forward strand.
TTTACTATAGCCGACGACATTAAAAAAAATAGGCCGACGACATTTTAAATTGTCGGCTATAGTAGACTATAGCCGACGATTTTTGGTGTTGTCGTCGGCTATAGTCTACTTTTGCCGGCTATACTTTTGCCGATGCCTTTTAGCCTACAGGACTATAGCCGACGATTTTTGGTGTTGTCGGCAAAAAATCGTCGGCTATAAAAAAGAGTCGGCTATAGTACTATAGCCGACGATTTTTTGTGTTGTCGTTGGCTATAGTTTATTATAGCCGACGATTTAAAATGTAATCGGCATGTTTTTTTTAATGTCGTCAGCTATAGTGAAAATGCTGGTAATGGTGGTGTCATCGAAAGCTTTGAGTCCACCAGTCAACTTCTCATTTAGTAATTTCCAGTCTACTATCAGACATGTTTATATGTATCTTATGCTCATAGAAGTCGCTCTGAATTCTGGTTGTTTATGATATTTTCAGTTACTCGAATAGTAGTCAAGTATGTTCTCTTTGTATTCAGAACCAGCATGTTGTAATTACGTTTTAAATTCCTGAGTTAAATTCCTAGTACTTGTTTATGTTTTGTTGAGAAATCTGGATGGACAATCAGTGGTCCATGGTTTGTTTGTAGGAATCTGGTTAGGAGTGTTCTCTTATTGCAGGTTTTTGGGTTGTTAAGTTTTCAGAGGAAATTATGTCAAAATTTTCATAGAATTTCTCAGAGTTAATTAATCGTTAGGATTTAATTCTAGCTTACTAGCTGAACTAGGATTGGGTCCTTTTCAGAGTGGGCACGAATCCTGCAAACTTCGAACCCGACTCGATTTCGATTGAGACGGGACAAGACAGAAATTAAAATTTTTACTATTTTGTCCCGTCCTAACTCGTCCCATTTTTTCAAGACTCGATCGAATCTTAATTTTGAAATCCCGATAGACCCGTTATGTCTCGCATAATATATTTTATCATTTATTTTATAAAGAGTGGACATATTAAAATATCAAACAATTAACAATATCCAACCTAGAAAATAAAATTACCCTAATATGAACTAAATGTATCAATTAAACATGAAACAAGTGATTGTCGGGTTACTGTTTTTAATTAAACATCAAGTAAAACAGTATTACGTTATGTAATTGTACACTTCTAGGTTCTAACAAAATATATTTATCTTACATTGAGCCTAAATTTTTGTTCATCCCATCTCATTCGGATTTTTGTTGTTGAAAACTCTATTAATTATTTATTTTAAATTAAACTCGAAATTTGACCAGTCTCGTCTCATCCTATCCAGTCTCGTTCGGGTTTCAAGACGGACTTTTAAAATGCCCAATCCCGTCCCGTTCGGGATGGGGATTGGGACGGCCAGATATTGACCCGACCCGTCCTGTGCCCACCCCTAATTAAAGGGTGACCAAGAGGGGTAGTTTTTTGTCATCTTATGAGCAATTTGGATTCAAAGAAACAATGTAGTGTGGAAGGGAAGCAGTTTTGTGCCATGCAATATTATCGTGTACTCTCGTAATTGGCTAGATAAGTTATACAACTTTGGAACCCAGCCGAACACTGAGGAAAAGGCCTATGGCGCACTGGCAATGCCCACCTGGTGGCAGGTTGAAGATAAACTTAGATGGAGCCTTCATCGCCAAATTTGAACATGTTATTTCAGCGGCGTGGAGGCATTGGCGTGGTAGCCCGCGATGAGAATGGTACTTGCCTATATGCTCTTGCTCGCCCCTTAATTTGAACATGTTATTTCAGTGTTACATATGGAGGTTGAGGCTCTTAAGGCATGTTGTTTCTTCGCCTGTTATCATGGCTGGAGTAATGTAGAGATTGAGAGTGATTGTGCTCTATTAGTTTCTGCTGTGAATATGCAGAGGGAAGATCACTCAGAGTTTGGGAGTTTGTTAAGGGACTGTCGGGTATACTTGCATTCGATTACGAATGTTAGTGTTTGACATGTCTATAAAGAAGCAAATGGTGTGGCTCACCACCTTGCACATCTTGCTAGTTTGTTGCGTTTAATTTTTTTTTGGACTGATGAAATGCTTGTGATTATCCAAGACGTCCTCTACGAGGACATGTATAACAAAAATTGTGTTATACAATTCCATGTGCCTAGAAGTGATGCACAATTCCAAAGTTTTTTTTCTTCCACTTTCAATTACAGCCACATAATTCATCCCCGTGCCATGTAGAATCTTGCTAAAGAATGGGAGCTTTCGAGACCATATAGTGTAAACCGCTGGGTGTGTGGAGTCATGCCATCCAACAACTAAAAAATGATTGTCGCAACGCACACCACGATGCACTCTCTCCCATTCATTGATAAAAGCCAAAAAAAATAAAGTAGCAACATGCACTTGTTTCCTAAGGTCAAGTCTAATGGAGTATGCAAAATTCTACATGACATAAAACGGTAAGTTTTGACTAAGAAAAAAAGGCAATTTCATCTCTATAACAGAAATGTCAAAAACACGTGGATGACTATTTTGATTTGGATTGTTAAATTTGACAGTCTTGATTGAAACTGTCAAAACTCCTCTCTTCCTCTCTTTCGGCTTGAAATCACACATCGAACTTGAAGCCTGCACTTGGCCTAAAACCATACCTCGTCCTGGCTTCATCTTAACTCAGCCTCGTCGCGACTTGTTAGGCGTCGTCGTGCCTCCCTGCCAATTGGATTCGAGTGATTGATTCAAGTCAATCCAAATCAGATCTTAGATTGAGGCCAATTGAATCCCTAATCAGTTGCATCACTTGCATTTTGCTACACTAAATTGAGGTGTAGTTTCATAGATTTCTGGTTTTGGTGTTGTTCTCTGTTTGATATAGTGATCGAGAGTTGTATAATCAACTACTCAGATTTGTGGTGATTTTTCGTTTAATGGAGTAATTGGAATTGACTTCTGTATGGTATAATGATCGAAGTCATTATATTTTCACTTGAAAATCATGGGCAATTGATTTAGCTTTCACTCGTAGCCAATTTCCTTTCAAATTGATTTAGCTTTTGCTTGTATTGATAAAATATTTTATAGACTGATTATAATCAGATTAGTTGACTCATATCATCTTGTATAAATAGCTCATATAAGTTTTCATATAGTTTAAAATTGATGTTGTTGTGTGGTGGTTATGAAGTGATAAGACTAGGTCATATCAGTTCATGAACTTCTGTAATTTTGTTCTAGTTCTTACGAGGATCATCAGTTTCCATACAAGCAAAAGTCCAATTTTTTTGACATCTCCATTGGAGATGAATTTAGCCAAAATAGCCAATTGCCACATAAGTTGTCAAGTTCAAATTTGACATAAATGAATTGCCTATTCTATTAGACTTGGCCTAACAGGAACACAATCAAATACACTCTAAAGTAGATCACGTACTTTAGCTATGACGCCCTAGCATCCAGTGTACTCATCAAACATGTCAGCAAGAATACATCTTTGTAATAGAGAACCCTTGTTGACATCCTCCGCAATATAAAATTTTTGTTCTCGAGATGTAGACCCTTTGATCAGTTACCAGGTAGATGACATCTTCATCGATATAAGCCATAAGAGCATATGCACCCATGTATTGGGAGAGGAAATCCTATTTTGAGGAATTCCTCACTTATTTGAGGAATTCCTCAAAATAGGACTTCATATTCCTGTTTTTCGTGCAGCGGTGTCTAAAATAAGACTTCCTATTACTATTCATTATTATTTAAAATATTTTACATTTAAATTCGAATAATACTTTCACCCAATAATTAGCCGACACGTGTCATTCCGGATCATATAATTGGTAGTGGATTTCCGATAAGATTTTCGACCAGTAATTTTGAGACACGTGTCATGTCTACGTGGCGGTGTCGAAAAAATTATTGATTGAAGATATTCGGTAAGATTTTCAGTAAGATTACAAACTAATGAGAATGGGACACGTGTCATGTCTACGTGGCGGTGTCGGCAAAATTATTGATGGAGATATCCGGTAAGATTTTCGGTAAGATTACAAACCAATGAGAATGAAACACGTGTAATGTCTACGTGTCGATGTCGGCAAAATTATTGATGGAGATATCCGGTAAGATTTTCAACCAATCGACAGTTGACACGTGTCGTTATCTTAAAAAATCTGATTTTTCAAGATGGCTATAAAAGAAAGAGCTATGGGAGATGTAGACTCACACCAACTACGCATCACTTGTAGTTCTACTCGTATCTAAGCCACCATAAACACTTCTTCACATTTTGGTTTCATCAAGATGAATCCCATGGGTTTCGGTACCTTTTTCAATAGGAGGCGACAACAACGCCGGCGAAATGCAGAAATTGCCAATCAATTCGTGATCGACGCGGTGGCCGTTGATGCAACTTTTGATGATGAACCACCACCACGCCGCCTTCCAAATCAACCAAGGATGAGGGAGTCCAGGGGCCAAAATCTTATGGAAGATTACTTCATCGAACGCTCAGTCTTCACCGACCATGACTTTCGTCGACGGTTCCGAATGAGCCGAAATACATTCAATCGTATAATGACGGACCTCTGCAACTTAGACCCATTTTGGCATCAAAGAGCCGACGCCACTGGAATGGTCGGACTACTTCCCCAACAAAAGATGACCGGTGCTCTCCGGATGTTGGCCTACGGCTCAGCTGCTGATCAGTGTGCCGAAATCACAAGGATGGGGGAATCAACAACTCTGGAGTGCATGAAGAAGTGGTGCACCCAAGTGGTAGAGCTTTATGGTACCCGTTACCTCCGTGCTCCTGATCAGACAGACATCACTCGACTTCTAAGAAGGGCTAGACATCGAGGATTTCCTGGTATGATCGGAAGCATTGATTGTATGCATTGGGAGTGGAAGAACTGCCCAACCGCTTGGTCCGGGGCGTACTCAGAGAGGAAGGGTCGTCCAACTATCATCTTAGAGGCAGTGGCCTCATATGACACGTGGATCTGGCACAGTTTCTTCGGGGTACCAGGAGCTCAAAATGATATCCATGTGCTCTACCAATCAGATGTCTTCGATGCAGTGCTTGCTGGAAGAAGTCCGGCTGTGACTTATAAAGTGAACGGTACGACATACCGTAACACTTATTATCTTGCTGACGGGATATATCCGAGGTACTCCTCGTTTGTCAAAACGATTTCGAATCCTCAAGAGTTTCCACAAAAGCTTTTTGCGAGGAAGCAAGAGTCGTACCGCAAGGATGTGGAGAGGTGCTTTGGCATCTTACAAGCTCGTTGGAGGATAATTCGTCATGCAGCTCGGTATCACCGCCTTTCGACGTTAAAAAACATCATGTTGGCGTGCATCATAATGCACAACATGATCGTTGAGGAGGAATTCGTGGAGGATGAGTTTGAGGAGAACGACGAAGAAGATCTCCAAAACTCAGCTACCGCATTTACAGCTTATGATGGGCCAGTGGATGAAGGGGGGAACCGAATTCCTTTCGAGCCGGTTGGAAGAGATGGACAAAATGAACAACGGTTTAATGACCGTATTGTAGATCTCCAATCTGCTTATATCCATGGAGAGCTTCAGAAGGACTTAGTTAAGCACAACTGGTTTCTTGAGACTGGGGAACAACTATAAAATATGTTGTTTTAATTGCATTGTTGTGAGTTTGAATTACGTATTTCTATTATGTGTGTTTCAATATTTTGTTATGTGTGGGAACTTGGTGAAAATAAAGAAAGTGCAATTTTGTTTTTGTAAAAGGGAAACTACATTGTTTATTTAAAGTGCATAAATTAAACTACATAGTACATAATTTAAAGTGCATAAATTAAACTACCTAGTACATAATTTAAAGTGAATAAATTAAACTACCTAGTACATAATTTAAAGTGCATAATTTAAATTACATAAACAATAATTTAAGTGCTTGGAAAAAGGGGGCGATAACAATTGGAATAGCCTTCTTCGCTACCTTCTTCTTCAACCCCATCCAATTGAGAAAGGATTTCTGCTTTTCTCTTTGTGAAATACCTCTTGGATTTAGGAGTCATGCTCTCGGTATCCATTGACATAATCCGAGTTTCCTCTGCCAAAGCCCTCAATTCGATGTCTTTCTTTTGAAGGGCAATTTGCTCTCGCATAAGGGAAACCTCAATTGCATCACTTTCCATTTGATTGCGACCATAAGATTCTTGATTTGCCGCAATCCTATTCAAAGCCTCGGTTCTTTAATTTGATTGCTTCATACCCTTTTTCCCTTTTTTTTCGCTTCCTTGGCCGCTTTCACTCCCATAAGACGCTCCGGAGAAGAAGGAGCTTGGTTGCTGATTGGTGTGGCAAATGCATCATCCTCCTCCAAGTTGACGGTGGGAGGCATTGAGCTTGCGGGATGTGATGATGAGTAAGACGGAGTAGATGATAAAGAAGCCGGAGGTGTACTAGCCTCGACATGGATGAAGTAATGATGATTCTTCACTACTTCCCAACAAGCAAAGTCTTTAAACTCTTTTTTTTTTGCCACATAAAATGATTGAGCACATCTCATCTAAAAAATAATAATAATAACATGGAATAAATAACTTGTAATTCATAAATATCATGAAATAAATAACATGTATTTCATGAACATAAGTTGAAACAATATGGTAAAAAATGAAATAAATATTGGAGATCAAAAGCATTACCTCATCGTGTATGTTGGAGCCGGAAGATGCATTCCTTCGTGCGAAAGAAAGAGCACTCCCTCAAAGTTTCAAATTCCGGCATCGATTCACCATAACCTAGCTCCCAATTCGCCTTTAAATCGCCATAAACCTTTTCCCACAATTTTTCCACCTTTTGTCGATTTCCGGTGATGGAATCAACGCTAAAACGACAATAAGAGATGCTCAATTGTACATCTTCCGAAAGAATCCAATTTGTAGCCATTATTTCCGACAAAAAAAATTATTTAGAGGAGAGATGGAAAGAGGGAGAGAATGAATTTGTTGTGAATGAAATGGTATGAGAAATGAATTAAATGAAGGTAGTATTTATAGAAAAAATGTAAGGGCTCATTTGCAAATTTTTTGGGATTTTTTTGCAATTTTTTCATTTTATTCTGATCTGGCCGTTGCATTTAAATATAGGCCGTTGGATTCGTTTAGATCCGTTCAAAATGGACGGTAGAGATCAACTTAGCCGTTGAACTCTGATCAGCCCTGGACGCGCCACGTGGCGCATTCCTATTGGTTCGTTATTTTTTTTTACCTTTTACCCGGCGCGTGTAATACACGCGCCAGGTTAAAAAAAATACGACGTGAGCCTGGCGTCACCCACGTGCGTGGGGCCCACCAGGCAGCACGTCCTCTCCTTCTTCCTCAAATGAGGACGCCGGTGAGGTCGTCCTCCCGGTCAACTGTCGGTCGCTCCTCGCCGTCCCTCCCGCTGCACGTCCTTCCCCCCCGGACGTCCTCTCCACGCGGGCCACCCCCCCGGACGTCCTCGCCGTCCCTCCCCGGTGCAGATGCCCTAACAACGATGTCTATTACCGAAGCACACACATACACATAATGGATTGATTTTTAGATAGGGGAAATTATTGATTTGATCACTCATATTTGACAGATGAAATGATATGATTATTCATGTTTGACAAATATCGTTTTGGTCATCCATGTTTTAATTTGTCATTCAGAATGATCACTTTGTTCATTTTAGATATTAAAAATCACATGTGTGACACACACGTAATTTACTTAAATTGATATTTTTGTCATTGTCAACTTAATAAACATGTTTATATGTACTTTACAAATAAATAAATATTTTTTTTAATATTCAAAATAGACAAAGTAACCAATCTGAATGATAAAGTAAAACATGAGTGACCAATCTGTCTTAACTGTCAAACATGAATGACTAGACCAGTAATTTTTCTTTCCAAATAAGATGTAATGAATTCAAATTATGTACGAACAGGATGATTTCATAAAAACAAACAATTAAGCTATGCATTCAAAGAGCTTACAAAATTAAAAGCAACGTACTACCGTTGAAAATAAGTAACTACACAATCCAATCCATAACTAACAAGTCCTAGAATTTGGGGATTACCGTAAAGACTTTGGTAAACACAAATAGATCAACTCGAGACTCCTGACAAACACAAACTACTAGTCTAATTTATTTGACTAAAACACATAAACATATTACTTAACACTCGCATTTTCTATGATGTATTTCAAACAAGAGCACTCCTACAGTTACAAAAAACTTTTACCAAATTTTAATACCAAATGAGGTGGCATGTAACACGTCATCGTCACTTCATCCATTCTAATTTGAAAAATGCTAGCATGGCATGGCATGGCATTTTCTAGCATTTTATATATTTTCTTGTTCAGTTGGTAAAATTTGTAAAATAATTAGACATTTGTTTTGTTTTTCCTATTCTTCACCATCCGTGCATCATCTTCGATTTCTGAACTTCATCCATGAAAAAAGTGAAATCTTCTCATGCCTTGGAAATTAGGAAGGAACAAGGAGAAAATTCTACAGCACATACCTTCACAGAAAAAAAGAACAAAAAAAAACCAAAGAAGTCTTCATCAAAACTTATCGTACACCATATATGATCGAATCCAATTCATTAACTTTAATCGTCTTCATAACCAACAATCAAATAAGTGATCTGCAATAATCTCCGTGAATATAATCGTATTCTTTGTCTTCAAAATCAATTCCCTTCGCTTCTATTAAGACTTGAGAGTATTCCTCGGATCATTTCTCTCAGCATCAACAAAGAGGGAAAAAATCATTAACTTCCCTTTAATTCTAGATTGGAGAGATACCCATGGAAACCACAATCTGGATTCAATTTCAGATCTCAGAAAGTTAGATTTTGCAACGAATCCTGTCATTCTGTTCGAATCCAACAACTCCAAATACAACAACCAAGTTGGGTTCACCCGAACCGATTTCTAGTTCCCACTGAGAATTTTTTGAAATTTTTTCATTTAGTCCTCTATGGGGTCAACTTCAATCGGCGTTTCATCTAGGAATACTATGTTTTGTTTGATATTCTAGGAATATTATGTTGCCTTAGAAATTCTAATATTGAATTCAACGAACTCTGTAATTTTAATAATTAGTTGTTTATTTTGAAGGCGACAACTTGGAAATTTTTGGGTGATGTGGCATTTTGTTATGTAATTTATTTGGTATAAGTTTTGATAAAAGAATTTGGTACCCCAATCATTTTCCTTCGAACAGATGCTCCATCACATATAATATACTAGGTGGCTGCCTGCCCCGTTGGGGCGGTGTTACTACAACTGTTTCATTCGGCAAATATTAGTACTGAAATGCAGACAATAGATGAGATTAAAGTTCTTCGATTATGTCAAGAACTCTCATAAACGTAATATGAAAAGTTCGTACTTAATACAATATGAATAAGAAACAAAATTCTCTAGTCTATAATCTATAATAATAAAAGTTTGTACTAAAGAGAATATGAATAAAAAACTAAATTATCTGATTTATAATTTCATTTGAGTTCTCACATACACCGAGTCTATGGTCATTGAATAAGAACATCGGCTTTCCCTTTGGCCAACCCATCTTCTTCTTTAGTTGTGGTGCAGCAGGGGCCTCTTCTTCGCATTTCCTGTAAACATCAACAAGAAATGTTCATCAAATGCTCAAGATTAAACAAATATCTACGCATACAATGCTACCAATGGACAAAAAAAATTAATTATTTTAAAATAAGAATAAGACGAACCCTTTTCATCTAGGTCCTCTTAGATTCTTTGGATCTGGGTCAGAATTAATATAAACCTCTTGGATAACTATTTTGAACGCCACTTTTTCTCTCCTTGTAATGGCCCTTCTGAACCTTCCCACCCTTCCTTACCCTTTGCAGGGCCTAGTCATGTGCTTTTGAGCTCCCTGATCTCGAGCTGAACAATTTCCAACAATGGTGGAGACCATGGTAGGGTATGCGGTGATGGAGGCAGGGCTAGGGTATGTGGGGATGTAGAGCGTGGTGGTACATCTAAAATGATGACATCCGTTGGAATCAGTTTCAATATTTCATTATCAAGGATCACATAGTTGGTATTCTATTCCAACAATGCACCTAAATATGAAACTGTAATTAGTATGTTATCATAAAAATATAAAGCAGAAAACTACATTCAAAAGAGCACTAACTTTTTGAAATCAATAGAAGCACCAACAATTTGAAATCAAAAGAAGAACATTTAAGAAAGCTAAATGGCCAAGACCATATACAAATAATAAAACTAAATTCCCAGTGAATCAAAATCCATCAAAACCAATATACAATGATCATAGTCAATGATCCTACAAAAGTCATGAACAATGAAAACCATAGCAAATCATAACATGGAGAACAAAACTAATTAGCCATCACTGACTTCAGAATAAGTGTTGGGTGTTTCAAGTAACCATGGAGAAGAACCTAGAAAAAAAGTTGTATATAGTAATCACAAAATGTGGGAGGAAATAAAATTCATAACCCATAAACAAAATAAAGTAAGCAAGAACATTAAGAATTAGGGAGAGAAATGATGACAGTAGAATTCAATGTTTAAGGAAATTTGAGAAATCCATTTTTGCAAATGATCACAAATCATAGACAATATAATTCAAATTTGACAAAATGATAACAAAAATATTCTGGTGACGAAGGTCTGCGATGAACCTCTCTACACCAAGTACATATATAGTTTCTTTATACCACCTTCCGATTTGAATTATGCTCTTTATATCTATCCCCACACTAAAATTGATGCATCTACACTACTATTAGAACGAAAGTAAATTACACACAATATATTCAAATTTATACATACCCAAAACATGCTGCTTCAAGAGGGAGAATAAGTTATATCTACAGTTTCTACACCTCTCCAATTTGTCGATGCAAGCAGTTCATAAGCTGATAAACCCTGCAAACTTTCAACTGAAACAACCACCAATTCATAATAAGAGATATCATAAACTTAAATTCTAATCCTAATCAACTGTACTGAAAAGAAAACAATTCAGAAGAAATTATTAGCCTTACCCATTATCTTCATCATAAACGGATGGTCATTCCCCCTTTTTGTTTTGTACTCAAGTTGTGTGGAGGGTTTCTCAACTGGCGCCGACTATCTAAAACTCTTTCAACAACCCTGCACGATTTAAAAAAATAAGGTGAGTCAGATTGCAAATAATTTTCTGTGCCAAAGGATATGGGCATAGTCTTAAGTGTGCCTATGAGAAACAATGGTAGACATACCTCTTTCTCGAGTTTTCAGTTATACCTGCGCCATTTGCATCCTTTGAACTTGAACCTCCCTTATCCTTCTGTTTCTTAATCTTAGGTGATCTAATCAATTTCGGATGAATTTTAGATAGTCGTTTCAGATGTCCATCATTTGATCGAATAATTATGTCTCTATTAGAATTAAATTCAACTATATCACTTACAATCAATCCACAAATTTCAGAAGCAGAAGGTAATTCATATTTTTTGCTATTAATTTTTTCACGATCAAGTATAGTGACATCAAAATTGGGCAGTGAATGATTCTCAAAAATCATCTCTGACAGATCGATATATTTTGGTTAATTCATTATACTCATCCAACAATTCTACTAATCCTTTAACAATATTAGCATCAATATTTTTGTTTGCGTTATTTGGATCAATAACAGTTATACGATTTAAAATTTCATTCCGAGTGTCATACACATATAGTTAAGCATATTTAAGACTTTCTCCTTCGGAAGGTAAAACTAAACTCATTAAATGATGCACTTATCCACATATTTTAAATACATAAGGAGTTGTTCTATTATTTATGTGATATTCAATTTTAGCCTCCATAGAAGTAAAAGCAAACATGAAAATAGAAATTCTAATATTTTTCACGAAATAACACTCTTTCGACCATTAACTGGATTTAACAGTTCATCAAGAAAAGCTGGAGTTGGACATGACATCGGAAGTTGGACTTGTCCTTTTTTACAACAATGAGTGTAAATCAATCGGTTATTTTTCTTTTTCTTTTTTAGTGTTTCATCTAACCAAAAGAGGACAGCACAGTGTTCAGATGTATAAGCATCATCACCGGAGTCATTATAATCCACAATGACTTCTGTGATTACATTATAAAAATGTAAATTAGATAACTAATGATTGATAATGAAGTTTTACTAATTGATAATTGATATTGAGGTTTGTCCTCACCTGCATTGGTTTGTTATTATGATGTCTTCCCATAAATTGTTCCATCAGGACCTGTGATTGATACATAAGCATAATTATTACATTGTTCAAGACAACTATAGCATATCAAAGATACCCTATCCATACACTACCTGAATTTCAAATGTGCCAAGCAAATTTCCAGATCCATGCATTTATTCACACAGTTATAATCATTTGTCAGTATCATATAGAAAAATACAATTTAAGCTAGAAAAAGTAATTTACAGCACTCACATGAAGTTGAGACAAAAAAAAATATTTCCTTTAGTATCATGGACTTTTATTTTTGGCAGACATCATTATGACTACAATTCTAGCTAGAGAAACCAATTTATAAAAATCACAGGCAACAAAACGATCATTCGCATACATATCCATTTTCAAGCAATTAAAAGAAAACACATGCAACAGTCAAGACAAAAAAAACTTTTCCTATACTATTATATACTTTTACTTTTAGCAGACATCATGATGACTAACATAAGTTTCTTGAACACAAATGATAATTGATGGGATCAATACTTGCTCAAATAACGGAATGGTCCACATAATTGGAACACAAATTTGGTAATTAATCTGAAAATCAATTACTCAACCAATTACTACAAAAGATTACTTGTAACAAATACATATACAATCTACTAATATTTAATGAAAACAAAGAAATCATACATTAACAATAAACTCATGATAATCTAAACCTATCTCACCAACGGCAGTCTGCCCAACAAAGCAAAAAATTGAACCATACCACGGATTAAGGTTAAAATGTAATTCATAATTGAATATAGCTAAAAGTACTATCCTCACAAACGTAAATGTAACATTGATAAACATCAAATCCTCGTGGGCACATTTGTCTCACCATTTAAGGACTTCAATCAATCAATCAATCAATCAACGGTAAGATATATTGCAACCAACTACATAGTGCATAATACATCAAATCCATCAAAAGACAGACATTACATTCTTCAAAACAAATCAAACATTATATTCTTCAAAACAAACACAAAAATGATTATTGTATGTAATAAACAGCTATATATATGTCTACGCTACCTGATATAACTTCATCAGAATCTTCATTTTCATTGTTGTCCTCCCTTGCAGCTGTGCGGCTCAACAATATTAAGATAATACACTATTTTCAATTTTATTAGGAAAGAGTATTTAAGACAATATAGATATACTACACATTACCAGTATCATTAACATGCAACTATTCATTTTAGAAATAAACTAAAAGCCAAAAATTTGGACATAAATCATACATATTAAACACCAAATGTGGTACTACTATATAGAGGCAAAGTTCAATTCATATTTTAACAAAATTCTTTAAAATATCAGCTTATTACTTTATTTGTTCAAATTTGGCTACTGAATTTCAAATATCACAAACCTAACCAACTTTAATTAATTCACAACTCAGTTCTTTTACTGACTACAATTAAGTTAAATGAAATATGTATATATGTATGCAAGAAAATAATGGCAGAGCAATAAAATGAATTATATATAATTTATATATGACTTTCTTCCTTCCCTAATCAAGTAATGGCTTACATATGATTTATAAGATTCCTATGCGCATTACAAACTTTACTAATTGACATGTTCAACTGCAAGAAACTATCCAATCCAATACATAACCTATCAAAGCCAGCACACATTGAAGTTAAGCTACATACAATCAACAAGGCAAGCGTGGCATTTTATAGACCTAGTAACCAGAATTGCCATGCCACGACACCGATTATTCCAAAGCACAAAACCCAAATTTTAAAAATGCACGTATCACAATCAACATGTCCACAAGAAATAAAACATCGTAATGGGGGAAGAACTAATTGGACCAAAGTGTTGAGAAATGGCTTCGAATTCTTTGTTGGTCTTCAAATCGACACAAATGATGGCAAAGTCAAAAATGCAATAAGCAAAGCTTGTAGAGAAGGACTTGAGTGGTGAGGGAATGCGAGAACGCAATGAAAATGCAGTATGAGCCAAAAACATAGACCTACATGGCTAAAGCTCAAATTCCCAAAACGGAAATCAGAGAAAGAGTCTTCCTTTTCCCCAAACTGAAAACCTTAAACCTGTCCCCCAATCACACCATCCATAACATTCCTAAGGGAACTGTTATAAAGCTTGCCAACAGTTATAGAACACAAAACGCTCCAACATTGTTAAAGTCGAAGTAAGAAGTTTCAGTCTTGAATATATAAAGTCATAAAGGAAGAAAAAAATTAACTTTTAAATCATCGATGGAAAGAGTTAACTAAGATAATCACCAAATTTAGCTTCCTATTTTTGGTCCACCATTCAAAATGATATATACATGGGATAATCACCAAATTTAGTCACAAAATTTCAACAAAGAGACGTGAACTTTTCTCTCACAATCTGATAACATAACCCAATATAATAGTCAAATACAAAATTTAATCACTTATATCATTTAGTATCCTAATACTCTCTCTTATCACATATTGGTACTTCTGATTTTACAGTACATTCCTATTTTACTTTTATCACATTTACTTTCACAATTACTCTTTGAATCAATGAAGTAATAATGAAAATGTAAAGACAACAGAAAACAGAAAACTGCATGACAATTGAAAGTAGGTGTATGTTTGTTGAAAGAGCATAGTGCATGTGACAACTCGAACCAGAAATTGTATGTTAATTGGCTTGATTTGAGAGTTTTGCGATTAATCGCGGTTTTTCCGTAATTGGTCGATTTGGCGGTTTTGTTTGCGACTAAATTATTGGGCGAGAATTTGATATGGGTTCCTTCGCAAAAGTTGTAGAGGATTTAATTTTGAGCTCATGCAAATTTTTGGGGAATGTTTCGGATAAACGAGCAGTGTTTTATCTAGTTTTGAAGTTAGTTAGTGAAATAGTTGAAAATGTTGATTTAATCGTGATCGTCCGATCTTGATCAGATTGAACCGTAGTCGTTGATTTGAGGCTGTATATGTACGATATAATTGTACGGTATAAATATGTGATATTTCGGGAAGTTTTCATTTTGGGAAACCTGGGTCGTTGACCGAGTTGACCACGGGTTGTTTTGACCCGCTTTGGGTCGAGCCTTTGTTGCCATCGATGTGCCATTTTTCGGCCACGGTTGGCCGTGGTGTCTTCATGGAACTTGTTGGGCTCGTGCTTCTCTTCGATTGATAGGTGGATCGTTCATTTTGGTTGCCAGATGAAGAAGATACGATGATTTGAAATTGGAGATTTTTCGGCTGGAATCGCCGACGACGGTGGCGACGGAGGCAGCTGAGTTGGTGGTCGATCCTATAGGGGTTTTGTAGCCCTTGAGGAGAGGAAACTTTTAGAAGTGGTCTTGCACCTTGCCGTGGCCGGTGGTGGCAGATCGGAGTTGGAGAATTTTGGCGAGAGTTTTTGACTTCAAGGTGAGTTTTGGGTGTTTTCTGGTCAAAATTGGGCTTAGCATTGAACTACAAAGTTGTTGAAAATGACGATATCTTCAAATCCATGTATTGGTTGCAGTTTTCTGGGCCGATGAGTTTTTCGACGGTCGGCGGTCCCACGAGCCGCCGTGCGCGGCGGAGTTCTGGCCGAAGTGATTTTCGACAAGTTTTATATCGTTTTACTCGGAATTGCGCACTGATCGCAGTGGTGAGGTTTATAGTTTGAATTGAGGCAATGTTTTATAATGTGTTTATTGTGATTTCGGTTATTCCCGTCGAGATATGAGTTTGTGTTTTTCGGGAATGCTTGATTCTCGTCACATGGTTAAGTATATTGAATTATGATATTAATCAGATATTTTTTTGTTATTCAGGAGGATCGTGGTCATGTTTGTGGCGAAAGATTTTTCGCCGGACCACAAGAATAACGCGTTTAGCGTTGTGCTTGTCTGTGAGTGGACATTTCTTTTCACTGTTGGTTGCGAGTCTTTTATATACGTTTTACGAGCATGAGCATGCAGTTATGATTATGAATTATACGAGCATGTGTTTTATGATTATGCATTTACGAATATGTTTTATAATTATATATTACGAGTATGCTTTTACATTACGCTTTATGCATTTACATGGAAACCTTTATGATTTGGTTTACACAGAGTATAGTCTCAGTAGTAGTTGTATCGATACACTTAGCATCCCGGCTGATCCCCGATGATGTTTACCGGGGGGGGAGCAGATACCCTGACCCGAGGCCCTTTCTGGCTGGAATCACGTGAGGATCAGGGATTCCATGATTCAGACTGTACTAGCACGGATGTGTCCATGAGTGACCCTGTGGGATTTTTGGTGCATGCTCTATATGCGTGAGGAGTTAGAGTCTCCCTCGTGTACCATATGATTTTTTATGCATCTAGACTTGCATATGTTTTATAAACATATATATTTATTCGGCGAAAGACATTTATTTTCGTCACTCTGACAGTTTATATGTCTTTCCCTGGGCTATTTGTTTTCAATGTCCAGTTTGTAGTTTGGATTCAGATGTTGCACGTCGAGGTTGGAGGCTTAGTGTTCGAGTCACTTTTCCTTTCTCAGTAGGTTTCTAGTTTGGCATACTGTTGTGTATATATGTATATATTAGAGGTCGCTCTGAATACTATTATGTTTATATTTTCACATGATTTTCCGGAGTTTCTGTAAAGCTACAGTTTTGTTTATTACTTTACGTTAAGATATATTTTTGAGAAATCCGGATGGGATTGGTGCCCACGGTTTGGCTTTTGTGGCATAGGATGAAGCGTATTTTCCGCTGTAGTTTATGATTTTTGAAAGTTCATGTTTTCAGAAGGGGTCTGATTCTGGTTTAGGAAACTAAATCGGGGTCGGGTCCTTTCTGTGCAGTTCTCCATTATTATTCAATAAGTCTAATTGTAGGCACTACAATTCCAAATATATGAATTGTGTCAAAGATTGGGAAATAATAATTCAACTTCACCTCAGAACTGAATTGTAGAACTCTGAGTTTTAAACTTCACTCATTCTTGAAACAGTGAATTTTGAAAAAATGTCATATCTTCATTAATCGCTACTGATTAAACTAACACCAAGAAATAAACAAAGAAAAATACCCAGAATTTCTGTACTCAATTGATTTTATTGGGTACCAATTTCATAAGACATAAACTCATGATAAAAAATCATAAGTACTATCGTCATAGTGCACAACTCGTTATAGTGCACAGAACTGATGACCCAAGGTCGCATCAATGTTTCAAACAATACTAATCGATCTAACCATAGTTCTTCAGTTCCAGTTCCACACTAAATCTATTATTACTTGCGACAATTCATTTAAATTTTTTCTTTTCTAGGAAAGATGTATATCCTCAAGAGTTCAATATTCTTTAACACAGCAGAATTAGTGTAGCCAAAGCTATAATCAATTACACTAAACAGAAAGTTAGATCAAAGATTTTTGTTCATTTTTCTTTCTACAATCGTTTGAATAAAGGATATATAGACCATGAGCAATTTTAAAACCTTCCTATCGATCCAAGATAGAGGAAGAAGAACGGAGTTAGTCAACCACATATATCACATTTGGTATTTTTCTTCATTAAGAAGCCGAAGCAATAACATGACTTTAGTTCTTTCTTAGTTAGCTGCAAAGTTAACATTTAGATTTCCCTTATGCTATATCTAAAATCTTGAAGCACTGCTATATCTGAAACCTTAAAGCAGCCAACACATGGTCTACTCTCCGGCAGACCATTTCTTCCAGTGCGTATATTTTGTTAAATTTGCTAATTCTAACTTGCAAGTTACAAAATTTCCATTCATTAGTGAAGGCCTGAGAATTTTTATAGTTACACTATAATTCTGAGAGATTTTTCCATTTTTGCAGAGAATATATTTGTTTGGAAGATTCTTCAAGGTAAAACGTACTCCCAAGTTATTTCTCTCATTGTCACTTGATCAGCTCACGTGTATATATGTGGCCGATGACTAATCAAATTTATTTCTAACAAATCGCAGCTTGGAGACCCACAGAATCAAATTTACTTCACCTTTTATACTCTTTACAAAAAAGAAGAGATAAATCAAAAACGAAGCTTACCGATGAGAAGATGTAAAGAGGTGATCAGAGACCGAGAGAGTAGAGCAATATCGGAATAAACCCAGATTGAAAGAGCAAGATTGGACAAAATCCAAGCAGATCTAAGAGCAGAGACACGAAAAACAACATAGTGAATTACAAATATGAATAGTTCATACGAATATTAAAACCCACCTCAAAACAACCCAACTATCGATCAACACAAAGATAGGCAACGATCAATCAAAACACAGAGGAGGCTAGCCAAGATTGGGGAGAGAGAGAGAGAGAGAGATCGGCACGTACAACCTGCACGGTTGCAAAAAAGAGAGACTAAAACAACCCCCTATGAACAGTTTGTATGAACAGAATAAATAGGCCTATGTACAGTACAACCCACGCTTGTTATGTAAAAAATATGATCAGGATAAAATGGGAAAGGCTGAGATCGCAAGAGAGGATTCGGTCAAGATTGGCACGTACAACCCGCACGCTTGCAAAAGAGAGAGACTAAAACAACCCTCCAATGAACAGTAAGTATGAACAGGAAAAATAGGCCTGTGTACAGTACAACCCACGCTTGTTATATAAAAAATATAAGTTTTTCACACCGTTGAGAGTCAGTCTCGTAGTTGATCTCAGCTATTCAGTTTCGTCTTATGATATAATTACTCGCATACTAGTTTTTCACTTAAATCCAGCGGAAGGGAATAACCATAATTTTTTTTATATTCTTACGCTAAAACAATTTTTGTCCACTCACTCAAACAATTTTCTGCTTTTGAAATGTCCTTCCCTGGGCCATTTGGTTTCAAATACCCAGATTGCAGAGTATCAGTGGAGGTCAGGTGCGGTCGCAGCTCGAGGCATAGCATAACCCTACCGTAGGATCCGTGATTGATTATATGGCCTAGTCGCTTAGCTAGTTAGTTTGTTTAGAATATCTAGTAGCTCTGTTGTTCAGGCATTTTTCTTTGATCGTGTAGATTCTTGAAATGTGGATTTTTAGAATAGTTTAGCTTCAGTTTCATTTCCGCTAATCTACAAGAAGTTTAATTTAGAATATTAATAGAAACTCCAATTTTTAGTAGCGTTATTAGGACCTAATCCTTATTTACATTTCTGAATCAGAGTCGGGTTCTAACATTAACGAATCAGGAGAGAAGCGTGAGGGAGGAAGAAAGAGAGAAAAAAGAAAAAGGCGTGGGAAGTTCGTCAGATTTGGCCGCGACGAAGGTTAACGGCAGAATTGTGGTGGAGAAAAGATTTATAGTGGGCAAGAAGGAGAAACACATGGACGGTTGATAAATAGAAAACAACCGTTCAGATGTCAACATATGTTACTTTTTGATAAATAGAACCTTAACCTTGGACTCTTCCTTTTTTAAGCCCACTCTCCTTTTGTACAAAAAAAAAAAAAAAAATTCTTTTTAACCTTTTGTTTTTAGTAGTGTTCTTTTTGGAGCAAAAAAGAGAGAAAGACCGTTTCATTCTCCCACAATAGCAATAGCAAGGGAATTTGGGGATTTAGGGTTTTTCGGTTCGTGGTTATGGCGTTGGACGAGGTCAAGGATCTCGTCTCGTCCAATCCAGTAGTCATATTCAGGTTAATCACATCCTCTACCTATCAACTTGGTAAACATACATCAATTTTGAAATTCAGCTTGTAAATTTTCTTTAATACTGTAGCAACTTCCGGTGTCCATACTGCGTGTGCGTGAAGCAGCTCTTCATTCTCAAGTTGGGAATCAAGTACAAGGCTATTGAATTGGACAAAGAGAGTCAGTACTCTGTTTCTTCTTTCAAATGTTCAAATTCGTATAATCGTAACAATTGTTTGTATATTTATGTGTATGCATGTACTGTATTTAAATGGACGCCCAAGCGAGAGAATTACATATCTGTGTTTAGTGTTGGTCTGATGAATCGACGACGGGCTTGATTTCGGTTGAGATATGGTTTGCGTTTATTAGATAATTTGTGTATGAACATGGTATTGTCAAGGCTTTCAGCCCAGCTACACGCAAAGATGCCTTGTTTAACTCTGCCGCAGTGTTCTATGTTCACCGAGTCATGTGATTTTTAGTGGAATTTGGTGTACTTGAAAGATGGATTGTAGTAGGTTATTAACATATTAGTGATGGATTAGGCTTATGCAATATATGTGAGTTTGTGATTTTATAACCATTTGCGTACACTATGAGTTTAGGAAATGAAGCAGACCATGGTTAATGATGGTTTTTATTCATTATAAAGGTGATGGTAGTGAAATAAAATCAGCACTTGCTGAGTGGACTGGACAACAGACTCTGCCCAATGTGTTCGTCGGCGGAAAGCACATTGGTGATTGTGACAGTAAGACCTCAACTTGTAATCCACACCATTTTAGTTTTGTGTTTTAGTAGTTATTCTACATTGGTAAGTCATTGGCTTGATGATTATAAACTGATATTGTTGTGTAGCAACCTGGGAGTTACACAAGGAAGGGAAACTGGTCCCTATGCTCACTGAAGCTGGAGTTGTTGCCAAACTTGAGGAGTTGGAAATAAGCTAGAAAAGCTCCCTGTGCTACTTGTTCTGTCCACCTATCACTTTTAACTTGAAGGGTTGTATAATTTAGCCGAGCAGTTAATTGACATTCTATACTCTATTGCTTCAGTTCGATGCATGCGTGTTATCTATGAATCACTTAATGCTAATGATGTCCCATTTGAAGCATACTGTCATGCTTTTTCCCATCTGCGTTCACGGAACATCAGCAAATTTGTAGCTAAATAAAGTTTTCTTTAATTCCTGTACCAGCTCTTTAAATATCTAAAAAAAAAACCTTCCATCTTTAAATAGTACAATGTAGTGTCTAATTTTCCTTCTAGTCTCCTTACCGAGAGTTCTCCGAAACCTTTGTACTGGCATTTTCTGCACCAGTATAGGTAACCGACTTAACATTACACTGAAGAGGACTGCAGGTCAAGGAACAAGAAAAGGCATGGGATCCTGTTTGAAGAACCCCGAAAATGCGAAATGTAGTTTAGGTTCTCTCATCTGTCATGTATCTTGGTCTTTGTTCATTTTTATAGGAGCGAAGGATAAGGGAGAGTGCAAATCGACCAAATTCTTTTTCTGTTCAATCAAATGTTTGATTCAGTGGAGATGGAATGGTAGATGTAGTTTTTCTTCCTATGGCATGCATCTTCTTGATGATATTAGCTATATCCTAAACAGATAATGACTGAAACTTACTTCATGTCTAATTAATATGTTTTATTCTCTTTGGATGTGGCCGTATGAGTCCAATCTAATCTAATTTAAAAGACACAGTATTTGATTCATAAAACAAACTGTAGCTGTCCCTCCCCACTTGGATGGTTCTCCCTCCTCCTAGTTTTTTTTGCACCTCTAGTTTCTATCCCCTTATATTTTTGATCACAAATTCATTTTTGCTGCTCTTGTGACATACAATTTGAAGTGTCCAATGTTCGTCGTGTGGTATCTATCACTTTACTGATATTTTATGTTTTGTTTTCCGCTTCTCGATCATTATATTTGATGGATTTGCAATGACCAGATGGTAATTGTTTGCTAATTTGTTATTGTTGGAAAGTATTATGGTAAATACTGTTTTGTAATTAGAATTAAAGTTATATAGATGTGATATGAATATAAATATTGTTTCTTATTAGGAAACCAATTGTACATCTTTATTAATCTCAAATTGGGATGAATGAAATTATTGAATTCTCCGTAAAACATAATTCCACTTGGTATCAGAGCCAAATTTCTGGACCTTGAAACCCTGAATTGAATTGAAACCCTAAATTACCACCACTGAATTATTTCTTCCGTTGCACTTGAAATCCCTGAATTCTTGAATTTCAAGACACATAATCCTGAAGTATACTCTTGAAATCCTTATTACTTGAAGATGTCGCTTGGAGTTGTTACTATTTCAGACGAAGAGCTTTCAACCATTGTCTCCGCTAAAATAGTTGAAGCAGGTATGAAGGGTAAGACATCATCTCTCTCTGCATTATCTGCGAATAATACTTGGATAATTGATACTGGTGCAACTGATCATATGACAAATACTCCTAATCTAGTACAAACCATTAAACCATCCCCTCAGCATGTTGTGACTACTGCTGATAGCTCTACATCTCATATTCTTGGTGAAGGTTCTGTAAAATTCTCTGATAATCTATCAGTTGATTCTGTTCTTGTTGTTTCCCCTCTTGCCTATAACCTCTTGTTTGTTAGCCAAATAACTTCGACACTTGCATGTTCTGTAACTTTCTATACATACTTTTGTATTTTTCAGGACATTTTGACTAAGCGAGTTCTCGGTTATGGTGTTAGAAGGGGGAAACTGTACTACCTTGATTTAACAAGCAGTGGAGAGCAAAATTGCAATCATCGAGTCAGGCAAATAATACCACTAGTTTGGATAAAGCTAAGGAAAATGTATGGCTATGGCATTGTTGTCTTGATCACTTGAATGTTCATTACCTGCAGAAGCTTCAACCTCAATTATTTTTTCATGTGAATGCTTCCGAGTTTAAGTGTGATAGATGTGAACTAGCCAAGAGCCACCGTATTACGTATTCGCCAAGCTTGAACAAATGTTCGGTTCCCTTCATGAAGATTCATTCTGATGTTTAGGGTCTTGCACGAACCTCTTCTCAGTCTAGATATCGCTATTTTGTGACTTTTCTTGATGAATGTACCAGAATGACTTGGGTCTCCTTGATGAAGTGTGAGAGTGATGTGTTTCATAGATTTACTGAATTTCACAAGATGGTGGCCACCCAGTACCAACGACAAATCCAGGTTCTCCAGTCTGACAATGGTGGAGAATATGTGAACGGTGAGATGCCCTCTTACTTAGGCACTCATGGAATTTGACACCAGACTTTCATTTACACTCCTCAACAGAATGGATTAGTTGAACGAAAGAATAAACTATTGTTAGAAGTTGTTTGTGTTTCCTTGTTTGGAATGAATGTGCCTCAAAATATGTGGGGAGAAGCTTTATGTTCAGTTGCATACTTGATTAATCGCACATCCTTTCGTGTGATTGAGTTTCAGAGTCCTTATCAGAAGTTGCATGCATTGATGAATGTGCCATCTTTTCCCAATTTAGAGCCAAGAGTTTTTGGATGTACTGTGTATGTTCACATCAACAAAGAGTTGCAAGGAAAGCTTGATCCGCGTGATGTGAAGTGTGTGTTTGTTGGTTATGATGAATTTCAGAAAGGTTACCGCTGTTATGATCCAGTTCTAAACAAGATGCATGTGTCCCTGGATGTTTTTTTTCGTGAATTTGTCCCTTATTACTCAGGGGGAGTTTCAGAGTCTTCCCTTCAGGAGATAAAGAATATACATGAAGGCAATCCTTTGAATTTGGATGAAATTGAGGACTTGGTGAGGTTGGAGAAACAACTTGGAGGAAATCAAGTGAAGAAGATACATGAGGAATTTTTGACCGGTCAAAAATAGTGACCGAAACTGGACAGTTTGCTCCCATCGATCCGTCGAGAGAAATTCATGAAGAAATCCTCGACCTTTCGAGGACTGTAGCTGAGACAGTATTACCTGAAATTCAATCCTCTTCTGAAGCAGTGTCCCATAAAAACCTCCATTCTACTCCATCAACTGAAGAGTCTTCCCAGAATATCTCTCTTGAGGTACGTATTGATACAAATGAGTTTGGTAGTATAGATATTAGTATGCATAGGAGGTCACAAAGGGAAACAAAAGGGGTTCCAAAGAAACAATATGAACCAACCATAGAAGCAAAAACCAAATATTCTATTGCTAACTTTGTATCCCACCATAAGTTGTCTGGATCACATGCACTTGTTGTTAATAAATTATCTATAGTAGATATTCCCAATAATGTGCAGGATGCCTTGGCATATTTAAAGTGGAAGCAAGCAATGAATGAAGAATTAGAAGCCCTATAGAAGAATGGAACGTGGGAGCTTGTTCCTGCTCCACCTGGAAAGAAGACAGTTAGATGTAGATGGGTTTATAAAGTGAAACTAAAGGCAGATGGAAACATTGATCGATATAAAGCTCGTCTAGTTGCAAAAGGCTACACTCAACGATATGGAATATATTTTCAAGAGACATTCATCCCAGTGGCAAAGATCAGCACTGTATGCATTCTCATAGCTTTAGCAACTAGACATGACTGGCCATTGCACCAATTTGATGTGAAGAATGCTTTCATGAATGGAGACTTGGAGGAAGAGGTGTATGTGGATATTCCTCCAGGTGTTAACTGTAAACCATATGATGTTGGAAAAGTCTGCAAATTGAAGAAGTCATTGTATGGATTGAAGCAATCTCCTAGAGCTTGGTTTGTGAGATTTTCTAGAGCCATGAGGAAGTTTGGATATCGACAGAGCAACTTTGATCATACCTTATTCATTAAAGCAGGAGAGGTGAGATGACTACTCTGATTGTATATGTAGATGACATGGTTGTTACAGGTGATGATCTAGCTGAAATGGAAGATTTGAAGAAGTGTTTGTCCCAAGAATTTGAGATGAAGAATTTGGGTCCGCTGAAATATTTCTTGGGACTTGAAGTTGCAAGATCAAATATGGGAATCACATTGTCACAGCAAAAGTATGTACTTGATCTTCTTACTGAGACCAGAATATTGGATTGTAAACCTGCTCATACGCCCATTGAGATGAACCACAAACTGGAGTTGTGTCCTTGACAAGTTCCAACAAACAAAGGCAGATATCAAAGATTAGTAGGGAGGTTAATCTATTTGTCACATACTCGTCCTGATATTGTGTATGTTGTGAGTGTTGTCAGTCAGTTCATGCATGATCCTAGTGAATAGCACATGGAAGCTGTGATACGAATACTCAGGTACTTAAAGTCTTCACCCGAAAAAGGTCTATTATTTTCCAAGGATGGTGAGTTTGGTATCACAGGATATTCTGATGCAGATTGGGCTGGTGACAAAACAAATAACGCGTCTACATCTGGGTACTTTACATTTATTGGAGGAAGTTTAGTAACTTGCGCAGTAAAAAGCAGAATATGATTGCCCGTTCTAGTGCTGAAGCTGAATACCGAGGAATGGCAAATGGAGTGTGTGAACTGCTGTGGATTCGAAATGTATTGAAGGAGCTAGGATTCAAGCTTCATAAAGCCATGGACTTACATTGTGACAATACCGTTGCAATTGAAATTGCTCATAATCCTGATAGCATGATCGAACCAAGCATGTGGAGATTGATCGACATTTCATTAGGGATCACCTTGATAAGAGGAATATACGTTTCCCTTTTGTAACGTTTGAAGAGCAGTTGGTGGATGCACTCACTAAAGGGTTGTCACACCATGTATTTACTGGATGGATTGACAAGTTGGGCATGTTTGACATCTATGCACCAATTTGAGGGGGAGTGTTGGAAAGTATTATGGTAAATATTGTTTTGTAATTAGAATTAAAGTTGTATAGATGTGATAGGAATGTAAATATTCTTTCCTATTAGAAAATCAATTATACATCTTTATTAACCCCAAATTATGATGAATGAAATCATTGAATTCTCTCTGAAACATAATTCCTCTATTACTTACTTGGATGATCACACTGCATCACTGTGTCCATACCTCATTGAAATCCCAAAGAACGCTACGGTAAGCGATGGCTGTTACATTGTTTGTACAGTTTGTGGTGGTCTGTTTTCTGGATGTTGTTTTAACCAATATAGAAGATGTGCTAAGCCCAAATTGGAGGGAAGATGTAATAAGAAGTATTTGTTGTATTCTAATGCATTTTTTCTGTGTTGCCTGCATTTTTTCATGTTATTGGTGCATTGATGTGGAATCAAACGTTTATGTACGTACTGGTTCGCACAATGATTATGTTATGTTTAGAGTTTACTTCATTTTGGTCAAATTTATGTTCATATCCAAGTACACATTGCAAATTTATGATCAGACTTCTCTAACTTCTTTTCTTCAATTCCAAATCTTCATTCTAATCACCTTCACTCACTTCATTACTTCGATTCGATTATAAGCTTTGTGGATAGTTTTTGTTTCAATTATAACGTTGTTTGGATTCAAGTGGTACTCGAGAATATGAACCAAGAGTCTGGTCATTACAGTGAGTCAGTGACGGTGTCAATGAAATCAGAGACCGAGTATTAAATTGTTAATTTTGAAATTTAAGATACCAAACTATCCTTATAATAAAAGTCTAAGACTCCCTTTCCAAAAAATAAAAAGTCTAGACCCTTGCTAGAAATTACTTTTATAAATAAAAAGTGAAATGTCTTTCACAAGAAAAGAAAAAAAAGGGTGAAAAAGTAGAGGGGCATGGGTACTTAATAAACTCGGTGGTCCTAAAAAAAAGCACAAAACGAAATAAAACAATTTGAAGTGCGTCTCTTTTTCTTCTTCTTCTTCCCATCGAGAAAACCCTAAATCCCCAAATTCCCAAATTCTCAATCATTCATGGAAAATATTGAAGAAAAGTATAACTCCTAATTGTTAGGATTCCTCATGTAATCAAGTTTCCAGCCAGCCTTGTTTCGTATACCTGACAGCCAATATATAAGGCAAGCTTTGTATCGATATTTTACATAATACAATTACAACACACATAAAGTTTCTTCATGGTATCAGAAGTAACCAAGTTCTTGAGGACCTAAACAACCACCACCACAAAATAAAGCCCTAACATAATGGCTGGAGGCAAAAATGAAATCGAGGACACCAAGTCTTCAAACCAAACACCAGTATGGGAAAACTCAAACCATGCACTCTACCTTCACCACTTCGATCAACCAGGCGCGGTCCTTGTGCCGCAAGCTTTGGAGAAAGACAACTATGTTGAATAGAGACAATCCATGACCTCTGCCTTGATGATCAAGAACAAGATAGGGTTTGTCAATGGAACTCTACCTTGTCCCCAGGTCAACGATGAAGAGAAAACGCAGTGGACTCGCTGTAATATCTTGGTGAAAAGTTGGCTAGAGAACTCAATAAGCAAACAAATTCGGAAATCAGTTGTGCACTGCAAGGATGCAAAAAGTGTATGGCTCGAGTTACAAGAAAGATTTTCACAAACTAATACTGTGAATCTTTTCAACATCGAGACTGCCATTCATGAGTGTGTTCAAGGAGAGAACTCGGTGACTTCATTCTTCACCAACCTCAAGGCGCTTTGGGATGTGAAAGATGCCCTATGCTCTTCTACACCGTGCATATGTGAAGCTGCAGCCGAGGCCGCTACTTCTCTTGAGACACAGAGGACAATGAAATTTTTGATGGGTCTCAATGATGACTTTGCTACGGTGAGAAGTACCATCATTAGAATTGATCCATTGCCTACTCTAAATAAGGGATATGCTATGGTGTTGCGACAAGAAAAACAAGCAGCAATATCAGTAAATAGAGGAACACCCTCTACTGAAGCAGCGACTTTCTGCTCAAGCAAAGAGAATCGAGACACATGGAAGAAGAAGTCGAATAAGGGCGATGGCACGAAATGTGTAAATTGTGGTAGAACAAATCACACAACCAAGAATTGCAAGGCTCATCTTACATGCACCTTTTGTAATTTAAAAGGTCACACCTAAGATGAGTGCAGGAAAAGAAAAGCCGTTCTTCGTGCAGTCGGAGAGGGTTCCAGTCAGGGCGCTTGCAACCTTGTCTCAGCCAAGGATGAGAACGTGAGCCTCAGCTTCTCGAAAGAGGAATGCGATAGATTGTTCAATCTATAGCTTCTCGAAAGAGGAATGCGATATATTGTTCAATCTATTGAAGAATGCGACCACTGCCTCGGCTAATCAAGTTGGTAAAGTGAATTATGAGGAGCTCTTGGGTAAGATTATTTCACAAATTGACTCACATACAAGGATTACTGACAGTGGAGCTACTGACCACATTGTATGCAATGAAACACTACTTACCTACTCCAAACCAGCAGTGAATTACACTGTTTGATTGCCGTCTGGTCACAAAGCCACAGTTACACATGTTGGAACAATAAAATTTACATCGGATTTCACACTCCATAATGTCCTATGTGTTCCATCATTCTATCTGAACCTGATTTCTGTGAGCAAATTGGCATGTGATTCATTTTTCATCACCATATTTCTGAGACATGTTTGTGTTATACAGGACCTACGATCGGGGAAGACGATTGGGATGGGCGGTGAGAAGAATGGACTTTATTGCCTCAAGCCGAATCAGAAAGGAACATGTAGCATTGCCAATACCATCACCTTAGAATCCGACCCTATCTTGTGGCACAATAGGCTTGGTCACCCTTCTTCGAAAGTACTATCTATGTTTTCTTTTCTTTCAAACACAAGTCATGTCCACAACGACTGTTTGGTTTGCCCTTTAGCTAAATAGACTCGTCAAGTTTTTCCCTTGAGTACTAGTGAAAGTAATACGTGTTTTGATTTAATTCACATTGATATATGGGGTGGTTATCATGTTCCCTCTGTTTCAGGTTCCCAATATTTTTTCACCATTGTTGATGATTATTCAAGGGTACATGGATTTTTCTCATGAAACAAAAATACGAGGCACGATCTCTCCTCATTGATTTTCATCAATTAGTTGAAACACAATTTGGAACAAGAGTCAAAATCATTCGTAGTGACAATGGTCCTTAATTTATCATGCCTAGTTTTTATGCTTTTAAAGGAATTGAGCATCAACCATCTTGTGTCAACACTCCTTAGCAAAATGGAGTGGCAGAACGAAAACACCGCCATCTTTTAAACATGTCTCGAGCTCTTCTTTTCCAGACCAATTTGCCAAAGAAGTTTTGGGGTGATGCAATTCTTACAGCTTCTTATCTGATTAATCGCACACATACTCCACTTCTTCAAGGACAAACACCCTTTGAACGTCTTCATAGAAAATCTCCCAATTACTCTAATTTGCGAGTCTTTGGATGTCATTGTTTCATTTCTACTCATCCATCCAAACCTTCAAAGTTTGATCCACGTTCTATTGAGTGCATCTTTCTTGGTTATCCTCACGGCAAGAAAGGTTACAAGGTTTATGACTTGAAGAACAAGAAAACTCATGTTTCAAGGGATATTGTCTTCTTTGAGAATCACTTTCCATACCAATCTCAAGAGTTTGTTTCCAGCCATGACACTTTATCCATCCAGCCACCAAACACTGTCGTGTATGACACTTCTCATTCACCAATCTCTTCTCCAAACCCTAGCGCAAGCCAACCCATTATCTTAGACACTAACAACACTAATCCTCCTTCTCCTGCCACTACCTTACCTCTTACTTCCTCTGCATCACCTCCAGACGACACAAGACCT
This sequence comes from Geum urbanum, assembly GCA_946800695.1. Classification (NCBI taxonomy): domain Eukaryota; kingdom Viridiplantae; phylum Streptophyta; class Magnoliopsida; order Rosales; family Rosaceae; genus Geum; species Geum urbanum. Next base: position 50,760,489 of record OX327006.1, read on the forward strand.
AACCCTATCCCTCTCAGTCCACCTACCTCATCCCCCAACATTAGTCACAATACCGATATACCTTCCCACATCTCCACCAAAATTCCAGACACAATCTCTCTTCCCCAACAATCAAACCGGCCTACCAAAACCTCTTTCATGCTACATGGCTTTCATGTTGAGGCAGCCATTCCCTCACGCACTATTTTATCAACTTCCCCGGACGTGGTCGCCACCCAAGGTACTGCTCATTGTCTCTCTATGGTTCTCTCTTATAACCATATTTCTCCTACATATAGAGCTTTTATTTCTGCACTCACCTTGCATCGAGAACCAGCTTCTTTCTCACAGACTGTCCTTTATCCAAAATGGCGTGACGCCATGAAGAATGAAATTCAGGCTCTTCAGGCCAATCACACTTGAAGTCTTATTTTGAAACCTCCTAACAAGCATCCAATTGGGTGCAAATGGGTGTACAAGATCAAGTACAATCCTGATGGAAACGTTGAATGATATAAAGCGCGCCTTGTTGCAAAAGGATACAGTCAAATTCAGGGAATTGATTATCGAGAGACTTTTTCTCCTGTGGCCAAACTTACAACAATTCGGGTTCTTCTCAGCCTTGCATCCATTCGCGGTTGGCATCTCCATCAACTTGATGTCAATAATGCCTTTCTTAATGGTGATCTCTATGAGGATGTCTACATGCAACTTCCTCCAGGCTTTGGACGAAAGGGGGAGAACAGAGTTTGCAAACTACACAAGTCTTTATACGGTTTGCAGCAAGCCTCTCGGCAATGGTTCATTAAACTCTCCAATGCACTCAAGGCTGCTGGTTTTACACAGTCATGGTCTGATTATTCTTTATTTGTGTGACAACGACAAGGGAACTTTATAGCCTTGTTGGTCTATGTCGATGATGTGATACTAGCAGGAAACAATCTTGACGACATCAATACTGTGAAGATTTTTCTGTCAAACCGGTTCAAGCTCAAAGACATGGGAGTTCTGAAATACTTCCTCGGCATTGAGGTAGCTCGGTCAAAACAAGGTCTTGTCTTATGCCAACACAAATATGCGTTGGAAATACTAGAAGATTCGGGTTTTCTTGAAGCTAAGCCGGCAAATTGCCCTATTGAATACAACACTTCGCTCAGTAAAACAGATGGAACTTTGCTGACTGAACCAGAACTTTACAGAAGGTTAGTTGATAGACTCATATACCTCACCATTACACGTCCTGACCTTGTATATATTGTGCATGTTCTCGGCCAATTTATGGATAAACCAAGAGAGGTCCATCTTGAAGTAGCTTACAAAGTGCTTCGATATCTCAAAGCTACTCCAGGCCAAGGGTTACTACTGCCATCTAATGGTTCACCGACCTTGAAAACCTTTTGTGATGTTGATTGGGCACGGTGCAGAGATACTAGACGGACAGTGACTGACTATTGCATATTTCTCGGCAATGCACTTGTTTCATGGAAGACAAAGAAACAAGGAACGGTTTTGAGATCTAGTGCAGAGGCGGAATATCGCTCTATGGCTTCTACATGTTGTGAGGTAACATGGTTACAAGGCATTCTTAAGGATTTGAATGTTTCAAGTGCTAGTCCGACTCGGTTTTACTGTGATAACCAAGCGGCATTATACATAGCATCAAATCCGGTCTTCCATGAATGCACCAAACATATAGAAATTGATTGTCGCGTTGTTCAAGAGAAGAAACAAAGAGGACTTATCCATACCACACATATTTGAACTATTGATCAACCAGCTGATCTATTCACTAAGCCATTACATCCAAAGCAATTCATGGAACTATTGAGCAAGTTGAATGTTCTTAACATACATTCCAACTTGAGGGGGAGTATTGAAGAAAAGTATAACTCCTGATTGTTAGGCTTCCTCATGTAATTAATTTTCCAGCCAACGTTGTTTCGTATACCTGGCAGCCAATATATAAGGCAAGCTTCGTATCGATATTTTACATAATACAATTACAACACACACAAAGTTTCTTCAGAAAACACAACCACAGAACCTACCCTGATCTTATCGCGGTTGCCCCCGTAAGTCTCGTTCGTAATTTCTTCTGCATAGAATTGAATTGAAATAATCGGTTGTTTGTTGTATGAATTCTGTGTTCACATGTATCTGCTTAGGCTTTCTCTCTTCTGTAAATTAGACCAAGATGCTAGGAGAGCTTTATGATCAAATCTGCATAAATATATTAACTATTGTTGTTTGTATTGTACTATTTGGTATCCGGGATCATACTACTTTGTTTGAGTTATTTAAATTTATTTCTTTGTTTTTGTATCTGTAACTATGAATGTCCATGACACCTTTTGTTTTGTTTTATGTAAGGGTCATCATTTGGCCCGTGAGCCTCGTGGGCCGGTGGAGGCCCGCAAGCCTGTGGGCTAAAAGCCCAGCCCGGCCCGCAAAAAAGCCCGCAAAAGCCCGCCAAGGTGGTTGGTGGGCCGAACTTGGTTTAGAGATCTAAAGCTCGGCCCGGCCCACGGGCCCAGCCCGCCAAAAGCTCGTCAAGGCCCGTTAGGCCCGGCCCGTCAAAGTCCGCAATTTTTTATATATATAAGCTGATAGTAGTACATATATCATTATACCTACACTTATATATATAATATAGTGACTAGTACTATATATATTTTATATTTGTGTATGTCTATATTAATATATTATATATACATATATTGATCAAATATTGGAATTCCATATATAGTTATATTTATGTATCTATTTTACTATTAAATCATTGTTTAGAGTTTAGGATAAGTTAGGGTTTAGGTTTAAGGTAAGTTAGGGTTTAGGGGATTGAGATTTAGGGTAAGTTAAGGTTTATGAATTTTGAGGTTTAGAGTAAGTTAGATTTTAGGTTTTAGGAATTTTGAGGTTTAGAGTAAGTTAGGGTTTAGGGTTTAGGGTGTCATTGTAATTTTTTTTTATCGATTTACCTTACACAGTAAAACAGTAAATATAATAGATGGTTCAGATTAGATCTTGTAATTTTTCAATGGTGAGAGTTTAATTGAGAGTGTGTGAAATGACATCAATACCCTTCTCTTATATATTGCTTATTTTTCCATGGAGAAACTAGATAAATAAAATTTTTATGTTAATTTTTTTGACACTATGAGATAGATATGTAATTTACAAGAATGTGTGTTAAAATTTTGATCTTAAAAAATTCTTTTAGGGATGGGTAATTTACGTTTTAGTTGTAAGGGTACTACAGTCACATTTAGCGAAACCCATAGATGTAGGTCTAAATCAATTCAAGTCCAAAATTTATAAAATTTTAATGGCATGCTTAGAATATTATGAACAACCAATCTGACAGTCAGTTTTATAAAATGATGATATATGATCGATTACGTTTCACAAAGGTCTTTCAACCCATATAACCAAGGAATAAAGGTAAGAACATTAGTGTGCACATAGAGAATTCAAGCAATATAAGAATTAAAAATGTTTTAACAATAAAGAATGCCATATATAATAGTTCACCTTGTAATAAAAGACACTGTACGTAAAAATTAGCCTAATTGAAGTACGTTTGGATCCCGGTCAATACAGTTAAACAAAATTTGTGAAAACACTAAAATACACTCATCTTATTTTCCTTATTTTCCTATGGGGGGGAGTAGATAAATCAAATTTTTATGTCAATTTTTTTGACACTATGAGATAGATATGTATTCCATAAGAATATGTGTCCAAAATTTGATGTTAAAAAATTATTTTCGGGAAGGGTAATTTCCGTTTTAGTTGTAAGAGTACTACGGTCACATTTGGCGAAATACATGGATCGATGTCTAAATCAAGTCCAAAATTTATAAAATTTTAAATGCATGGTTATAATATTCTAACCAATCAATCCAACGGTCAATTTTATAAAATAATTAAACATGTCCGATTAAGTTTCACAAAGGTATTTCATTCCATATAACAAAGGAACAAACGTAAGAACATTAATATACATATGGAGAATTCAAGCAATATGAGAATTAAATTTGTTTTAATGATAAACGAGGACATGTAGAAAGGTCCATCTTATAGTGATAAACATCGTATGTAAAATTTAGACTCGTCGGAGTATGTTTAAACCCCGGTGCATGGATGAAGGTTACGTTTATTTTGAAATGTCTTAATTTTTTAATAATTAAAGCCCGATAGGTCCGGCCCGTAAAAGCCCGCAAAGGCCCGGCCCGCAAAAACCCGCTTGAATGGGCCGGGCCCGGATCCTTATATAAAAGATAAAGCCCGACCCACAAATATTAAAATGTTGTTGAGGCCCGGCCCGTGCCGGCTATACATGGGCCGGGCCGGGCCGGGCCAGACCGGGTTTTTTGCCGACCCCTAATTTTATGGTAGGTTTTGTATTTTCTGGGTTAATCGTTTATGCTAATAATAATAATAATAATAATAATAATAATAATAATAATAATGTGCGCAGTAGGTGCTCGTCATGAGCGATTGAAGGGTGCTCATAAAGCTTACTTGGCTTTAGCACGCAGACGTCCGAACCGACGCTATGTTAAACTCATCCGTACTCATGGGCTGTCGCAGTATGATTTATGACATTTTGTTTCTGTTTTTGGTTATCTGGGAAATTTTGATGGTGTTAGTGTGTTCAGGCATGGTTATTATTATTATTATGTTTTATTCTCTTTGGGATGTGTAAGTGAGTCCAATCTTTATAGAATTGCCAAGGAGTCAAAATTTATCTAAAAGTTGCATATCACTTAATTTTTAAAGGAATTGCCGCAACTTGATCTTCGTACACCTTTGATGCCAATCTGATTATCGATGGAGTTGTTCAATGTTCATCGTGTGGTATCACTTTACTGAAATTTTGCTTTTTTTTGGTCTGCTTCTTATTATTGTTAATTTGTTATTTGATGGATTTGCAATGAACAGATGGTAAATGTTCGCTTTGTTCCTTGGATGATCACACTGCATCACTGTGTCCATATTGTATTGAAATCCCTAAGAACGCTACTGTAAGCGATGGCTGTGACATAGTTTGCAGGGTTTGTAGTGGTCCGTTTTCTGGAAGCTGTTGTAATCAAGATACAGGTCGTGCTAAGCTCAAAATCTGTGGCTACTGTTGCAGTGTTGGTGAACACTCGAATTCTGAGTGCCCGAAGAAACCAACTCTAATGGAGGATGTCATGATTTGATCTCTTGGTTACTTGGCTGATTGCCTGTAAAAAAGTATCGAGACATCTCTTGGATACTTGGCCGATTGCCTGTTAAACACCATCTTTGCTGTTTTGAGGGAAGAAGTGATGTGTTATATTTTATAATAAGATATCTACCAATATGTAATGTAGGGTTTGTCTTGTGTGTGCTTTTCTCTGTTCCAACTAAGAAAAAAGTAATGGTGTTTGACTTATTGTTCTACTTCAATCTAGACTGGAAAGGGCAATTCATTTTCACTTATCAATAAAAAATGAAAAAGAAGCAACATCAGCTTTGGGAGTTTGGGTCTCTCGGCCTCTTAAAACATGCAGATCTCGAAACCATCGGTTGCTTAATTATCCTCGACCGGGTTTAAGAGCTTGGCTTTTCCTGATCTAATCTTCCTCTACTCAGCGTGGGCTCCAGAATTCCCTGATAGTAATCATCTCTGATTCGAATCTCCTCACTGTCCAAGTCGTCGACCATGTCTCTGCTTCTCTCGCAGACAACCTCGAGCCTATTATCTTTTCAAGTCAACATCTTTGTTATACTAGAAGGCAAGGCATATGGTATGAATTCTGCACCCGGGCTGGTTTCATTATTTATTTTCAATTTTGGTAGGGTGCACCTATGAATTAATACATAAGTTTGCCATGAGTTTAGTGTCATGCACTGTTTTTGGTCAAGAGTAGACCCCTTGTGTTTTCTGGATACTCACTGCAGCTAGTGCATTAGCCTGTAGACGACACCAAAGCATGGATCTTGATTTAAATGAAAAATTGGGGGGAACAATATAAATGTATCACTCGGTCTTATGGTGGATTTTAGAAAAATTCCTTGGTGAGTATTCTTTGATTTGCTTTCACTTGGTTCCAAAATCTATGAAACACTGGATAGGGCTCTTATTTACCTATATACTCGAGTTCATTTACATAATCTACCTATATACTAGTAATAGAGGATTGCAAGCATTTAGCTGAAGATCAATCAATACATGCAAACACATCAACATAGAGTGAACGACAGTTAACCACAGTAAGATTACAGTGAACAGAAACTTACCAGCAGTATTCAATTAGACGGGCATTGATGAGAGCTAGCTTTGGTTTTCTGTTCTCTTCTCCTTTGAGCACCTTAATGGGAATAGGTGCTGAATACACTGAGTTACCTCTCAAACTTAATATTTCTGCATGGCAACTTATTAGGAGACTGAGAACAAGAGACCAAGTATTTATCAATATGGCTATTGATAGGCATTGTCCTTGTCATACTGATCTGGCATCAAATGATCAAATTTGCATGCATTGCTCTTTTGCTAGAGATGTATGGAAGTTGGTTGTTCCTACTTTCAAGTTTGACAGTTGGCATGGCTGTTTTTTTTTCAATTGACTTGACACTTTGAAAAGTAACCTTGAGTTCAAACAATGTTTAAACATGTTATCTTCATTGCCTATAAATCTCTGGTATTCATAGGTTTAGCTTTGTTTCAGGAACATTTCAAAGACACCATCACATGTTGGATATGCTACTTTTGCCATGGCTGCTCAGTATGATTATGCCAGCAAGATTATGAACCTTTGAAGGTTGGGAACACACAAGAAAGGATCAGAATGGTTCTCCTACCCACTTAGTTTTGCAAGGTGAGATAGATGCTGCTGCTGCAACCTCATGTTCTGTGATTAGGAATGAGTTGGACAGCCTATTGTAGCTTCTGCCAAAAGGCTTCATAGATACGTTAGTAGCAGAAGGCAATGATTGAAATTTTATGCTTCAAGTTATGACAGTTTTTTTAATTATCAGATGTTTCCGTGCCCTTGAGCATGATGGTTTTTTTTCCTTACTACAAACTAAGCAACATAGAATTGCAGCTATTTACAGCATGCATCTGTAACAGTGCCACTAGAAATACTACGTACTTAAATTAACTCTTGGTGAATGTTTCCAATAAACATGATCATTGTTTTCAAGGTTGAGAAAATGATAATCCACATGATTAATTGAGAAAATGATAATGTTGACAAGGTAAAAAAAGATGAAACAAAAACTACACAGACACGGGTCGCAAGCTTGCAGCCTAGTTTGAAGGTGCGCACTTCCTAAATTCTAATAAGCCTATTATGATAAACTAGCTAGTCATCTTCCTCCATTTCTCCCAAAAGATTTCTTAGTACCTGAGGAGAAGGCTCATAAAATTCCACACACAAACTATCCAAAACCAGCCCATTATCAAGTTGTCTTCCCTCCAAGCACTCATGCAAGCAAAATCATCCTCAAAGTTCATGATCCAGACTACCTCATCTGTTTGCAAGGAAATAACATGAACCTCAGTGTTTGGAACCCGGTTACCAAGAGCATGTCGAAACCTAACTTGATTCTCATCATTGTATTTCAATCCTGGGCACACAACTAGAAGAGATTTGTTAAGAATCCCATCTATCAATTCCAAGTTATCAAACACCATATTCAGCACTGGCAAGGCAGTCAATCTAACGCAGTCGCGCCTATTCTTGGAGCTTGAGTTGTACGCACATGTCCGCCAGTAGATTGGTCATGTAAAGCAGCAGCAAGCAGTTCCAACTTTGCAATAGTTCGGTTATCTACAGCAAACCTTGGATTTTGATTTCGCAAGTCATACACAAAGTCCAGAGCAGACTGTCTACCACCCCCAATTGCAGCTACGTAACGTAACCATTCTCTGTGCCACAAAGAATTCCGCCAGTGCATGGAAACTGTCGAGATCTTATGGTATAAACCACTGGTTCTATTGAGTTATGCCATCCAACCATCAAGTACCTGTCCTTGCAACGCACACCATTCTCCCTCTCCCATTTATCCATACTTGCCAGCAATAGTTTGGCGGCGACATGCACTTGCATCCCAACCGGTACATAGCTAGAAACATTACCAGCCAGCAGATCATGTACCTTACCTAACATAACAAAACATCTGCTATGCTCTCCACTCATACCGACGAGAATACGATTCTGGACCAGGTAATACTTGTCAACAGCATCACTGACCATAAAAGGTTTGCGCTGTGTATCTACAGCCCTCTGATCGGTAATCAAGTGAATGGTATCCACATCAATGTAAGCCAAAACCGTCGTACCATTGATACTGAAACACACAATGAATTGGATTTTCCGATTACAAAGCTATATATATAGGGAATCTGTAATGAATCGAAATAAATAAGCTTTACGTTATATTGTAAGCTAACTACTACAAAAAGTACTGACCTTGGAGGAGTTGGAGGTGAAATGTCGTCCCTCGGCATTTTGGTGAAACTCGATCAGATGTCGGCGGCGGCTGTTGTAGAACACTAGAACGAGTGAGAGTTAGCGTTCGTTGTTACAACCCTAAATCCAAAAGGTTCAGCGGGTCGGTCGGCGTCTCAGCTAGCTTAAAACTGGGTGGGGGTGGTGGTGTTTTGCTACTGTTAATTTATTTCATTTCTTGTCAGAGAAGGGATAGTGGGGCAACGCTGCCAAGTCATCTTCACTTTGACCCACTTCCGATTCGCCACGTGTTTACAATTTGTTGTGTTTAATTACCTCAATTACACTGGTCTCAACCAAACGGCGTCGTTGGATCGTAAAAAGTAAAAAAGAGGAAAACCCCAAATACCACTCCCTCTCACTCTTTTGTGTTTCTGAGTCAGCCGAAATCTGAAGCAAGCAAAACTGAGAGAGAGAGAGAGCCTTATCAGGTATTTGGGTTCCTCTTGTTTTGTTTCTAAACTTTCATTTTTCTCTGTGCAAGTTTTGTGTTATTGGGTTTTTGGTTTGTGAATGAACGAGCTCAAAAGTTTGATGCTTTCTGGATTTGGAAAACTTTTGTTTGACTTAATCGACTTATTGATTTGTTGTAGATTCTATGCTGGTTTTCGATTTGGGTTTGAGAGAGTATTGGTGAAATGAATTGGTAGGGGGAAACTAGACTTCTTTGTGTTACTAGTTTTGCTTGATGGTTGAAAAGTTTTGATCTTTTTAGTGAAGAACAGTGTGTAGATTATGATTGGGGATTTGTTACTTATGTACTAGGTTATCAGACACAATCACTCCCCAGAATCTGTTGTAATGAACATAACCACCAACTACCTCAAGAAACCTTCCTTCTATTTATGTTTCAGCTACCCTTTTTCGCATTCTGCAATCCGACCTGTACAATCTGTATATAGCCTTGTTACATGCGTAGCCTCGTTGCAAGCATGTGCTCGCTACAAGAACCTCAGGAAAGGAAAGGTGATCCACTCCTATATGCTCACAAATGGCTTCCTTCGCTCACCTGTCGCTTTAACCAGCCTTATCAACTTGTACGCCAAGTGCAATCAAATGGATGATGCCGTGTCACTTTTCAACTATGAATCTCTAGTCCACAATGTGTTTGTGTACAATGCAGTCATTGCTGGTTTCACTGCAAATGGGTTGGCTAGACATGGATACGAGTTCTATAAAAGAATGCGGATGATTGGTATTGTGCCCGATAAGTACACGTTTCCATGTGCGATCAGAGCTTGTTGTGGGGTACTCGAGGTTAGGAAGATTTATGGCCTAGTGGTTAAACTTGGGTTGGAGTTAGATGTATATGTTGGTAGCGCTTTGGTCAATACATATTTGAAATATGGGTTAGTGGAGGAGGCACAGAAAGTGTTTGAGGAATTGCCTGCAAGTGATGTTGTGCTGTGGAACGCAATGGTTAATGGGTTGGCACAGACTGGACATTTTGATGAGGCTTTGGACGTTTTAAGGATAATGGGTATGGAAGGAGTTGTGCCGAGTAGATTTACGGTAACTGGGGTCCTTTCGATTTTTGCCATGATGAGAGATCTTGATAATGGGAGAGCAGTGCATGGGTTTTCATTGAAAATGGGGTATGACACTCATTTTGAGATTTCAAATGCATTGATCGACATGTATGGGAAATGCAATTTCACAGAAGATGCCTTGGACATTTTTGAGATGATGATTGAGAAGGATATATATTCTTGGAACTCAATTATATCAGTGCATGGACAGTGTGGTTATCATGGTGAATCTCTTAGGTTATTCAGGAGAATGTTAGGTGCTGGGATTCTGCCTGATCTTGTGAGCATCACGATAGTTATTCCAGCCTGTGCTCATCTAGCAGCATTGATGCATGGTAGAGAAATTCATGCTTACATGATTAAAAGTTGTTCGGGGAAGGATGCAAACGAAGAAGATGTTAATACTGTGCTAATGAGCAACGCATTTATGGACATGTACGTGAGATGTGGGAGCATGAGAAATGCTTATGTGGTTTTCGAAAAGATGAATAACAAGGATGCTGCATCCTGGAACATCATGATCAAGGGTTATGGCATGCACGGAAGTGGTAACAAGGCGTTAGATATGTTTTCTCGCATGTGCGAGGCACAGACTGAGGTTGATGAGGTCACGTTTGTTGGGGTTCTGTCTGCATGTAGCCATGCAGGCTTAGTGAGAGAAGGGCGTGAATTGTTGAGACAGATGAAGTCCAAATATGGTGTACTTCCGACCATTGAGCATTATACTTGTGTGGTTGACACGCTTGGTCGAGCTGGTCTTGTCGAGGAGGCTTTTGAATTGGTGCAAAACATGCCTATTCAGGCGAATTCTGTGGTGTGGAGGGCATTGTTAGCAGCATGTCGACTACATAAGAATTCAGATATTGCAAAAGTTGCAGCACAGAAGCTGATGGAACTTGACCCGGGACATTCTGGAAATTATGTGTTAGCATCCAATATATTTGTAGATATTGGTCAATATGAAGAGGTATCTGAAGTTAGACATACAATGAGACAACATAATCTCAAGAAGGAACCAGGTTGTAGCTGGACTGAGTTGAAGGATGGTCTACATGCTTTCATTAATGGTGACCGGGCCCATCCTAAAGCAAACTTAATTTATGCTGAATTGAACTCATTGACAGCTCGAATTTGTGAGCATGGATACGTGCCTCATCTGTAGAACTTGGTTTCTATTCAACTCCAGTATGGTAGTTCTCAATAGAATGTTTTGCCAGTAAGACTGATTGACTTTTCACAAGATGTAGGCAAACCCAGGAAAATGAATATCACATTGCTTTGGAGTGAAATGAGAAAAAAAGCTGGTATCTTCTAATTCTTTAGTGTTAGTTTTATATCTGTGTATCTCTTATGAGTCAAGTATCGAATGGTAGGATTGGTATTTGTATAGGTTCTTGGTGTATCATAGTGGACATCATGTTTTAATTTTTGCTTCTTTGCTTTTTATGTTTTCTTTTAACAATTTGTTTTCCTTTATGTGCATATATCTGCATCTTTTTCATTCTAGTCATTTCCTTGCATCTTTTATGTTTATTGGCATATGGGTTTGTTGCTTAGTCTGTGTTGCTTAGTCTCAAAGTGTTGGTTTCAGTTTTTTTTTTCCCCTTTTTATTCTGGTATGATCTGATACTTTGCATTGTGCATTGGTTTAAGTCTTTGAAATTTCCCTTGATCTGTTTTTTTCACTGATTGATTGCTTGCCCCCTACTTTTTTGTTTTGGCAATATCTGGCTGCAGCTCTGCCTTCTTCAGTTCTCTCTCCGCTTTCTCTTCTCATTTTGGAAGGAAGAAAAGAATTCTGACTTCCCAATCATGGACTGCAACATCACAATTACAGTGGGAATCATAAGCATGACGTTGATTTTGATTCGTCTGCTTTATATTTTGCATCGTACTGGCAAACCCCTTAAAACCAGAGGCCCAGCAGCATCACCCCGTAGTACACTCATCATGTTAGGCTCAGGTGGTCACACTGCAGAGATGCTGAACCTGTTGTCTGTACTGCAAAAAGACAGATTTTCCCCCAGGTTCTACATTGCTGCTGCTACGGACAATATGAGTCTCCAGAAAGCTCGCTTGCTCGAAGAGACGGAGGCTAAGATGGATGAGACTTCACACTCACAGTTCATAAAGATCTATCGAAGTAGGGAAGTGGGTCAATCTTACATAACCTCTGTATTAACAACTTTGATTGCTATGGTTCATGCGCTTTGGCTAATGCTGAGAATCAGACCTCAAGTGGTAATTTTTTTCTCTATATATTTCTATTTATTTGCATTTCAACAATGTCTTAAATCAATAATTCATTAATATCGGAATCACAGATTCTCTGCAATGGGCCTGGGACATGTGTTCCACTTTGTGTAATTGCATTCTTATTCAAGGTTTGTATCTCTATCTCTTTCTCTAGGTTGGCTGCTGCTTGATTTTTTGTTTTTATTTTTTTTTCTTGTGATCTATTCAGAGTGTTGATTCTTAGTTCACATCATGCAGGTTATGGGGATTCGATGGTCATCTATTTTCTATGTTGAGAGCATAGCAAGAGTACAGAGGCTCTCCCTAAGTGGCTTGCTTCTCTACAAATTACGGATAGCTGATCAGTTCTTCGTCCAATGGCCACAGCTGCAGAGGAAATATCCCCGAGCTCACTATGTTGGTTGTCTCATGTAGTCTGTTTAATAGCTGCTAACCACCGAAAGTCTGCACCCCTCAAGTTTACTCCTACAAGTTATCAACTCAACCTCATACTGAAGAAAATTGTGTCATTCCACAGCTGACAATTGGGTCAGAACTGGTCAAGTATTGTAATACGGATTCATATATATGGTAATTTGACTAATTTCACAGTGATGCCATTTAATTTGTTAAAACTAGGCATTTGTGATCTTGTTTTAAGATGTTTTGGTATGATGTAGAGAAAAGAAAAGACTGAAATCATAGTCAATTATATATACATCTTTGAACACCCTTCTGACTTCAACTGGAAGAAGAAAACTATTGCTAGAACTGGAACAAATGGCCACCACTTAACATCTATGGACTAAGAAAGTGTTCCATCTGCAGCTTCTTTTACTTGTATGAGCTATAGTTGGATTACGATTTACGAATGAATTGTAGGTGCACGCAGCGTCATCAAGGGAACCAGTTTATCGATCAGTTCAAGCATAATATATCATGGGAAAAAGGTGTTTCCAAGGCCATGGATCAACCAGTTTCCATCCATAAAAAGCTAGATATGACTTGAAACGTGTTTGAAGTTGAAAATGAGATGTTTATAAGAAGCATCAGAAGTAGTCAACTTGTAAGTAAGTGGAAACCTTGTAAATCACATGCATCAATACATATAGATAGCTAATTACTAATCAAGTAAATCAACCAATCATGTTTTGCAGAGGCGAATATTCAGCCTTTTCATCATTGGCTTCTTTCTTCTCAGCCTTCAACTTACGATCGTCGAGTTAGTGCTGATAAACATATGAAATGAATCCCCCGAATACCAAAACCATGGACATTGCCTTTATCCCATCCATTTTGTCATGGAAGAAAATCACAGCTAGAACTTGAACAATAGGCAAACCTACAGGACTCACAGAATTTGAGAAGAGGGATGATGCCTTAAATACTAATCCCACTTTTCCAATTGAAAAAAGCTGTCACACTATAGCTGTCCATGTTAAGTTCATAATATAGGACATCTTCTCTGAGGACCTGATCCCGATTTAGTTGCCTAAATCAGGATTAGGCCTTAATGATCATTAGAACCTAAGCATACTAGTCCAAAAGAAAACCGAAGGAAAATTCAATAATCCAAAAATAATAAATTAAAGAGACTAAATTTCAGAAACAACTCTTAACAACAGAATTTAAAACCATTTATGACACAAAAGCTGCTAGACTCTCTACACTATCCACGCTAACTAAGTTTCTAACTAGTAGGATCAACCCTGGATCCTACGGCGGATACTGTTATGCCTTGATCTATGTGTGCGCCCGATCTCAACTGAGACTCTGCAACCTGGGCATTTGAAACCAAAGAGCCTAGGGAAAGACGTGTAAAACAGGAAAATCGTTAGAGTGAGTGGACGAAAATAAATGTTTGTAAGAAATCGTAAACGTATGTTTATGCCTTTCACCATAACAATACAAACTTATAATGAAAGAATAACGAGTCTAGTAAAAATATAAAATCATAAGTGTGCGGAGGCTATGATTAGAGCATAAATCCTCTAGTCATCATAAATGTAATCGTAGCCAGCTCAGGTGCGTGTGGTGACCTGTTCGGTGCCACTCGAGGATCAGTCAAGTGGATGCATCGATGCACAACATAAACACAACATGTGGAAAACGTAAAATCATATCATAGAGCCTTCGTGCATGATATATATCCATAAGTCATAACATAAAGCTTTACGAAAATAAATTCATAAACATATTCTTGGACTTGCACAATCAGTGAAAATCAAATTTGTCCACTCACTTGGCTAGCTGAATCATAATTAGTCTATTACCAAACTCATAGATCTTAGCTGACGTTCCTAAGACAAAACGAGAGCCTAATCTTAATTAATGACATATGCTACGAGCATACGACTAAAGTGAGAAAGGAAATCGAGATAAAACGTTCATCGGTAACTCACATTTATTTTATGATAATCGCGAGCCGATACCCAAATTTCTCGCATCGGCAAACCCCGAAATTGGTCTTAATCATCATGCCTTGCAACAGAACTTGGCCAAAGATGAGCCTCGACTCGACACACGTCGCATGATAGCATAAAAGTGTCGAGTAGGCCAGAATCCTGAAAATAGCCGAAACATTACTAAAATTGTTGAATCACACAAAACTAAGAAAACTTCAATCAGAAAATGGGGTTAGGAACCTCCCGGTAGAAAGTCAGTTTACTGGTCACCGGAGCTCTGTCATGCACGCCCACGCGCCGCCACAGCCGGTGGCCATGCGCTGTCAGAAACCGGCCTGCTTCGATGCCTGCAATCCATACATCATTTCAAAGCTCTCATCACGCCGAACAACTTTCACAACTGAGCCCAAGTCTAAATCAAACCGGAAGGGGTCGAAATATACCTCGAAATTCGGTGAGTTTTGCCGTCTGAGTTTCACTGACATCGTGCGGCCACAATGCGACCCCTAACTTGTCGTCTTCGACTCCTGGAATGGTGGGGAGTAAAACCCCCTAAGTCTCGGCAACCAATGTCGACCAGATACTCGCCTCCAGCGACGAGAGAAACCCGGAAACTTCTACGGCTCGATTCCTCTCCAAGACGCGATGCATGTCAGGTTTGGGGGTGCGGGAAGATCTAGGAGAGAGAGAGCATTCCGTTTGAGGCGGTGCGGTGAGCTGAGGTGGCCGGTCTGAGAGAATCCGACCGGGTCAGCAATCCGGGTCGAAGCCGCTGTCAGGTTGTGAAATTAACCAGGTCGAGAGAATGAGTTCTTTTGAATTTATATCCTAGGTTAAAAATAAATCAACGGTCCAAATTAATCTACCATCAGATCTGACGGCCCAAAATAATTCACCAATAATTGATTTTCTAATTTAATTTTCTACTTCCTAAACTTCAAAAATTCATAACTAATTGCTCGGACCTCCGAAAAATAAAACAAAAATATGCACGAACTCGCAATAAAATTTTCTACAACTTCTGTAAAGAAAACAAGTCCAAATTTATATTTAATAAAAATTTAATTTTTTAATCACAACGAACCTTGATAAACATAACGTATAATGTATATCTCATTAATTAACACAACTAATGATAATTAACTCACTAAGAAAGATCCGGTTGTTACACCTTCCCTAACTCAAACCCTCCATCTCTCTCTTTATATCCTTCCACTCGCTCTCCACTAGCAAAAAGTCCCACCAAGATCACAAGGGTTGCAAACAATGATTGATACAGTATCATATTCGTGATGACTCTAAAAGTTTCTTTCTTTATAAGCTTTACGAAGACTAGCTGCGTCAGAGAAAGTGTCAATGGCATATCCAGCAGATGCCCCAACAGTGCAGAAAAACCCTATCACGTACTTCCCTTTTGATACTTTTTTTGAGTCTCCAGAGTCCTCGATCATCTCCTAGTAGAACTAGGAGGGTAGACGAGATGGTCAGGACAACTAAGGAGTTGACAATATAGGGAGTGAACTTCTGTGAGTTGAGGAAGAAGGAGAAAAGCGCGTTGAAGGCCAGCTGAGATGCACATATGAGGGAGTAAGTAGATACAGGAATGTAAGATAATCCTACTGAATACAAGTAGCAGTCTGCTGCAATCAGAACTCCAAGAGGCATAAATTGATGCAAGGACTAATGTAGACGGTGGCTTTGATTCGAGCTTGGAAGTACTATTTGTGGTTGGACAGTTTTTATGCAATGCTGGAATGAAATAGAAGGGAAGGAGGATAGGAAAGCCACAAAGTTGAACTAGGGTTGCAAGCATGTTGCTTTTGCCTCCTTTGTCATAGTACTGTCTTCCCAAAAGTGTTGCAATTGCTTGGCCAGCAAGGACAAAGAATGTATAAATCGACATTCTAAGCCACCAGTTAAAACCTCTACGCGGCAGCATTTGATGCGGTGCATGAGGAACATCCGGTGCAGAGTTTCCTTCTTTTACTTCCTGCTGAACTGATGATACAAATATGCAAGGATCAATGCAAGAACTTAAGCTATAGTCATATATGGAAAATGAAGATGTCAGTATCTGATTGAGGCCAAACTCAAAAACAAAAGTGGAATTAAAACTTTTCTGCCGAAAAACCTTCGTTTTTTTTGGACTGAGCCGCAAAACCTTGAGTATGTCAAAGAAGGCAATTAATGATACTTCGTAGTGGTTTCTTTACTGTACTAGTTGTGCATCAACCTCATTTGTATAGCTTCAAAATGATTCTGACTTTGTGAATATATATATATATATAGTAACGATGAAGCTGGGATTTTTTTAGACTTCTGCATCCACCCTGAACTATAATATTATCTTAGGGTGGTTGAGAAATCAGTGTGATAAACTGTGATATCCACACCCTGAACTATAACATCCCGCTGGACAATCATAACTCTGTGGTGGTTGAGAAATCAGTGTGGGAGGCGATCTGGAACAGTAAGACTCTCCCAAAGGTAAAATGTTTCCTGTGGAAGTGTCTGACTAATGCCACAACTTGTGCCACAAACCTGTGTCGCAAGAAATTGGGAATTAATCCGATTTGTAGACTGTTTGATTCGGAGGAGGAATCCATGGAGCGTATTCTACTACTGTGTCCTTGGGTGGAGATGGTATGGTTTGGTTCCCCTATTGGATTGAAGATCTGCAAACAAAGAATTACCACCATCGGGGTGTGGATATCACAGTTTTTGAGTGGCCCTGATATGAAGGAGAAGAGTGAAGCTTTTGTATTGATTAGCCTTCTTTGTTGGTGTACATATACCTGGCTAAACCGTCTCTAAGTACTTAACGACTTAAGTACAAATTATAAATATGTCTCTCCACCACCATGACAGGAACCACCGCCAGGAAGGCTCCAACCCCGATGACCAACATTACGCGAGACTCGATCAGGAAGCGCTCACGCGCCAAATAAAAGACCAGTCGAACAACACCTCAGCAAAAGAGTATGCACACCAGTCCCACATCGAAAATAGAATAGGAGCCCGAGCTCCAACCACCAATATATATCGGTCAACTCAGTATTAAATGATACGCATTCAATACTCAATCATGCCGTTACTCTATATAACTTGTATATCGTTTCTGACTTAGGCATCGGAGGGTTGAAGGCGAGTCATCCCCGTCTCTCCTCAACCGTTGTTAATCTTAACAGCGACAACGAGTTAGATTTGGAGGAAAGCAAAGAGCGATATTGAAAGCAGTTTGATATCGATACCCCAACACTGATCTTTCAGTAAGCAACACCGATACACAATCTTGTTCAATATCCGTTATCTATATCGGTAACGGGTATTAACAGTTGGGAAATTTGGAAGCCCAGATGCTCCTACCTGTTTCGGAATGTGACCCCATCTCCAAGGATGACCATTACTCGAGCTGTGAACCTATTCAACGAAGTTAACAGAGTCCATGTGATCCACCGCGGTTTGCATAGCAGTGTGGCGGACAACAAGTTAGTTGAGCAGCATTGGAAGAAACCAGCTTCTGGATTTTACAAACTCAACTGTGATGCCAGATGGGATGAGAGCAGTCGGGAAGCAGTGGCTGGAGTGATTATCAGAGATGTGACTGGGTTGTGCTTGACTTACTACACTGATGCTGTTAGGGCAAGCTCTATTTTGGAGGGGGAGGCTTGTGCAATAATAGTTGGTTTGGAGCTAGCCAAAGAGCTTGGTCTAGAAGTGGAATCAGATGCCAAAGTGGTGATTGATATGATAGTGAGCTGCTTTTCATTGTGTGACTGGAAACTGTTCACTGTGGTCTCAGACATCAAAAAGTATGGCAAGTATTTTGAAAAGGTTAGCTGGAAGTGGATTCCACGAGAAGCGAACAAAGCAGCGGATCTTGTTGCCTCGCTTGATGTTGGGAGGGTGAAGCTAAACAGTGCGGCCTCACGGCCATCACCGTCCCTTGTTCGTGTGTTAAGGAACGATGGCTGTCCTTGCCCTCCGGTGGAGTGATAGGGTTTTTGCGTTAACGTGCATCATTAGCGTTAGCGTGGTTTGGTTTTGTTTATCTTCCCGCTTTTTCTCCTTCCCTGCTCGGGTTAGGATAAGCTGGGTCAAGATAGTTATCTCCTGGTTTTCTCTGTAGCATTCAGACAAGCTGTTTTGGTTTGTTCTCGGGCCACTGGCCTTTCTTAATATATTGATCCTTTCACCAAAAAAAAAAAAAAATTATCTTATACATGATCGATTCAGCAACTCTATCAGAAGAATCAAGAAACAAAGTGACTTGCAAGATCCTGAGAGCTAGACAACTAGTTTGATTGGCATATACATATATAAGTTGCTAAATATTGATTGTAGACTCCCTGCAGTATAAGACTATAATTAAGGCCAGTAAGAGATGAACAACAAGTTTACATACATACCCATAGTGCTGGAGAGTTGCAGTTCTTGAGCTTCTGCCATGTCAAAGCGCTTCAGAAACTCGATCTCAAATGATTTGAGAGAGAGATCAGTGTTATGGTCTAATACGGAATGCAAGTAAGAAACACAGTGGGTGATGATATTTAATATTGGGTACATATATAATTGGGTTATGTAAGAGTAGACCAGCACCTCTGGAGTAGATGATTGGATACATATTGGTGTGTTACAGACTTACAGTCGTATCAGAGTCTTCGATGGCTGCTTCTATATTGTTGTTACTTTCAAAGTCATTTATGAATAAGATTTGAACATTATGCTTCTGTTTGATAATAATTGTTGTCCGTTACTTTCAGAGTCATCATCTATGAATAAGATTTTTGGACATTATGTATGACACACAGAGGATCCAACCTCTTAGAAGACGGCTGGTGAGATCATTAAATTTAGTAGATAACTATTGCCTCCTTTTCTGGAAATGCTCATATCAGCTGGTCAGCTCTTTCATGATTTTACGTACATTGACACCCGGCCGGTGCTTGTTTCTACAGAAGCAAGTACGAGCAGACTTCTTTCTCCTCGTCCGAACGCTCTGGCTGTTCGGATGGTCGGACGCTCTTTTCTCTCTTCGGGCGTACGGGCTCTCTTTTCCGACGGTCGACTCTTCTTTCGGGCACTTCCTCTTCTCTCGGGTGATCGGGTGTGCGTATTCGCGTGCGGCTGTTAGAAGAATACAATAACAAACAGGCGGTCAGGGGTCGAGACGGGGTGGCCCGTCTTCAACGCTCCGATGCCTAAGTCAGATGATGTATTGGATATAACAGTCAAGCGAACGTGCGTATGAATAGTGTTCGGGTGGAGTGAATTCGTCAAGATGGAACGAATGGGATGATCTTACATGTAATAAATACCTTATATATATAGGTGGTTGAGTTTGGGGCTCACTTGTGTTCTTCGATGTGGGACTGGTGCACTTGCTGGTGTGTGATCCGCTCATTCGGGCGTGCGCCCCACGGGCGCGTGTGCGCTCGGATGAGGTCGGTCTGGTGAGTGAAGTTGAAGCCTCCTTGGTGGTCTTTGGGGTGGTCTGGTAGGTGTTGATTACCTGCTTAAGCGGATAAGTATATTAATCGGACAACTCATGCTATACAAACAAGTCCCCAAGTTAAAGAGAACTTTCTTGACTGGGGAGTTGAAAAAGGGTTCGTGCGATTAAACCAGATACTTATCCGTTTAAGCAGTGGTGCATGATCCTGTAACCCCCAAGTCCCCTAACTCTCCGGTCAAGGAAGGGCTCGCGTGACGGAGTGGGACCTACGTGTTCGAGCGTGTACCTGTTCGTGCGTTCGTGTACCTGTGGGCCCGGCCTCTAAACAAGACTTGCTATTTTGGAGCCGCGCGCCCGGATGAAGTCGGTCTTGTAAACATGAATAAGTACAACAGATATATAGGTATGCAAGTGTGAATGTATGGTATGATGCATGAATGTATGGTATGATGCGTGAATGTATGCAAATGCTAGTCGTAATGCCAGCGTTGGGGTGACACTGCGTACGTCGCACGTCAACGGGGATGCCGTCGCGTACGCTGTAGCGTCAACGGTGCGATCAGGACTGCGACGTACAATGTGGCAGCGCGCACGAACGCGTACCCGTGCCGCCCTTCGCATTTAGCGCGCGCAGAGGCCTCTGCCGCCTAAATCGGGAAGATTTCGCGCCCGGAGAGGACGGACCCCACACCCGGTAACGCTCATCGGTCTCGGACCGTTCAAGGAGAGGACGGACCCCACACTCCTGCCGGTTCTGAGTCGGCGAGTCGATCGTTAACGTTACGCCCACGGAGGGGAAGAACCCCACGCCCGTGCCGCCCATCGAGCTTGCCGCGCAGAGAGGGGGCGGACCCCATGCCTCTGGCTCCACAGCCGGCTTGTATTTGCGCGGACGGAGAGGACGGACCCCACACCCGCCGCTTATCAGTGGCAGAGCCTGCAGAGGGAGGACGGACCCCACGCCCCTGCTAAGACTGAGTTGGCTCACGGAGGGGAAGAACCCCACGCCCGTGCCGCCTAACGAGCTTAGCGCGCCCAGAGAGGGGACGGACCCCATGCCTCTGCTACTGTACTTGCGCCAACGAAGAGGACGGACCCCACACCCGTCGCTTATCGGTCTCAGAGCCTGCAAGGGGAGGATGGACCCCATGCCTGTTTCACTATAGGCGACCTGTATTTTTGCATACGGAGAGGACGGACCCCACACCCGTCGCCCATCAGTCTCAGCGCCTGCAGGGGGGGCGGACCCCACACCCCTGCCAGGACTGAGTTGGTGCGTCGATCGTTAACGTTGCGCACACGGAGGGGAAGAGCCCCACGCCCGTGTCGCCCATCGATTTTAGCGCGCCATGCCTGTTGCCGCCTAAACCGGCTTGCCATTTCTTACCGGTGTGCGCAAGGGGGGAGGTGCTCTACGCCCGTGGTGGTGTTACCTTGTTCGGACGTGCGCGGGTGATCGGCGTTCACTGGTCGTGCGGGTGGTGTGTGAGTTTTGTTCGACTGGCGGGAGATGTGGCGTGGTGTGCCTTGCCTTGGATCTGGTGGTGCGCTGACGAGATGTTTATAGGTGACACTCTTTTTGACTGCTCCTTGGGAACCGTTGTGTAATACATGCGAGCCGTCGTTTTTAATGCTGGTGTCATGATAACTGCGTGGAGCTCAGACGTCAGGCGCGTGGGCGCGTGGGGGTGGTGCATGAGCGCCACATGTTGAGCCGTGGGAGACCGTGCTAGTTGTTTGAATTCAAGGCGGGAAGCTGAAAAGTTGTCGCGGTTACCAAGGAGGGTTAGTAAACCGCCCCGTGCCACGTGTTGCAATCCGACGGTGGACACACGAGAATGGACGGCTGGCGTTCATTGGCTTACGTCGTGCGATCAGTATAAAGAGGGGTGTGGTGTCGTCTTCCTCCATCACCTTCATACGATTTGTCGAAACTCTGCCGGAATCGCTCTGCAATCTGTTCACCGTTTCTTCGTTCGTGCTTTCTTGCCGGAATACGTGCTCGACGTTCAACCTTTCTGCCGTCAAAGACCGAATTTGGTGAGGCTCTCATCCCGTTTCTGGTGTTTTCCGTTTTGGTTCGTGTTTGGTTGTTTCTGGGGTTTTTTGGTTTTTTCTGGATTTTGCATCTCAAGAACAAGGCGTGTTCTTGAGGTGTGCCATGCTTGATTTTGTTTGGGGTAGGAATTTTGTGTTTTTGGTGTTTCTGGTAGTTTTCCCCCCTACTCTCTTTTGCCAAGTGTTGCCTCTCCGCCCGTGCTGCCAATGTATCCTGGCGCTCCTCCAAATCTGCCTTGGCCGGTGTGGGCCCACACGGACCCGAACGTTGGTGGTGTTCAAGATCCTCCGTTCGAGCGGGCTGGGCACCGCACACGGGCGGAATGCCTCCATTTCTTCCGTCTGCGACACTCCACCCCGTCAGGTTAAGTCCCCCAGTCCTTCCGTACGTTCGATACAAACGAGTACCCGCTGGGCGCACGCGTGCCGCCAGGTCGCCTGGGCTGTTCGTAGTTTGCTACCAGAAATAGGGATAGGATAATTTTACGAAGTGTTGTACCTGTTTGCTAACCTTTCGTCTGTGTGCTCTGTAGGTAAGATGACGAAGTCCACGGCGACAAACAAGGATGACGTGCTCAAGCGGCGCCTGCTCGCACTGCGGGATGCTGCCGCGAAAGCCCGCAAGGTGGCGGATGACGGTCGTGGCATACTCGTCCCGGGGGACAGTACCCAGCCCAAGACCCCTGTCGCAAACGTGGCTGATCCTGCTCCGCCCATTCGAGGGCCACAAGCGGATGCTGCCCGCCCGCCACCGGGTGATGCTACTGGATTCAAGGCCCAGGCCCGGGCAAAGCGCGGGCAGCAGCAGTCCGAGCGAGATGATGTCGGGGACAGGCGGGAGGCCGCCCATGCGCCTCAGTCGGCCAGTCGTGCGCCCGTCGCGCCCCTGTCTTCGGATCGACCTTCAAGTCCTCCACAATACTCTTGCTCTCCAAATCCCTCGCTTCCGTCTTCCGGTCCTCCACAATTTCTTGAGCAGGGGGAGGGTGAGGAGCGTGCGCAGAAACGCCCCCGGACTGAAGATTCCCCTCCCGGCCCTGCTCCTGAGATGAATGTTGATGTTGTGGACGCCTTGCCCCGTGCGCTGGTGGATGGCGTTGCCTCTCTGGGGTCCCTGCTGCAGCCGCTGGAGAATGCTGCCCCCGACGGGCTGGATGTGGTTTTCGTTGAGTGCACCCGCCTGTTGCATCAGGTCTTCCGTGTCCGCTCGCGGGAGAATCTGGAACTGGCGCGCGTCCGGGCCGAGGGGGCGAAGCAGCGGAGGGTGACGGACAGGGTCGCGGCGTAGCTCGAGTAGGCCAACAAATTGGTCCATCGGTACACCACTCGTGCGGATGAGGCAACCGCCCGGTCTATCGAAGCTGCCGCCCGTGAAGCTGTGGTGATTGCTGAGCGGGACAGGGCCGTGGCCGAGGTGAAGCGGGTGCGCGTCGAGCTGAAGCGCGTCCGTGCTGAAGCAGCCGCCCGGGAGGCGCTCTCAGAGTCCCGGCTGAGGGAGGCTGATCGCGTTGCTCGCATGGATGCTGTGGCGACGTTCAAGGAGTCTGACGAGCTCCGCGAACTGGTCAGAGCGGAAGTGGATGAGCAGGTGGCTGCGTTCCAGGCAGCGGTGAGTCCTTTCTTGAAGATGGAGGAGTACCAAGCGTTCGTGGAGGCTAAAATTGAGAGACGGGCGGGCGCTCAGGTTCCTGCGTATGAGAGAGAGGTGGGGCCCTCTGGGGAACCTGCTAGGGCGGAGCTGGAGCCGGTGATCAGGCAGATGGATCCGGGCGAGCAGGTGGAAGCTGTTGTGGTAGCGTCGTCGGAGGAGGCTGAGGAGTTGGATGTTGACACAGGGGCGTAGTTTAGGGTGTTTCTTCTTCTTCTTTGTAATGGGATAGATTTTTGTAGTCGGGCCTTGTGCCTTCCATTAATGAAGTACTTTCCGTACGTGTGCCTTGTCTGAAGTTTTTTTTTTTGGCATCTATTGAATGACTCGCGCGAGCGTGTGCCCATCCCTTTGCTTTGAATGGAATTTTAACCGTTACATTCACGTGCGCAGCCTATCCCCCCGAGTACTAAGCGGGCGGGGTAAGGACGAACGGGCGCGCTAACATAAACTAATGGAAAGAGTACAACAAAAGTATAATACAAAATTTTAATGACAGTACTTCCATGGTACCCGTAGTCGTTGACCCTGCATATCTCGGAGGTAACAAAGTGCTGGCGCTTCCCTCCATGGATGGGGTGTCTTCATCCCTTGCCGGATTGCCCCCAGTCCCCCAGTTGGATTGGTCGGGCCCGGGTGCGCTGGCTGAACGATCGGGCGATCCCCGTTTGCTCGCTCCTTCGTGGAGATGCATCATGTCTCCTCGCTCTTCCAGCAGATTATTGCTGATACGTAGCCCTTCACCGTTCATGTGTGGATCGTACCCCTTGATCCGTGGGCTCTGATGGGTGACCTCTAGGGGTAACATAGCTTCCTTTCCGAATGTCAGGCTGAACGGAGTTTCGCCCGTGGCACTGTTAGCTCGTCGCGTGGATCGCCCGGTCTCCGTTCCTGGCGTAGGTTCCAAGGTGAGAACCTCCTGCCTGCCCCGGGGTTTTGTGGCTTCTTCGTGATTGTATCCCCGAACGTACCCGATTCCACGCTCCGTTGGGAATCGTCCCAAGAGTAGGTGCCCTGCGATGATCATCTTCAGTTTGCTGATCCCCGGCCTCCCGAGTATGGCGTTGTACGGGGAGGGGGTGTCCATGACCATGAAGTCCGTCTGAATCTCACTGTGCGGGGAGTCGGGCGCACCGATCCCGACCCGAATATTGTCGCTCCCAATCGGATACGACGTTTCGCCCGTGAAGCTGGCTACGCACTCGCGATCCTGCGCCATCTTGCTGGCGGGTCCACCGAGCGCCGTGTATGCGTCAAAGTAGATCACGTTCACGGACGCTCCATTGTCGATCAGCACCCTCTTCACGAGGAAACGATCGATGATCGCGTCGATCACGAACGGTAGGGTGCTGTTCTTCGGGTTTCTCTCATCGTCTTCCGTCATGAAGCAGATGGCGGCGCCTCCCTTCTTCCTGTTTTCTGCGTTCGTCTCGCCCCGATCGTCAGCACCTCCTGGCTCGGGCGATCGGGCGATGAGGTGCCCTCCTTGCGCTTGCCCCCGGATATCGTACTGATAGTCCCAAGGGTTCCAATGTTCGCCTCGAGCTGTTGTCCTTCCGCCCTGGGAGGGGTTTTCCGCTCGTCCTTCAAGTCTTCAAGGGCCTTTTTCAGCATAATGCAGCTGTTGGTACGGTGGGTGGCGGCGTTGTGGAATTCGCACCAGACATCCAGGAATTGGCCGGTCGGAGCCATTGTTTTCGTCATGTTGTTTGGTGGCGGTATTCGGTGTCGATGTAGGCGGAGTAGGTGCTCGTTGGACTGGTGGTCGACCGCACAGACCTCTTGTCCCGCCGGTCGGTATTGTGGCGCTGGCGGTAGACGGGCTCCCTGTTGCGCTTGTCCCCGCGCCTGGTTGTAGCTGTTGCCCTGATGACTGCGGAAGAAAGGCCTCTGGTAATTCTGCCTTTGCGCGTCCCGGTTCCTCTTATAGCCCCCGGTTGGCCTTTCGTCGTCCGCCAGCTGTCGTGGTTGGGCGCTTGTCGCCTCTGGTCTGCTGGAACTGGGTTCGGAGGTGGACCCGTACACTCGCATCTCTACGAGCGCCTTTTGCACAATCAGGTCCATGATCTCGTCGTAGTTGAGATGTTCCTTCCTTACCAGCTTCTCTACGAACGGGGTGGCGAGCAAATTATCCATCAGGGCTACCTTGGCCACCCGTTTGTCGAGGTCCCCGCACGTACTTGCGAGCGTTCTCCACCGATTGATGTAGCTCAACAGGCTCTCGTCCATCCCCTGGCGGACCTTGAGGAGGATACCCGTGGTGTTGTACTTGCCCTGGAGCCGATAGCGCTTCTGGAAATTCTCCGCCAGTTCGAGGAACGAATATATGGAGCCTGGCGGGATCTCGTAGAACCAGCTCCGCGCTTCTTCCGCCAGCGTTTCCTGAAACAGGAAACACAAGGTTGGGTCCGAATATCTGGTTCCGTCCGTGGTGGATCGAAACTCGTCCACGTGCGCACGTGGATCTCCGCTCCCGTCGAACCGAGCTATCTTCGTTGTCTTTGCATGGGGGTCCCTTCCCCCCTCCAATATATGTGCCGAGAATGGGCTGACCCGGGGGGCGAACGTCCCACCCTGACCGGCCAGCTTGTCCTTGCGCAAGCGCGCGACCTCTTCCGCTAGTTCCTCCATCCTCTGAAGGATCAGTGCGTTGTTCGTCAGGGGCGCCGATTCCTCCACCGGTGAGGGCGCTCGGGCCGCCCGGGCGCTGGTCCCGCCGAACGGATGTTGCCCTTCGCTGGTGGTCTCCTGGGTCCCCTCGTGCTGCCCCAGCTGCTGGTTGACGAGTGCGTCCAATCGCTCCTCCAACCTCTGACGGATTTGGCGCTCCTCTGCTCTCTCAAGCGCCGCATCCCGTAACTCCTGGACCAGGCTGTCGACGCGCTCCTCGCCATCGTTCCTGTCGGTTGCTAATACATACCGCCCCTGTGAGTCTGGCAACGTTTCCCCGTCGGGTGTGTCGCTGTCGTTAGTCACCGGGTTGAGCATGTGGACCTTTGGTTTTTGTGGTGTTTATACGAGGTTTACAATTTGTAAGCTTCCCACAGACGGTGCCAACTGTTTCTACCGAATTACGCGCGAGGACGTAATCTGGCAGAAGCAAGTACGAGCAGACTTCCTTCTCCTCGTCCGAACGCTCGGGCTGTTCGGATGGTCGGACGCTCTTTTCTCTCTTCGGGCGTACGGGCTCTCTCTTCCGACGGTCGACTCTTCCTTCGGGCGCGTCCTCTTCTCTCGGGTGATCGGGTGTGCGTATTCGCGTGCGTGCGGCTGTTAGAAGAATACAACAACAAACAGGCGGTCAGGGGTCGAGACGGGGTGGCCCGCCTTCAACGCTCTAATGCCTAAGTCAGATGATGTATTGGATATAACAGTCAAGCGAACGTGCGTATGAATAGTGTTCGGGTGGAGTGAATTCGTCAAGATGGAACGAATGGGATGATCTTATCTGTAATAAATACCTTACATATATAGGTGGTTGAGTTTGGGGCTCACTTGTGTTCTTCGATGTGGGACTGGTGCACTTGCTGGTGTGTGATCCGCTCATTCGGGCGTGCGCCCCACGGGCGCGTGTGCGCTCGAATAAGGTCGGTCTGGTGAGTGAAGTTGAAGCCTCCTTGGTGGTCTTTGGGGTGGTCTGGTAAGTGTTGATTACCTGCTTAAGCGGATAAGTATATTAATCGGACAACTCATGCTATACAAACAGTGCCCATTTTAGGCATTCGAAAAATCAGAAAATTTACTAGTTATTGGTATAGTGATATTCATTATTATGCAATGATTTGCACGGTGACGCCATTTCCACGTACATTTAGCCTATTCAATCATTGAGATTTCGGACACAGCTTGCTCAGAAATTTAATGCAGTGAATAGGAAGTGTGCTGGAACATTGGTTTCTTACGTACCAAAATTTTGTTTCAAGCAATGCCTGCATGTATCACTGACTAGCTGATGTGAATTACCGAGTTAGTTCTAGCTACAACGATACAGAATAACAGAAGTAATTGCGTGTAGGAAAAGCATGATGCATTGCACTGATATTGTAAACCAAGAAAGCAACTAAGCGATCGACGGAAGGATAAGGGATCTATCCATTTTTACCTGCAACGTAACTCCAACGAAGTAATTCTGCACTGTAATAATTAACAACCCCGGCTGGCCCAAACAAACCAATTGATCATGCACACTTTCTTCCCCAAACATTGGAGCCTTTCCGTAGAACATTATGCGGTTCATAAAACATTTCGATGGCTTTTGAGTTCTGCGACTAGAAATTAAGCCAAAGAAAGGAAAATCGGAATATATAATCGAGAAAATTTTAGCAACAGTATATTAAATATAGGTTATTCATCACTCATGTACTTCAATTTTCGAAACTATTAGATGTGTACCTCAATTTTGTAAACTTATACAAGAACAATACATGCCATCAATTTTGGAGTTAACTTTTTATAAGGCGTTACTTTTGAGAGTAAAATAGTCTAATCAATTCTTGACACCAAAACACTACATTCGTATTTAATTTTCTTCAAAATGTAGACAACTCATCTTTTTCTCCTCCAGAAATTAAATATTTCATATATTTCTCTCTATAGAACCAAAATACCTAAAATTTAAAAATAGGTGAACTAAAAAATAATTTAAAATTTTTTGGAGTGGTCGAATTTTTAATTTTTATATTTTGAACTAAAATTAAGTTATAATATACTTTCTTTTTTTTAATTTTGGTGGGTTGTGACTCATCATAATCCAAGTGTAGCTCCTTCTTTGCATATGACAAATGTCATACTTGTTAATTACTATTTATCTTTTAAATCCATGATTGTTAATTTTCTCTCATTCTTATGACATTAAAATGTAACCTACTATGACATGAAAATGCAACCTAAATAAATATGGTAAACAACATACATTACAACAATCTCATGTTTGGCATGCACCAATTAATGTTTTGAACACATACAATTGAATAAATAAACATTATAAGATGATTTCACGACTTGACTATCAATTTTTAGAACTTAGTGATTTTACAACTTGACTAAAGTGCCATTATAAGTTTTAAAAAAAATAAAAAATAAAAAGTAGGGTTTAAGTTGGATATTATCTGTTTTATCCTTAAAAGTTTAACCCCTTATAAAAAGTTATCACCAAAGTTGACGGCAGATACTGTTCTTGTATAAGTTTACAAAATTGAGGTACATGTCTGATAGTTTCAAAAGTTGAGGTATATAAGTGATGAATGACCCATATTTGAGGTACCATTCCTAAAATTTTCTAAAGAAAAAACTATATCGTAACTTAATTTTAGTTCAAAATATGAAAATTAAAAATTCTACCACTACAAATTATTTTTTAGTCCATCTATTGTTAAATTCTATGCTTTTTTCCGACATTTTTGGAGAAAATTAAATACTAATGTAGAGTTTTGGTGCCAAGAGTTGGTTAGATTATTTTACCCTCAAAAGTTTAACACCTTATAAAAAGTTAGTACCAAAGTTGATGACATGTATTGTTCTTGTATAAGTTTATAAAGTTAAGGTACATATCTGATAGTTTTAAATGTTGAAGTACATAAGGGATGAATGACATATATTTAAGGTACTATTGCTAAAATTTTCACTATATAATCTTAGGAAAGATCATATATATACCTTGCAACTCGATCAAATAATCCAAAATCTTCAAGATCGACAATAAAACAAGCTAGATACCTCCTTATATGATCCTGATCGACTTGGTTTTGTTTTATGACTTTTATCAAAGTAACGCCAAGATGATACTATGTTAGAAAGTTCTACATTTCTGTAGATTCTTTACTTATTTTGCTGCATATACTGTAATCTAGATTTCCTTTTTCTTCCCTGACTTGTAGGAGTAGAAAAATATTTAAGAGAGAATTCAATAATTTCATTCATCCCAATTTTTGGGGTTAATATAGTTTTACAAGTGGTTTCCTAAAAGGAAAGATATTTACACAATCCTATCATATCTACAGAAGTTAATTATAATTATAATAGGAATATTCTTTCTACAGTAGGGAGGTTCTCCTAGAATGTATAGGTTTTCTATATCTTCTCTGTATATATATACTTGAGTTAAGATCAATGGAAAACCATTTCAGCCAATCTATTCTACAATCTACTTTATATAGTATCAGAGCAGGACTAAGTTCCTGACTCATCGCTACGCTTTTTTTATTTTCCGTGTACATCTCTCTTTCAATCATCATGGCTGGTAGAGAAGATTCTCAAATTGGCAAGAAGAAGGCAGAAAGTTCTGTCGATTCCTCCAAGGAAGATCTTTCTAATCCCTTCTTCACTCATCATTCGGATCATCCCAGATTGGTTCTCGTCTCCAAACTTCTCAGTGGAGACAATTATTCAGGTTGGAAAAGGTCAATGGTTCAAGGTTTGAACTCCAAAAATAAGCTTGGATTCACCAATGGTTCTATCAAAGCTCCCTCAGAAGTAGCTGATCCCGAAGGTTATACAACTTGGTTGCGGTGCAACGACATGGTTCACTCTTGGATTGTCAACTCTTGTGATCCCAAAATTGCGGATAGTGTAACCTATTACCCTACTTCTAGTGAGGTTTGGGAGGATCTCAATGAACGTTTCTCTCAAGGGAATGTAACTCGCATATTTGAAATAAAAAGAGACATTACTTCACTTAAACAAGAACAACTTTCTATATCAGCCAATTACACAAAGTTAAAAAGTTTATGGGATGAATTGGCTACCTATTCTGTACAAATAGACCAGCAAAAATTGATGCAATTCTTAATGGGATTAGATGATTCTTACAGTGATGTTAGAGGACAAATCCTCTTGATGAACACACTTCCCTCAATTCGTTAGGCATATTCTTCTATCTCTCAAGAAGAAAAGTAGCGCGTCTTGAGCGCTACTCACGTTGCAGCAAGCGACACTAGCAGCACCGCTATGACAGTCTGGAGTAACAAGCACATGTCGTCGATTGGAGCAAAAAGTTCTTAAGATACTCAAGCTTTGGAATGATTGTTGGACAACTTCAACAAGAATCAACGTTTTGATCAAAACCAGTGTCGCTCTGAGCCACGACCAAATTACACCTATTGTGAGAAGCAAGGCCGATATGCATTGTGCCATTGGGTTCAGAATTGCTTTGAACTCAATGGATATCTTGACGACCATCCAAAATCCAAGTCCAATTTAGGCCCAAGACAATTCAATAACAATAAAAGGGCCACAACTAATCATGTCTCCGATTTCAGAAAGAAGATGGAAATTCTGTTGTTGGAATTTCGGAAGCGCAACTGAAGCAGCTTTTGTCACTTCTCAGCAACAAAAATGAGGGATCTAGCACACAAGCCAATGCGGTTACTAAACCAGGTTTGTCTGAAGTCGTTTCCCACAATTGGATTATTGATAGCGGGGCGACGAATCATATCTCTTCATCACCAAAATTATTTTTTTCGCAAAGATGAATATTGGTCGTTGCCTCCTGTATCACTGCCTAGCGGAGAAAAAGCTGATATTATTGCAAAAGGATCATTGCCACTCAATTATGTCTATTATTTACGAGATATATTGTGTGTACTCACATTCAAAGTAGATCTAATATCAGTAAGTCGCATGACAAGAGGCCTGAATTTCTCAATGATATTTTCTCCTTATTGATGTATTTTGCAAGATTTGGATACGAAGACAATGATTGGTTTGGGTAAGCAGTGTGATGGACTATACTATATGGCAGCATTGGCAACAAGGAAGAATTTGTCCACCCTTTCTCAACCAACAAATAAACCATCCTGCAATCTCACCATCTCAACCATCGATCTATGGCATAATCCTTTAGGGCATGTCTCCCCTTCTTGTCTTTGCTTCATTGCAACAAAGTTTTTAGATTTTCATGTACACTCTAATAATGGTTGCCCTACTTGTCCCTTGGAAAACCAAAGTCATTTACCTTTTGGTACTAGTACTATTTCTTCTTCAAAACCATCTAAGATTATTCATTGTGATATTTGGGGTCGTTACCACCATTCTTCTCTTTCTAGTGCTCATTACTTTCTTACTATTGTTAATGATTATTCACGTTTTACATGGATATTTTTGATGCGTCACAAACGTGAAGCCCAATCCCTTTTGAAAAATTTCTTCACTTATATTTTTACCCAATTTGAGTCTCGCATCAAAACTTTTCGAAGTGATAATGGTGGAGAATTTATTTCATCACGTTCATTCTTTCAAGAACACGGTGTGATTTTTCAGCACTTTTGTGTTTAGACACCTTAACAAAATGAGGTTGTGGAACGCAAACATTGACACATATTACAAGTGGTCTGCACTTTAAAAGTTCAAGCACACCTCCCTCCCCAATTTTGGGGTGATTGTGCTCTTACTGCAGTACACATCATCAATAGATTACCTTCACCAAATCTCTCTTTTAAAACCCATTTCGAACTTCTTTACTCCAAACCACCATCTTTTTCACACCTTCCTATTTTTGGTAGTCTCGCTTATGCTACTAACGTTCATACTTCTCATAAATTTGATTCTCATGCTAAGGCTTCTATATTTATTGGTTATCCAATTGGCCAAAAGGCCTACAAGTTATTCGATTTATCAACAAAGAATGCATTTACTAGTCAAGCCGTCAAATTCTATGAAACTGTTTTTCCATATGCACTTCATCAGCCCAATGTGCCACTCATCTCTCCGGCCCAATCCTCTAACCCAACACCTTTCTTTGACTCCAATTTTGACTACCCAACCAGTAATACCCTGACTTTTTTGTATAATCGTTAATATATATGAATAATTTGAATTTGATTTAGTGGTTGCAGTAAATATTTTTTTTACCATCGATAAATACTGAGGTGTCTTAGGTTGACTTTTTATTGAATAGACAAAGTTAGTTAACTTTGGGTAGAAATTATAGAATTTGTCGAGACGAGTTCGTAGACGAGAGAATCGTCAAAATTGGTGTTACTACGTAAAAGTTACGATTATTAAAAGTTTATCATAAATTAATTATCGATTTACCGTAAATAAAAATATATAAAAATGGGGTTTCCTTTTTTGGAAGGTCAGAACAGTTTGGGTGGGTTGATTTCAGGTCAACTCTCCCTCCTGTAAGGGAGAGAGAGAGAGTGCAGAGGCAGTGCGGCAGTCGCCGCCTGTGACACGCTGTCCAACTACCTTCGACCTCAAAATTGGTCAAAATCATTTCCTTTCGTCGTCCTCTACCCCTCTCTGGCTTGAATTCCGGTGATTTAAAGCCGAGGTGAGAGAATTAAAGGGGATAAAGTTTAGGGTTTCCGGGTGAATTTATGTTGCCGTTGTCGGTGACTCCACCAGTCACGAAATCGGTATATTTCGATTCCTCTTGATGTCTAGATGTTGTATATGTGTGGAGATTTTTGGTTGCAGGTTTGAATCAAGGATGTCAAATTGATTTCCTTCGATTTCGTTCGGTCTCCGCCGTGAATGGTGGTGGCTGGCGAATTGGACGGTGGCGAGGTTAGGGAGCTTTTATTCCCCTCTCCTCCCTGAGTCTGTTGGTGTATGCCTCGAGCCACGAGGTGGCTCGCCGACGGAGAATCGACACCAGAAAGTTATTCCGGCTGAATTAATTTCGGGGATGATTACTGCTAAACGAGCCAAAATCTGCCTAGGGTCCTTTGAAACAGGTTGATGAGCTCTTCACGAGCTTTCTATTGATGGTTTAATTTTCACCACCAGCGGTGGTCATCAGTGGTGGTGCATAGGCTCCATGCACCGCCGCTTATGGCAGCGCGTGACCGAAAAATTCTTTCCGAAAATTATCGTGTTGTCATTAGTTTCGTATCGATGATACGAATGTAGTTGTGAGATTAATCTGCCGTTTAGGTGTCGTCAACCCAGTGGATGGGTGGTGGTGATGGGGTTTGCCACCAGTGGCAGTGCGGCCAATGAAAAAATTATGTTTGTCTTTTATCGTTACAACTGTTTCGTCGTAACAAGTGTATCAGACATGTTCTTTGACTAAATTAGTTAAATTTGATTTTTTTCTTATGAAGTAACTTCCTCGATTTGTCCAAAGTATTTATCATTTTAACGATATTCGACAAGGGTCGGGTCGTTACAATTGGTATTAGAGTGCGGTTCAACTCTCAGACTGTACTTTCATTGTGTTTTGTGTTCTAGAGTTATTCGAGAAAGCATAAGTCTAGAAATTTGTGAATTATGTTCCTGTGATTGTCGCGAAGATGGTGAATGGTGGTCACGGATGAGAAGTGGTTACGCATTTGCCGTTGCTGAACTTAAAGTATGCGGTTCATTACTCCTTGTCGTAGATACAGAGTTTAGATTATCGATATATTTTATTGATATTTGTTTATCGACACATTTTATTTAATATAAGTTTTACGATATATTTTCAAATGTTGTATTGATTATGTACATTGTGCTAAAATGGACGATATTCGAAACACGAAAATTGAGACCGTTACAAAGTAGTAACAGAATGACAACATTGGTTTTCAAACGAATTGGAAACATGATATTACAACGATCAACAAAAATTGAAAGTGTTCTATTTTATTAAACTTGTGATTATTTGTACAAGTATACTGAATTGACTTTGCATTTTTTCATATCGATGCAAATATATGATTGACAATTCATTTGACTTGATTAGAATCCAACGGGATTCATTGGAAACGAAGAAATTGAAACTGTTATGATTATGATTACAATTATAAACGAGAATTACTATATGAGAAACGAAAAAATCTGACTGTATATATATATGATTATATTTAGATATATGGATAGGTTGCTATATATTGATAGGTTGTCATAGATTGGTGGGGCCGCTAGGCTGCGATGCTGGTTTAAAATCCTGGTTGGGGCCCCGGCTTGGTTGAAATTCTTGTTACGGGTATATAGTTATGTAAGGATTGTGCCTCCCTAGGGTGAAGAGGCCCAAAACCAATCCGATGGAAATGAAGATACAATATTTGCTTACGAGATGAGCATATAAACATGAGATAATTTGGACTTGAAATACGAGATTGAGAACAAGATATTTACTCGTGCGACGAGTATGATTATATAATCATGACTCATTTTTGTTGAGTAAGAGAATACGATACTATTTGAACTCGTGAAATGTGTACGAGTGATTATAATATTTTGCATTTATGCGGTAATAGGAGGATTCTATTGATTTAGCGAAGGTCAGAATAGTTTGGGTGTGTTGACTTCGGGATATGTACGTGTACGACCAACGCACCCAAACTGTTCTTACCCGAAAATTTGAGACATTGATTTAGCAATCTTTATTGAAACAGGATATATCAATCATCAGAGATCATAAATCGTCTCAATGGTGGATTCTTCGAGTTATAGGTATTGTTTACTATTGATTATGGATTATTCCGTTAGATTTATTTTTCAGCATTCGAGAAGATATCTTTTGATAAGAGTTATTAAATTTGATTGTACTTGAGCATTTCGTATATAATTTTTAATATGTTGATATGTGTTAGTGGAGAAATCCGGATAAGTGTCAGTGGCTCATGGTATAGTTTGAGAATTGTGATTATTGAAGTGTATTTGAACATTTTTCAAGTTTTGGGTATCCTGAGACGAGTTCGTAGACTCGAGCATCGTTGATATTTGAGTTACGACGTAAAAGTTATGACTATTGAAAGTTTGTTGTAAATTAATTACCAATTTACCATAAATGAAAATGTATAAAAAAGGGGATTCCCTTTTTGGAAGGTCAGAATAGTTTGGGTGCGTTGACTTCGGGTAAACTCTCCCTCCTGTAAGAGAGAGAGAGAGAGAGAGAGAGAGAGAGAGAGAGAGAGTACCGAGGCGGTGCTGCGGTCGCCTGCGGCCACACGCTGTCTGACCACCTCTGATCTTAAAATTGGTCGGAATTATTTTGTTTCGTCGTCTTCTTCCCCTTTTTGGCTTGAATTCCGCCGATTTAAGGCTGAGGTGAGAGAATTGAAAAGGAGAAAGTTTAGGGTTTCCGGGTGAGACGCATGCAATCCCACATCGCTTGGGAGTGGGAAGGTGATGTGCTTATATGTGCATACCTACATTTTAGGGGTAGACCCAAAAGTAAAACCATGCGGGTGAGACCCAAAGCGGACAATATCTTACTATATGGAGTGGGATGTTACCGAATGATATCAGAGCCTGTCCCGACCGGAAGTGTGTCGTAGAGGACGTCGAGCCCCTAAGGGGGGGGGTGGATTGTAATGACCCATGTATGGAGGTGTCAAGGGCACTAGCTTCCTACATGGGCATGCAATGTCACATCGCTCAGGAGTGGGAAGGTGATGTGCTTATATGTGGATGCCCACATTTCTATAGTGAGACACATTTTGGGGGTATACCCAAAAGTAAAACCTTGCGGGCGAGACCCAAAGAGGAAAATATCTCACTATATGGAGTGAGATGTTATATCAGTCAAGGAGCAGAGCCTCAATCGAATGCTGAAGCTTAAACACATCTAGAATGGCAAGCTGCTATGAAAGCCAAGTTAGCAGGCATGCAAGCCAATGACACCTGGACTCTCACTTCTTTTCCTCCCGGTAAGAAGCTGATAGGTTGTCGTTGGGTTTACAAGGTGAAGCACTGGTCTGATGGTTCTATTGAACGTTACAAGGCACACTTAGTCTCTAAGGGGTTCACACAATTGGAGAGTGTTGATTATCACGACACATTCTCTTCCACAACCAAAATCATATTTGTTTGGTGCTTACTTGCCCTGGCAGCTGCTCAAGGTTGGTTACTTCACCAATTGGACCTCAACAATACCTTTCTCCATGGCGGTCTCCATGAAGAAATCTATATGTCTCCTCCACTGGGGCTTTAGAGACAGGGGGATGAACATTTGGTTTGTCGATTGCATAAGTCTCTCTACAGACTGAAATAGGCCGGCGTCT
This sequence comes from Geum urbanum, assembly GCA_946800695.1. Taxonomy (NCBI): domain Eukaryota; kingdom Viridiplantae; phylum Streptophyta; class Magnoliopsida; order Rosales; family Rosaceae; genus Geum; species Geum urbanum. The sequence goes on from OX327006.1 coordinate 50,797,216, forward strand.
CGACAATGGTTCTCAAAGTTTTCTAAAGCCATGTATTCTGCTGGATATACTCAATCTCGGGCTGACTACTCCTTATTCACCAAGAAAGAGGGCAAGACATTTACTGCCCTCTTGATTTATGTTGATGATATATTGATTATTGAGAATGATTTGGATAGTACTGTTGCGCTTAAGAAGTTCTTGCATAAAAGTTTTCATCTTAAAGACCTTGGTGATTTGAAATATTTTTTGGGAACTGAGATTGCATCTTCAAGAAAATGGATTTTCATCTATCAGCGCAAGCATTAGAAATCATTAAAGATGCAGGTTTTTTAGGCCCTGCCCTTGTTGATACACTTATGGATAGAAATTTGAAGTTGTCTGATAATAGCGAATTGCTTAAAGATTCAGGGCGAATTAATATATCTTACAGTCTCACGACCAGACATCACCTATCCCGTTCATATCTTAAGTAGGTTCATGCATCAACCTCGAAAGATGCATATGGAAGAAGCTTTGCATATTGTTCGATATTTGAAAGGAGCACCTGGTCAGAGCTTATTCCTCTCATCGACTAGTGATATCATATTAAGGGCTTTTTGTGATTCAAATTGGGCAGGTTGTTCACTTAATAGGAGGTCCACTACTAGTTATTGTGTTTTCCTTGGACTTTCATTGATATCTTGGAGGTCTAAACGCCAAAGAACGGTCTCTCTCTCTTCGACAAAAGATGAATATCGAGCAATGACTGGTGCATGCTGTGAGTTAACTTGGCTTCGTGATTTGCTAAAATATTTGGGAGTGTTGCATCATCAATCTGCCTTACTTTATTGAGAAAATATGGTTGTCTTACACATTGCAGCTAATTAGATCTTCCATGAACGCACGAGATATATAGAAATGGATTGTCATTACATTCGTCATAAGATTCAAGATGGCTCTGTGGACACCAAGTTTGTGAGTTCAGAAAATTAGTTAGCAGATGTCTTTACCATACCTTTGGGTAAACACGATTTTGTTCAAATGGTTCGCATGTTGGGAGTATGCGATATTCACTCTCCAACTTGAGGGGGAGTGTTAGAAAGTTCTATATTTTTGTAAATTTTTTTACTTATTATGTTGTATTCTGTTGCATATATTGTAATCTAGATTTCCTATTTTCTACCTTGACTTGTAGGGAAGTTCTTCTATAATGTATAGGTTTTCTATATCTTCTTTGTATATATATATTTGAGTTAATATCAATGGGAAACCATTCCAGCCAATCTATTCGATAATATGCTTTACATAATATGTATACTAGCCATGCATGAAAGTTAAGAAAAGATGAAAAGAAATTACCTTGAGATCATTTCTGAATCATGAGTTTCACTCTCCTAATCGAATAATTGGAATCTTTAGTAACAATAATGATCTAATAACAAATTATCCGACCAGTAGAGATCCTTTAGCTCCACCATTACATATTAAATTCTAATAGTGGAAGCATTGGTCAGATACGAAGATCTTAGATGATTAAGATCAAATGTCACTCGATTCTCTGTTGAACAACTTGTCACCATTTTTTTATACGAGAATCCAACTGAGGTTCACACAGTCACACGAAGGCACGTAGGCCTGGGGTGGTGTTAAGAGATTTTTCTCCTTAAATCTTTTGCCTATTGATTACTCGAAGATTAAGTGAATTTTCTTTACCCATAAGTATACGGGGTCAAGTAGTATAATTTATATGGAAGTCGAGTGTCGAACTTACGAGAATTGACCACTCTAATTCCAAATCTTAAACCGATTAGGTCCTAGAGTACGACATTACTTAAACATGCAATGTAACCCAAAACTAATTAATGAAAAGCTAGAAATGTATCTTACCTAACTAAGTCTTTTGGTAACATAACTATGCAAGGGGTGGTGTAACGACAATGAGCGATTAAACGATTAAAGAGTTGTTCAACTAACTAAATTGAATCATAGAGTTAAACAAAATAAATGTAAAAGTTTGGTGGGCTAGAGATGTCGTCACGAGCCAACTCAATGCACCAACAATGTCCAAGTTATGAATTTTAGTTCGGTTTACATGTGATTGTCCAACTTGTGCTCTTCTTGAGTCACATTTGGTTGAGGACCGAAGCTCCTAGACCATTAAGGATCTAGAAGGTTTTTAGTTCAACGATCAAGTATAAAGTAAACCAAAATTAAGATGCGGATCAATTACGAATCATATCATAATCGTATAACATGTCTAATAAGTTCAATTTGTAAACGCATGTGATGAATGTGAATGACTTCCTCTCCTAAGTCCTTATTAGAGGACATGGAAGTAAACTCTAATGCATTCTCCTAATCCACACCTTTTAGAACATAAATTAGAAGGAGTAACGATTATCTACAAAGCCTCTCGGTTCAATGTAAGCTTAATAGAAAATTCTTGAGTCACTTGGACCACAAAAGTATTCTGATTCATGCTCAAGCACAAGGAAACCAAATCCTAAGTTTAACCTTTTTGAGTCTAAGCTTAAGTCATGTTACATGCTCATCTTCTTTAGGTGAGTGACTAGTTCACCTGGGTTCATTTTTAGCTCCCCTAGACATATCTCAACTTAGTCATGGTTAAGACATGAATATGAAAACATTGAATCAAGCCCAACTATGCAAACATACCACAATCATATCACACACATAACAAACTCATTCAATAACATGTAGTACACTAAAACAAATTCAATTTCATAACTCAAAGTATCATTGTATGTACATCAAATTGGGCAGGGCTAAACCATAGCCTTCCAAAAAGTAACTACTCACTAGGCATAATGTAAAGAAAATTTAGATATAGAATTGATTAGAAAAAGAGATGTAGAGATAACCCAAGAACTCTCAAGTAAGCTAAGTCATCCTTGGTCTTCAAACTCCATCTTCTAGGCTTTCAAATGTATCCAACTTGACGGAGAGCTGAGAGGACGAACACAAAAGCAAAGCCCAATGGTTATGGTGGAGATGAGGTTGGATTTGTGGTGGTGGAAATGGTGTTTGGCTAGGCTTGGATGGGTGAGGGAGAGGAGATTTTAGAACATTGAAATGGATGAACTATAGAGAGAAAGAGATAGGTTAGAAAGAAGGTAGAGAGAGTTTGAGATGGAGGAAGGTGCTAAAGGGTTAGGGAGAGAGTAGAGACTATCTCTAGATGTAAAAACTATGAAAACATGTAAAATGACTAGAGTTATGTATGGGTGTGTGAGGGAGCTCGAAAATACCAAGCCAAAGAAGATATTTTTATATCTGAATTTCAAAATAAAGGTAAAAGACATGATCATAAAGTTTAGACTTTAATGTGGTCCTAATTATGTGACTCACATTTATCGTGTGCATGTCATGTGTCATCACCTCACTTTAATTTCTTCTAGCATTTGGTTTGAACATCTTCCATGACTTGACTTCCAACCTTGACCGACATTGACCTCGTCGTTGACCAATGTTGACTTTTTGGCTTTTTTTTTTCTTCCGATTTCGCCCCATTATCTCCAAGGATTTCGGAAATGTGCTCGGCTTCTCCAAAAATAATCAATTACCATCTTTAAGAGTGTTTCCGTGCCAACTTCCAATTTCCTAGCATAAAAAGTAAACGTTATAAAAATGATGCTTTATTCATAAAAGACAAACAATAAGCATGAAGTTAAGATCGTAATTAACACATAAATGTGGACCTAACAAACTACCTCACACTTAAGTTTTGTTTTTCCTCAAACAGACATAAAAGAAATGAAAATATATTAAGGTAGACTCAAAGCACAAAATCACAAATAAGCATGTAGGTGTCCCGAATTTATGATCGATTTCCTTCAAAGAACCATGTCTAGATGGAGTGAATTTCTTTTGAGTAACACTTTTAAAACATGAAATCAATGCATATTTAATAATCCGAAATAGTCGTGCCATATGCTAAGGTAAATGCATCACAATAAAATGTATTCAAACCAACATGTTCTCTAACTATCAAACTCACAAGATATCACTCAATTCACTCAAGTGTTTGATGGGTTAGTGTTTTCACTCGAAAAATCTCATTAATCACATGTTATCCATAAGCTTGATTTTCAACTAAATACTCCAACAATTCACAAACACAAGCATTTCAAATCAAGAGGACTTTTATTTAGGTTGTAATGAGATTTAAGGAATGAGCTTAATGAAACACGATATAGGAATTCAAGAATCAAGCAACCAAGCAACCAAGCAAGCAATTCACACGTTGAAGTTCCTTTTCATAACATCTAGGTGTCATCAAATTCTCTTTTTCACACAAAGCTACTTCCCAAAATATTTATTCTTTATGCACAACTCATACTGCTTTTGTGAAACTCTTTTCTGATTTTTTTTCTTTTCTTTTCTTTAATACTCTTTTCTCAATTTTTTTCCTTTTTATATTTTTTCTCTTCTTATTGGAACAAAGACACAACAAAAATAAACATCACAACAACCTCTTCCACCTCACACTTTAACTTTTGACATTCTTCACAATAAGAACAACACTAGAAGCACATCCTAATAGGAGTTCATTATTTCTTGCTAGTTTGCTGAGTTAGGAATAGGATAAGTGTTTAAGTTAGGTAGAATTTTGTGTTTCTCAATAAATAAAAACTTAAGTAATTAAAATGCTAGCTCACTAACGGATATATGCATCATAGGTTCAATAAGCAATTTGACCATGGTGGTGATCTAATGCCTCTATCACTTTCGAAAATAACTCATGATTTGAAAAACGCTTTGCATAGTTTCAAGCAAGTTCTAAATTACACAATGATTAATCGATATCACACAAGAAAGATGATGTGCATAATAAGCTATACACGCACAATTAGGCTCAAAATCTCACATGGGGCAAAAATAGCTTCGAAAACATGGCAATTCTTCTTTTCCTCAAGTGAAAGCATTTTGAATGGCATAAACTCTTTTCAAATCGATTCAATATGCATTTTTTTTCTATTTTCAAAACATACTCAAAATCATGTAATCTACTAGCCATCAGCTCAATCTCATCATTGGGAGTTGTTATTAGAACACAAACACACCACAGCAACATCTTTTTGCATTACATTTTCTCAATTTTTTTAATTTTTTTTTGGATTTTTAGGATAAGGAGTGATAACCTTATCCGCGTACCTTACATTTTAGAATCAAATTGTCCTCAATTTGCATCAAGCCACATAATAAACACAAGTGTACAGATAGCAAATGCATCATCATTTTATATTTTATTCTCCTAACACATGTTCTTCTAGGCATACGGTTTGGTTCACATTATTGATCACCAAGCTTATTGAGTAAGCTCTTAGTTTAATCTGGTGGCCTTAATGAAATTTCAACCCTGTGTGTGTGTGTGTGTGTGTGTGTGAGAGAGAGAGAGAGAGAGAGAGAGAGAGAGAGAGAGAGAGAGAGAGAGAGAGAGAGCAATTCAAAAGAATGAAGAGAAAGAAAAAGGGTAGAATGGGGAAGATAAGGTAAAAATTGGCAAAAAATTATAAAGGGGTGTGTATTAAGAATGAGTAATGGGATGTGTGAATAAAACTATAAGAGTAAGAGATTTAAAGTAGCCACAAAATACACAAATCCAAAATGGAGAAGTTCAATTACCAATGTACAGACAAGTCAGTATACAATCAAGTCTATTAACATTAGGGCTGGATTATATAGGTGGATTTCCTAATTACTGGGCGATAATGAAATAAAAGTGATATAAAAGTTGTTGCAGTAACTTATTAAAATGCTACATGTGTATTACTAAAATTTTATTCGGGTTTAACTATTTTACGAACATAATATCCGAACTTGAACCTAAAGTTTGAGTTTCTGTCGGGTTTAAAATATTAGGCTTCTTATTTCAATGACCCGACTGGAATCCCCACAATTTTCAAGTAATTCGGTTCAAGTTCTTTGGTACTTAGGTCGAACGAGTCAGCATGCCCAAAGATTAGAGCCTTTCCGCAACACATTATGCTGTTCATAAAACATTTTGATGGTTTTTGAGTTCTAAGAGTAGAAAGCCAAACACGGGAAAATCAGAATCTCATGATAGATCATATATATCTTGCAACTTAAGTTAGCCAAAATTTTCAAGATTGACAATAAAACAAGCCAGATACCATATATGATCTTGATCGACATGGTTCGTTTTATGACTTTTATCAAGTAAAAGTTGTAAGTTAGCCAGAATTTTCAAGATTGACAATAAAACAAGCCAGATATACCTTCTATGATCTTGATCGACATGATTTTGTTTTATGACTTTTATCAAGTACCACAATAGCAATGTTCAACACTTTTCATGATTTAGACCCAAGATTAAGTTTTTATTGGGTTATTTTTTTATTCATGCGAATAAATCTGACTGGATGTGAAAAAAATCCAAAGAGCGCCGCTGCTAGGTTTTCTCCCTAGCCTTGTCGTAGCACCCTCTAGCCATGGAAAGTGGATCACACAGAAGCTTCTCCGCAACCTTTGCTATGTCTGAGAGAGGGGAGACCTCCTTTGGCGTCACAAATGCCGGAAATTCAAAGCATTACTTTGTGCAGCATTTGCTATTGATGAAGAAAGATCTCAACCCCAAAGCCTTTCATGGAACTATAGCTGGGGTTTGGGACTTGAAGTGAAGGCTGTCGATTCGGGTTGAAGGCGAGCGACACATCTTCTATTTTGATGTGGAAGCTGAAAAGGATTGGATACTCAAGGAAGGGTCGTGGTTCTATGGCAAAGCCAACCTGGTTATGAATAACATTACCAAAAAAATCCACTAAGGCGACGAAATCAATAAGATTTTGTCTCCTAAGTACGACTTAGACGATGAGACAACACTTCGTCCCCTAAGACAAAAATTTCGTCATCTAAGTAACACTTAAATGACGAAATAAGAAACGTCATCTAAGAGAACAAAAATTCGTCGTCTTAAGAAACCTTTAGACGACGAAATACAAAATCGTCGCCTAAGTTAAACATTTTGTCATCTAAGTGTAACTTAGACGACAAAAAATTTCGCCGCCGTAGTATTCTTACTTAGACGACGAAATAGTTACCAGTTCGTCGTCTAAGCCCATACCCTAAACCTAACCCTAAAACATAACACCTAACACCTAAACCTTGATCCCTAAACCCTAACCCGTAAACACTTAGACGACATTCAATTCGTTGTCTAAGTTCATACCCTTACACAAACCCTAAACTCTAACCCTTAAACTCTTAGACGAGGAAATTGGTAGAATTCGTCGTCTAAGTGGTCACCCAGACGACGAATTATACCAATTTTGTCGTCTAAGATGAATCTCATTGCTTCCGATCAATGAGCACAACTATGTATACCATCTTAAAATACATATTTTTTGTTGTCGAGAGCATACAGTAAACAATTCTTGGACTATGAGCGTCGATGGTTCAAAAATCAGAGTTACGAATATTCTTATATCAATGTTTTTGTTTCATTGAAATTTTGGTTTTATGGTTGACTACGCTGATCAAACCCTTAACAAACTTCGTATTTACTGAAAATTCGTCCACCTACATATTATGTTGTGATGAATATATCTAACAGTTGTTTTGTCCAAATTCAATTTCGTTAATATTGATGTAGAGTGAATATAAACATACGAACACTTAAGTTATATAACATTAGTAGACATTAACAAGTTTGTAGTCTTAAATCAACTTTTTTATTTCAAATTTAAATTAATTCCAATCTAGTTGATAAATTAAGGTTTTATGACAAGACAAAATATCCGTAACTTTTGAAATGGGTTTACGAATTAAATTTTACGATAGTTTTCGTCTTTTTAACTATTTTTTGATATATAATCACTAAATTAAATCGATCAAATCCTAAATTAATCCAAAAATTGGGTTAAATTTTTTCTACAATATTGTATAAATGTAATAGTTAAATGTGACTGTTGAATTTTTTTTAATGATTTTTAAGCAATTATCCAAAAAAAAAAATTTTAAAATCTGAAAATTATTTTTTTCCTTTAAAATTTGAGAGAAAATTTAAAACACTTAGACGATGAAATATACATAGTTAAACGCCAAAATTTTGGAGAATTTTTTTTTATTTTTTAGAAATATCTGAAAATTGATTCAAAATTTAAAACACTTAAACGACAAATCTCTAAGGTTTCGTCATCTATGTGAAAAAATCTGGCTTTTTTTTCCTCCAAAATTTTTGCTAAAATTTCAAATCACTTAGGCGATAAAACTATACAAGGTTTCATTGTCTTAGTCCAAAAAGTTAGCGAGTTTTTTTTTCCGCCAATTTTTTTTTGCCAAAAATTAAAATCATTTAGGCGACAAAACTACTGTGTTTCGTTGTTTAAGTAAAAAATAATGGAGGATTTTTTTGAAAATTTTAAACACTTAGGCAACGAAACTTAATAGTTTCACAACCTAAGTCTAAAAAGTTGGCGGAGTTTTTTTTTCCAAAAATTCAAATCACTTAAGCGACGAAACTTATTGGTTTCGTCGTCTAAGTCATCAGCTATAAAACCCAAAATTCACTCTCTTATGTTTCCCAAGTTTCACTCATCTGAAAGAATCTAACCCTGATTCAGTTGCTTAAACCGGAATTAGATCCTAACAACACCACAACTTTTTAAAAATTTTCACCAGAGTTTAGTTAATAAAATGAGTAAACCAAAAACCTGCAATGAAAACACATTTCCAAATAGTCCACAAAAGCAAAACCGTGGGACGCCAATTCCCATCCGAATTTCTCAAATTCACAAACTACTGAATAACAGTAAAAGTATTTCCTTACACTTATTATTCGAAATCCAGTAAGTACTCGGAAAGCATTACAAAAGAAAATAAACTAACATAGTACTCAGAGCGACTTCAAATTTACAAATATTAAAAGTTAGTAGGTTAAACTAAGAACCTACTAGAAAAGAAAGGTGACTTGAACTCTAGGCCTCCGACGACGATGCGCAACCACATGATAGAAACTGCAAACTGAGTAAGAAGGAACCGAAAATCCCAGCGAAAAGCATATAAATAATAAAATCGTTAGAGTGAGTGGACGAAAATAATAATATATCACATAAATTGGAGATATAAATGCAACATGTTTTTCACAATAAATGCACATCGAAATCATGTGAGTCAAAACAATCAAGCTCAGGTTAGGTGTTTGTCCTAACCCTCCTGGGTGCAGTGTAATATGTGGAGGCAATAACTTGAGTATGTTTCCCTCAAGTTATAAACATGCCTAGGTCAGGTGCTTGTCCTAACCCTCCTAGATACTGTGTATGAAAGGACCCGACTCCAATTTAAATGCCTAAACCGAAATCAAACCCCTTCGAAACATGACCTTAATTATTATTTTTGCCAAAGTTTACTTTGAAATGCGTGAACCAAAATTAGAACATGCAAAGAAAATCACACTTCGAATATTCCACAAAAGCCAAACTGTGGGGCTCCGTTCCCCATCCGGATTTCTCAACATCATATATATAATAAACCACAAGGTTTACAAGAAATCCAGAAAATATTCAGGAGTAAACTCAACTAAAAACATAACATAAGTATTCAGAGCAACTCCTATGTACATCATATACAACTAGTAGGTCGAATTAAGAACCTACTCGAACTGAAGTATGACTGGAACTCTACGCATCCACCGTCGAGGTGCAACCCCAGAACTCAAACTGCAAACTGGGCAAAGGAAACCGAAAAGCCCCAGGGAAGACAAATAAAATCGTTAGAGTGAGTGGACGAAAATAATAATATGTCTTTCCCAACATATAAGTATATATGCACATAAAAGCATAATGCGAGTCAATGCACATGAAAATCTCGATCAGGTACATTTTTCCTGATCCATAAAGATGCACATAAAATCATGCGGGGTCACTCACGGAATCCTCTGCATAGTTCAATCTAATCACGGGATCCCAGACCCCCTCGTGATTATAAGTCTGAAAGACCTCGGGTCAGGATATCTGTCCCCCTAGAAGCATCTCGGGGATCAACTGAGAAGCCAAAGCATCGATGCTACCTCTATATCTGAGATTATACTCTATGTAAACTAAATCATAAATACTTTCCATGCACATGCAAAATCATAAAATGCATACTTATATGTGCATAATTATAAATGCATACTAATACAATGCATAATCGTAAAATGTATAATCATAAATGCATAACGTAAATGCATAATCAGGACTCGCAAATCAACTGTGAAAATAAAGTGTCCACTCACAGTACGAAGCTAACTCTGAGGTCCGGCGAAAGATCCCACGTCAAACACTCGATCATGATCACCTGAACAATAGGAATACGATCAATACATATAGAATCACAGCATACAGAGCTAATACATCAAGAACCCCGCGTTCTCGAAAGACGTATCACTCGAAATATCGACGAGGATAGCAAAATTCTCAAAATACACCCAAACACCCCTCGTCCCAAATTAGAACACTCAACTCAACTCAAAAACCTCACCACTGCATTCGGCACGTGAAAACAAGTGAAACAACATAAAACTTGACAAAAATCTCACATCGTCGGAGCTACGCTGCGCACGGCGGCGCAAGGGGCCGCCGCCAATCGCCAAAAAATTCACCAACCCAAAAATCTTTTACCTATACATCAGTTTGAATATCTCGACATTTCCAACAACTTTGTAGTTCAAAGCTAAGCCCAATTTTAACCGAAAAAGGTCCAAAACTCACAGTGAAATTCGAAAACCTCGCTGGAATTCAATTTCTCCGATCGACCACCACTGGGCACGGCAAGGGCCAAGACCACTTGGGATAGATTCACCATCTTAAGGGCTTCAAAACCCCCATAAGGTTGACCCCCATCTCCACCGTCTCCGTCGCGGGTGAAATTCGCCGGAAAATCCCCAACTTTAACACGTCGTAACTTCCTCCTCCGGCCACCAAATTCAATGATCCACCTATCAAAAGAAAGAGGAGCTCGAGCCCAACAACTTTCATCAAGAAACCACTGCCAAATATTTCCGGAATAGAGCTCACCGATGCCGAGAATGTCACGGCCCAAACGGGTCAATTTTGACCCGTGGGTCAACGCGGTCAACCCCTAAATTTCCCAAAATGGAAACTTTCCCAATTTGTCTCGTATTAATACCATATATATAGCGTACACATACATGCCCAAATCAACGGTTCAAAACAAATCTGATCAAGATCGGACGGTCACGATTAAATCAACAATAAAAATAACCCTTTTATATATTTTCACCAACCGACTTCAAAACTCGATAAAATATTACTCGCTTATCCAAAAAATTCTCCAAAAATTTCCAAGATCTCAAAATTAAATCCTCTACAATTCCCGCAAAGGAAGTCAAACCAAATTCTTACCCGATAATTTAGTCATGAACAAACCCACAAGTACGATTAATTCACAATAATCATGGCTGGAACCAATATGTGCACATTCCACAGTTCGGGTCGTTACAGTGTAATCACGAGTCAGGTGTTTGTCATAACCCTTCCGAAGCATCTCGTGCATTAGCCAAGAGGCCATAGCATCAATGCATCCATAACAACCATACTTTGTGTAAAAAAAAAAAATCATACATGCCTCCGAACCAAAGTATGTTCATGAAATGCATAATCATAAATGCATACTCAAAAAATGCATAATCATAAAAGCATAATCAACTGTGAAAATCATAGTGTCCACTCACAATAAACACCTAACTCGTAGGTCCGGCGGAAGTTCCCTCGTCAAAATCTCTCTCGCGGTTTCCTGAATAAATAACAAGTTCGTTTAATTTCAGAATTCAATAAAACACGCGGAAAACAACTCAGAAACCATCCCAGAAACCCTACGGGGAAAATAAAATTTTTGACTCGCCGGAGCTCCTCCGCGAGCACAAAACCTATCCAAAATTCACAAATGAATACATGAATCGAAAGAGGAGATGAAGAGCTTCAAATCTATACCAAGAACGCCGGCAACCGTGGCGTTTTCCGGCGGGTCGAAATCGGTATTCGTTTGGGGTAAAATACGGGTCGATACGTACACGTACAAATTTTCTGTATTTCTACAAAATAATCCGTATTTCTACCAAAATTCAGTATTTATACCCAAAAAAATTATGATCAAATCAACGGCCACAATTTGATCTGATCAAGATCCAACGATTCAAAGTAAACCGCCAAGGAAAATATTTTAAAATACATAATTTCACATACAAACTTCCAAAAATCGAAAGAAATAGCTTGATAACCCGAAAAATTTCCCGAAAATTCCTACACGCACGAAATTAAATATTCTACAACTTCCTCGAAGAAAGTCGGATCAAATTCTCACCCGAATAAAAAAGTTGTTAATAAAATTTCACAAGGTGCATAATTCATGGAAAACTTAAATCATAAAGTTTAGCGTAACTTTTGGTTCGGATCGTTACATCCTCTCTCTCTCTCTCAAACCATCATCATCACCACCACAGACCACCACCACTACGACACCACCACATGGGCACTACCAATGCACCACCTCAATCGACACCACCACCACCACCACCACCACCATTAAATTATTTATTTATTATGAATTTTTTATTAATAATTAACATATAATGAATTAATTAACATTTAATAAATTTTATTTATTATTTTTTAAAAAAAAATTAACCACTTAGATGACGAAACCTAATAGTTTCGTCGTCTAAGTGGTTTATTTAAAAAAATTTATTTATTTATTTTTTTAAAAAGATTCAACCACTTAGATGACGAAAATACTATAGTTTCATCGTCTAAGTGGTTTATATTTTTTTTTAAAATCAACTTTTAGACTACAAAAATCTTAAAATTTCGTTGTCTAAGTGTTACATCTAAGATGACTAATTTTTGTTTTTTTCATCTAAGTGTTCACTAAAAAGACGAACATTTTCGTCGTGTTTTTAGTAAATTTTCGTCATCTAAAAACCTAGACGACAAAGTTTGTTTAGTCGTCTAAGTAACAACTTGAATGACGAACCTTAGGCAACGAAAAATTTTATTGCCTAAGTGCGTTTTTATGGTAGTGTAAGTTCGGTGGTGTAAAAGATGTGATGAAGGTACCACTTCATCTTTTTCCATTTTGGTCGAGGTCCTGGGGCTACAACCAAGATTGTAAACCCCAAAATTGGTGGGTTATGTTACGACAACTTTGGGAGAGATCATACGGCTGGACACATCTGGAATAAAAAGTGGTAAGAGGATCTGAGTAAGGATATGGCACGACATAAGAAATCCGTGAGGCAAGCCTTCTTGTCGAAAGTTTTTGAACTCGATGGGATCATGACCCCAATCCAATTTCTTTATGATAGTGTTTTGTGGCTTATGCAATACTTGTGGGATGTTGGAGCACGAGATTTGTGCGGGCCCCCAGATATATCGGCGGCAGAGGAGGCCATGGCGACGCTGGGTCTCCCTAGCCCTAGTCTACAGAACAAGACTGATGTTGAGCGGTCCGCGAGGTTGCATGTCAAATCAAGAATCTCGGTCAAACTAGGAAGCCTAGCCCAAGTGGAAGTCTTTCCCTAGCAGCGCCAAGATTCACTCTATCTTTTTCGGGGATCTCAGCAGTATAGCTTGCTCAAAAATTAGGGGCTTTCTCCTTTAAGATGCTGGAACAAACCACACATGAGGTTTGATTCTCGGAGGAATCAAGGCCAGAAGTCGGAGCAAAATGAAAGGAGGCTGAAGACTCCCCCGCAGCACTTCTGAGGTCAGTGAAAGTGTATCAAAGGGCGACTCATGTTCCAGTCCCACCTTCTCCTACTGAGGGTGAGGTTATGCTTACCGCATTATGTTCGTCACTCACGGATGAGTTTGGAAATATCAAGGTTTCTCCACTAAAGAGAAAGCGTAGACATCTGGGGTTAAAGAACAAGTCGATGGAGGCGGGATGAGAATGAAGCAAGGAGTAGCTGGAATGTGGTTAGCTCTCCTAAGGTTCGAAAGAAGTGGGTGATAGGAAGGAAACTCGCAATGAGAGTCGATGCAGTGCCGGTTCCTGTGGCTACTGCAGTAGTGTCTACTTCTGATCAGCCAGACAGTGAGGTCCTGGCCATTATAGTCGTGAAGGATCCTGGCGAGGCCCAGGAGTAGTAGTAAGATTAGATAGGCGAACATTACCATGGTTTACCCGTGTTGGTGTTCGACTTTTTATGAGAGGCACGCATATGTTGGTTACTTGGTGTTCTATTTTTTGAACATTTGTTCGTGAATTAGTTTAAGTTTTCTAGATTAGTTTGGCAGTAGTCAATTCTCTCGAGCCTTATTAACATCTGTTGTGTAACATTATTTCCTTTTAATTAATTTAGTGCCTTTCATTTGGTGATAAAAAAAAGTCACGCAATATCATTCATACTATTTATACATATATACTAGCCATGCATGAAAGTTAGAAAAAAATGAAAAGAAATTATTGACATGATTTCTGAATCATGACTTCATGGCTGTCAAACCAGGACTTGTTGCAGCTGGTGTAGCTCGGTATATACTACTTCTATGAAAGGGTAATTTAAAGCTTGCATGTTAATATATATATATATTGAAAAATACGAATTTTTTGATTTTTTTATTGTTTTGATCACTTTGAAAACATAATTACATCTCTACTATTCAGTTTATAAATATTAATGTATAGATCACTTATGTAAAATTTCATCCAATTTTATGATGTTTAACGTACCTAACTAATCAAACCAATGAATAGACATGTTCAACCAGAACCGGTAAATGGCGGAGCTAGGATTTCAAAATAAGGGGGGTTAACAATTTTTAACTGACCGTAGTTCGTGTGTAGCTTAATATATATATATATATATTGAAAAATGGGAATTTACTGATTTTTTATTGATTTGATCACTTTGAAACATAATTACATCTATATCATTCAGTTTATAAATATTAATGTATAGATCATTTATGCAAAATTTCGTCCAATTTGATGATGTTTAAAGTACCTAACAAGATCAAACTGGGGGGAGGAGGTTATAACCCACCGTAGTCCGTGTGTAGCTTAATATATATATATTGAAAAATGCAAATTTTCTAATTTTTTATTGATTTGATCCCTTTAAAAACATAATTACATCTCTACTGTTCAGTTTATAAGTACTAATATATAGATCACTTATGCAAAATTTCATCCAATTTGACGATGTTTAAGGTACCTAACTAGATCAAACCAATGAATGGACATGTCCAACCGGAACCGTTAAATGGCAGAGCTAGGATTTGAAAATGAACCGTAGTCCGTGTGTAGCTCCACATTTGCCGTTAATTAATGTTCATATGCAAAAATTCACTATTTTGGAAGCTCAAATGACCATAAAACTGGATAAAATTTTACATAAGTCATCCATACAATAATATGTAGAAACTAAATAGTGGAGATGCGATTATATGATCTAAAAGTGAGTCAAATTAAGTACATCCATATTTTTCAATAAATACGAGACATCCTTAGCAGAACCTTACTATATATATGGCAAGTAAACAAACAAGAAAGAGATGACATGCAAGTTTTCTTGTCAACTAATTGGTGAAATTGCAAATATATATGCAGGAATTACTTGTTGTAGGATATTTGATGTTCCTAGTTATGGTAGAGATTACAGGATATGGCAAGTATAACTTATCCAGTATTGTAATAGGATTACGTTCCTAATTGTACCTCTTGTACTCTCCTATATATAGGAGTTACTCCTTCATTAATAAAGTTACAGAATTCATTGCTTCAAACTATTCTCTCCATATTCTTATTTCCTAAAACACGTTATCAGCACGAAGCCCTAAAATTGAGCACTGCCGCCGACTGCAATAACTGCTGTGATCCCGAAGAAAAAAGAAGAAGAAAAAGAATTGTTCTGTAATAAAACAACAAGTAAGTTTTATATACTCAGCTTTGTCTTTTTCAAAATAACCTACTCTTTTGGGAAATTTGAATTTTTCCGTAGGGATTTCGGGATAACATCCTATCCCTCCTTTCTACACTGCACCTTTCTTGAAGGTGGGCATTCTTGGAACTAAGAGCGTTCCCACATGAACTAAGAGCGTTCACAAAATCGATTGAACAAAGAGTGTTCATAAAAACATCGATTAAAACGAACAAAGAGAGTTCGTAAGACCATATACATCAAAGTGAAGGTCTAATCCAAATATTATATTGGAAAACAAATTAGTTGTCGAGGAAGTCTCTTACGACTGCGAAACTAATACATCTTCTGTTTTCTCATTGTGTTTGATCAAGAAAATCCTCTACATAATCATAATTCAAGGCAATTAAGTTGGAACTAAGAGTGTTCACTATGCGAATTATGAAAGCGCATCAAGAGAATAGCACTAGGGGCGGAACCCTTAAGTTAAGGGAATCTTGATGAGACAGTTTTTGGTCTCCACCACTGCCCACACAAGGAATGACGCCATAAGTTGGCGCATGAAGGTCATGATCAATGACCATGATAGAGGAAGCGCCGTCCATAGAGGCCGTGGTGACCAAGGAAGCCATGGAGGCTGAGGTACCAATGCCAAGAGAGGCCAAGATAAGACGCATGATGTTTCTCGAATCAGACGAGTTGTTTATTCTCAAAATGTTTGAGAAGTTAGATTTCGGAAGCTTTGGGTCAATAGGTATTGATTACCATTGATAAGAAATAGATATGACGGGTCTATGGATTTCCAAGATCATCACCGTTATATTGAAACCACCCAATCCGAATCTACTTGATCCTTGAACACATCAGTTTTCGGAACTGTTTTCTGCATACTATTGTACAAATTATTCGACCTAGCTACAAGTCTCGAAAAATTATGAAAATTTGCATAAGTGTTAATATACGTGTCAAGTTTGGGTATGCAAAATTTCGTTGCATTCCGACATACCAATAATTCGGAAGAAAATCAACAAGCAAGTGTGCTCAGATTTTACGAATTTTAAGGATCAAAGAAACAACGAAGCAGAAGATAGAGATGGAGCAGAGGCTAATCTCATTAAGGCAAACTTCAAAATTGGCAGAGACTCAATTGCTGAGACACCGGATTTTGATTAGAGCTTTATGTTTTCCATTAATAAAGGCATGTGGCCTAAGTCTTATTATTGACATTGTAATTTGTCAAATTTCTGGATTAGTAAACTTTGATGTAACTCGTTGGCATTATTAATAAAGGCATTGTTTTGGCTTATTAATAATAGGCTTGTCTACATTTTCTGTGTAATATACATGTTTTGTGGTTGCTACAAACCTATCGTCTACTAGGGCTCACCTTAGTAACTTGTGATGTCTAGGACAAGAGATTTCGATAAAGGTATTTGAGCGGACTTTATGTCTCACCTACATTGATCTCTCTTCACCTGGTCATAAGTGAAAAGAGCTACCCAAACGACTTTAGATGTCCTAGCAAACTTACAAATTCGTCCATGTATCTATTGGGATAGCTAAGAGTGTTATAAATCTCCAAAATCGCAGAAAACAGAATCTGCTGCACTATCAGCCAGCTTCGACAACGAACTGGAAATTTTCCAGAAATATTCAGCATATGAGTGGCATATGGATGAAAAGGTACGGATGCCTAGTTTTCAGAACTACCTCCGGATTGTCGATAGCTAATTTCTAGAAAAGTTATACCTGTTTTACTGGACAAATGTCAGAAACAGGGCACAACAGAATCTGCTCTGCAGATCAATTGACATCGACGACAAACTGGAATTTTTCCAGAATAAACCAACATATGTATGGCATATGGCTGAAAAGATATGGACTTCTAGTTTTTAGAACTATGTCCATCTCGTCGATATCTATTTTCTAGAAAAAGTTATGCCCGTTTTACTAGACAGAGGTCTGAAACCGACATAACGTATTTGGCTGTACAGATTGCTTAGCTTTGACAGTAATCTGGGATTGATTCAAAACGATCCAGCATACGAGTATTATATGCTCGGAAAGCTACGGATATCTAGTTTCTATAACTTCATCCGGAACGTCAAAAGCTATTTTCTAGACAAAGTTATGCCTATTTAAGTACTCGGAGGTCAGTTTGCCCGAGGAAGGCCAAAACCTGAGGAAAACCTGAGGGGGTGCTTCGATGGGTAGAAGGCATATCCCTAGAAAAAATTTTGAGTTAATTTTTCGATCTTTCCTCATACAATGATGGGTGGGTCTTCGGATTTGATCCAAGGGCGAGGGAAAGCCCAACTTTTGTTGCCAAGTGGAACAAAACTCATCATTGATAATGCTCTCTATGCTCCTAGGGCTCCCAGGACCCTACTGAGTAGTCGAGACATCCGAGCCAACGGATTTCATATCAATACTCATTGTGAGAATGGAATGGAATATATATGCATTACTTCTAGTGATTCTGGTAGAAACCGAATACTAGGGAAGCTCATGTGTCAGCCAAATGGGCTATGTATTACAACTATGAGAGTTGTAGAGTCACACCATGTCATAAGAGATGACCTATGAGACTCAGACACATATATGCTTTGGCACGACAGGCTGGGACACCCAGGTCGTGATATGATGATCCGAATTTTGAAGAATTCAAACAGACATCCATTCTTTCGAGCGAAAGGAAGCAAGAACCAAAGAGCGGTTCACACAAACATGGAGGTGGGCACCAAGAGGGGTGGCGCCACCATCCATGGTCGGCCTCATACCGACACCTCCTCACCCAAGAGGAGACGACTTGACACCAAGAGTGGTGCTCTCGTCCCCTATGATGCTTCCCAAGTCCATGGAGACCTTGAGCAAACGCCAGCATCCTCACTGGTGATGTCTAATGCTCATCGCTCGTTCTGCAAAGCATGCTCTTTAGCCAAGGTAGGAGCGAGACCCTCTTACGCTAAAGACACCAAAGAAAATATTCCATTCTTACAACGTATCCAAGGTGATATTTGTGGACCCATCCACCCATCATGCGGACCATTTAGATACTTTATGGTATTGGTGGATGCTTCGACACGCTGGTCACATGCCGCATTATTGTCCACAAGAAATGCTGCATATGCTAAACTCCTTACCCAGATTATTCGTTTGAGGGCTCACCACCCCGATCATCCTATAAAGTCGATCCGTCTCGACAATGCTGGGGAGTTTACATCACAAACATTCGATGATTATTGCATGTCCATCGGGATTGATGTCGAGCACTCAGTTCCCCATGTACACACCCAAAATGGTCTCGCAGAAGCCACCATTAAAAGACTTCAAATGGTTGGACGGGCTTTGGTCATGCGTACCAACCTACCCACTTCTGCTTAGGCTTATGCAATATTACATGCAGCAATGCTTATTCGTTTTAGACCCGCTGCTAGACAACCATTTTCTGCATACCAGTTGGTTACTGGATATGAGCCGAATATTTCGCACCTACGCATATTTGGTTGTGCAGTCTATGTGCCAATTGCACCACCTTTACGCAATAAAATGGGTCATCAGAGACGAATGGGCATATATGTTGGTTTTGTTTCACCAACTATAATCCGCTACTTAGAACCCTTGACAGGCGATCTATTTACCGCAAGATTTGCGGATTGTCACTTTGATGAGACAAACTTCCCGTCGTTAGGGGGAGGAAGGACACATAAACGACAGGAATTGTCATGGTCAGTCCCTAATTTGTCTCATCTTGATCCCCGCTCCTTACTAGCAGATAGTGAAGTAAGGAGAATTATAGAGCTTGGTAACGTAGCAGATTCGATGCCTGATACGTTTGTTGACCTTGCTAAAGTGACAAGATCACATATACCTACTGCAAATGTGCCTGCAAGGATTGACATCCCACATGGAGGATGTCATGCCGCCACCCCTATGATGGGAGAGAGCAGCACCGCCACACATGGTGGACGTGTGGTGGCTGAGGCCACGGTTCCCCAAAGGAAGAGGGGGAGACCTGTAGGTTTGATGGATACTCACCCTAGGAAGAGGGGGAGATCGGCACAACAAGATCCATTGTTCATCAACTCTCAGAATCCATCTCATGAAATTATTCCTGACTACAGTTATGTCCTTGAGACAACCAATTTGGAGGGAGTTCCAACGGTTGATCTTAGTTCAATGAATAAAGAAATTTCGATGAATTATGCTAGCATACATGAGATTTTGGAGAGAGAATCTATGATCATTGACGATGCATTTGCATTCTCAGTTGCACATGAACTCATAGAACATGATGACATCGAACCTCGATCTGTTGAAGAGTGTCAACAGAGATCAGATTGGCCAAAATGGAAAAATGCAATCCAGGCTGAAATAGATTCACTAACAAAGAGACAGGTGTTTGGCCCGGTAGTGCTAACCCCGCCAAGTGTAAAACCTGTAGGACATAAATGGGTATTTGTTAGAAAGCGTAATGAGAATAATGAGGTTGTAAGATACAAAGCTCGCCTTGTGGCGCAAGGTTTCTCACAACGCCCTGGTATTGACTACGAGGAGACATATTCTCCCGTAATGGATGTCATAACATTCCGCTACCTTGTCAGTTTGGTAGTTTCCGAAAAACTGGACATGCAGCTAATGGATGTGGTTACTGCATATCTCTATGGGGATCTAGATTCAGAGATATACATGAGAGTCCATGATGGATTCGAATTACCCAAGTCAAGTAGCTCTAAACCACGGAGCGCATTCTCTATAAGATTGAGAATGTCACTGTATGGATTGAAGCAATCCGAGCGTATGTGGTACAACTGCCTAAGTGAATACTTGATTGGGAAGGGATATGTGAATAACGAGCTATGCCCTTGCGTGTTCATTAAAAGAACAAGTTCCGGATTTGCAATAGTAGCAGTCTATGTCGATGATATGAATCTCATCAGAACCCTTGATGAATTAAGGGATACTGCGAAGTACTTGAAATCCGAGTTTGAGATGAAGGACCTTGGGAAGACACGATTTTGTCTAGGCCTTGAGCTAGAACACCGTAGTAGTGGAATATTAGTCCACCAGGCTGCTTATGTCCGCAAGATGTTGAGAAGGTTCAACATGGACAAGGCACATCCTGCTAGCACCCCCATGGTAGTCCGCAGCCTAGATCCAGAAAAGGATCCATTCCGTCCAAGGGATGAGGACGAGGAACTGTTAGGGGCTGAAGTGCCTTATCTAAGTGCAGTAGGTGCATTACTGTACTTAGCTCAATGCACAAGACCGGACATCTCATTTGCTGTGAACTTGTTAGCTAGATTTAGCTCAGCGCCCACGCAACGTCATTGGACAGGCATTAAGAATATCTTCAGGTACTTGAAGGGTACGATAGATATTGGCTTGTTTTATCCCTACAGAGAGACAAGACGGAAAGCCACCGTATCGAAAGGACGTGCCATTGAAGATGGTGACGCCATTCCCTTTACCCCCTATACCAACAATCCTTGTGATGTGTTGACGGGTTTTGCTGATGCTGGATTTCTCTCTGATCCACATAAAGGTCGTTCCCAAACAGGATATGTCTTTACTATGGGAAACACCGCGATATCTTGGAGGTCTACAAAGCAGACCCTAGTCGCTACATCCACGAATCATTCTGAGATTATTGCTCTTCATGAGGCAATTAAGGAGTGTATATGGCTGAGGTCCATTATTACACATATTCGTGAGACTTGTGGATTGGGATCCACTACTGATGAACCTACATGCATTTATGAGGATAATGCGGCCTGCATTGAGCAGATGAAGCAAGGTTACATCAAAGGCGACAATACCAAGCACATATCGCCTAAGTATTTTTATAATCAGCAACAACAAGAGTTTCTCAAGATCCAGATTAACCAAGTTCGATCTGAGAACAATGTGGCAGATTTATTTACTAAGTCATTGCCCAAATCCACATTCCAGAAGCATGTGAAGAGCATAGGGTTGCTCAGCTTGTCTAAGCTGCCTTGATTATTGGTATCAAGGATAGATGCAGACATCAGGGGGAGTCTAGCATACACATGAGCGTTTCTGAATGTGAAGGACACGTTGCACTCTTTTTCCTTGACTAAGGTTGTTTTTATCCCACTGGGTTTTTATTACTTAGCAAGTTTTTAATGAGGCAACATAGTTATGTATCATATCATTGTCTACGACGATCTGCACTCTTTTTGCTTGGCGAGACCGATTTTTCTCCTGCAAAGGTTTTTGGCTCGACAAGGTTTTTAATGAGGCACAAATGAAGCAAATGAAGAGGCATCACCACCATACACCGGCACAAGGGGGAGTGTTGTAGGATATTTGATGTTCCTAGTTATGGTGGAGATTACAGGATATGGCAAGTATAACTTATCCAGTATTGTAATAGGATTACTTTCCTGATTGTACCTCTTGTACTCTCCTATATATAGGAGTTACTCCTTCATTAATAAAGTTACAGAATTCATTGCTTCAAACTATTCTCTCCATATTCTTATTTCCTAAAACATTACTGCAATAAAATTAACTTTGGGCATGCCATTTTTGGTTGTATGTATCATCTACAAATGGCGAAGAAGACATTTGTCAATATACACCATAATAGAAGAGTTTTTACAAAGAGATGGCAATCTAGTACCCATAAGGTACTCATATTCAAACATCAAGAAGATGACTGATACATTCAAGGACAAGTTAGGAGAGGGAGGTTATGGCACTGTATACAAGGGAAAATTACGCAGCGGTCGCTTCGTTGCGATCAAGATCTTGAGTTAATCCAAATCTAATGGACAAGATTTTTTGAGTGAGGTGCTATTGGAAGGATTCACCATGTTAATGTGGTGCAGCTTGTTGGTTGCTGTGCTCAAGGATCGAAACGAGCTCTTGTGTATGATTTCATGTCGAATGGTTCTCTTGATAAGTACATTTATGCCAAAGATGGAAGAAGTGTTCCCTTGAGTTGCAAGAAAATGTATGAGATCTCTCTTGGCGTTGCTCAAGGGATCCAGTATCTGCATCATGGTTGTGACATGCACATTTTGCATTTTGATATCAAGCCGCACAACATTCTTCTCGACCAGAATTTCGTCCCCAAGACATCTGATTTCGGCCTTGCGAAATTGTATCCGGTAGACAACAGCATCATACACTTGACAGCAGCAAGAGGGACAATGGGGTACATAGCTCCGGCGTTGTTCTACAATAATATTGGAGGTATCTCGGACAAAGCTGATGTTTATAGTTTCGGAATGTGTTGATGGAGATGGCGAGCCAGAGGAAGAACATAAATGCAACGGTGGAGAATTCGAGTCAAATTTACTTCCCTTCATGGGTGTATGATCGATATAACGAGGGAAAAGAGTTTGAGTTGGGTGATTTAACTGAGGAGCATGAAAAAGAGCTGATCAAAAGAATGATCATAACGGCCCTATGGTGTATTCAAATGAAGCTGACGGATCGCCCTTCTATGAACAAAGTCATAGAGATGCTTGAAGGGGATTCTGATGAACACCTACAAATGCCTCCCAAGCCTCTTTCCTTTGTCCTCCTTCAAAGACAACCATCATTCAAGATTGATCAAATCCATTATGCTCTGTTACAGAACTCACATCTTCTCTTTCTGCAAGGTAATTTCCAGTAAACTTGAAATCTCTGGATCATAAGAAGAAATAACCTCTTTTCATAGAACAGTAGTAAACAATGGATGTACTCTGTAATGTAAACTTACATGTATCCAATTATTTTGCTCACAAAAGTAACCAAACAAAACACAACGTCAGTCACTTAGATTGATCAGATATTACAAGTTTGCTCCTTAAATTGGATCACCACAAGTTTCTAGTTCTACAAGGAGAGGATGGAGGCAGCAGCACCGACTATCCAATACACTGGGGGTTGAGACAATCATAGAGCCTTTATCATCCTCTTCATTCTCCTTGCTTATTTTTTTTGTATTTCATACTTGTAACATCGAGACCGTGTTTACTAATCTAAAGAACTTAAAGTCTAGGATTTACATATGCATACGGGAAGCTTGTCCAAATTCATGTTATTTGTTCTGCAAATGCAATGTAATTATTCCATTAAGGTCCAATTTAGGAGGGCTGTGCTGTGAAAATAATTAATTGTAGCTTATAGATTATAGAAGCTGCATATTACCAACTTCTATAAGCTATTGTAGCTTATAGCTTTTGTGTGCAAATTTTAGAATAAGCTATGGCTGATTTAATTTACCTAACACTTTAAACAGCTTAAAATTTAATTTAAGCTGCAACAGCTTCTCTATAAGCTGTGCCAATAGACCTTAGTGTAATTGATTTTCTGAAGTGAGCTTGTATGAGTCCCATTTCATGCATGCATGATCGTGTCAATTTTACTTCTATATAGGCCTTGCATGTGAATCAGCAAAGACAACTAGTTCAAAGACACCTAATCCCAATGAAAGGTTACCCGTCTTTTTCCCTTGAAATTTCAGCAAGATATAGTCGATGCTAAACTCTGCACCTCAAAGTCTTCAAGTCTTCGCACCTCAAGTCTTCAGTCTTCGCACCTAAAAGTATTCAAAGTGTTACAAACTTATTATCAGATCAATCAATCCCTCAAAGTCTCTCATAAACCATTCTAAATGGCAGGTAGAGGAAGTCCCTGCTTCGTTTTGTCATCCTCTTTTTGGTTTGTAATAGTTCTCAGCTTAATCTTTGCAACTTCAAACGCCAAGGATCTCGAGTGCTCCACTTCTTGCGGCATCATCACTGACATAAGGCACCCTTTTCGACTGAAAAACAATCCGAAACACTGTGGAAAGTTCAATTTGGAGTCGTCTTGCTTGAAAAATGTTACTGTTTTGTACCTAAACCTGTCCAACTCATCCCCAGGAAGCACTCATGTACCAGTTATGTACCACGTAAAGGCTATAAACTATTCAGAGAGAACAATCAGAGTAGCAGAACCAGGCCTCAAGCATGATCAGAACAACTGCTCCTCATTTTCTGGTCATTCAGTATCATCTCTTAGCTTCAGAGACATTGCAGCATATGATCTATACGGTTATTATAATACACCAATTATTTTCTTGGAGTGTTCCAATCCTGTGAATTCATCTCTGTATGAAAGAACTGTTCCATGCGGCGGTACTGGTTCGCCTTCTTCGTCGCAACCGAAGACGTATGGTTATGTCAAGGTTGGCTGGACGAGTGCATCGGAGGTGGAAGACGGGTGTAGTGTAAAGTGGATGTCGGCAGCCTCCTCCTCCTTCAAGTTTGATCAGAACGTATCTCATCAATACATACACAAGGCACTGCTTTATGGCTTCGACCTCACCTTCAACACCTTATACTGGCCGTACTGGACAGACAGTGCATACTACATCTTCTTCGGAGCACTTTTTATACGTTGTCAAACTTACGCAAGAATTTTGAAGGTAGATAGTTATTGACATATCTCTTACTTAACAAAATATAGATTAGAAGACTCAAACAAGAGATGATTGAAGATAATCAGAAGACTCAAACAAGAGATGATTGAAGATAAAAAGACAATCAACCTCGTATCATGAAAACCTCATGGTCTCAAAGGTAAAAAACATGCATATGCATTTCATTATTTTTACTAAGGATGACAAATGTGTTTTCCATCCTGAAGTCCCTGGAATGTTTTTGTTCCATTCTGAAAAATATCTTTCGACTTCAAACTGGTTATAAAACACTTTTAAAATACTTCTCTGACCAAGTGACTTAGTTAGAAAGATAAGTTTTTGTTCCTTACAAACTTAATCTTTAATCTTCATCCTTATCTCTTATAAGGTGAAGATATTTTCTCAAAGAAAGTACATACACCATTTATGAGGCTGTCAAGTTTTGTTTACTTGGCTAGGATTAAAACTTGTTTTAATACTCTTTTCTAATTCACTTGGCTGTTACGTTCTGGCTTCCTTCATAGGCCATTTCATTTGGCCTATATAAAGCACAAGCATCCCTTGTCTTCCTTGGTGATTTTTAGCTTGATATTTTGCTTAGTTGGGGAAATTTTCATTGTTCATTTTCTCTCTAAAAATGAGTCTGTTTATACAGGCTCTTTTGTGTTGATCTTTTTGTATTAAAGTCTTCACAAAACACTCTTTAAACCCATGCATACATCTTGCATACCATGAGGTTGGATTGGTAGGTATAAGCATCTCAAGTGTTCATAGTGAGTTAGTTGTGCGATAACTAGATTCATGTCTAAAACTTGTGTATCTTTCTATTGTAAATCTCTGTAAAACAATATGGAGTATAGCTCTTAGATCTAGCGCGCGAGTGTAGTGAAATGATAGCACCGAAACTTTGCTATTATCAGAACTATAGTCTTGTAATAAGAGTTGTTACATAGTGAAAAGATTTGGCAGTTTTCATCCCTGAATTCAGGAGTTTCTGCCTAGAGAAAAACATAATTGTGTTATTAGTTTCCTCTACTTACAGCACGATTTGTTTACTTTCATAACTGTTATCGGAATAGAACAACACCTTGATATTCCTGACAACAGTCTTATATTACTTTTGGTTAAAAGTAGTTAAGGGCCTAACCACCTCTCCTCAAAGACCTTCAAATTCTTGTAGCTCGGTTCCTGCTGCTATGCACAGGTACTTATAAAGCTTGCATGTTAATATATATATATTGAAAAATGCAGATATTTTGATTTTTATTGATTTGATCACTTTTTGAAAACATAATTAGATCTCTATCATTCAGTTTCTAAATACTAATGTATAGATCACTTATGCAAAATTTCATCCAATTTAATGATGTTGGTACCTAACTGATTTACCGGAACCATTAAATGGCGGAGCTAGGATTTCAAAATGAGAGAGGCTAACATTTTTTTTCGCGTGCGCGCGGTTGGGGGGGGGAGGGGTGTTGGCTAAGCTATACTATAGTCCACCGTAGCCCGTGTGTAGCTCCACCTTTGCATAAGTGATCTATACACTAGTATTTAGAAACTTGAGATGTAATTATATAATTAAAAAATGAGTTAAATTTAAAGGAATTCGCATTTTTCAATAAATGCGGAGATCCTTAGCAGAACCTTACTATATATATATATATAGCTTCCATGGGAAGTAAACAAACAAGAAAGAGATGACCTGCAGATTTTCTTATCAACTGACTCTGGTGAAATTGCTATATATATAAGCAGGAATTACTGCAATAAAATTAACTTTCGGAGTGCCATTTCTGGTTGTATATATCATCTACAAATGGCGAAGAAGACATTGGTCAATATACACCATAATAGAAGAGTTTTTACAAAGAGATGGCAATCTAGTATAAGGTACTCATATTCAAACATCAAGAAGATGACTGATACATTCAAGGACAAGTTAGGAGAAGGAGCTTATGACACTGTATTCAAGGGAAAATTACGCAGCGGTCGTTTCGTTGCGATCAAGATCTTAAGTGAATCCAAATCTAATGGACAAGATTTTGTGAGTGAGGTGAATACCATTAGAAGGATCCACCATGTTAATGTGGTGCAGCTTGTTGGTTATTGTGCTCAAGGATCGAAACGAGCTCTTGTGTATGATTTCATGTCGAATGGTTCTCTTGACAAATACATTTACGCCAAAGATGGAAGAAGTGTTTCCTTGAATTGCAAGAAAATATATGAGATTTCTCTTGGTGTGGCTCAAGGGATCCAGTATCTGCATCATGGTTGTGACATGCACATTTTGCATTTCGATATCAAGCCACACAACATTCTTCTCGACGAGAATTTCATCCCCAAGATGTCTGATTTCGGCCTTGCGAAATTGTATCCGGTAGACAACAACATCATACACTTGACAGCAGCAAGAGGAACAATGGGGTATATAACACCGGAGTTGTTCTACAAGAATATTGGAGGTATGTAGGACAAAGCTGATGTTTATAGTTTTGGAATGTTGTTGATGGAGATGGCAAGCCAGAGGAAGAACATAAATGCAATGGTGGAGAACCCGGGTCAAATTTACTTCCCTTCATGGGTGTACGATCGATATAACAAGGGAAAAGAGTTGGAGTTGGGTGATTTAACCGAGGAGCATGAAAAAGAGCTGATCAAAAGAATGATCATAACTGCCCTATGGTATATACAAATGAAGTCGACGGATCGTCCTTCTATGAACAAAGTCATAGAGAACCTTGAAGGGGATTCAGATGAACACCTACAAATGCCTCCCAAGCCTTTCCTTTGTCCTTCAGAGACAACAACCATTATTCAGGATCGATCAAATCCAATATGCTCTATTACAGAACTGACATTTTCTCTTTCTGCAAGGTAGTTAGTTTCCAGTAAACTTGGATCTCTGTATCATAAGAGGAAATACCCTTATGATACAGAGAAAATACCCTGCCGAATAGCCCATTTGGCTATGGTATGCGCCACATTATTCGCCTACCTCCGAAAATGGACAAAAGAGGCATTGGGGGTAAGCTGCAAAGCATCCCTGACATCTGCACACAATGCTTTATATGTAGCACTTACTGTCGAACAAATCGTGAATGGCATTAACCAGAATCAAAGCATCAAATCACAACCGGGCCGGTGCCTATCTTCTCTCCTGCACCAATTGACAAGCACGCACTGCTGCCGCTATCTCCACAGCCAGAGCCGAATAAACCATGTCAACTCCTCCCCCCCCCCCCCCCCCCCCCCCCCCCCCCCCCCCCCCCCCCCCCCCTCAAGCACAAACAAAGTCACCATGCCAATCCCGAACCAAAATACCAATATCACCAACATATTGTCTTGAATCAAAAGCACCATCCATACACAGATAATATTGACCCATATTAGGTCTTTTCCAAACTTAAATCTCCCTATTCGGAAACTCGAATGATTTGAGAGAGAGAGAGAGAGAGAGAGAGAGAGAGAGAGAGAGAGAGAGACAGAGAGAGAGACAGAGAGATTAGTGATCTGGTCTAAGTACAGAATGGAAGAAAGAAACAGAGAGGATGATGATATGTATGGGTAATTGGGTATGTTACACTAGCTTAGCACTTCTGGAGTAAATGATTGGATGCATCAATGTTGGTGTGATACACTCTTATCAATCTACAATGACTGCTTATTTGGGGTTACTATGCAAACAAGTTGAGCACACAAGGATTTATTTGGCAACTGGTCAGCTGGTGTAATGTAATAAGATTTGAATAAGATTTGAACATTAAATTTAATAGATAACCATCGCCTCATTCATCAACTGCTCTGCTGGTGTAATGTTTGACAGTGAAAGCCTCTGGTACCAATTTTGGCACTCGAAAATCGCAAAAATTTACAGTTATTAGTCTGTTACCATTAGATGGTGACACTAAAAGATCAAATGAACCGGTTACCAGAAATTGCCGAACTGGAAAGATAGATGAAACACTGTCACAATGATTCCCTTGCAACTGCAGAGATCTGGAACTGAACACCATAGGATGATGGGCATTTCAACTATATCATTTCCATTGAATATGAACTTGTTTATGACAGAAACAAATCTATGTCACCCTGATCTATATTTTTTTCAAGGATTTAACAAAAATGGGGGTAAGGGAAAAGAAGAAAATACACAACAATCCGCCATATGTCAAAAGATTTCCTGTCCCTATTGCTTCCTGTTTTCTTTCCCCTGCTAAACTTCTCGAGGGGAGCTCTAACATCTGTATTTCGCTTTCACACAACAATGATTGCCTTTCTACTTGAAAACTGTTGGAACCACACTTGCAGGCTATAGTTGCAATTGACATCTCCCAATTCCCTCTTCTTTTTTCTTTTGTATATATCTGCACATCCAACAGGAAGCATTTGTATAAACCCTCGTTTGGGTCTTGATTTGTTACACCTACAAAAGTAAAATTTTGTCAACATATGTAAACTCTCAACATTGGACTTGGACTGAGTATACAGAAGAAAGGTGATTACCAGTCAATGAGGTATCTGAACAATAATGAATGAAATGAAGTACAAAGAAGTGAAAATGGCTGCCCCGGCAAGAAAATTATGAAGCAGCCTTTGGTTGTCTTTTGTGGGTACGAAGACTGTCTTAAGTGTATTTGTTAACTCAAAAAGCCTATGAGATACCTGCAGAATCAAGTCAATAGAACAGTACAAAGTGAGAACAATTCAACAGTGTTTGCTTTAAAAAAAGACCGAGGGTTATGTTAATTCTCTTACCAAAACATAGATGGCTGTTGTCAGCATGAAGTTGAGCATGGGATAGTCTGGAATGAGAGAGAGGAGCCACTTAGGCTGCCCGTTAGGTGTGTTTGATCTGTACATGAATTTTCATATTTCAATGTGTACATTTTAGAACATAAAGGCATTTGCAAAGACTAAAGATGCATTAGACTGGTCTTAACATGTTAAACTTGGTGGCTGAAGAGAAGAATAGATAACAAGTAGATATGTAGATTGCAGCATACCTCAACCAGATGTGGAACTGTGAAATATAGGTCTCCAAAGTAATCTTGCCAAGCCACCTAGTAATACATCATTCAATTATAGATCAGTAAAATCTTGCATTAAAAAATAGGCTTGAACAACTAATCAATTTTGGAAAGGACAACATGATTAAGAGTCAACTAGTTCCAACATTAGGTAAATGTACGTACGCAAAGAGAGTCAGAGAGTAGTTCCGCAACTGCTGAGTACAGTTCCGCAAGCATATATAAACTCTGTAATCAAAACAAGTCATTTCATTAATTCACAAGCAACACATTCTCTTTAACTGAAAAACAAATATGAAAATGTATCACACACGTTATGGGTATCCAAGAAGTGTATGGATGCAGCTTGTTGTATGAAACCTTGTCCAGCTTGTATATACATTCATACCACAGATAACCAGCCTGAAAAGGAATAATGAGCATGATCAAACTTCAAATCTGCCATGTATGAAAAAAACTATGGCCAAATATAAGCAACTAAATAGATGCCACACCACTTACAAATAAAGAGACAGAAACTAATCCTGCTTTAATTGAGACTCTCCTCCTAGTATCAGACTCCTCCAATTTGTCCATCCATTTCTCAACCTAAGATAGTAAATTTTTACCAAGAAGAAGAAGAAGGTAGTTAGAATCAAGAGAAACAAAAAAAACAAAAATCACACGCCTACGATTTCAAAGCATTACATTAGGATGATAATAGGCATATATCATTCCAATGATCCATATGTAGCGATCCAGTCCAGATCTAAAATGCCATTCATGCAGCCGAGGGAGGTCTGGTTTTGCGGGATCAGTATACCCTGCAGTAGAGAAATTCAATGTAAAGACAATATGTATCAGGTCTCAACAACACAAAAGCCATAATGAACTCAAAAGACAGCTATTAATACAGTCAGTTGTCTAGAAGTGAAGCCAGGACAAAACCTAGAGACTTCAGGATGAATGTAACTATACATCTACCAAGGCTTGCCAGATTCAAAAGAAAGAAAGTTGCTAATCTCAAGATGGAATCTAAACCATATAAGTAAAGAAAAATAACTTACCCAACAAGAATGCTAATGGACGCCAGACAATGTCAAAAACTCCAGGAATTTCCCAAATCAAGATGACCACAAGAAAGCATGCAAGAATCTTCATAGCCATCACTGATCTGATCTCATTGTACTTGCTAAAGATGCCAAGGGCTCCATACACCATAAGAGTAAAGAGGGTGTGCATTGGACAGATGTAATACAGCATATAGTCATTGTTAAGAACAATACAGCAAAACGCCACAAAAAAATTCAGCCGCCACATCATCTGCAATGTACAACAATGAGAACCAGAAATTCAGATCATTAAAAAGCTCCCATAACAGTGTATGAACTTAGCAAAGAACTAGATTTTACCTGAGCAAAGCGAGCAAGGCTAAAATCCTTTCTGATGTAGTAATAAGAAAAGTTCCCAAATCCAGTCATCCAAACATATGCAGCAATAAACATACGTATTGCATTGTATATCTCACTAGCAGCAAAGTAATGATACAATAGAAATAGGACCTGGCACAAGAAGAAAATGAATATCAAATGTAATCCTAATAAATAATCTCGTAAAGAGGACTGAGCTTTCCAGCAGAAGACTGGTTTACTCTAAATGGACAAAGACTAAATTATTCTATACATATTTTACTCTTAAATATACAGCCTTAGGCTAGTATGAAGTTCAAACAACACCAATAATACAAAGGACGACATGCCTGTCGCCAGACGAATATATATGATATCACAAATTCACAATACAAAATCACCACATAGCACACACATTACAATGGCAGAGTCACCTGGAGTAGAAGTAAAAATAGTAACAACATCCAATTCTTTCCCAAACAAAAACCTACAAGGCTAAAAGCAGATGACTACTTGCCTGCATCCACCCTTTCCATTCCTCCGTCTGATGACGGTTTAAGTAAAATATGGACTTTCCAGAGAATGTTGATTTGTCTGTGTGTTTCTTCAAAGATGTCATAGCTGAAACTATAAGGAGGAGAAGGCATAGAAAGATGAAAAGATCCCTATTGTAGTTCTGTCCAAAAGAAACAAGCAACAGATCAATATTTACACAAGTATAATTTGTAGGAAAGAAAAGACAAAATAAAGAAGATAAAAGATTACAACATCTAGTAGGCCATGCACAACAATTTGATAAAAGTACAACTTCTGTGCAAATTAAAAAAAAAATTGAAAAATCAGGAGTATTTATGAATGGATTCAAATAGCTACAGGAATGTACCTTTGTAGAATCCCCCAGTATATTTGTGCGATCACATATGTAGAAATAGAACAGAATTGCACCGAGCTCAGACCTGCACTTAGAGTCAAGTATAACATAAGCAAGCTAAATAACATATTTTTTCCCTGAGCAGAGTCATATTGCATTAAATACTCACATCACTCTTAGAGTTAGTCGGTGTTCTAGTAGAAAAGAGTCATCCATAGTCAGAAACCTGAAAATAAGAAGCAGAACATGAGAAACCCCTGCAAGCAAATGAACATAAAATTCAATGCTTCATATCAGGGAAAGCACCTTATTAAGTTCAGTTTGATGTATGCACAATTAAACTTTGCAGATGTTGATCTCAAAAGACCTCCTTCCAACAAAACAGCCCGATCATCTTCCTTGATCGGCTCCTCTCCCAACTCTACCAGATTGGTATCAGAATGACTACACAGTAGAAGATAACTTGTTCAGCAACATGAAAACCCAACGCTTGTAGGAAATTTCAATTACCACAATTTCAATAAGGCAGAAACTTACGCTTTAGGAACAAATGAAGACTTTCTATATTCCAAGTATTCCGCATATATCCATGTGACAAAAACTGGAATGATACCAAGCAAAAAAGACACCTGGGACATGACATTAAAGCTTCAGTAAATTTATAGAATCAACAGTACGGCCAAATTTCTCGCATTAAATCTCCTAATACCAAGAAGCAAGGTTTAATCTTAGAGAAACTATGGCACGAAAAACAACGCAGGATACAGACACATCCCTAATGTACCAAAGATACACAATTTCCTACACTCAAAAGATTCTGTCAGGCTCGTTGAAATGAATTGGATCGTAAATACAGTACGACACCGAAACAAGACACATAATTCACAACGAATCACTCTTTTTCAGTACTAAAGCCAACAATGCACTACAAAAGAACCTCAATCTTCTTCAGATCAAGTTCATCACCGTCCAAAAATTCAACACACATTTCCAGATCTTCATCGAAATTTCCAGAGCTATAAATCACAGTAAGCAAGAAATGAACTATCTTGAGCGTTCAAAAACGAAACGAGCAGAGAATTCAAAAATCTCACCTGCCCGGCAGTAACTGGCCCCGCGTCCACCATTGTCGATCCTTCAAATCCGCTGCAAGCTACAAAACCCTAACCCAATCAAAACGAGAACAAATAACAAAAATGGGACAATTCGAAACCGCAGATCGATCGATGAGAGAGAGAGAGAGAGAGAGAGAGAGAGAGAGTTAGTTACCGGGTGGACGAAGAGCTCCTCAGAGTCGTCAAAGAGTGAATGCTCTGTTTCGCATTTGGGAGAGAGAGAGAGAGAGAGAGAGAGAGAGAGAGAGAGAGAGAGAGCATATATACGAAAAGCCTAAACGGAGGGAGGATTCGGAGGTTGGGAGTGAAACGCCGTCGTTTGGAGTCTCTGTTACTTGAAGAATAAGCGTCGGAAGGTACGTGTGGTGTTTTCAGCGGTTGTTGATAGTTGTTGTTTGTTGTGGTGTTGCCGTTTTGTTTTCGCCAAAGAGAAAGGAAGAAAGGGGAGTGACGTCAGCACTTTCATTAAAATCTGTGATTAGTTTTAGCTTCTAATAATTCTCTCTCTCTCTTTTTCATAAATAATTTGTTTTATTTTGTGGATTTTTAGTAACTTAGTTGACTGGATAGAAATGGTAAAACATAGCGTCGTTGACTTCTCGGTCTTCTCCATCTTGAAAGGAAAATTGGTGGAAATTGGAAAATCTCAATTAATTATTGGCAATTAAGTTGTGGGAAAAATAATAATTCATAAACATCAGAACAAGTGATGCGAATGTAGTGCGAAATTAACAAGGGCGGGAATGCTAGATTGTTACCATTTTTGTCGTTACAAATTCATATATTGGGAAAATTCTCATCGACCTTAATTTTGAAGAAATATTTTTTATTAGTCAGTAAAAATTTGAGAAATTCTCATTAGTCAACTAACTCTAAGAGAATTATTTCTCATCCACCACGTTTACTTTATCTCTCATTTTTTTCTTTTCATTTTTACCCCTTCTATATATGTGGCCATAACAACCTTTGATTTCAAATTTTGCACGATTTGAATTTCTGAGCCGTCTCAGAGAGAGAGAGAGAGAGAGAGAGAGAGAGAGAGAGAGAGAGCTGGGAGGGAGCCGGTGTCGTTGTCGTCGGAGGGAGCTCGAAGAGACAGAGATTTGAAATTCAAATCGTGACCGAAGTGATTCTATGCAATGAAGCCAACGAAGCTTCTATGGAAATAGCAACCTATGATTTTGTCATCGATTCATACACTCGAGATAGGTGAGTTTTGATTTTGAATCTGTTGAAATCGAATCTATGTTGAGCTTTTGAATCTGTTGAAATTGAATCTGTGTTCAGCTTTTGAGTTTGGAAATTTTGGTT
The DNA here is from genome assembly GCA_946800695.1 of Geum urbanum. Lineage (NCBI taxonomy): Eukaryota > Viridiplantae > Streptophyta > Magnoliopsida > Rosales > Rosaceae > Geum > Geum urbanum. Next base: position 50,832,214 of record OX327006.1, read on the forward strand.
TTGTTATGTTGTTGGTTCGTTTATGTTTTTATTTTTGATTATGGATGTGTTTCTTTATGTTAATATGTGTTTTACAAATCGTTGCATTTTTTGAATTGTTGTGTTGATTTTTAGTTGAGTTAAGTTGGAATATGCAGTTGCAGACGTTAAACTTAGTATCAGTTTACCACTAAACTGTGTATCAGTTGACCATAAACTGTGTATCAGTTGACCATAAACTGTGTATCAGTTGATACTATACTGAGTATCAGTTGACCCTAAACTGAGATACTCAATTGACCCTAAACTGATACTCAGTTTACCCTCAACTGAGTATCAGTTGAAAATTAAGAAGGCTGCAATGTTTGAATAATAACATTTTCTGTTATTATTATTTTTAAATTTATACTTGTTTCCTTTTTCATACAAGAGTGTTGTTGCTAAGTTCTTGTATTCTGGGAAAGGATTCGTGTTATCTGTTAATCAACATATGAGTTATGTCACTCTTTTCCAATACATTTGTCAGAGGTTTGAGTTATGTCAAAGTGATGTGATCAAACTTGATTACTTACTTTTTGGTTGCAGTGGTTGTTCCCTTAATAATGAGAATGATTTTAAGATGTTGTTCATTAGTGCAAATTTATATAAGGTGAATTGTGTTGATGTCATTGTTTCTAAGAATAGTGGAAGAACAAGTAGGAGATTTTTTATGGATGATGATGAGACGTCTTGTGTGCTTGATGAAGATGATTATTAGGCATATCAGAATGAACCAACTAAGTCATATTTGTCAAATGAGTAAGAGACTTACATCCAGTCCCAAGGGCAAAAATTTCGAGGATGTGCTAATGAGTTTAGAGAAATGCTTACGAAGTACTCCATCCAAGTTGGTTTCAAGTTTGTTTATCTAAGGAATTCTTGGTATAGGATTGTTGTTGTGTGCTCAAATTTTGCTACAGAACATTGTGAATGGCATGTTTCGGGGTACTCAAATTTCCACAAGGGTTGTTTTTTTCTGTTGATGATATGAACAACATACATACTTGTCAAGGTGTTATGAGGAAAGAGCGTCATGATTTTCTGGGATCGAAGATTGTCAAGACTTGCATCACAAAGGATATGACATACAACATGGCAATGAAACCGAAGGATATTATAAACAAGATGAAGACAACGTATGGTTTTAACATATCATACAAGGTTGCTTGGTTAGCAAAGCAGAGGGCAAAGGAAATGATTTATGGATTAAAGGCTGAATCATTCAACAAGGTAAGTTGGTATAAAGAAGTTGTTTTAGAGAGTAACCCTGGCTCTACCTCTATTTTGGACGTGGATCCTGAAACTAATCAATTTCAAAGGCTTTTTGTTGCATATGATGGCTGTCTTGAAAGTTTTAAATTATATTTACCTGTGTTGTATGTTAATGAGATGTTTGGGAAAAGTTTATATAAAGGGCAGATCCTTTGTGCAACTGGGAGGATAGGGGAAAAATGTACGTTTTTATTTTTATGACCCTCAGCTGATACTCAATTTACCCTCAACTGAAATTTAGTTGACCTTTAACTGAGTATCAATTTACCCTAAACTGAGTATCAGTTTACCCTAAAATAATACTCAGATAACTCTTAACTGATACTCAGTTGAACCATTCATAAGGTTTCTGTGTTTGAATGTATATCAGATTATCCTAAACTGATAGTCAGTTGACCCTTAACTGACACATAGTGGACCCTCAACTGGCACTCAGTTGACTCTCAGCTGAGTGAGTATCAGTTTAACATTGTCTGTCCAAAATAGACTTATTCATCTTTGTCCTTTGTTTCTGTTTAATGTGTGTAGGCTTCTTCCCTTTGGCTATGTGTGTATGTGATTCAGCAACAGAAGATAATTGGTTATACTTTTTCCAACATATGAAACTAGCTAGAACCACAAGGTATGGAGATTACATATGTTAGTGATCGTGGGTTGGACTTTTGAGTGCATTTGACTAAGTTTATCCTGGTGATCCTCATCTTTTCTGTTACAAGCATTTGGTGGCTAATCTGATGAGCAAGTTTGGAAATGCAACTGCTGAGTTGAAAACTGAAGTGAGAAATAGGTTTTCCTGACTGACATATTCGCCTTTCGACAATGAATATCGTCTCCACTTGAGAGAATTGAAAGAGGTTGCTGGGGAAGTATTATAGAAACTTTTATGAAAGACATGCCTCTTGAATGTTGGTGTCGTGCATTTTTTTTTATGGTTCCAGTTATGGAATCATCGTGAATAGTATTGCTAAATCGTTTAATGCTTGGATTGCTCTTTAGCATGAGATGCCAGTATATGCAATGCTTGACCAGACTCAGATTAAGAGTATGGAGCAGATGGTGGAGAGGAGAGATGAAGTTTTATCTTGGACAACACTATTCACTCCTTCAATGCAACAACTTCTGAAGGATAAGATGGAGTCTGTAGTTCAATACCATGTACATTACTCCCATTCCAATGTGTACGAGGTGCGTTCAAAGTATGCATATGTTGTTGATCTTAGAGCTTGTTCTTGTTCCTGTCGAAAATGGGAAATCGAATGTTTTCCATCCATTCACAGTCTTGCTGCAATGCAAGCCGTCACTACGGATACTTACTCCTTTATTGACAAGCATTTCCACGTAGATTATTACAAAAAGTATTACGACTTTCCAATGTATTTGGTAGAGAATGCTGCTATGGCTGCAATGGAATCTTTCTTTGATGGATTCATACTCCCTCTCAATGTGAAGAGAGCACCTGGTAGGCCAAAGAACAAGAGGCTTAAGTCTGCAGGAGAGACGGAGAAGAAGCTAATTCGTTGTAGCCAATGTCGAAAATTGGGCCATCACAATAGAAAGTCATGCAATGAGTCTTTGAGAACAACAATTGATGAATAAAACAATTCCTTCTTTTAGATTAGTTTTTTGGTATATTTCTATACTACAGTATTTTCATTAGTTGTTTTTTTTCTTGTTTAATTTGTTAATCAAAAGGCTGCTGTGTTGATTTTGACCCTTAGCTGACTATCAGTTGAAGGTCAACTGACTATCAGTTTATCATCAGCTGACTATCAGTTCACCCATTTAGAACGATGTTGTTTTTGAAAATTTTTGAACTGACTATCAGTTGACACTTAATTGATACTCACTTGACCCAAATATGGAAAGAAAAAAAATAAAAGTACCTCACTATTCATAACAAAGTGGGAGGAGTTAAAACTTATCTGATAAATTCACACATCACTAATTCATTCTAGTTAAATCTAAATTGTCAAGTACAATTATGTCAAGTTTGTATACCAAAATTTTCCTGAAACAAACTATATTTGTACATTTCTTTCAATTCAGGCATTCTTGGAGTACTTTTTCACTAGAATCTTTGGTTTCCATAAAATATATGATGATCTTAGCCCTCATCATGTCCGCTTCACTACTGCTAGGTTGCTGTCCAGATGCAAGCGCCTCGATGAAATGCAAAACATATGTGCCACAATCTAACTGCAAATTCATTTATGTTAGTCATTCTGATTTTGTAAGACATTTTTTCGGATGTGTTTATTAATCAACAACAAAACATAAGAGCCTTATACTTACGATCCAAATTTCTGCTCAATGCAATCCACTTCTTCACAAAATTCGCAGAACTCTAGTCGAACTCTTTTTTTGATGATGAAGTTCCTTGATCTTCCCTCTATTTCTTCTATTGGATGTCTCTGAAAAACCAATTCGCCTTCTGCATCGACTCTAACATTCACCTCTATTGTGTTTTCTACATCTTTGAACAATTATGAATCATGGATCTCTTCTTAGTATATACCAATGTGTTTCTTCTGTTTAATTAAGATGATTAAAAATATAAGTCCAACATCTCTCACTTAATGTTAAACTGACACTCAGTTGAATGTCAACTGAGTATCAGGTGATGTAAAGTTGACACTCAGTTGACTCTCAACTGATACTCAGTTGACTCTCAACTGAGTAAAACTGACACTTCGAAAGAATAAAAAACTTACTACGAATTCCACGTTCTTGTGGCACCTGTGGCTACTTCTATACTTATTTAAGAGACTTTTGTGTGAGTTCAAGTGCAATATGCGCATCTGTTTGTTGTCAATCATCATCAACGAGAAGTGGTCATCTTTATTATGGTTAACTGGAATGAAGATAAGATCATGAGAAAATACTTCCAATAGCTTCATATTGAATTAAAGATACATTGTATTCTGGAACCCTTTGAAATATGGGTCACACATATTATTCCCTCTCTGTTTGAACTTCGGTGCCTCCTTTTCATGGTCAATTATGAAACCCTGTAAAAGAGTCAAAAACCATATTTTACGAATGAATGAGAAAACTGAAAAGCTTTTCAACAAATTTTATTGTTACTTAATATAGCATAGATGCTAAGTATTGGGTATTTAAAGTTGAAATCAGCTTTTATCTTCTCCTTATAAGCATCAATTATCTGCGATAGTAAGACACATACAGATTTAAATGCAAACTGGTCCACATTTTATAGTAATCCCTAAAACAAAGAAACATACAGCAGCTTCAATGTAATTCTCATTGACGAGGTCTATGATATCCTGTATACCGATAGAGAGTTCATCATTAGTAGTCGAACACTAGTATGTGAAGCTACAGAAACACAAAACACAATTTAGTAATTGAGAATGATTGATTATTAGTTGACCCTCAACTGAGTATCAGTTTATGCTCAATAGAAACTTTGAGTAATCTGAAATGAATTAGTAAGGTAAGTAACATACTCTTGGCTTATATCTTTGTTTGTCTCAAAGAAATCCTTGATTTGGTGTTGTTCTTCTTCAGTCAGAAGTATCCGTGTTGCTATCTTTTGATTGATAGTATTGTATTTGCACACATTGGAAATCATTTTCACCTTTTCCTTGTCTTTCACAGCTGACTCTTTTTTTTGTCCGATCTCATCTTCGCTTCCTCAGGGGTGTCATAGCAGTAGTTTATCTCAGCATGGACTTTTTTTATCCCAATTCTCTTGTACACCTTGACACCTCTCTCTATTGAACCAACATCAACATGCCGAGGCTTTTCAACCATTTTCTCAACAATCTCATCTCTTTGAACCGATGTCTGTTGTGTCAGAATTGGAGTGATATTAATCTTCTCATTCACCGAGGACTGCCCTTCATTTCCATTACCTTTGTCCTTCATCCTCAGTGACGGACAAGCATCTTTATACTGCTCCATTTCCGGCCCAGGCTCATTTTCAGCCATTGTCTACTCTACTAGCTCATCCTTTCCAGGCACTGTCTTCTCTTCTAGTTCCTGGCTAATATTTCTTCCTTCATTGTTGTGTTTTTGACATTCATCTTTATCTATGTTGTCCACCTTCATTGGTGACTGACAAGCATTTTTATTCCCCTGTTGGTGTAGCATTTTCGTCGTTCATTCACCTCCCACTTTCTTCTCAACGACATTTATCAATTGCTTTTTGAGTGCAGTGATTTGATTCCTAAGTGACCTGCATTGTTTATCTTTTTGATCTATCTGAGTTGCCATTTTTAAGATCTGCTCATCGGCTTGGTCAAGCTTGCCCCAAAGTTCTGCTGAATGCTTTGCAAGATTGTTTGCAGTTGTGAGCAGATTGTCATACTTTTGTTGGATCTACTCTAGCTCATCATTCTTGCTCAACTGATCGATGAGAGTTTAAATTTTGTTAGTCAGCTCAGTGCTTAACCTTTTGATCTCTTGGCTTGCTTGAGGGACCTGTAATGAGTAAGGCAATAATGTAGTCATGAATTTCAAAAAAAGGAAAGAAAAAAAAGAAAAGAAAAAACTAGAGTTGAACATCAATTGAGTATCAGTTGACCCTAAACTAAGTATCATTTTAGCTTCAATTGAGTATCAGTTGAGCCTCAACTGACTATCAATTTAGCCTCATTTGAGTATCAGAAACTTACCCATATGTTCAATGTAACTTCTTGTTGCTCAGTCACAGCTTCATCCTTATCATTGGATAAGTTGATCGATGACTTCATCTTCCCATGATCGACCTTTGTGAATCAGATCTTTTGCAAGATTTGGGTTTTGGACCACCTTTTTCCAGCTAAAGATGTCTTTGATGTTTTATGTGAGGAATATTAGTTTTTTCGTCTTTTTCCCACTGATCATCTTTTTGGCAACCGTGTTCTCCAAGAACCAGCACTACAAACATAAATGATATTGATGTTATTAATTAGTCAGTATATAATGTCAAGTAATTATGGAATGATTGATTAAAAAAGAAAACAAAATAGTTGTGTAGGACTTACGTGGATGAGAAGCAAGCCCTTGATAAGTTGCTAGTTCTCCATTTTTGTGCATCTTTAGGCCAGCATACAATAAATTCAAAATGAATGCACACCAATTATAGTTGTTGATGGTGTCAAGGTCTTCACATATGCCTACTACATTTAAACCAATTCTCAGCATAGATATTGGGAAGAAGAATGTAACACACAAATACATTAGGAGCGGGGAAGTTATCTTCTTTGGATCTGCCTTGTTTCCTCTTTTCAACTCTTTATGTAGAGCTTCATCTATGTTTTTTTTCTCCAAAATCTCCTTATTGCCGAGGTTAGTAAAGATTATAGAATCTATATACTTGTCATGTTCCTTATTGTCTGCATTAAATACGACCCATTTAGTTGGCAAACTAAGGAGATGTTGCACAAACTCTTCTATAATCTTCATTTGCTTCGTACCAAAGATGAACTACTTCCCCTCGTTGTCGTAGTAGTTGAGAATAATCTCCAAATTCACTTCCTTCTTCATTAGTTATTCTAGTGTTACCGTCTGATTGTGAAGTGGCTCCAACATTGGCTAGAATATAGTGTTTTTCAAAACATCCCACGCCACCTGTGGTATCCTTTTCGCTTGAAGCATATTGTGGAATGATGTGAGTCCACATATCTGCTGCAAGTATTTAATAGTTGGTTCCTCCTCCTCTGATTCCTTTTCCTTTTGTTGCTTTTATTCTGGTTTGTGCTTCTTCATTTTTTTCTCCTTCTGCACAGAAGTGCTCTTCTTCTATCCACATCTCTGTTCCATTTTCCTCTTCTTATGTGACGGTTTCAAGTTTTCACTCACAATGATATATGATATTGTTTGATCTATTCTCGTGCTATTCACATCAGACTTTTGATCAACTTCCAATTTTTCATCAGTGAGGGTTCTATTGGACGAGGACATCCTAGTTATTAACAAAAAACAAAGATAAGTCAAATATAAGTTAGTTGAGAATTAACTGAGTGTCAGGTGACACTTAACTGAGTATCATTTGACCCTCAACTGACACTCAGTTGAACCTAAACTAACACTCAAATGACCCTCAGTTGAGTATCAGTTGATATCAAATCCTATCAAACCCATAATAAACAAGAGCCTCTACTGAGTATCAGTTTACCCTCAACTGATAATCAGTTTAAAACTCAAATCTTATCAAACCCAGAACAAACAAACTCAAAATTGTATCACACTGAAATCATATTATACCGTGAACAACTTCAAATAATATTAAACCCAACACAACCTCAAATTCTATCGACACCCTAAACTGAAGTTGTATAAACAAATTTAAATTTACAAACACAAACATTATAAACTTGAAATCAAAACCGTAATCCTAGCTGTAAAAACTTATTTAAAGATATTGAGAAGTTGGTCGGATGATTTTGTTTCATCTTTCTATTAAAATTGACTCGATATGCGAACGGATGAGTTGAAGTGGCGAGTAGATCGGTGACGGAGTAACAACGAGTCAATCGGCGTGCGACAATTTGATCAGAAATGACGGCGTGCGACAATTTGATCGAAAATGACGGGGGGTCTTGGGAGAATCCCATATATATTTATGTAAATCATTTATTCATAGAAAAGTAAAAAACTTGTGAAATTAATGATATACGTCCATATGGGTGACTCACTCAAGAACTTATAATCTATTTACGTGTGCATTTAGTTAGTTTAATGAATGTTAAAATCACTCATACTTTTCGTGAAAGAAATACAGTAGCAGATGGTCTCGTTCGTTTGTGACTCATGATGGATGAATTTGAAGGTGTGAGGTGCCTAAATTTCTTTGGGAAGCTTATGGTCGAGATTTGGTTTCAATGTCGGCGTATCGGGTTTGTTAGTTTGCATATGTTTTGTTATTTTATTTGTTATGAATTTATATGATTTTTTAATTATGTTTCATATTTCATATGTACTATAACATTATGTATTTTGATCGGGTTGATTTGATCCATGTTCCCAACCTATGTACTATTTGTTTTTTATCAATAAAATTTTTCATATGTACTATAACATTATGTATTTTGATCGGGTTGATTTGATCCATGTTCCCAACCTATGTACTATTTGTTTTTTATCAATAAAATTTTGGGTTGGGATGATAATAAGTTAGTTTCGATCACATTTTCCCAAAAACAATATAAAATATATTTACTTAACTCCAGAAATTTGTTTTGTATGTGATTGAAAGAAGAAAAACAACCATATATATGGTAGGAATGGCAAACCGTACTACGTAAGTAGAGGCATTGGATTCCCCTTTTTTTAAAGGTTGGATTCCCCATTTTTAGCAAAGTAGTTTTTGCAGTTATGCAAACATTTTTGGGAAGAAAGAGTGGCATGCACGACCCAGATTTATGTTATGAATGGCGCCAATCATGCACATGGTTGGTCAAATTCATTTCAGTATGCATGGAATTGATCTAACTTTATATTATGAACATATATAGTTCCCTTGACAAACTATATCCATGACGTATTGTTCACCCTATATTGTTAGAGCATCTCTTGCAGCATTATTCAAAATGGTATTATTTTGTTGAAAAATATACATATAAATTATTCTGGCTAAGCATCTTTACAAATATGTTTTAGCAATATTATTCATAATTTAGTTATAATCAAATGAGTATTGAGTTTTGATTGGTTAATAAAAATTAATAACTAAATGTTTAAGGAGATTTATTCTTTATAATTTCTGGTGTGTGTTGTGTCCTAGTTAGATATGGATTAGTATAGATAGATACAGAGAATCTCTGTTTTATTAGGACAATTATTATAACAGATTATATCAACCTATATATAAGATATTCTATCGATGAAAGAGTTACGTTTAAGTTATTATCTCTCAAACAAGTTATCAGCATGCTCTAAGTTGATATCAAGTCATCATCACAGAAAGAAAAAAAAATCTAACCCTAAAATACAAGCTCCACCGCCAGCACCATCTAGCACCACCGATCTACACCAAAATCGCCTCCTCCTTCTCCATGTGATCCCTATTTTCTAGCCACAATCGATCTTCTGCGACATCATCGATCCATTGTTCGTGAAGCTTGTGTCAGATATGCTCAAAGAATCTACCAATTTGACAAGATTGCTTGACTTCCCAAGAACCGCTTTAGACGAGCTCTTCCTCAACGTTGTCCAAATTCTGTATTAGTTATATCGAGCATAACACCAATCGAGATAAATTTTCTAAACCATCAATCTTTAGATCTAGGATTCAAACTTACTTTCTGCAAAATCCTAGATCTAGGATTGTGATATTGATTTGTGATTATTGAATATCTGTACCCTAGTTCATATGGACATATATCCATAGAGTATAAATGACGGTCATGGGGGAGTCACGGTTTAGAAAAGAAAAGAAAGGAAAATCGATACTATGTGATGGTTTTGTTACGGTTGCTGGTGTGGTTTTTGAGCCACCGATTGTTGATAATCGATTTTTGTGACCATATGTCATGGATCACGTTCTTATTCATTAAGACTTGAAATTAGTGATCGTGGTTCTTTGATCGATACTAATCAAATCTCCTTGTATTTTGTAGATGAGTTCGAACGAGCCGGTTATGCCAGAATTTGACATCCTTGATCTTCAAGGAAAAGAATACCATTGTTGGGTCTCCAATGTGGAAAATACATTCATCGGTAAGAGACTTACCAACACCATCAAACCCGTTGGGCCTAGACAAAACATCATCCCACCTACAAATGAATCAAAAGCTCAAGCCATCATATTTTTAAGGCGTCATATTCATCCAACTCTTAAGAAACAGTACTTAAAAAGGACTAATCCCTTAGATTTGTTGGAGGTTCTGAAGCAATGATTCAACAATGTATATGATGCACAGCTTCCTAAGTTGACTGCGAGATGCAAAAATCTCAACATTTTAGATTTTTCTAAGATCCAAGATTACAATCAAGCAATGTTGGATCTACAATCGGAGTTGAATTTTTGTGGAGTGAAAAAGTTCGAGAACAACATGATTGGAAGATCGTTGAACACCTTCCCAACATCCATGAGCATCCTTGCTCATCAGTACCGGATCAACTAAGAATATGGGAGGATTCTTACCTTCAGTGATCTCATCAATAGACTAGCTAAAAAAGAAAGGCATCATGAGATCATTCTCAATAATAACTCAAGACTGGATGGTACCAAGAAGCCTGAGAGTTACCAAACTGGAGAAAATGCCTGTAAACATAAAAAGAACGTTCTTTCAGAACCTTATTTGTGTGGAAGACATGCTCCACACGATGGGAAAGGAGGGCGTGGGCGTGGCCAAGGCTGCAGCCAAAATCTAACTGAGCATAGAGATCAGAATGCTAACTCCAACAAGAACCAATCTGGTTCGGTCAATGATGAGCAAAGATATTCCAATTATGGAAAATTCACCTGCTACCGATGTGGTTCAACAAAGAATATGCACAAACAGTGTCGTGCTAGCAAAGAAATCCAGAACATCTACAAGAGGCACAAGCAGTACTTAGCTCAAGAGTCCCACTATGTTGGAGATGTAGAGATGGAAGATGACACCAATCTCGTTCTAGTAGAGGAAAAGGGGAAGGAACTAGCTACTCCGAATTTTGAATAGCCTATGTAAAAGGCAGTAACCTCTGTCATGTAATCAAGTTTTTGGTTTATTTTTGGCTTTATTTTCAGTCATTTTTAGTTTACATTTTGTCTTGATTTTTTTTTCTGCATAAGAACATCTATGATGGAATTTTTATATGTTGGCAAGCAATAGATTTTTCACTATTTTTTGGTATATGAAAGTGTTCAGAATTTTATTTTCATACCAAATAAATGTATGGTTCGATGTTTACATTACACAAAGATACAGTAAAAACGAGACATAAAAAGAGGATGTTTATTATCTCAGAACTTCTTCGACCTGTCGAAGGCCATGTTCTGGATTGGTTCGTATACCTTTCGATCCATCGAAGGTGATCCTTGGTTATAAGAGTTCGCACCTTCAACCCGTCGAAGGAGAGCTTCTGTCTCCAAAAATGTCCATTTTCAACCCGTCCAGGGCTATTCTCGACCAGTTGAAAAAGGATATCGGGAAATTGATATCATTTTAGGTTTTCTTGGACCGATCGAAACATACTTCAACCTGTCGAAGAGGTGATTCTGGACAGGTTTTTTGACTTGTTGAAACTCGGTATCGGAAAATCTACATTTTATTTTTGGTTTGCTTCGACCCGTCGAGGGTGTTTTTCGACCCATCGAAGGCTATACCCGGATTATGGTGTTTTTGATGTGTTGTACATCGGTCTAAATTGACCAACCTGGATTTCAGCACCAAATGTGATTTTACATTTGTTTATGTCATGCCATATCAACACTCAACAAGGGTCACACCCTTATTTAAATCTTTAAGTATCACAACCCCAAATCCGGGGCCGATATTATACTGAAATATAGTTTTAGGATTTGTGATGTGAATAAGAAATCCAAATAATTTCAAATGTTAAGATGTCTAAATAGTACATTTATTGAAAAGTGAAAACATTAATATTACAATACCGAAGTTTTTAAAATAATAGTCATTACATTTATTCAATTCAAAATACAAGAAAATATTTTTTTTTTATTATTTAGTGAACTACAGATCTCATCCCCAAGCATCCTACTCATCACCTGAAAAGAGAAATGTGTAGCATCATGAGTCACACCGACCCAGTAAATACATATTACAAACATATACTAAATTATCTCTAAGAAACATCAAGCCGAACAACAAAATCAAACAAGTGAAATAATCGAAATCGATTATGTTCTTTCATACTTATACTTGTGTCTTTATATTATATACATATAGGTACATAATATACATATTTTCACAATTTTACATCTACACACAAACACGCCAATACTTCCAAAGTGAATTCTTTTGGATTAAACTGGTAATTACTTGAAAATTATGTGCTTAGTCTCTCAATACCAACACATATGTAAAGCCACAACATACTAAGACCACCTGTCAAATCATGTATACTCCCGATTTGACACAATTCATTCCTAAGAGTATAATAGAGCACTATCTATAATGGACTAGGGCCCTTGGCTAACTTCCATAATAACAAAACAATTTATCAGCAATTCACTTAAGCACGGGGTCATTCGTACTTTATGCCCGACTTCCCACCTCAACCATAAAGACCACAAACAATTATTTAGCTACGACTATGTATATATAGATCATAGAGTATATATTTACATAATAATTTTAAAATAAATATATACGTAATAGAATTCGTAAAGGAAAAAAGATCAAGCTTAAACGTATTTCATTAATTAACAATTTTGGTCCAAAAATTTCATTCGGTGGTAGTCCGTTCGAAGTCCTCCATTTGTCCCGAATTATACTTGAAAGTAAATAGATAGAGCGATTAAGTAAATAAACTTGAAATAAAAATTAGTTATCATCGGCCCAAAAGTTTCATTCGGCGGTAATCCGTCTGAAATACTCAATTAGTCTCAAATCAAACTTTAAAAGTAAATAATGGGAGTAAGTAAATGAATTCAAAGTATAAATGCAGAAAATAAAATTATTAATTCTTGGGCCAAAAGTATCATTCCACGGTAGTCCGCCCGAAATCCTCCATTTTGTCCGTTTTATAATTAATCTAAATTATGTCCAAATTAAAGAAGTGGGTACACCATATAGAAGTATTTTTCAAGAGGAATCCAATGGAAATAGTCACAAATTTCGGTAGGGAGTTCTCCAGAAACAAAGATGTTTAGCAACTGTCCAGAAATGATTACTCTCAGTATTAAGCTCACTTGCTCAAATTAATTAGTTATTAAATCTTAGCCAATGCCATTTAAACTTTCCATATTGATAGTTGAACTTCTAAGCTTTGTGTTTATATAAAGAACACTAAATTTGGTTAATAAATGAGTGAGATATGAATATTTCAAGTTAAGAGCATCTAAGAGTTTTCGAACAAGATTAAGGAAAAGTTTAGCAAAACTTGTTTTAGCCATAACTTTTTCATTACTTACCCTTTTTGAGTGATTCAAAATCTCAAGTTGAATAACGTTTTGTGTAGAATCTAAATAAGTAAAAATATTTGACTAATTAAAAATTTAACAGAAACAAAAAATATTAAATTTACACTAAGGCTCATTATTTCCATTTTATTCTTAATCATGCACTCTGATGTAATCCTAAAGATAAAGAAGTATAAGAATATACTCATTTACTTACTCAAGAATTTTTGTAGGTAAATAAAGTGTTTGATTAACTAAATATGGCCTTCTTGGAGCAAAGAAAGAGGTACCAAAATATGCTTAGTAGAAAGGTTTTTGGTATAGGACTTTGGGTGTCTTGCATTACAACTTTGGGAGAATTCAATCGGTGAAAACTTGATTGAAATGGTGTGTGATTAGATTGTATTAAAGGAGATGTATATATAGGCCTTGAGATGAGACATGAGAATTTAATTTACAACTATTTCTATTGACTTTCACTAGACAAGTTAATAAGGAATAGTTAGGTTACTCTCTAGGGTAAATATTTATTTGTAAAAATAATAGTAATGTTTAGATTTAAATGTGTATGTATTCAAGTGAATGCAATACGTAATGTGATGTGTGAAGAAAATGTGTGATTCTACTAATAAAGTGTAAAATAGTGTAAAAATGAAAAACACATAAACCAATAATAATTAGCACCAAAGTATCGAATTGATATATAAGCATGACCTTTAAAAGTATAAATTGTAATCTTAAAATTCAAATTTCAATTCGGAGAACAAATACAAACAAGGAAAATTTGGTCATTTCGCTAAAATTCCATTTCTGAAAATCAGTTATTTGGAATTAGGGATTTCTTACCGTTTCTAGTTCGAGTAAAAATATTTTTATTATTTTTACTAACCTACAACATGAAATGTTCGTGAATCTAGTTTTGTGGTCTCGAACCCAAGACCAGGGAGTACCTGACTTAAACTTGAGTATCCACTGGACCATTTGCTCAACTTTGTTAATGTTTCTCTAAAACTCGTTTTTATGTATTGTCTTTGCTAGATAATTTGTTATTGAATTTCTAATTGATATAAGGTTAAACTAAATTATAGTAATTCTAAGTTTAACGAGTCATATAATAATCTAAATTATTATACTAATTTTCGAGGTATTACAGTCTACCTACCTTAAAAGAAAATTCATCCTCGAATTTTACGTACCTACTTCTGTGAATAAGTGTGGGTATTTCTTCCTCATCTCTAACTCTAACTCCTAAGAAGCCTCATTCTCATCTTGTTGATTCCATTGTATCTTTACAACCGGAATCTTTTTTGTGCGAAGCTTCCTCACCCCTCTTGGCCCATGTTGCGCACAGGTGCTTTGTTGTAAGTGGCATCTTCCGAGACTTCTAAGGTGTTATGATCTATGATATGGGACTTGTCCAGCTTATATTCCTACAACATGGATACATGAAAGACGTTATGTATATTGGACAGGTTAGGTGGTAGATCTAATCGGTATACTAGATTACCAATTTTCTGGAAGATCGGGAAAGGCCCAATAAATCGTGGAGATAACTTAGCGTTCTTCTTCCCAAAATGGATAACTCCTCGCATGGGTGAGACTTTCAATAAGACTTGGTCTCCATTCTTGAGTTCGACATGTCTCCTATGTCGATCCACATAGCTCTTTTGTCGGCTTTTTGTTGTTTCCAGCCACTCCTTAATTAGAATGATAGTCTATGCAGACTGCTTGATAATGTCAGGTCTTGGAATAACTTCTTCTGTAACTTCAACCCAACACGTTGGTGTACGACATGGTCTCCCATAAAAAGCTTCAAATGGTGACATTCCTATGCTCAAGTGATAACTATTGTTATACGCAAACTCGATCAAATACAGGTGATCCTCCCAACTTCCTCTGAAGTCTAAGATGCGCGATCTAAGCATATCTTCGATTACTTGATTAACTCTTTTAGTTTGTCCATCCGTTTGAAGGTGAAATGCAGTGCTCATACCTAGCTTCATTTTCATAGCTTCTTGTAAGCTAACCCAAATCTAGAGGTGAATCAGGTATCATGATCAGAGACAATTGAGACAGGAACCCCATGAAGACGTACAATTTCTTTTAAGTACATCTTGCTTAAGAAATCAATGGAATATGTTATCTTAATGGGTAAGAAATGTGCTGACTTTGTGAGGCGATCGACGATAACCCATATTGCATCATTTCCCTTTAGTGTCTTTGGAAATCCCGTGACAAAATCCATGGTGATGTTCTCCCATTTCCACTCCAAAACTTTGAGGGGTTGTAGTCCTCCTTTCCGCACCCGCTCCGCTTTCACTAGTTGGCATGTAAGACATTTAGAGATGTATTTTGAGATGTCCCTCTTCATGTTGTTCCACCAAAAGTATCTTCGTAGATCCTTGTACATCTTCACTCTTCCAGGATAAATTGTGAAATTTGAATGATGCGCTTCATCTAGTATTTCTTCCTTTAATGGTACAAATTTTGGTACGCAAAGTCTTCTTCTAAAGCGCATTCATTCTCCATCTTGCATGCTCCAATCCTCAAGGTATTTTCTTTCATTCCTCAAACATACTTCACAAACTCTTCATCATCTCCTTGTGCTTAGATGATACGGGTAATAATAGTAGGTTGCATTACTATATTCCCAATGAAGGTTCTATCCGCAATTAGCAATAGACTAAGATTGTCCTCAATAAGAGTTTCCAACATACTCTAATTTTCCCTTAAAAGCAAAGCAAGGTGGCTATTAGTTTTCGTCTTAGAGCATCGACCACTATATTTGCTTTCCTTGGGTGGTACTGTAAGATGAAATCATAGTCCTTGTTCAGCTTGATCCATCGTTGTTGTTGCATGTTCAAGTTCTTTTGAGAGTTGATGTACCTGAGGCTTTTGTGATCAGAGAATAGATCAAACCATTCTCCGTATAAATGATGTCTCCAAACCTTCAAGGCAAAGACCACAACAGCAAGCTCAAGGTCATACGTGGGATAATTCATCTCGTGTGGCTTCAACTGCTGAGAAGCATAAGCTACCACCTTTCCATTTTGCATAAGGACACAAAACCGAACCCTTGATGTGATGCATTGCTATAGATTACAAAAGGGACTCCACTTTCGGGAATTGTGAGAATTTGTGCCATCGTCAGCTTCTCCTTCAGTTTCTAGAAGGCTTGCTCACAATTGTCGTCTCATACATACTTGACATTCTTTCACGTCAACCTCGTAAGTGGGAGAGCAATTTTTGAAAAACCTTCTATGAATCTTCGATGGTATCTAGCAAGGCCAAGAAATCTTCGTACTTCATTTGGGATGGTAGGAGCTTTCCATTCTAAGACTGATTCAATCTTAGCAGGATCCATTGTTATGCCTGATTGAGAGACTACATGGCCTAAGAACTTGACTTCGTGTTGCCAGAAATCACACTTCTCAAACTTGGATTATAATTGGTGTGATCTAAGAAGATTTAATGTTAGCTCCAAGTATTGTGCATGGCCTGCTTCGGTTTTGAAATAGATCAAGATATCATCAATGAAGACAATAATGAATTGAACCAAAAATGGGTTGAAGACTCGATTCATTAGGTTCATGAATATGACAGGTGCATTGGTCAATCCAAAGGACATTATCAACTACTCATATTGGCCATATCGCGTGTTAAATGCAGTTTTGTAGATGTCTTCCTTTTTTACTAGGAGTTGATGGTACCCAAAACGTAAATCAATCTTCTTTGAATATTTGAGCACCTCGTTGCTGATCGAACAAATCATCGATTCGAGGTAATGGGTACTTTTTCTTAATGGTCACCTTGTTCAGCTCCTAGTAGGCGATGCATAGTCAGAGAGACCCATCTTTCTTCTTCACGAATAAAATAAGTGCTTCCCGACTAGAAGAACTTGGGCGGATGAATCCAAGATCGAGTAACTCCTTAATTTGTACATGAAACTCCTTCAACTCTTTTGGTGCCATTCTATATGGTGTAACAAAAATTGGCATGGCTTCATGTATTAAATCAATACTGAACTTAACATCACATTTTGGAGGTAAACTAGTAATCTATTGGAAAACGCCTTTGAAAGAATTGACCACAGGTATTTGATCAATTAATGGCTTGGATTTTTCTATCTTGAGATGGGCAAGAAACTTGGAAGGCAGAGATTCACGATGTGAATCACCTGAATTTTTCGAATGGGTTGGCCAGGAACTGAGAAAGTGATTGTTTTCTCAAAGCAACTTACAAGGGCATGATATTTGACTAACCAATCAAATCCTAAAATTATGTCAAATTGTCCCATGTATAAGACTATCAAATTTGCAGGAAAATTTTCATCTAATACATTTATGGGACATGATTTGCAAACTTTGGCTAAAATGGCTGATTTTTCTAACGGTGTTGTGACCATCAAAAATTCATCTAGTTTGGATGGTATTAAACCCAAACTAGCAACAAATTTGGAACATATGAAATAATCAGATGTGCCAGTATCAAATAGTATGCGAGCATGAGTACTGTATACTGTAAGCATACCTTCCATGGCAGGTTTCTCAAAGGCTATAGAATTCAGGTGGACGGTGTGAGTTGGTGGATTATTGGCTTGTTTTGGAACATCACACTTGTTTGCAAAATTTCTCATCTTGCCACAATTGTAACAAGACCCACGAAGACGACGTGGCTTTGGACATGCATTAGATATGTATCCAGTTTCTCCACGATTGTAGCATCAGACTGGTGATTCTACTAATAAAGTGTAATATAGTGTAAAAATGAAAAACACATAAACCAATAATAATTAGCACCAAAGTATCAAATTGATATATACGCATGACCTCTAAAAGTATAAATTATAATCTTAAAACACAAAGTTCAATACGGAGAACAAATACAAACAAGGAAAATTTGGTCATTTCGCTAAAATTCCATTTCCGAAAATCAGCTATTTGGAATTAGGGATTTCTTACCGTTTCTAGTTCGAGTAAAAATATTTTTATTATTTTTACTAACCTACAACATGGAATGTTCGTGAATCCAATTTTGCGGTCTCGAACCTAAGACCAGGGAGTATCTGACTTGAACTTAAGTATCCACTGGACCATTTGCTTCACTCCATTAATGTTTCTTTGAAACTCATTTTTATGTATTGTCTTCGCTAGACAATTTTTTATTGAATTTTTAATGGCTCTAAGGTTAAACTAAATTATGGTAATTCTAAGTTTAACGAGTCATATAATAATCTAAATTATTATACTAATTTCTGGGGTATTACATTAAGTGTTTACTTAAAGTGTCCTTCCCTGGTTTTTAGTTCAAAGACTTACTTATTTTCATTGATTTTGTAGATGTGTCAAAGCGAGATTGAGTGTCTTGCAGATAGTGGTACTACCCATACTATTATGTGGAATAGACAACTGTTTATGAATCTTTTTCCATCCAAATTCCCAGTGACTACCATTAGGCCCGGCCCTGGGTATAAGCTCATAGGGCCTATGCCTAGAGCCCCTTAGGCAGAGAGGCCCAAAAATTAGGCCCGAGTGTAGAATTATACGTGTAAATTGGCCACTTTTTCTTGTGTTGCCTAGAGCCCCGTGAGTTATTTCCTATCTCAGGACCGGCTCTGGCTACCATGATTGGTGCAGCGCCAGTTATTCAAGGGCGTGGTTCAGCAGAGTTTCTGCTACCTCATGGTACAAAATTATACATCACTGATGCCTTATATGCTCCAAAGGTCAATCAAACATTGCTAAGTTTTAAGAATATTCGTGCCAACAGATTCCACATGGAAACATATTATGAGAATGGAAAAGAACTATTGTGTATCACCTCTATTTGAATGTGGCCGCAAACGCATTCTAGAGAAGTTTTTGGCTATTCGTAGTGATTTATATCTAACTATTGTTTAGATCATTGAATCCAATGTCGTGATTTACACGACTTTGTGTGATTCAGACTCATATAAGTTTTGGCATTTTTCATTGAGACACCTAGGTCGTGACATGATGATCAAAATATTGAAAAATTCTCATGGTCATCTGTTTTTCAAAGCGAAGAATCATGTGGGAATACCTTAATCCATCGGTTTAGATATGGAGGATGAGACTACTTCTCTCAATCCTGACTCAGTCTGAAGACAAGTGCAGCACAATCCCGACAGAATATTGTTGTGGCGTCGTGTATTATCCCACCGGATTCCTATGTTGCAATCTCTGATGCACATTGCTCGTTTTGTAAAACTTATTCCTTAGCAATGTTACAGGCATGTCCTTCTTTTGTTGTTGATAATACCGACAATATTCCATTCTTACAAAGGATCCAAGGTGATATTTGTGGACCTATTAAACTAGAATACGGACCATTTCAATATTTCATGGTTTTGGTAGATGCATTAACGCGATGGTCACATGTTGCTTTGATATCCATAAGGAATGTTGCATTTGCAAAACTCCTGGCACAAATTACTAAGCTTTGGGCACACCACCTGGATCATCTAATCAGGTCTATTAGATTAGACAACGCATGAGAGTTCACATCAAAATATTTTGATGATTACTATATGTCAGTTGGAATTGAAGTTGAACATCTCGTTCCTTATGTTCATTCTCAGAACGGTTTAGCAGAGGCTCACATCAAGCAGTTATAGCTTGTGTGTTGAGCTTTGGTAATGCATACAAATTTATCGGTCTCTGCGTGAAGATATGCAGTGTTACATACAGATATACTTCTTTGTTTTTGACATGTAGCCCGCTAACCATTCAGTGCGTACCAGTTGGTGACTGGATATGCGCTTGACATTTCACATTTACACATTTTTAGTTGCGCGGTATATGTGTCATTTACGCCTCCACATCGCACTAAAATGGGCCCTCAATGACGATTAGGCATTTATGTTGGCTATGAATCTCCAAAGGTAGTCCGCTATCTTGAACCTTCGACAAGAGATTTCTTTACTGCTTGATTTACAGATTGTCACTTAAATGAGACATACTTCCCGATGTTAGGGGGATGAGGGACTGTATTTATTCCGATTCAACGTTAGGAATTGACATGGTCTAATCCCATTATGTCTCATCATGATCCTCGCATATCTCAGAGTGAGATGGAAGTGTGAAGAATACTTGATCTTTAGTAAGTAACAGACTCTATGCTTGACTCCTTTGTTGATATCACTAAAGTGAAGAGATCAGATATACATGCTGCAAATATTCCTGCAAAGTTAAAAATCTCGAAAAAGGGATTGGTTAGTGGCAACACCGGGCAAGGAAGCGCTACTCCTACTCATATGGAAGGTGTTGCGTTGGCCTTGGCTCCTACCAGGAAAAGGAGGAGACCAAGAAAATCCATTGATAAGTTGCCGGTTAAAAGGTAGGTCATTGAGGCACAAAATGATTCATTCATCATCAACATTGTGAATCATTTACATGAGATTGTTTCTGACTATAGTTATGTCCTTGAATCACAATTGACATGTCTGGGGGACACTCCAAAACCTTTTGTGATGTTAGAGAACAAATAAATCTTGCTTAGAACAAATGATGCACGCGTTCTTATGGATAGATCTTCCATATTAGTTGATGATACGTTTACTTATTCCATCGCTCAGGAGATCATAGATACAATGAAGTAGAATCTCTCCATGTTACGAATTGTCAACGTAGAGCAGATTGACAAAATTGGAAGGTAGCAATCCAAACTGAACTAGACTCTCTGAATAAAAGGCAGGTTTTCGGTCCGATAGTGCTATGCCCACCGAATGTTAAGCCAGTTGGAAATAAATAGATCTTTAATCGAAAGCATAATAAAAAGAATGAGATCTTGTGTTATAAAACTAGACTTGTGGCCCAAGGTTTCTCTCAAAGCCCTGGAATTGATTATGAGGAGATGTATTATTATCTATACACTTTCATGTATATCTCGGTTGTGCTCTCCGGTTATGGATATTATTATCTTTCGCTACATAATAAGTTCGGTAGTATCCGAAAAACTAAACATGAAGCTTATGGATGTGGTTACTGCATATCTCTATGATGATCTTGATTCAGAGATATACATGAAAGTGTCGGATGAGATTGCTATACCCAAATCAAGTAATTCTAAATCATGGAGTGATTATGTAATCAGATTGAGATGTTCACTATATGGATTAAAGCAATCCGGTAGGATGTGGTATACACGACTTAGTGACTACTTGATTAGGAAGGGATACAAGAATGATGACTTATACCCTCGTGTGTTCATTAAAAGAACAAGTTCAAGATTTTCTATAGTAGTCTATATTGATGATATGAATATCATCGGGACTCTTAATGAGATCAATGAGACGGTTGGCTACTTAAAATCTAAATTTGAGATGAAAGATCTTGGTAGGACTTGATTTTATCTCGGATTAGAGCTGAAACATCGAGTTGGTGGAATTCTTATTCACTTGTCTGCTTGTGTCCAAAAGATGCTCAGGCGATTTAATATGGACAAGGCACATCCCGTTAGCACGTCAATGGTTGTTCGCAGTCTGGACCCCAAGAAAAATCAATTTTGTCCACTAGACGATGATAAGGAGATCTTCAGAGCTGAAATTTCATATCTTAGTGGTATTGGAGCTTTTTTATATCTAGCTCAGTGCACACATCCAGATATCACATTCTCAGTGAACTTGTTGGCTAGATTTAGCTCTGCACCTATGCAATGGTGTAAAACAAATCTTCAGGTACTTGAAGGGTTCCATTGACTTGGGCTTATTCTTCCCTTACAAAGAATACAAAAAAAAGCTTGAAATTTTTGAAAAATGGATGGTTGAAACGCAGCATGCAAGTTCTTGGGCCTTCAACCCGTCGAGTAAATCTCTCGATCTGTCGAAGGCAGTGAACGATGACAACCCGAAAGTGTCCTTCGACCCATCGAGGAATGGTTTCGACATGTCGAAACCGGTACCTTGGATCGAACAGAACCATTCGTTCGACCTGTCGAGCTCCTCTCCTACTATGAGCAGTTTTACTGCAGTCCCCTATTCTAAAATACCGGTTGATGTGTTGGTCGGATTTGCTGATGTTGAGTACCTCTCTAACCCACACAAAGGTCGTTCACATACTGATTATGTTTTCACTATGGAAAACATGGTGATTTCTTGGATATCAACTAAAGAAACCATTGTTGCTACTTTCTCGAATCATTTGAAAATAATTGTTTTGCATGAAACAATTAGAGAATGTGTCCGGCTTAGGTCAATTATGCATCATATTTGAGGGTATAGTGGATTATTATCTACTATGATGGCTTTCACTCAGATCTTTGAGGATAATATTGCATGCATTGAACAGATGAAGTTGAGTTACACTAAGGGTGACAATACAAAGCATATATCGCCGAAATTCTTCTTCAATCAATAACAACAGCAACTATTGAATATCCATGTGAGCTAGGTTGGCTCGACGGATAATGTTGCAGACTTGTTTACCAAGTCATTACCTAAATCTACATTTGTGAAACATGTGAGACGCTTTGGTATGCGCAGGTTATCTGAATTCCATGACTGAGTTTATAGTAAGGGGGAGTTACATTTTTGTAGACATCAGAGGGAGTCTACATCACATATAGTAGCTTTTGTAGTTGATGTGTTGTACTATTTTTCCCTTAGACCAAGTTTTTGTTTTACCCATGAAGATTTTGTTTGCTTGAAGATGATTTTAGTGAGGCAACAAGTCATACATCATTCTTCAAGACAACGACACAAGGGAGAGTGTTTAAGGAGATTTATTCTCCATAATTCTTAGTGTATGTCGTGTCCTAGTTAGATACATATTACTATAAATAGATACAGAGAATCTCTGTTTTATCGAAACAGTTATTGTAACATATTGTATCAATCTATATATATAAGACATTCTATCAATGAAAAAGTTACGTTTCAGTTATTTCCTCTCAAACAAATACATCTATTTATTAATTGCATTTGTAATGTAGAAG
Source organism: Geum urbanum (assembly GCA_946800695.1). NCBI lineage: Eukaryota > Viridiplantae > Streptophyta > Magnoliopsida > Rosales > Rosaceae > Geum > Geum urbanum. The sequence continues at coordinate 50,855,474 of OX327006.1, forward strand.
GAAATAATTGAATGCAATGTTGGTTATTCTCATTACCTATAATCTTTCTTTTCGGTATAAAAATAGTGGATGAAAATAAAAAATTTAGGAATTCCCTATAATGAGAAAAGATATAATGAATCTGCGAATGTGATATTTATGAAAAATCTTCAAATTATTAATAACATCAACTTATAAGAGATCTGTTGAAGTTGCTCTTACCTACTTGGTCGAAGTGCTAAACTCACTACCCATATTTGAATTAATTTTTCTAGTTATGACATATAAGTTATGAGTGAGAACCAAGCAGATCGAATAGCATGCAGATGGATCCAGTAATTTAAATAAGCTTTAGGTACGGTAGAACAGTGGAAGGAATAGTACGTACGTGAATTTGAAGAAACCACCTACCTGCTAAGTGTTTATTGTTGCTTAACTTCAATACCTTGCTATGTTTCCTAGCTGCTTGGACTGAGTAATCAAACATTTCATATATTAAGTTAGCTATCTTCAATTTTTTAATTTGCTGGCTAGATTTATAATATTGACTTATATGAATACTAGATAAAAGTGTGAAATAAAAAGAAAATGTTAAATACAAATAGCTACTAAAAAATAGTTAACTTTTTTTCTTACAATTTTATTTTTTCAAAGTGATCTTTTACTGTTATTGAGACTGACGTGAAAGCAGGGTGAAGAAAACGTAGAAATTGCCGCACAAAACTCAAAACTGGGGAGAGAAACAAAAGTTTTATTTTTTCTTATATAATAAAAACTATTTGTCAATTACAATTATAGCCTTACACTAAAAAAAAATAACTTAGACAACCAACCAAACAAGATTTCGTCGTCTAAGTAGACGTTAAACAATGAAAAGCAGAATCGTCGTTTAAGAAAAATATTTTTTCGTCTAGATTCCACTTAAACGACGAAACACATATTTGTCACCATTTTGTCGTATAAGTACCATCTTAAATAATGAAACATACTTTCGTCATACATTTCGTTGTCTAGAAAAGCGTTAGACGACCAAACTTTTATTTCGTTGTCTAAATAGTACAACCTAGTAATATGACCTAGACGACGAATGACGCATTCTTTGTTTGGATTATTTTCAAGACGACCAAAAAAATATAATAATTTCAACAAAATATATATATATATATATTTTCAAGACGACTAATGAAAAATTCATCGTCAAAGTTATCACTTAGACGACGAATAATTTTTTGTCGTTTTAGCTTGCACTTAAACGACGAAATATGTCACTTAGACGACGAATTCTGAATGTCCTGTCTCAGGATCCTGAACAAGATGATTCAGGCAGCGGGGGAATCGGAGAGATTGCAACTCCCAATGCGGCTTCTTTAATTCCGTAGTTTATATTTCGAAACACTTTTATGTACAAACTAAATATTTATTATTTTTAATAAATATTTTCTTAATAATATATTTTTAAATAATTTCTTTATATTGTTAATTTTACAATTGTACTAATTTTGGAGGAAAAAAATTAATACAACAAGACGACAAATGTCAACAATTCGTCGTTAAAGTGGATCATTTTTAGGCGACAAATACAGTATTTTTCGTCGTCTAAGAGATAAATCATAAGACGACAAAGAAATGGTTCGTCGTCTCCAATGAATAGTTAGACGACGGAAACTATACCCTTCGTTATCTTAGTGGAACCACTTTCACAAAAAAAATGAAATATGTTCGTTGTTTAACTATTTTAACTTAGACGAATCATATAAGTTAGTTGTCTTAGTGCAAACACTTAAACGACGAACATTTGCATTCGTCATCTATGCGACGAACAATTTTGTCGTTTTGGGTTTCAATTTTTCATCGGCTTAAATATTAGATGACGAAACATAATTCGTCGTCATACAGATGACTTAAACAACAAAGTATTCAACTTTCGTCTTCTAAGTAATTAGAGCACGACACTTATACGATGAAGCTTAAACGACGAATGTATTGCCGTCTAAGTTTTTAGACTACGAAAAATCATCCCTTTGACGAATTTGGTTCGTCGTCTAAGTCCGTTATTTTTGTAGTGCTAATTTATTTTACTAGCTTACATCTATGATAAAAGGGTAAAATTAGAAGAAATAGAAGATATTTTGAGGAAACAACCTCACTTTTCTTTATAAAAAATCTTTAAAAATAGTATAGATATACATATACATATGACTAGCTTTCATGCATGCTGATTCCTTGGAATCACTCCAACGAGATCAGCGCTCAGTTTCAACAGCTATATATACCAGAAAGCAAGGGTGCGTGCCGTGGCTTTACTATTTTTGATGCCCCGTACAGCATCTACCTTAAGCAGCCTTGTGAATGACCAATGCGGATCGGAAATGATTGTGACACTAATAAGAGCAGAGAGTATATATCTTGGATGCTTGTATTAGCTCCGAAGGCATTAGTTTGTGCAAGACTTGATCATAAACTTAACCATATGAGTCTCAGAGAGCACGTACCTTGGGACGTAGACTAGATGCTATGCATTTTGGTATATGTGAATTTAGATGTGGGCGACATGTATGCTTAGTTTCGGGCAATTAGACCGGCCCATATGACTCTTGACTCAATGTACCTCATATGATTATGATTGCATTGATATACACTTTTCTAGAAAATCCTTTGCAGTCGTAATTCTTAGTACGTAGTATAGTGAAAGAATAATTCTTCAATCATAATAAATTAATAATCAAACTGATTATATGTGCATGTATTCTCTGTGGTCGATCAATCATATTGAACTTTTAACTGATTTATACGTTCCACTTTGACATTCATACAAATATATTCTTGTTTATCCAATTGGGTTCACAGCCGTTGATGAAATGAAAACATTCAAACATATCCCACATTAACTAAGCTCGCCCATGCATTGCTCTTGTACATATGTTAGTCTTCTTGAAGTGTATTTAGTAGACAAAACCAAAACCATATGTAACAAAACCTCTTTTGAAACTATACTATATGTCAGTCGACTCATCTTAATTACAAAACCATTTACTTTATTCTTCCCTAGCTTAGCCTCATTCAGATCAATTGTATTAAAATGAACTGAGTATGTAGCTAGCAAAGAGATAATAAAAACTAAAAATCACCCTTCTAGCTAGAGATATATCATAGATCAATTGTATTTTCTTTTCCCGGTCAATGATCAGCCGAACAGTCACTGAAGAACGTCTGGTTTCGAATGAGCTTCTCAACTTAATTGTACTCCAACTCGATCTCTCGGTCGCAATACTGTTCTAACTTCTAAGAAGTACTAGCGTCCCACGTACGTACACTTCCACTCATATAGAGGATTTAACTAATGAAAACGGTGAGAGGGTGAGGATTAATTAACTGATATGTCTATAATCTAATTAATTACGTCAAATTAAGGATCATGTAGCTACTACTTATCGTATCTACAACGATAGAGAGAGGTCGCTGGCTAGGTCATATCATATCATGGCTCTTGTTTGAAAAACATAGAGGGAACCACGTCCTGCAACAGTCCGTATTGATCGGCAGACAACTGATGTTGATACTTCTGTTGATGAGAGTACACTCCGCCTCCTCCTCCTCCTCCGTCGTTTCTCATCATCACCTGCGGCGGAGCTGCCATCTGAAACAGAAACTCCTGAGGGAAGCTGGGACCGGACGACGACGTCGTAAGCGCGGCAGAGGCGTACATGGACGAGGGAGAAGAGAACAGTGCATGGTGGTGGTGTGCAGCATTGATGTTGAGGCTCCCTCGGAGCGTCGCCGGGATCGGATGGTTATGCTGCCCCTCGTAGGTGGTGATCACAGTCAACGGATCCTCGAATGACCTTTCTACCCTTTTCTTCACCCCACATTTCTGCGTGGTGCAGCGGTAGTAGCTTCTGCAAGTGTTATTAATTAAAACAGAGTAGAGAGTCGTGCTCAAATTAAACACAACTTCAACAAGCTATCGGCAAAACCAGGCCATATTAAGATGGGAACGGAAACTAGCTACTCAACCTTTGGTTATTAGTCAAAAACTTTGTAAATTTCCCTAGTCGATTTGGAGTAAGATATCAGATACGATCGAGATTAATTAACGTTTTGCTCATGGTTTTCATTTACAAGGACTATTTTCTTGATGTGAATCGTAAGTATGAACAACAAAATGAGCTATATATATATATATGTTTGTATATATAGTTCAATTGGTAATACGTACTACATACCTTGGATATGGGCTGTTCTTCACAGCTTTCTGACCATATTTTCTCCATCTGTAGCCATCTTCTAGATGATCAACCTCACTCTTGGTCATGAAAGCAAATCGTGGCTCTTTTTGCTTTTTCTCTGCTTTCTTCTTCACTGTCTTGTTTCTGTTCATCGTCACCAAATCGATCACTAATAGTTAGTTAGATCAAGCATGCATAAAAAAACATTAAGATTTACAACTAAGTGATTCAGATAAGATCGGAAAATGATGAGCAATAAGGTCTACTGATTAAGCTAAGAAACACTTACGACTTCTTGGAGCTATTGTTGTCTCTTCCATCTTCCGATGACCCTTTTAGTTGTGGCCTATCTTTCTTACTCTTAATACCGGAGTCCTCCTCGGCGCCAACCTCGGCTGAGGAAGAAGACGCCGAAGAATTTGGCGTCAAGAGAACTTCCCCATCACTACTACCATAATTACCACCAGCAGCTAATTGTCCAGGATTATCAACAGCTGGCTTCTGATGGATGCCTTCATCGATGGAGGAAAACACTTCATGATCGATATCGGAGGTTGAAGACGACAAGCCGAAAGCCGTTGCAAGTGAGTTGTACTCCGTGAAGCGGGTGTTCATGTATGAAGGAACATCATAACCATGTATTAGATTATTGTAAGGTGGTGATGATGAACCAGAAACTTTTGGGTGGTGGTGGTGGTTGTTGTTGTGGTTCATATTGCTCATCATCCCACCATTAAGTTGCCCGTGACCATCATACTGAAATAGGTCATGGTAGTAAAGGTCCTTAGGTTCATGATGATGATCAGACATGGAAGAAGAAGATCGAAGAAGCAGAAGAAAGATAAGGTCGAAGGAGAAAGAATTCAGTTTTTGATGGAGAGTGGAGAGGAAACTGTCTCTCTATATATGGGTTGAAGTTGAAGTATACATTTAAATATAATGTGTTGATTTTCAGTATTATTATATAATTGAGTGAGTCTATAGGTTTGAATTTGGACTTGTTACAATCACTTTATGAAAGAGGTTGACAAAACACCTTCCAATATTGAGAGGACCAAAAAGTGCCTCCTCATTTGGAAACATTTTGCGTCTTTGATTTTACCTTGCTTTTATTAACTTAATTAAAGATTTTCGTAAGCCGGACATTACCATGGGACCTCTTTTTCTTACCTCTCATTTACACAGATATATATGTTGAAAGAAATGTAATTACAGTAGGGATTTGTCTAATCTTGAATGAGTTCTAATGTTTGAATGCAATATGTAGTTGGTCAGTAAATACACCATTGTAATAATGTCATATTCTAGATCAATCAGTCTAGCTAGCTAATTTTTAGAAGAGCCTTTTAGAATTAACAAAATTTTGGAATGATCATATCAAAGAATAGCAAATGTGGTGTCCTCCGATTGGCAAGCCGATGTGCCTACAAACAAAGCGAACATGAATTTGATTCTGGTATTAAATCGAAGATCTGAATCTCTGTTGCATAAAGTTCATCCATACAGAAAGTTGGAACTTGGAGGCTAGAACAAAGTAATTAACCAAAGAATAGCTAAATTTTTTGCCATTCAATCTTATATATAGAACTATAAATCATAGATGCACATATTGTACGAGAATTGCCAGCTTTAATTCTTGCTTATTATTCGATCTAGTGGTCCTTCCATTAAACGTTTACAAGGGTTTGGAAGAACAGTATTTGGAATATTAGGCTTATATATTTCGACGTACGTGGCGCTAGGGGCACCGGAAATTGACCGCAGTTCGAGTCGACAGTCGACTCTAGATCGACCACGAGGCACGTGGTAGTCCACTGTCCTAGTCTTCCCTTTGCTGATTCCAAACCTACGTCACCGTCTAACCCTCTCGATCGATCGATCTTCTCCCTCGACGCTTGTCGTCTGTGTTATTTGCTGACCACCGACTTTAATTACGGTATGGTGGTGGAGGAGAGGGTCTTCGCTACTGCCACGTGGCACAGCGGTCTTACCTTAGTGTGGTGGACTGGTGGAGATTTATATATTAGCACGGTGCATTTCGAACGGCATCGTTCTGTGGTTAAAGACTTTAAAGGGCAGCAAATCCATGCATGCACTCAACAAGGCTAGCTTGAGTTGGTAGCTCCGTTTGATAGCCACAGGAACGTACACCCACCACGATAGGGAATTATGCTAGTAATCTTTTAGCTACTTGATTAAGCAATGTGCGCTATACACAGCTATATATATTCTTGTAGGTTTTTTCTCTTTTTAGGTGATTGGGAAAATGATTGACGCCGAAGGTTAGGCTTGAAAGTTGAGAGTTTCTATTGGGCTGACAGTGCATAATTTTCGTGAAAATGACTAAACACGTAGAGTAAACCAAAAATTAGCTAGGATGAATGTCCATCGGTCTCTCTTGAATTCTATTGGTAATTTGGTATATAAAATGTGAGAGCAGTGACGGAGGGAGGATTAAAATGTTATCCTAACAAATAGTAATCCCTGCCATTATATAAATTGTGCAGCGCATTATTTTTTATTTATTTTTATAGATTTTTGTTACTTCACTGTTTTTATTCAATTTTAATATAGTAAATCAAGGAAAAAAAATATAATCCTACGAAATATAACTCACCAAAGTTTAAAGTTTTAAACTTGAAACAGCTAGATGGAATACAGAAAACACTAAAAACAGAATCAAAATCAAAGGTAGATGTTATAGCCAAACATTAAATCATTGAAATTGTGAATAAAAACTTATGCTATTTTATTAAGGAAGAAGAAATAGGCAATGACTTTGGCATGATAATGTCACAAAAACAACTGCATGAATGAATGAAAGAGGAAAAATAATATTATATGAAGTAAATTTTTTATTGAGTTGAAGTAGATTTTTTTTTAACTTCACAAAACTTATCTGAATTTAAGCCCGAGGAAGCCAGCCCAGTAGGTGAGAGTTAAAACGATTATAATTATTTTGAACGAGTTGTATAATTTCACCAAATTCAAGATGGTTGCATTTGAGTAACTGCCTTAATGCAAATTAATCAGAATAACTACAACCAAATTGGTTAATGAACAATTTGTTACCAGATCGAGTTCAATATATATGATGATCGATTAACTCTCAGTAACATAATTAAATGACAGCCTACTATATATGAGATGAGGAAACATGCATACACATGCTAGCTTTTGTATAGTCAACAAATTTAAACTTTTGGTAGCTCACAAACATCGATCATCATAAGCCAATTGAATTTAATTATAATAGCTAAGATAGAGAGACCAATTCAACTATTTCACTCGTGAGTTTTGGGAGTATTTGGTCAAGGTAGAAAAATTCAAGGGCCAAAAAGCTACTTTGCTTTGAGAGTGACATTAGTCTAATTAAAAATGTATCTATTTACCGCAATTAATTGTGTAATTAGATGTGTTGTCCACATGAGAAATAGTACCTTATGATTGTGCATGGTGTGCATAAAACTAATAGATTTAATCAACTTGTCACCAAAACAAATATAGTTCCTCTATTGAATGAATCGAGTTCCTCTACCCATGATGGGTCTAGCAAGTAGCAACCGTGATTTGTGTTCAAGTGTTTGGTGACATGAAGGTAGAGAACATGCATGCATATTCTAGCTAGCTAGATAAATTGCTTACTCTGTAGACTAAAATTTATAAGTTTTCGATCGATATATCAATTTCTTTTTCTTTATTTAAGTTCTCAAGGATACAAATTATGTGCACGAATTAATAGATCTAACTATTTGTGTTGAAAGAATGAAAGTAATGGAAACACATGACGCAGCTGAGAATGACTACTCGTGCATAATGGAAGAAGGCCGGGGTAAACCTTGTGTACTTGACTGATAATAGTTTAATCCAAAGGATTAGCAGTACTACATAAATTACGGAAAGTGTACATTAAAACTTGTGAAATGATCAAATCAAAGGTGCAAATCAATCTTATGTTGATGGAGGTTTGGATTTTAGGGCGGTTGCTGGAGAGGGAAGACTTTTTAAAAATGGCCAAAAGAGAGAACTGTACGTAAAGAAAGAGCTTGAGATTGTTGACGTACCTATAATTTAATTAGTTGCGTCCATTATAAGTGACAAATACGGGACTTTGGTTTTGGTTATATATATATTGGTAATGGAGGTCTCTATCGATATGGAAGAGGGCAGGTTTTTTGTTAGGTGTGCACACTGGAAAAAGAATCTTTGAGACGTCGACACACTTTGGGTTTGCACCAAACCCTCTCCATATTCGAGGGCGCATCATGGAACCTATACGAGCATTTTTAATCTTCATAGTCTAATTAATCATCTGCCTAATCAGTATATATTTAGCGGCACACTTTCTTGCCCCAATGCAAGTGCCTAATTATCAAGGACGGAACTCGAATTTTATAATAAAGGAGGCTAAATTTTTTTCAAATTATGATGTAGGAGTTAAATATACAAATTTAAGGAGGTTAATTTTCAAAATTTAAAATTTTACACTAAAAATTAAGCTACAAATACAGCTTTTAAAAATTTAAGGGGGTTGTAGTCCATCGTAACCCGTATGTAACTACGTCTTTGTTAATTATCATTACTCATATATATAACCTAAAACTTAAATTATATAAAAAAATCGCCCCGTCCAAACTGTACTCCAGCCTTCAACAAAACGATGATTTATACAAGCTTGCTAGCTAGGGTCGATATCCGATAATATACTTTAATTTAGAGGAATGCAATATAAGTGTTTTTGGCAATCTTCTCCCTACTTGGGTAACTGATTGATTAAAAAGATATAATAGGAAAACATTCTTCATAATTTAGGAGGAATGTAATAGAGGCTTCTGCACACTAACAAGCTAGCTAGTTGCTCTAAAATGACAAATAAGAGGAGTTTGAAGTCATACTCGTTCTAAGAAAGTAAACTGATGAGCGACGATATGAGAGTCTAGCCCCTTTCTGGCTAAAGCATATGAAATATAAGAGGTTGATCTTAGCTTTGAGTTCAATATATATATATATGGGGTAAAGTTATTGTAGATGAGATTTATCTTAAACACTTATCTACAATTAGTTAAACAAAATTATAATTTTTTAAATTAGAAATTACAACATTTTGAACAAACTTACAATTATTTCTTTTATCATTTACAAACAATTAAACTAAAATACAATATCAATAACGATTTGTTCTCAAATTTATAAAAATGTGTTCATTAAAATATTTACAAAAATTTTAAAAAAATTACTAAAACATCATCACATTTTACAATAATAATAAAATGTATGACAGAGTCACTCTATCCTAAAATTTTACATATATATGTACCTTTCGTAGTCGAATTAAATAGCTTTTTATTTTCTTTTTGTTGTTGTTGATAAAGTCGAATTAAATAGCTCGGGATCAAAGTTAGGCAGTTAGCTAAACCAATGAAGGTATGTAACAGGACGACATTATCAATATGGATGACTCAGTACTCAGTACTACTCTATATCGAATGAGAAGCACGTACGTCTCCTATATCTGATCGAATATCACGTACAGGTTTCACCCTAGCTAGCTAGCAGGGCTAGCCCACCTACAACAGAGTTCCACTTCATCACGAAAAACCCCGTTCGATCATATCATCTGCCTACTGATGATATGATCAGTGATTTCCAGAATACGTACGTACATACGTGTATCTCATCTAGTACATGACTTTGATCGATCTGCCAACTCTGTAAGCATGATTCTGTTACGTACTGCATACATCGACGTACTTCGATCGATCATTATTCCGCAAATGATTGACATGTTAGGTCAACCCGAGATTGCATGAATGTATCCACATAGAAATCATGCATGCATGAACAATATACAGAAACTTCAAGTTCGTGCATGCATGTTACAATCAAGTTTTGCAGCAGCAGTTAACCTAGCTAATTAATTTAAGTTGCAGTCCCTTCAGATCGGAATTCGAAGATCGATGCTTCTACTTGACCTGAAATTTTCTATGCTCCGTAGCTTGATTCTCCGAGTTTTTCATCCTCAAATCCGGTGACTAACACACACACTAGTCTTAGTCTTGCCCAGATCATGAATTTCAATTCCTTGTTAGTTTTCTGTATGCTCTATAATTTCTAGCTAGTACGTCACCACATTCTATATGATATCTGCATGTTCAGGCTAATGCTTTTAAATCCTTGGTAGCAATGATTCCTATTGAGCTCCAAGGCTAAAGTCAACATCCAGACATGACCATTCACCATCTACTCCACTTAAGAAGCTCCAAGGCTCCTAGTACATAATATGATAATTAAAACAATGCAGGTTTATGTTCCAAATTGCAAATTTAATAGCGAACCACAACATGGGTTTTGTCCCACATTTATCACTTAGTGTAAAATGCCAAACTCCATCCTGTTTCAAATGTGAAGGAGGAGCTCTTGTGGATAGATTCCTCAATAAGTCAAAGAACTACATGACTGAGTCTAACAACTGCAACTTAAATTACTTTGAATTTTGCAATTTGATTTTTCTAATGTAATGCCCCCACCGTTTTTACTAACTGTTGAGTAGGAAATGAAGCAGAAGACCTTTATTTACCAAACCATAAAACATATTGTTTGTTTGCTGGAGTCATCTGCTTGTCATAACTTGCAGCGAGTCAATTTGACTCAGCCCGGCCTGCCGTTAATTCATATTTTATTTTATACCTAGTTCGCATTCTTTCTAGCTTTAAACGCCAGGAATTCAAAGGCCACAGTCTCTGCTTCCCAGTCAAGATCAAGATCTCTAAGACAGTCTACTTCGATCATCAATAAAATCCAATCCACCTCTTCATCCTAATAAATTTTTGAGAAAGTGGGAATGATAAAGAGAGAGACTTGGTATGAACTAGTTTATATAGAGCTGCGAGTTACATCAGTACATGCACAGCTTTAGAACGCTTCAAAGAGAAGCTTCTAGTAACAATAAAAGGTTCCGTTCAACATTTTTCCAAGCAACTTTCTGAAGAGGACAAGAAGAAAGCAATGTGTATAGTCCTTTGGTCCTTTTTTTCCGATTCAATATACCACAAAAGTCGCAATAGATTATCAGAAAGCATTGCTTTGATGATGAACCTTTTGAAACAAACTTGGTCCAAGCTGGCTACCTTTCATCCATAGCTGCCGTAAGTTTAGAGTTTCTGTAGCGATCAAACGGTACCAAACAGAAGTACACACCTTTTGAGTCAATCATGACCCACGAGTACATTTCATGTTTTCCACATATAAAACCAGGTAACATCTTTCAGCAAAAATATAGAAGCAGAGTTTCAAGAAACAAAAAGAGTCGGGGAATGAAAACACTGAATTCATATATATATATATGTATGTCATAGGGACTCGTAGCATTTCACCTTCAAAACTCTTCAGCATACTCAAAACAAATCAATCTTAATTATGATTTGTTTGGTAGTGTTCATTCAAGGTGCCTCACCTGCATACAATCGAAAACTACCGTCATTTACAATTTCATCCAGGCCATCTTTCTGGACTTCAAGTTTCTAAATCTAACTCAAAGTAACATGACGTTGGTTCCTAAGTGTTATCATTTATCTTCAAAATTCTCCAAGAGAAATCCAACAGGCGATCTGTGTTGACAATTATTGTCTGCGTAGAAAGTGCCTTCAATTAGCTTATTTTCTCCCATGACTCCACCAATGCTGACCTTTGATGTTGCTGGTTTATAGTACTGAAGAAAAAAGCATCTATGTGGCTTCTGATGCATCTATGCTTAAAATAAGAATTGCACAGAGTTCATGCTCAAGATGCATGAACAAGAAAACCAATTGATCAGGCAGCGGAGTTCATACTTCATGTGTATGCAACTTGATATCAACTCTGAGTCTTGCTAATATCAGGCTTCCGTGTCATGTTCAAAGAGAGGCATTTGCTGATGTCACTATACCATGAGCAAAAAGAACATAACACGTACTTGGATATCAATGACAACTCATAAGATCAGCAAGTGTTATCTTTCCACAGTTCCCAGCATCTAGCCTATCAAATTTGTCGGAGATCTGCATAATATCTTTCTCTGAAACCTTTCCCATCTCCTTGAGTTTGTATATGACATACTCTGACTTGCTGCACATAAAACATCATTAGCCAACAGAAACTTGACCACTTGCAGATTACTCCAAATCAGATTATTACATCTCGATACATGGCAAGGAAGTCAAAAATAATGTTTAGTTTTCATTTTACACTAGGAATTCTCAAATAGGTGAAGTCAGTGAAGCAAACTAGCACGCCTCATTTTAGGAATTTTTAAGCCAATGAATGACTCGCTAGGAAAAAATAGTTGAAACCACGTTAGCACTCAGCAGAAACTTAGATTACAACATCTCCAGTTTTCTAGAACAATACACTCTGTAACTATAAAATACCAATATATCAGTTGCTGATAGGCAGTTTGCCAAATTTAGAACATTCCTCATACGCAAATACCTACGTATAATGAATGTGCCATCTACCAATATGTATGGATTAATCTTAACAAGATAATGGAGTTAAGCGATGATGGAATTGTTAAACTTATTGCATGTTCAGAGGCACACATAGCATACATGTTCACAACTTCATAAGCATTTTCTTCTACAGTCTGTTGAATTTACATTTATTTAGATACCCTCTTCAGACCGCAAAACGACTACGACTAATTGTCAATGGCAACCTACAAGTTTCACTTCAACCTTATGATATCTGAAACTCACAGAAATTACTCACATTCTATACAACCACTAAGTTTATGAAGTTGAACAATCAAATAAGGGTCTTAGGTTCTAGAAACTTTGTAACTTGGTAATTCTTTCCACTTCCAAAGGCGTTGAAAGAAAACGAAAAATCGGAAGAAAAAAGATTCAGCTTTTTTAGCCTGGGGTTTTCTATCAAAGGGGGCCATTTCCCCCCCACCAAAATGGCAGTTCAACCCTTGTCATTCAGAAGCCAGTTATAATAGGCTTTATATATTTATAGGCCCAAGTTAAGTTGCTAACTGCAAAATCGTATGAATTGTTACTTAATACGCCAGATGGAAAGAAAAAAATGAAAAAAGTAGAGACGTCTACAACAGGAATTTTAAAAGCACAACAAATGGCTTAGGTTTCTTTGAGAGGCCTTCTTTAGATGGGCGGGAGAAAGAGAATAGGAACCCTGACTTGTGACCTGAATTCCACTATCTTTTCCTTCACATGAGATACTATGTAACTTTTTTCAAAGTGAAGGTGTACAAAACCATAACTGTTCAAAACCCAAGCAAATATCACAAAAGGAATACGGCCCAGTGCCAATGATACATCAAACTCAAAAGGCCAAAGAAATGCTAAAGCATAATTCACTTAACAAATAGTCAATTAGTATGAGAGATTAACAGTAAACAAAATTCTTGACTGTTATACATTCCTTTGTCACATTCCTATACTTATTGACATATAACCTCTTCTGGCATCTTTATGTAAACGCTCACTAAAACCCCAAACTGAGTCACTATGTGATTATAAGACATGCTATGATAAAGATGCATCTCAAGTATCTTAGCTCTTTTCTCCCACCTTCAGGACTTCATCAATCTCCTCCATATCTCACACATGCCAGGGAATGAAAAGACAGTACTATATAAGCTAATAAGGTATACATTCAAACACTATTTTAGAAGGTAAATGCAGTGAAAAAACTGAACACTCTAAACAGCAATAGAATCACGGAAATCTGTCCAACTTTCTATGAACCATCTTCATTGAATCAGAGCCAAAACAACACCACCGACTGAAATGTTACAAGATTTGACAAAGAAAAAGCATACCTCACAAAGCCATTGTTGTCGATGTCAGCAGCAAGGAACTCCGAAACAGTCATATCCTGTCCGAGAACCCACTTAGCCATCTTCCTATGCCTCTTATCCACCCTGGCCTCGGCCAAATATAGGAACGCCCTAGCCACCGCGAGCGTGGACACAAGCAACCAAATGGAAGCAAACAGCCTCCCCTCCATTGACAGAAACGCTTGATCACCATACCCAACTGTCGTCACAGACATCACTGATAGATAAAACGAATCCAACCACCCTAATTCCTCCACAAAATGCATCACCATAACACCAACTCCAATACAAAGCACCACAACCCCCAATGCCAACCCAACCTTCATCCGAATCCTCATCCTCCCTTTCTTGACATCGATAATATACGACTCCTTCTTCTCCCCAACCCCATTCACACTCCTCAACAAATAACTCTCCTGCAAATCAAGCACATAACACACCATCCCACTAAGCAATATATCTATAAACCCAAACCCAACCAACACAAACATAATCGAAAACAGCTTCGTGGCCGTAGTAGTGGGCGTAATATCACCATATCCAATAGTACACATTGTGACAATACAGAAATATAAAGCATCAACAACAGGGTGAGTTTCGCTGGCCATAGCGAAATGGTCACGGTTAAACCAGTAAATAGTAACTCCGAGTGACAAATAGGCTATGAGGAGAATCACCGCTTGTCTTACTATTGACTGAGAACTCAATTGAGGCTTGGGCACGGCGGAGCGTTGGCGATTGACCTCGTTGAGGACCGCCATGGCCGGAGCGGTCTTGGAGCGGTGGAGGTTTGTGTTGGTCCACGTGTAGTTCGGGTCGACGAGCCACCCGTGGGGAGTCGTCAGCGGCGGCGGAGGTTCAAACCCGGCGGCGGCGGGGTCGAGGAGGAGAGAAGAGGAGGAAGGAGGGCGTGGGGAATTGAGAGAGAGAGTGAGGGCGTCGACGAGAGGAGAGGAGGAAGACATGTCGTCTACGGCGAAGGCAGCGGCGGAGGAAGAGGAAGAGGGGCCGAAGATGATGCGGTCTTTAAATTCGGAAGGGGTTAAAGGGACGGAGACTTGGTCATGTTCGGGGAGAGGCCAGAGGGTTGATAAAGACGGGGGCTTTCGGCGTGGGCTGGATGTTGCGTAAGAAGGGATTAGAGGCTCTTTGTTCTCCATTATCTTGGGGGCGGGTTTTCGGGTCGAGTCGCCTGAGAAGAAGAAGAAGAAGAAAGGTTTACGGGGGAGGAGGAGGAGGAGGAGGAGGGAAAATGTGGTGGGGAAGTGGGGAGCGAAGAAGGGCAAAAGTGCTAAAGGAGATTTGTTTTTATGGGAGAAAAAGAAAAGGTCGAGACGTTGAGAGTGGTCAGGAGATTCGGCTAGTTCAGAGGAATCACGCGCGCGAGTGGGGAAGTTACATCTCCTCCTCTCATCATTGACCAAATTATTGTTCTTCTTATTTTCAGGTTCCAATACGACTAGGCCTTGTTGTCTTGGGATATAGATAGTGTTTGGCTTCGATATTTCTCTGGTCAGGTTACTGCGATTAGAAATATCGTAAATTGTCTTTTTTTGTATCCGTAGTTGTTAATGTGCTGTGTGCGAGGCGTGTCACTGTCGATGGCAAAATGTTGTTGTGTAGTGCGCCGCGTATATTTGCTTTTTGTCAAGCGATTAGAGTGAGGAGAGCACCAACCTCACTCGTTGAGTCCTACTTGTCTTGATACAAGACGTAAGCTTCGTGTCTCTCTGCCGAGCCACAAAGATTCGATACTTTACACCCTCGAGTAAGTATAAAACGGCGCAATCCTAAGGACGTAGTGTCGAGAACACTGGATAGTGTGACTTCGTAGATCTTAAGAATCCCCACACTCTTTCGGGTGGCCTGGAATCCGCCGATTGCCTTCGTCGTAGCTTGAGTGAATCTTTGAATCCACACGCTCTGTCGGGTGACCTAGATCCTGAATTCGCTGTTGCCGATTGGTTAGCTTGAGTGAACCTTCGAATCTACACGCTCTGTTGGGTGGCCTAGATCCTGAGCTCGTTGTTCGCTGGTTGTCTACTCTTAGTGAAGTAAGATTTGCTGGTGCACAAATTGTGTATGAATGTAGGGGTCCGCCAATTTACTTTGCTTCTTCTATTTATAGAAGTAGGCACTTTGATCATCCTCGCTTGACAAGGTAACATTATCGGTTAGGAATAATATCTTGCCTCTAGATTCCCCTAGATTATCTAGGAATCGCATAAATATCATTTCTCGATTCGCAACTCAAATCAGGCCGCACGTGGTCGGCCCATTTTATCTCCGAGACCCAAAAGTATTAAAATAAATGTTAAGTTTATTTTGGGCCCAAACATTTCCCCCCAGACCTCGAAATTAACCCGTGGGCAATCGAAGGGGTCTTGATGTGACGTGTTGCTTTTTGGTCAGCAATTTTGAAATAGCCTTACACTAGGCTACTCAAGTGTTTATCTTCAAAAAACGCGCCATCTATTTTTAACCTTTTTAAGCTTCTTCAGTCACTTTCCCCCTTTTCACCTTTTCTCTGAAGTTTCCTCAATCCAATATTTTAAATTTTCAACCACTCCCTGAACTCTGATTCTCATCCTTCTTCTTGAAAATGGCTCTTTATCAAAAGTTCTGCCTATACATTTCCGAGAAGGATGTAGAAGCCTTCCAAAATTATATGGACCAACACCTCCATCAAGATCAAGACACTCCCTATTTGTGGGTCGATCTAACATAGGGGATGAGGTTATAATGGGTCTGACAACCAACACAATGAAGGCCTCTTCTGTCCTTAATTCGGCTTTCGTCCTTCGTTAATCACGCGAGGTGAAGCTGTTGCTCCTCTTCAATGGGATCAGAAAGAGCTTGACATAAAGTTGGAGAAATGGCCCAGTACCAGAGCCGAGGAACTTCAATGGTCCAATTGCGAAAGTCCCTTGATGAAGAGCTCTGGCAACAAGTTGGTATTTTGCACGCTCTAGATTTATGTTTCCATCTTCCCCAATGTAGGAATCATGTTGCTGCCGTCGCTGCTTTGTGCTATTGGAAAACTAGTAGCAATAGCTTTATCCTCCCATTTGGGCATTTAGGAATTACTTTACTTGATGTTGTCACTACTACCGGTTTGCCCACTGCGGATGAACCTTTTCTTCCCAGTGCCTTAGATAATAAGGCCTTCCCCTTTTCTACAGATCCTGCTCGCTCAACTATCAGCACCGCCTACTCCAATTGGCGCAAACACTACAACTCGAAGGAGTTTCAAGCTACCCCTGCCTCTGAGGACCAGGACCAGCGAGTAAAGAATGCCTACGGTGGCATTGATTTTTTAGAATTCTGGCTTTGTCGCTACGTATTCTGTGTTGCTACTGACAGAATTACCAATATCTTCACTAAGGCAGCTGAGGCACTATATAATGGCCACTGCCTTGGCCTCGCGCAACCTGTATTGGGTGCTTTGTACAGTGGGATTGGGTGGATTTCATTGAACCCATTGAAGTTGAAGTTTGCAAGGCCTGTTTGGATTCTATCTTTGTGGCTATAGGTCTATTTCCCTGAATTTTGCAGTCCTCATCACAAGGAATTCACCTCTGAGGAGGTGCTGGGGAAATCTTTGGCTCTTGCCGGGGAAACTGAACCTTTGAGCTACTCGCAGTGCTTCAATTATCTCTGGGGTCAAAAACTTTTCCCCAATGACATGGCTGAATTCATAGTAACGAGAAGATTTCCTGCCAAATTATCTACTGGATTCGCAGTGACCCTCCGTCAGGCCCCTGTTTCGAAGAAGCTTTTTGCTCAGTGTATCACCTGTATGGACATCATTGTCCCCGATGCAGTTTTGTGGATTGAGCTATATGCGCCCAATCACTTCGCTCGTCAACTTAGGTGCAAACAAGGTCTCCCCTGCCCGTTGATAGAATCCCGCAACGGCTACACTTAGTGGAAGACTTGCGTGGAGAAGCCTTCTGCAGTGATCCTCCAAGACCTCGTTACTCCAACCTTCCCCTTGCTGGACCTTTCAGGGTTCCATTGGCACTCCCTTTGTGTAACCTACTTTGTTGTTGAAGAATATCACGAGTGGAACATGTGCTACTATGGTGATATCTGGGTGCAGTCCAAATCTGAAGTCCTTTGCACCATCTTTCCAGCCTCTTTCCTTGATTTTTTCAAAAGAACTGTAGATAGGAAGGTTGTGGGCCCCAGTATCCAAAAGGAGAGAAAAGGAAGCAACGAGAGATCAGTACTTCTTCTGCTTCTGTTTTGAAGCGTAATAAATTGATGGGTGCAAGTTTCGCTACTGCCTCTCCCGCTGTGAAGGCTGCTGCTGCCAAGAAGAAGAAATGTGTCGTTAAAGTATGGGACCATGAGAACGGGGACTCCAATGAAGAAATTCCTCTGGTATGGCTTTACTTTATCTAAGGCTTCTTAATTTTTAACCTTCTGTATTCTGACTCCAACCTTGTTCCTTTATGGTTCAGTCCTGCCGATCCCATCGTCGTGTCGTCAAGGAACGCGGACGGCTATTGGAAGATGAGCTAAGTGACAATTCTCCCTCCATTGAGCTAATGCCTGACAGTGAGCCTTCAAATGAAGACTCACTCTCCCGAGCTGCGCAAAACAAGAGCAAATGTACGCAGCCATTTGCCATTCCTTAGTCCTCTTCCAGTGTTGTGAGTGCATCTAGGGAACCATCTCTTCCTAAACCTCTGGATGTAGGTCCTTCCAGTGCTGCGGATGAAGAAGCTTGGCGTCGGGAACTTCTTGAGCAAGTCTATGATCAGCCTTTTAATCAGCTAGTCTCTGCTGTTGCGACCGCCACTGTGGAGGAGATAGCTACCACTACGGTTGATGAAGAGCCTTTAAAAAAGGCTGCCGAAGCTGAAGAAGATATGGGGACTCATGATGTTGCTGTTGTACAAACTACCCCTACTGCCGAGGTATTTACTCTGACCCCATCGTTTTTCTAGAAATACTATGCTCTTCTAACCACTTTTTCTGGTTGTATAATCTCAGGAAACCGCTCAAGAAGTTCAGGCACCTGCTTCTGCTGCTGCGAATGTGACTCCTGTGACTGCAAGTAGAGAACAGCCCCGTGTTTTAGACGCTTCTTCCATCATTCTGGCTGCTGAGACTGGCCATGTAGAGTCAACTGTATTGCACTTTCTTCACGCTTCTAAATCTGTTTTACTTACACTTAAGCAATATTTAACCTTTACTTATCTTTCTAGTTCGCAACTGAAGTATCTTCTCCTCCATGTATCAACACCGCCTTGTATGATGATCAGTCTCCTTCGCATCTATCCCAGGTATATTTTGACTTTACTCGCGTAAGATTTCTTCGTGCAAGTCTTTTGGGCATCTCATAACTCCCTAGGTATAAGTTTCTCTGCAGAAAGATCCAGGTACTCAAGAGTTATCTCTTACCGAGGGTCAACGGAGGCTTGGAGAATTTTCTAACGTCATCCGTAACTGCAGCGAAATTGCTGCCCCCCCCCCCATTCTATAACTCCAGCCCTTCCAGCTCCTATGTGGGTAGCGAGGGAATGGCCAAGACCCTGCAAGAGGCGGTGCATCTACAAGGACTTAGCTCTTTTTGAAAAAGATCCTCCAGACGTTCAACTCGCCATCGCCTACCTTCGTGATCTATGGACTCTGAATTTTGAGAACAAGTCTGTTCGTCAAGAGCTAGTTGTCCATATTCAAATGGCTGGCCGTGCTAAGAAGGGAGTCGATCATGCCATTCTAGACCAAATGGAGGATTTATTGCAAGCCCTCCCTAACCTTTATGACACCATAGTCTCTGCAACCCATGAGCGCAACAAAGCTATTTCCCATTGTGTAGATCATAACCGCAGGTGGAAACGTGACTTGGAGAAAATCAAAACAATGGGGAAGAGCTATGAAGGTGAATGGATAGACATTCTGTCCATATGTGCAGAGATTGCAAAGCTTCAGGCTAAGCTGTGTCAAAAGGAAGAGGAGTTTTTTGGAGAAGAACAGGCTGCTATCGTTCTTCTTAACGCCGGAAAGACTCTCTCCGAAAGTGTTTAAAAAAATCGCGTTGCAGCTGCGAATGCTGAGAGAACTTAGGCCACTGCACAGGCCTGGTACCTCCAAGTAAAGACTAGTCTGCGAGCTCTCAGCATCTCCGTTGTAAAGTTCTAGATTTTTGCTAATTAAGCCCCACATTTGGGGTTCATATTTTATTTTTTATAAATTCTTACTTAGTTTAATTTATGTTTTATGGCCCATGGCCTTAATCACCTACTGTGAATCTCTTCCATCAAATAACTTCGCGCCTCCAAAAATCACGTTGGTCCTTGGGATAACTATCTGTTTTTAATGGCCCATAACTCTGTATCTCGAAACAGTAAGTCTTCAGCTTTTAAGAGATACGCAGATAAGTAATTGAATGTTGAACCCCCTTGACTGCTGTATTGAATTGATGCTACGCACCGGGTCCTTTTATTCAAAGCCTCTTAGAGTTTTTAGGCCTATAAATAGCTTGTCATTTCTCCTCCACTCCACAAGATCCCTTTGTAGCAAAAGATGACTTCTTTAGTTCATAGTCTGTTCATTTCTTGCTTTAAGGCAAAACTTCCAGATCTTGTATTTTGCTAGACGTTTTTAGGTCGAAGTACCAAAGCTCAAACCTGGCTTAGGTCGTAGGACCAAAGCGCATGTTCTTCGGTTCTTGGTTAATTCTCAAACCTTTGAGAATTAGCAGACAATGGTTGATATGGGCACTCACTAACCCATCCCTGAACCTGATCATCATAGTCTGTTGTATGCTCCCACTCACTCTCACTACAGTTCTCCTTGCTTTCTGAGTAGGGCATCTAAGATGGTGATCAGAGGGACGGCTTTGTTGAGCCGTAAATGTTGGGCGAGTGCAAGTACCCCAAATTCTTCAAGAGCCGAAGGTGGATCTATCCCCCAGTTGGTGATCGTCCATCAGCGCAAGCCGAGGACCTCACCGTGGCTGATTAGGATAGATCTAAACCACTTCCTACGATTGGTTTTTTTAGCAAGAGATTGTTCATTTGATGTATGGTATCAGAGCTAAAGGCGCAAAGCCTCATATTGTACTCCTTATTTTGATCAAATGAAACTGTGTATTGTTCTACTGCTTTTATTTTCCTTTGTAACAGTGAAAATACTACCTCCATTGATTTAACCACTGAAATTTGGTCGTAACTGTAACACTTAAAAGAACCACAGAAATTGGATCCATGTCAACACAAATTTGAATTTGAAATTTTGTAATATTTGGCCACATGAATTGGCGTTGGACATACTAGTTGCCCCCTAGTTTTACATGAAGAGCGAGTCTCCGTTATAGGCTGCGAATGAGTGCAAAACTAAGTTGTTGACCCCTCCTCTGTCTTGTACTCCCACACTGGTTGCCGGTACTTCTTCAGAAATCGACCATTGATTAGATTACGATGCACTTCACCATCGATATCGACCATTGATTGATTGATTAGCTAGAAAGCTCCCTTGCCTAAAATTTTGTCGATGATGAAGGGTCCCTACCACTTGGCAGACCATTTACCACGTCCCTTTTGCTTTTCTCCCAAAGGCAATACTGTTTTCTAAACCAGCTCTCCATCTGTAAAGCTAAGTCCACGGGTACGTCGATCATAGCAACGAGCCACTTTCTGTTTCTCTGCAAGTAGGTTAGTCAAGGCATTGATACACTTGTCATCCAAATCCTCTAACTCTTGCCACATCTCTTGCACATAATCCTTGCCAATCAACTGATGTTGATCTATGACCCGTAGCGACTGAACATTGATTTCTAATGGAAAAACTGCATCATGTCCAAACATTAGCGCATATGGAGTAGTCCCGGTGGGACTACGCTTGAAAGTTCGGTATGCCCACAGAGTGTTGAATAACTCATCATGCCAAAGTCTTGGATTGTCTACGAGCATGCACTTAAGGATGTGGAGGATCAATTTGTTGCTTGCTTCAGCTTGGCCATTGGACTGTGCATAATATAGTGAAGAATGCAAAAATTTCATCCCAAAGTCGGTCATCAACGTTTCTACTTCTCCAAATATGAATGTTGTTCCTCTATCCGAAATGAAGCACTTCGCTATTCCAAATCGGTATATGATATCCTCGTATAGGAATTGTCTTATCGCAGTGGCAGAGGCCACTTTTAAAGGCCTTACTTCAACCCACTTGGTGAAGAAATCCATAGCAATAATGATGAACTTGTGTTGCATGGAAGAATGAGGATGAATTAGACCGATTAGATCCAATGCCCATCTTTGCGCTGGCCATGGTTTGATGATTGGTTGCATGAGAATGTTCGGAATGTGGCTGACCAGACCATGAACTTGACAATCCTCGCACCCCTTTGCAAAAGTTATACAATTTTTTAACATTGAAGGCCAGAAGTATCCCTGTCTCCGCAAAAGCCATCTCATTTTTGGGCCAGATTGGTAAGCTCCGCAGACTCCTAGATGGACTTCTTGCAGCAATCGTTTGGCCTCGGTCCCGAATACACAAACCAAGTCCACTCCTTCTTTTCCATGTCAGAACAAATCATTGCCTCGGAGAATGTAACTTGGAGCAAAATACCTGATCCTCTTGTCTACCGTAGAGCTATGATGTTTTAAATATGTAATAATCTGTTGCCTACGATCATCATTAATGGTTCCCAGAGCTGGGACATGCCATTCATATTTTTCTTCTTTTCTACTCATAAAAGATGGGAGAGTACGAACTTTTACCTTCATTAGCTGTTCATGTACATCGTCGACAGCTTTATCCTTGTAGCAAGTTGAGCTAACTCATTCACAACAAAGTTCTCTCCTCTTGGGATATAAGTTAGTGTCACCTCTGTGAATAATTCCAACAACTCGCTAGCCATTTTCACATATGGCTCTAGGATGAGTTCTATTTTGAATGTGGCTTGGAGTTGTCTGATCACAAGCAGTGAGTCTCCCAAACTTGTATATCCCTAGCACCCACGTCCCATAAAAGCTCTAATCCGATGATTAGGGCTTCGTATTCCACTATATTTTTGAAACAATTTTACTCAAGGCGAAAAGAATAGGCAAATGTTTCACCCTGAGGATTGACCAACGTTATTCCCACTTCTGCGAAAGCACTCGTGCTTGATCCATCGAAGTAGAGTTTCCAAGGAGCCAATGAGATGTGTGAAAGGACCCAACCCCGATTTAGTTCCCTAAACCGGAACCAAACCCTTTCGAAAACACGAACCAACAAAAACCATGGAAATTTTGGCAGTGTTTCGTTACTAACGTGGAATTACCATTACCTGCACGCGGAAAATACACTTCATCCTATGCCACAAAAATCAAACCGTGGGCACCAATCCCATCCGGATTTCTCAATATATCAACAGTAATGTAAAATAACAAATATATCTGTGCTTTACTAAAATCCGGAGCAAAATCATATAGTATATACAACAGAATACTCAGAGCGACCTCTAATGTATAATCATATAAGTATACCACAGTAGGTAGAACAATAAACCTACTGGAAGAAACAAGGTAGCTCGAGCACTATGCCTCCGACCACGACGTGCGACACCAGAATCTGAACTGCAAACTGGGCACAGAAACCGAAAAGTCCAGGGGAAAGACATAAGAACCATTAGAGTGAGTGGACGAAAATAAATGTCTTTCACCACATAATATATATATGTTATAAAAACATATGCGAGTCGAATGTATAAAAATCAAATGGTACACGAGGGAGACTCTAACTCCTCACGCGTACGGAGCATGCATAAAAATCTCACGGGGTCACTCGTGGACACATCCGTGCTAGTACAGTCAGAATCACGGGGTCCCTAGCCCGCACGTGACTCTAGCTAGAAAGGGCCTAAGGTCAAAGGTCTGCCTCCCCCCGGTAAAGGCCTCGGGTCAGGAGTCACAGCCTCCCCTGGTAAACATCCTCGGGGATCAGCCGGGATGCGGGTGTATCGATACAACAACATATATAAGGACTGTACTCTGTGTAAATCAAATCGTAAATAGTTCGATGCAAATGCATGAAACAATATATAAGTGTATATACGTAATATATATACTGGTATAAGCATAATCGTATAACACATGCTCATGTAAATCGAAATCTCATATGCATGCTCAAATTCGTAAAACGTGTAATAAGACTCGCAAACAATCCGTGAAAAGAAATTGTTCACTCACAGACTAGCGTAACGCAGTTCGCGTTAACCCGTGATCTGGCGGAAAGTCCCTCGCCAAAAGAACGATCACGAACCCCTGAATAATCACAAAATCCATTTCTCAAAATCATAACTCGACAACTCAAGACAAATCATGAGAAACCACCATTCTCGGAAACACGTAATTCAATGTCGACGAATCGTCGAAAATTCGATAATCACACATCAATACCTCACTGTACTTTTGGATGCTCAAATCGAGAAACGAACCTCCCCACTGCGATCGGGGCGCGATTTCGAGTGAAATGACATGCAACTTGTCGAAAACCCAAAAAGTCAAAGTTGACCGTTGACCGCCGCCGCCGGCGGCGCCACCACCAACCTGAAATTTTCCCTTCGGAGCAACCACTATTCCACTCAAAATCACCCACTGAGCAACTTTCATAACTGCAACAAAGGCCAATTCACACTCTAACTAGTCCAATTTCAAGTAAAACCGAATTGCCTCACAAATTTCAAATCCAAAATTCTCCACACACAAGCAAAATTAGAACTCCATACTTACATGGTTAGAATCATGGAGAAGAGAGCTTCAAAGCCCACTACTTGATTAAGCTCAACATGGCCGAAATCAAAATCCACCATTAACCCCAAAATTTCACAATTTCAAACCGAAAACTCTCTCTCCACTGCCACCCACGCCGTGAGTGGTGGCCGGCACGGAGACGGGGGCACCGAGGCGCACCGAACGGGACCAGCCCCTCCCCCCGAGGTGGCCGGAAAGAATACCGTCGCCGGCGAGCCGTGGACATCGCGCCACCATCTTCTCGGTCAACACCTTAATGCTCCCTTTTGACTTTCCAAAACAGGCAAGTTCACTATTTATAACTTTCCCAAAATGGAAACTTCGTAATTATCTTATCGACAAACTTCAAACATACGTAACTTCTTCGTCGTAATTCCGATTCCAATAATTCTCGCGGCAACAAACTCGACTCGACGTATTCTTCAATTATCACCCGAAGTCAAACACAACCACCAATCGGATAAAAAGTCAACTGTTCAACCCAAACACATACATTAACCAACTAAATAATCAACAATCGGAAATATTCACAACTAAATCTTCGTACCTCGGAATAATCCTCCGGAAGTTCCCACGAGTTTGAAATTAAATTCTCAACAACTTCCGTGAAGAATCTGAAATCAAATTCTCGTCCGGTAATTTAGTCGCTAACAAATCTGACATATAAAACCGATTAAATCAAAACTTCAAATATTCGTAGTATATTCCTCGGTCGTCCAAATAACGATCCAGAACCGCCCACGAACTCGAAATCACACATACAACGACTCTCTAGAAGAGACCCAGCTCCAATTCTCGGCCAATAATTTAGTCGTTATCAAACCTGGCGATTCAAACTACCGTCGTAAATCTGCGACTACGTGCAACCTCGTAAATTAAGCTGATTCCACTGCTGATTCTGTTCTGGGTCATCATAATGTGTGACAACTCTAACTCCTTCTGCTCTAAGATTTCCTCCATAGGGTGATGTGCGAGGAAATCGGCCACTGCTTAGCCCTTTACTGCCTTTTGCGGGACATATTGTAATGAAAACTCGGACAGTGCGAGAATCTACTTCCCTATCTGTCCTCGAAGTATAGGTCGGGCTAACATATATCAACCCAGGTCTGTTTGTGCGATGACGCACGTAGTGAAGGAAAGCATATAATGTCTTAACTTGCAGCCTGAAAAGTAAAGAGCAAGACATAATTTTTTCATTGGTGTGTATCTGCTTTCGCAGTCCGTGAGAGTCCTACTTAAGTAGAATATTGCTCTTTTCGCCTTCACCTCATCGTCTTGTGCCAATAAGCTACATATAGAGGATTATGTCGCTGAAATGTAAAGCTTAAGTGGCACGCCTTTTTACGACGGCACCAAGATTTGTGGATTAACCAGGTATTGCTTGATTGTGTTAAACGCTTCTTGGTGGACTGGTTCCTACATAAATTCCTTCTCTCCTTGTAATTTGAGTAGAGGTGTGAAGGGTTTGGTCTTTCTCGCAGTGTTTGCGATGAACCTTCTCGAGAAATTGATTTTTCCAAGTAACACTGAAGCTCTTGTTTGTTCTTTGGAGGGGGGGCCTTTAGAACCGCTTCCTTCTTATCATCTGGCACCTCTATTCCTCGATGGTGTACCAAGAAACCAAGGAAATCTCCTGCTTGCAACCCAAAAACGCACTTAGCAGGATTCATTTTGAGCTGATGTTTCCTCATTCGTATGAGCAGTCGTC
Source organism: Geum urbanum (assembly GCA_946800695.1). NCBI lineage: Eukaryota > Viridiplantae > Streptophyta > Magnoliopsida > Rosales > Rosaceae > Geum > Geum urbanum. Next base: position 50,881,973 of record OX327006.1, read on the forward strand.
TCATATCCTCCACATGGCTTGACCTCTACTTTGATTTGACCATAACATCATCAATGCAGACTTCCATTCTATCACATGCTAGGTCGTGAAAGATATATTGCATTGCTCGCTGATATGTCGCCCCTGCGTTCTTCAACCTAAATGGCATACTGGCATATTCAAATACTCTTAACACCCCCAGGCATCTAAATGCAGTTTTGTGCATGTCCTCCTCAGCGACCGGGATTTGATGATATTTTGTTGTACCATCCATGAATTACAGCATCTCATGTCTTACCACTGCATCCAAGGAGTAAATCAGCGACCGACATTGGGTGAGCGTCCTTTAGAGTGGCCTGGTTCAGGTCTATGTAGTCCACGCATACTCTAATCTTCCCATTTTTCTTCCACACTGGGACTATGTTCGATATCCACTCTGTGTACTTAGCCACTTGGATGACTCTGGACTTCAACATTTTCTCGATTTCTTCTTTAACCAATGTTGCCATTTCTAAATTCATTCTTCGCATCTGCTGCTGGACTGGCTTTCTTCCCTCTGCGATCAGAAGCTTGTTGTTAGTGTGTGATTAGAAGCTTGTTGTTAGTGTACGCCAGTGATCAGGGCTAACGAACTGAGGTCTGGGACCTCCCGTTACTCATCATCCTGATAGAGCAATACTGATAGGCAAGTGGCAATTATGCTTGCGCTATCATGGGCACAGTTGATACCATCATAACCTGCGCCATTGATCGGGGCTAACGGACTGAGGTCTGGGACCTCCCGTTACGCATCATCCCGATATAGCAATACCGATAGGCAAGTGGCAATTATGCTTGCGCTATCATGGGCACGGTTGATACCATCATGACATGCGCCAGTGATCGGAGCTAACGGACTGAGGTCTGGGACCTCCTGTTACGCATCACCTCGATAGAGCAATACCGATAGGCAAGTGGCAATTATGCTTACGCTATCATGGGCACGGTTGATACCATCATAACCTGTGCCATTGATCGGGGCTAACGGACTGAGGTCTAGGACCTCCCGTTATGCATCATCCCGATAGAGCAATACCGATAGGCAAGTGAAAATTATGCTTGCGCTATCGTGGGACGAGTAGCAACATCACTTGTCGCCACATAAGCAGATCCAAACAGCAACATCAAGTTTCGGAGTCCACCCCGATAGCGGAACGGCAACAAACGTTCGCACTATCGCGGGACAAGTGCAAACAAAGTAGCCCCACGACATGAACATTCGACATCCGACCTCAAACCAGCTCTTCATCGGAGAGTTGGGGGACTCGAGGTTACTAGGGTGCGGATCCCTCCTCGAGTGACCACGTGTGCAAACCGGAAAAAGCTTTGCAACTCCCCAATCAAGTGCTGATTTCCTTGATTTGGGGACTTGTTAGTGTGTGATCCTGTAACACACAATTATCGCACACTTAGTCACTAAAAAAATGGGTCAACATAGCTCAGACCAAACGCAAGACAGCAACACATGCTCCAAACTTAAACAAGGAAACAACACCATCCGAAAGCCCACGCGTTCGAAACAACAAACGAAAGGTACCAGGACAGTATGCACAAACAAATAGGATCTCACATCGAAGAACAACAAAAGACCACACACTCAACCGACAATGTAAGCAACACATTTATGACAAATACAAGGTACGCCCATTACTCTACCAATACTACTGTTACACTTCATACACTAACTAGAGCGTCGGAGAGTTGAAGGCGGGAACACTCCATCAAGACTCCTAATGCCTATTTGGTGTATTACTCTTAACAGCAGGTAAATGACGATATACGCGCGACAGCTCAGATCACCCGAAATAGCCCCATCCGCACTTCTACTAGAAATCCTCGCGGAGTTTGATAGAAACACTTGTGTACAACCAGCTCTGGTGACAGTCCTGGCATATCCTCAAACTTCTTTGTGAAGTAGTCTTTATACTCGAATAACAGGTCAACGATCATATTTCTTTCTTTAGGCTTTAAGAAGGTACTAATAGTCACCTCCATTGGCTCAGCGAGAATTCCAAGGTTAATCTTCTTAGTTGGATCTCTAACTCTATGTGGTGTGTCATCCAAGGCTGCATGTATGAGCTGGATGATATCCTCCTGTATCTCTTTCTGTTGGACGTCTTTATTGACACATTCCACCATGGCTATAGTTGGCAGGAAATCGTAGGCTTGCGACTCTATCATATAGGTTTGCAATCTTGCATATAGAGAAAGCACAAGCCTCTACCTCCCTGTCCTTGGATGGACGTATCATTGATGGTTTGTGGAGGCTAGCTCGAGGAAATAAGGTCGTGCTTTATCTTCTCTTGCTTGCACTATTCCCCACCGAGCTAGTTCTGAAGCCGTTACCCCAATAGGTCGGCCCTTCTTATAGACGTTGCACACTTCCAATGGTCGAAGATTTTCATTGTAGTAATCGACATCTAGCGCATTCGCAGAGACTGAGTATGGTCATGGATCAACGTTGACTATGTATGACTCTGATATCTCCATATCCCATATAAGGAGTTGTTGATGAAGCAATGAAGGTACGGAGTAGCTCCTGTGGATCCAATCTCTACCAAGTATTGTACTGAAAGGTGAATTGCATTCAATGATAAAGAAAGTATGCAATCCTATGATAGGTCCAACCTTGACTTCAATGAATAGTAACCCTAGTGTCTGTGAGATAGTCCCCACAAAGTTCTTGATCGTCATGGATGTCGCTTGGATGGCTGATCTCGGAATACTCAACAACGTCATCGCTCGAGTAGTCAAAGCATTCACAGTTGCTCCGGTGTCTAACATGACCTTGCTAAGCTGGATGCCCCCCATGCCCACAATGATATACAGTGGTCTCATTTGCGAGGCCATTGTGGTTGTTGGTTTGGAGAACATCATGTAGAACTTCTGTATAACAGGCTCCACAGCCGGTTCCCACTCCTCTGGTTCTTCTAGCTCTACCAGAGTTAATAATTGAACTGCTTTGCTCACGACGACCACGTTCTTTTCCTTGACTGGCTTGGCAAATTTGGCCGGTAATAAGTATACCATATCGACGTGTATGTCTTCAATGTAAACTTCCTCTAAGTCCTCACTATCTTCTCCGTAGTCGACTAATTATTCGTCTCCATCGTCTGCTTCAGTTTCAACTAACAGTGGCTCATGTTGTTGGCGATCTTCAATGGGAGGGCTATGTTGCTCTCTTATGTAGACCTCTGACTTAAGTCTTTTGGAGAAGTCTACCTTCGCTGTGAGTTCTGACTCACTAACCATGACGTCCTTGACGCTGAGTTTGGAGGAAGAATTAGCGAGCCTCTTTTGCTCTTCGATCACCAAGGGCTTTAGTTTCCATCGTAGCATTGGCTTCTTGCTCGGCTCAGCGAATGATTCTGCCTTGAATTTAATTCATTTAAAGACTGACTTCCGCACCGGTTTGGCATCAACTATTGCTCGAGCTCTTTTTAGCGCTCGTTGGGCCTCTGCATTAGGAAAACATACTTGATCTGGTTGCTCACACCTTCAGTCTGCTAGGCCCTTTGTCGAACGTAATCATGGGTGTGGCCGCGAGCCTATTCATTCTTCTTTGAATTTATTTTGGTGGCTCCACTACCTGCTCCAGTTTGATCAAACCTCTGTCTAAAGCCTTTAAAGTCCTCTTCGCAGCCCTGAATTGATGTTGGACCTTCCTCTTCCTGGTAGGAATAATCTCTACAGTCTTTCCTCCTAATTTTACATACCACACGTCTTCCTTAATAACAGATCGGCTTGCTGGAGGGATATGAGGTTTGGTCGGTTTAATTTGCTGTCTATCATCTACTGCCTCAGTTTTCTTCTCTGTCATTCGTATACATTTAAATATGTTAGATTCCTTGGCAATTGTGTGTGATTCCTTCGGGCTTGCTAGCTAATAGTTCTCTGGCAGAGATTTGACTAATGACTTTGCTCGTACTGCTTCCACAAACTCTTCATAAGTTATCTTGAGGCCACATTCTACCTTGCACCGGGTACAGAACACTACCAGAGTTGCTTCTCTACATACTTCATTTTGCTTCCCTTTGGGATCTTCTCTGTTACCACTACGATGGACTACTTCATTGGTGGTTCTGAGATCCAATGTTTGCTTCCGCTTGGCTCCTCCGTGCCAAGATACTTCCAGAGTACCCACCATGAGTGATCTTTCAGCAAGTTCTTCTCCCTTATAGTCTTGAAGAATGATATCCCCTTCATTTATCCATTGCTGGATCTGCTCCCGCAACGCCGCACATTGGTTTGTATTATGTGTCCAATCATGATGGAACTTGCAATATAATCCTTTTTGCGAAGATGATAAAGCTGCAAGGTTAGGTATGTTCGCGATGTCTACTTCGATTAACTCATCCAGGATTTCCTTCATCCTATCGATGTTGAACGTACCGATGACCGTTGGCTTTACGAGCTCTACTGCTCCTACCAAAGTATCTGCGAAAGGTTGCCGATCAAGTAGAGAAATTTGCGGTGATGCATCAATTGCAAGCCTCCCTTCATTAATCCACTTTTGGATTTGATTTTTTAGCTTGATGCAATCTTTAGTAGTATGGTTCCACATGTTGTGAAACTTAAAGTACTTTTTTCCTTTCAATTGCTCCGCAGTGGGGAATGCTCCAAAGTCGGACTTGGTCAGCTTCCTATCAATCAAGTCCTCTATGATCTTATGCATTACATTTGCAACATAAGTATACGATTTGAATTCTGGTTTTGTGAAAGCACTAGTCAGAACTCGTACTTGTCCCTTTGAAGGGATTATTTTCTTCGAATTGACCGTCTTCTTGGTTGTTAACTCCAGACCAGCCATTGTCGCATCGTCTGAATCATATTCATCAGACTCTTCTTCTTCTTGTACTGCTGCAATTATCTTGGGACGTTCTTGGTGTAGAGTCTTTGGAGTATATGTTCCTTGGGACGCATTGCGCCTGTTATCGGCTTCCTCATATGTGGCATGTATTTGAATGAACGCGTCGATGAGAGCATTTAACGATGTGAACTTGGCATCCACGTACTTCGTATGTAATCTTTCTTCGAGTCCTCCAACCGCGATGTCCACCAATTCTTCCATAGTGCATGAAGTTCTGCTCTTGGTGTACTCGGTCATGAACCTGTGCAAGTACGTTACTGGTGATTCACTTGGCATTTGCAACATTTGACATAAATTACCCAGCTTCATAGCTGGTTCCGACCCGCCAAAGTGTTCGGTAAACAATCTTTCCATCATCGCCCAATCGAGGACAGAGCCCTGTGGTAGATTTGTATACTAATTTAGCGTTGCACCTGATAGCGAGGACGCGAAGACTCTTAGTTTGAACTGGTCGAGCCTACCCCATAGTCCACACTCGACCCTGAACCGAGCAATGTGGGTGGTTACTGGCTCTGATCCCTCACCATTGAAGCGAGTAAATGAGATGGGTCAATACCCTTTGGCCACTTCCATCTGAACGGTGGTGGTGGGAATGGGTTATTGTAGGTTATTGGAACTCCTCCCGCACCTGGCAACCTTTTATTGATGACGTGATTAATAATTTCCTCCAACTCTCTCTCTTAGGGTTTGGCAGAGGAGGAAGCGGAGCTGGTACATCATCATCTTTGACTTCCTCATCATCATGAAAGAGAGATTCTCGCTCTCTCAACTTGTTGCTGATCAGTGTGAAGCTGGCTGTCATAATGCTTATGAGGTTTGCGAGGGCTGCCGTGAGAGCATCAAACTTTTTACTATTATCAGCACGCTCAATCTCTCGAGCCTCGTAAAGGTTGCCGGTCTCCATGTTGTTCAACATCCGTTTAATGTTAGAGTTTTGTCGTTGCTCTTGTTCGAACGAAAAATCTATGTAGGCATCAAAGTTCATGACCCTTATTTCTTCAATATTCCTAGGTTCTGACGATGAAGATGATCGAACCTTAGTCATCGTTGCACCGAACCTCTATAGTATTTCCTCGTTGCTTAAACCCATGCAAGCAGCTGAGTTGTGTTCTCGGAACGCAAGTGTTGGATGCTTAAGGCAACTCATGAAAGTTTTGAGGTACAGATCAATTATTGTAAGACACTAAACCTGAGTCCCACTGGGCGTGCCAAAATGTTTGGCTTTGATTTTTCTCCAGTCAGGTCACTGCGATTGGAGAGATCTCAAACTGTCTCTTTTTGTATCTGCAGTTGTTGATGTGCTGTGTGTGACGCGTGCCATTGCCGAGGGCAGAATGTTGTTGTGTAGTGAGCTGCGTAATCGTTGCTTCTTATCAATCTTCTGGAGCGAGGAGAGCACCAACTTCGCTCGTTGAGTCCTACCCTACTTGATACAAGACGTAAGATTCATGTCTCTCTGCCAAGCCACAAAGAATCGATACTTTACACCCTCGAGCAAGTATAAAGCTGAGCAATACTAAGGACGTAATATCGAGTATACCGGATAGTGTGACTTCGTAGATCTTAAGAATTCTCACGCTCTGTCAGGTGGCCTAGACTCCGTCGATTGTCGTCGTCGTAGCTCAAGTGAATCTTCGAATCCTCACATTCTGTTTGGTGGCCTAAATCCTGAATTCGTTGTTGCTGGTTGGTTAGTTTGAGTGAACATTCGAATCCTCACGCTCTGTCGGGTGACATAGATCTTGAGTTCGTTGTTCGTTGGTTGTCTACTCGCAGTGGAGTAAGATTTGTTTCTTCTATTTATAGAAGTAAGCACTCTGATCCTCCTCACTTGGCAAAATAACATTATCAATTAGGAATAATATCTTGCCTCTAGATTCTCCTAGATTATCTAAAAATCACATAAATATTTTTTCTCGATTTGTAACTCAAATTAGACCGCATGTGGTCGGTCCATTTTATCTCCGAATGTCAAAAATATTAAAACAATATTAAATTTATTATGGACCCAAACAGGTAACTTGGCGTTTAAGGTTACATGAAGAAGGGGTCAGGATGGATGAAGGTGCACATTTTGATCGGGAGATTGAACAAGTTTTCATCGTTCTATTAGGGAGGAATCAATGAGTTGAATATGTTTTCTGACTATTTTATATCCTATGTAGTATAATTATTCACATTAAGATTGAAACGTTTTCTTCTCATGAATGGTGAGGATGGTTTCTCACCGCACAATGGGAGGTTGACATTGATAGATGAATAGTTATCTTTAATTCTTTATGCATGAAACGAACGGGTAGACTCACACGATTAGTAATAGTGATGTGAATCACGCATAGTTCATGATCGAATTCAAGCTGCTCAAATTGTGATAAAAACGTCTATAATTAAAGAGCTCACCTTCTCAAATCTTCAATCAGCGGAGGAAAATGAACCGGGACGATTATAATAACACCCCATATAAGACCATCAAAATGCAAAATTTTATTAAGATATTAGAAAAAATTAATAGATTTAGTACCTTTTGGAATTCGGTCCTATGAACAAATACTAGATCTTTCAGTTAGAAGAGAATCTGTACGACTCACAACCAACTCTCAAGAGTTAAAAAAAAAACTTCTAAAACAGATGGACAAAAAAGTAAAAGTAACTTGCACAACCCAAATTTTCGCGAGATTTACCGAAAACAACACATTTGTATGACCAACATTTTCAAGTAGTAAATTCTTTTCGGCATAGATTTTGTTTTGGCATCAACGTTATGGTGGTATGGTGTTACCATGGGTGCATAGCATTATACAAAACTAAAATTTAATTACATCTACAAAATTGTAACTACATTAATTAAATAGAGGGAATCTTGTCAAATCTTTAAATTTCATGCAATATTTTTTCAACAAATATCAAAATACAACATCGCTAGGGTCAAAATGTTTTACAACAAAATAACAAGTGCATCGTCTCTTTCAATATACAGCCAAGCCATTAACCAAAAACACATATCCAAATCAATCATCATCTTCAAGAACATTCCGACGCCTCTGAATCTGGAAAGAATATGTGACCAATATCAATATAGTTCATATCCAAAACTACAATAAACGAGAAACCATATTTAGATGGTCAAGACTCATGAGTACTGACGTACAGTGACTTTAGTCTGTTTGGCTGTTTGGTTGTTGATCTGCTCCAACAGTGAAATGAGCCTCTCCTCAGAAACCTGACAATTGAAGTTCTAAGCACTTTGTATCTTTTATAGATGAGCTCTCACGAAGGCTTTAGTTGATAAATAAAAAGGTCAGGCAAATATAACACAAACGAGGAAATACCATTTCAGCTATTTGGCCCATTTGAGCAGCTCTCAGTATAACATCTTCAACACCCCTTGCCTTCTCGGGTTTCACCAAAGCTATTCGAGCAACTGAACATGCATAGCAGGAAGTATCAAATCAATGAATAAGTAGCCTAACCAAATGATGAATCATGCTACTTAAGTTGAAAGAAATCCCTGCCAGGATTTGACTTATCAACATAGGAAACCAAACATCTATAATCCATCTTTCTTAGTCCCTTACAAAAAACTAAACATCCTTCCAATATATATGTACAAAATTATATTTAACCATCAATAACGACCCAAACATGCTATCTTATACCAAATATAGTTTTCTCCTTCCTGAATGAGGTGATAGAATAGAGTTTTTCAATAGACTGCTGGGGTCAATAATTATGAAATTAAATGCCTATTTCAGATATCAACTTACGTCTTTCTCGCGCTTCAGATGACAAAATCTGACTAAGCATCATCTGTCTCCGTTCTTCTGCCTCCCTACAATTATTGCTCTATGTATGAGATCAATAAGAAAAATGAAAAAACAAAAAAGAAAAAGGTATTTCCCCTATCGATTTAATATCCAACCTCTTGGCATCATCATTTGCCTTCTGTTGTTCAGGATTTTGTTGCCCTCTAGCCCCTCCCTGTTTATCAATATAATGTTGCAAGGTCAGAATAAAAAATCAACGAATACAACTTCGTTTTGGAGCAAAAGCATTCAGATTACTTCAAGTTTTAGATTACTTACAGCTTCTTGCTGAGCCATAAGCTCCTGCATCCTTCTTTGTCTAATTGCTTCAAGTTCAGGATCAGCCTGAAACAGAATCAGGGAAATAAAAAATATAAAAAAATGACAAACATCCAAGGGCAGGCAAACAAAAAATTAACAAAGGATCTCAATGATAGAAATCATAATTGTATCAAATCTCTCAACCACAGGGATTTGGGTACAGGTTTTTGTTTTCCATTCATTTACATGTATAGCTGGGCTTGGTTGAGTATATGAACAAGCATCCCTGACTGCTCAAGGTTATATTGCTTGGGCATTCAAAGGACCGAAAGTTCAATAACATCAGATATGCATTGCACATACTAAGGTTTCACAACTTATTCTTAAGTTCGGGATATTTATCCAACTCCCTCTCACTATTTCAATACTCTTCCACTCTTGGCTTATTTCAATTCTCTTCCCTCTCACTGGAATTTAATTACATGTCGAAACCAATTACTTAATACGGCTGATAGTAGAAAAACCATTAACACGGCTATCTCTTATAACTACAACTATAACAAGACCAAAGATTTTGGGTGCTAGCAGCAATCTCACAGTCCACATTCAGCTCCCAATCCATTTGACAGCCAATTACATACTACAAAAACCCATTGGAACTACGCAAAAGACCATCAAATACTAAAAATTGAACAAAAGTATAAAACCCAGCTTTAATTTTCATCCAGAAGTAGACAATTACATGGAAGGCAGAAACTTTAAGAACCCTAGTTCAAGCACAGCAAATTTGTATACAGTAGGTAATCAGAAGGATTGAAATTTAAAGAGGGTATCTTACCATATTGATGCAAGTTGTGACTTGTGAGTGAGTGAGTAGCGATCTAAGTCCTTAAGGAAGCTGGGTGAGATGGAGGTGTCGCGTTAGTCAGACGCGAGTTCTGAAATCTTTTATATATAGGACTTTGTACACAGCAACGCATCAGAGTTCCACTGTGGCGGTGGATGATACTCTGAGATATCGGCCGACCCCATTCGTTAAATTGTAGTTGGGCCATTGGGAGTGTTAGGATCCATTTACGTTGTGTTGGCCCATTATCCCCATCTCTTAAACCGGTTGTGGATTCTAGAGTACGTAGCTCTTAACATTCTCGTTAGTAAATTCGCGAATTATTTGTCAATTGATGAATTTTTTTTAAAAAATATTTGTTTTTTGAATTGTTCGAAAAATTCGGCAAAAAATGTGTTTTATTTGTGAATTTTACGTTTTTTTAATAAAAAAATTATTTTTATTTTTATTGGAATTCTCTAGAACTCTTCCTCTAAAAAAAATTTAAAATAATAATAAAAAAGTTATGGCTGAATTTTTATAAATTTTATTCATATAAAACTACCGAATTATACATGTACGTATTTTTGACATATAATTTGCGTACCATTTTTTACTAACCATGCAACATCCTTATTTTGGAGATAGAAGTATGGAGAACTATGGAAGTGTAGGTTCATGATATTTGGAGTTGGAAAGTTGTAATGTTTTGTTGATTAATTTTTATTATTATTATTCAAGGAAAATGGGAGAGAATTTACTGTCCCGACTTTTTCTGTCCCAATCACTAGGTTTCGACACCTGTCCTCTTTGTTATCTTTGTTAAATTCTTCATTTTCTATTTAATTTATAAAATATAATAATTAACAATTTAATTTTATAACTTAATTGAAAGGGAAAGAAGCAGCTCTACACTACTACTCAGTTCGCACTTAATCGCTTCCCAATTCTCCTTTGCCTCTTCTTGTCAACTATGAAAGGACATAGTGATTCTTCATCCGGTGAGGGGTTGTTGGATTTTAATCTTGTTAAATTTTTTTTTCATGATGAGGACCAAATCAATTCGTTCAGTCCGCAATAAAATCACAAATCCTTTTCATCTTCTTGTTCCCTTCTTCATCTTCTTCACAACTCGTCCTCACTGAACCACTTTGTCGTCGCGTACCGGCGGACCTGAAGATCTCAATAAGGCAATCACAAAGTTCTCTACAAGATTAATTACACTATACTTTGTAGTTAAATGTATGGGCAGATTTAGATTCAAATATAAAGGCTCGCAATCATGTATTACGATATAACTGAATACATATAATTTCACTTGAGTTCTTAAGATTCATACTTGCTTGGTTAGATTTCATACTACTTTTTTCGTTTGATCTTGTCGATGTATATCAGTTGTATGCTAAATTGAAAGAGTTCACACTAAATTGGAAGTCAACATCCTAAAGAAACCCACCAAATCTCAAATAAGGAGTTTTGTTTGGTTTCATGTATATTAACGTTTACAGATGGAGAGGGATCTGTACGTTTGCTTCGGGGAAGAAGATAGCAATTGCTGGAGTTTCTTTCTATGCTGGAGTTGCTTACTTTTATTTTTATTAAACATACAATAGTTAAAAAGATGGTTAACGGAGGTAAGGAGCTGTTAAGTAAAAGAATATGAGGCAAGGGACAGGCTTTTTCGGGACAGCAGATATCGTCCCAAGGAAAATTGACACTTGCATCTCGTTTATAATTTTTTATCATCAGAAATATAAATGCATTGATTAGATAATTTGACTAATTTAATGAATTGACAAATTATTATCATTTTTTTCTTTCTTATGGGAAAATGGAGCATGAATTACATTAGAACATCTTCAAGTCTCCAACAATTATTGTAAACCTTCGGTTATTACTTTAAAATATATAGTTGTAAAAACAAGCACCGAGAGTCAGTGGCGTAGTCAGGAACATAATGCAGCCATGTCAAAATTATTATGAATGACATCGATTTCTCGTACAAAATTGATTGTCTTCGATTATTATTTATATATCTAAAACTTCTCGTGATCATTTCACTATATTATCAAATATATGCCGATGATTATATTTAAGAATCTAAATTCTCCCCAACATAGCATAATTGAATATGATTTTGTATAGCAAAATATTATGTTAATGAATTTTTTGTATAAATCAAGTCAATCATTGGAGGGTTTAGTCAAGCCAGCCATGTAAATTTCTAGGACAATGCTCTACTTTATTAATTAAATTTGAGTTATCAAACTAGCCAGCCGTGTCAAAGGTTAGATAATGTATAAAATGAATTTATTTTTGCGTGCGTCAATACTCGTACAAGCATAGAACAAAAGTCACCAATTTTTTCATCCAAATCCCATCTTTTCCAACCCTAGATCCAGATCTCATATCTCTATTCCCTCAATTCTACCTTGATTTCTTGTTTTCGCAACTATAGCACTAGTCTTAGATCGTCGATCTAATAAAGAACTTCCAATCTGGATCCGCGGCATCTAGCGGTGGCAAGAATTTATGCAGAAACTTCTTTTAGCCTGGACCGAGTTCAACCTTTGAAAGCCCGTATATAGAATCTATGGAGAGACATGCGAGGGTCAGGCAAGATCCGCTTTACTCATATGGAGGACGATTGTTTTGTGATGAAGTTTGAATTCGAGTTAGACCGGAAGAGAGTTGTATCAAAAGAACCTTGGTATTTCAAAACCTCATAGTTATTTTCCGAGGTTTTAAAGGGATGACTAATCCCATGAATGTCTCAGCTGCGCGTGGAAGCGCTTGGGTCGTGGTAAGGCCGACTCAAGGGAAGTTGATGCCCGATGCTCTTCAGTTGAAATGGTGTCGACGGATCGACAACTACATTGGTGAGTTCCTAGAACATGATCCTTTTGCACTTGATATGTGAGCCACTATTAGGATTCGTGTTTCTTTGAACTTTCAAAAGCCTTTGGTGACCTATAAAAAATTTAGATTTGATCAAGATTACTCAGAGGATTGTCTACTTGAATATGAGAAGATTCGGGGTTTCTGTCCGGATTATGGTTCCTTCATACATGGGCGGAGGGTTTTTTGGTGGGGTGGAGTGGTACTAACCTTAAGCCTGCCTACCCACCATGTACAACAATGACGACTGTGAGTACCGGTAGTGGTACTTCATATGTGGCAGCTTCTTATTCTCGTTGGAAACAAAGGTTATTAGGAAAAGGAACGGGCTATGTGTCTCCTGCCTCCAACCCGAGCTAGATGATGGGGCTTCTGACGGTCGTTCAACAAGGGGTTCTCCCTCAGACTAAGTAGTTGAGGACAATGGAGATGGTGGTGCCTCCAAAGCATCAACTAAATGTGCTTCGGGTGAATCCTCTCTATGGGAGAACTCTCTTGACAAAGTTGTTCTTTTGCAGATGGAAGATGAGAGCTTCATTCCAATTTCGGGACCTAGTGGTTGACGGGCTACTATAATGGGACTTCCGTCTCATATAGCTACTGCCCCAGTGGCCACTGAAGTTGTGTCTGTGCCGACTCTGGGTAGAGAAAATGGCGAACCGTCTTCACTTGCTCAACAAAATCTAGCTCTCACTCTTGGGGTGGAGGAGCCTACTGGCACTCCGAATATCCTAGTGGGGCCGCAAGATTCAGGTGGGGGATTGGACGATGGTAGTGGAGATACGATCAATTATGTGGAATCTAGAGAACCAATGGTAGAGGATGAGGTGATTGATGCGGTCAATCAATCACGTGTGGCAAGGGGAAGAGGTAGGAAGAAAGCGGAAGATAGGGGAAGTAAATCCAAGCTGAAGCTGGTGCATGGACCAAAAAAGATCTCGTCGAAGAAGAAGTCAGTTCTACTACTAGCCGGTACGAATGTGGAGGAATTAAAGCGGAGCGTTGCTTAGTAGAAGAGGTGCCTAGATACACTAAGGAGTGGTGCCCCCAAATTCTTTTTAGTCCTTACGCTACTTTGGTTTGTCTATTTAGGTTTGTGATATAATAATCGAGTGAACAATATATAGTGATGGATTAAGATTTCGTTTTATCTGACCAGGACCTCCGTGGAATCTTGTAATACTATTACTTAATTGAATAAAATATCGCCTCTTAAAAAAAAACTTCAGTTATCTCTATTTCATGGAGAAAAAAAAAACTTTTTTTAGCTCCTACAGCTCTTGTAAATTATCGTTTATTCTATTAAAAGTGAAAAAAATTGAATAAAGAATCTCTATATCTATAGAAAACTCAAGATTTGTATATTCATGAAAAAATTATAAAAGTTAATGTTTGCTCAATAGAATTCGCTCACTCTCCTTAAAACAATTAAAAAGATAAAAATATTAACATGCGATTTAGTTTAATTTGAATACATAAATTATATTCATATCGATTCATTAAATTATGCATGAAATATTTAATTTTGTAGAATATAATAAAATAGTTATTAGAGTTGAACTCCTTTTTTTTATAGAGATTTTGTGATTTCATCTTTTAAAATAAAAAATTTATACAAGAATTTTTGAAGATATTTTTAGCAAGAGTTGACGGTACTATAGCACAATAACAAACAATGAGCTATTTGGGAACATAAATAACATTACCTAAGCTATATAGGCAGTTAAAACTACGGTTAACTATCTAAACGACTTACATAGTCAAATTTGTTGGACACTAAGCTCAAACACGAAACCACGAAACAAGAAGCGAATATAAATAAACGAATCACTATCTCACTCTTTAATCTAATATTACTCTAGAATTTAGAATTTGATTTTTTAAGAGAAAGTTAATGAACCGACGGACGAAATAGAGAAAAGAACATCTTTTGTTTACACCTTTAGTTGTGATTAATTTCTCGATTACTACCAGATCACGGAGACATGAACCAACAAGACCGTCGTCCCCGTAAGATGGCGAACCTCTCTTAATCAATCCATCACAAAAATTGGAATATTAAATCATGGAATAGATTCTGCATGAAATTAAAATCCTTTTTAAAAAGTGAAAACAATTATGCAAATAAGTCCAGCTTGTCACGTGCCTCCAGCCTCCCTTTCACTAATTATTTATTTTCACATTTTGACCCCCTAACCAAACTCTCGCAACTCCATCTCCACCCCTCAACTTCCCAATATTTACATCTACACCCTCTCTCTGTCTCTCTCTCTCCTACCTAGCGTCACTGTAATAAAGCTGCTTACTTCCCCATGAAGTCGAACACTCTCACTCTCTCAAGAACCTCCCAAATCTCAAAGCACTTGTCTTCCATTAGATAGTGTTAGGGTTAGATAGAGTTAGATAGAGTTAGATTGAGATGGGTTTCACAATGGGTCTGAACTTGCTTCTCCTAATGGCCATGGTGGCCACCAACATTCTCTCCCTCTATCACCTCTCCACTTCAATCCAATCCCCCAAACAAATCAACAACAATAGCAACCCTTCAGTAGTCCCAGACCACCTCCTCCACCAGCTCCAAATCATACGCGCCACCATCAACCACCTCACGCGCCACCACCCTCCTCCTCCTCCCTCCGCCACCACTGCCACCACAAAACCACCATCAGATCTCCTCATCTACTCCCGCCTCAACCCTATAGCCTCTTCCTGCCACAACCACCCTGACCTCCTCAATCGCTACATGAACTACACACCCTTCTCTCTCTGCCCTTCCGACTCCTCCGCCGCCGCCGAGGCCCTCATCCTCCGCGGCTGCCACCCTCTACCCCGCCGCCGTTGCTTCGCCGGAACTCCACCAAAACCCACCTCCGCCCTCCCACACACCGCCTTCCCGCCATCTCTCCCCGACCAGAACATAATGTGGGACAACTACAACTGCAAGAGCTTCAGCTGTCTCAACCGACACAACCCAAACACCGGTTTCGACATGGCCCACGAGTCCCTCAACTTCATAACCTACAAGTCCGAGCTCGACCTTCCGGTCCCACAGCTCTTCCAAATCGCCAGAGCCGCCGGAGCCGAAATCCGCCTCGGCCTCGACGTCGGCGGGGGCACGGGGACCTTCGCCGCGATAATGAAGCCTTACAATGTAACCATCTTAACAACTACAATGAACTTCGGCGCGCCGAATAACGAGGCGGCGGCGCTGAGGGGACTGGTACCATTACACGTGCCGCTGCAGCAGCGTTTTCCGGTGTTTGATGGAGTGTTGGATCTGGTGCGGTGCGGGCACGCCGTGAACAGGTGGATCCCTTTGACGGCGATGGAGTTTTTGTTGTTTGATGTGGATAGGGTGTTGAGGGGAGGAGGGTACTTGTGGTTGGATCATTTCTTCGGCAAGGCTGTGGATGTCGAAAAGGTTTTCGGGCCGTTGATTGGGAGATTAGGGTATAAACGAGTGAAATGGGCGTCGGCGAGTAAGAGTGAGAAGAATGGAGAGGTTTACTTGACTGCTCTGCTGCAGAAGCCTGTGTCAAGATGAGGTATACTATTTTGATAATGTGCATGTTTACATTGGCAGCTCTTAGTATGGTTTCTTGATTCTGAAGTTTGTTGGCAATGTGGATCTAGAATTGAGGGTTGTGTATACTCTTTTGGTTTTGTTGATCTGTTGTTGTAATTTGGTACTCCATGACTGAAGTAGATGAGATCTTAATGGAATGCAACAACTTAAGCTCTTTCATTAAGGAGGAAGATGACAGTTGAAATGTGTAGAGTTCTACTGTATAAACTTTGATCTGAACCATAACTAGAAAGTTCGTCAATGTAAACTGTTCTAATTGCTGATATTCTAGTTTCTCTGAATATAGTATAAAGGTCTGCTTGCTTGGTTTTACTGGTGTTAGATTCTTCTACTAAATTATTATACAATCGGGGACATGGCATTGGCATTTCTATCTTTTCACTACTGCATTCTAACTTAGTGACATTGTCACCTAAAGGTGTATATCATACTCGAATCATTCTCTAGATCATTTGAATAACTTGTAATTTGGACTTATTGGCCTCCTATATCTTTTTGTGAGGAGTCAAAACATAGTAGGTTCAGGATTTCTCGGTTCAAACAAAGGCAAGATGAACTTGAGCTTTTGTATTGGAAGTAGGAATTGATGGAGAAAGTTTTGGGATTGTTTAATTTTGTAGTCGCGCGCTAATTTTGACATTTATAGTAACTTCCGAACTGACTCTACCTGTTGGCTTTGCAGATGTTGCTGTCAGAATCGATTTTGCTGTTTAATTAACTTATGAGGATATCAGAATGCAGAAGTACTGATCTTCAAAATGGGAGTACTTCATCATTGACCGATGAAGCAGAGTACATTAACATCCTCAAAAATGGGTTCAAAGTTTAGCTGCTTAGGGATGTAAACAACTGTGGAATGTTTGAAAAGAATTACATCATATGATTCCAGCTGGATGTAAATTCGAGATTTATGTAAGAGGAAACACCGTGTAAAATGGCCCTTGTTGGGATCTTGACTGCCTGTAAGATTAATTCCATTTAATTGTTTACATATACATATGCAGATAGTGAAATTCATGTTTGGAATCTTACACAAAGTGGCTAAAGTTTTCAGTGATGATAAAGTGAAGATTCCACACAGGGAAGACGAAAGGCAAAGAAAATCTATTCGTGAAAAGCTTGTCGATTTCATTTTTAATCCCTTTTTCACTCGTTACCTCAGTAATATACACACCCTCTGGTCCTGGAGTCGTGTTCTGCAACAATGAATAGAAACATCGATCAGCTATGAGACATTTCCAACACCATTCTTTGAAGGCCTCTATTCCCTCTAACTCTCCGTGACTTCTTCAGTTTTCATTCATCAACATAGACTAAATTCAAGACTATGTTTGTTGCTAATATATTTGATCACGAGAACATCACATTATGTAAACATAGTAGCTTCCTTCCTCCGTAATCAAAAGTCAATACCAACCATTATTTATATCTGTGAACAGAAATTTCCACTAATCATGTCAAGGAATCCATATATACAATTAGGAAGATTATCATAATCATGTTACTGTGAGGGCATATTGTTGATTGACAATCTTTATTGAAAACAAAATGTACCTTGCTTGGATGATTGGTGTAGACTCATGCATTTGCATATCATAGTTTTTCACTGAGAATGACATCCTTGCCTCTTATCCCGAGTCAGTCTGTCTTTGTCTTGGATATTTATGGGTTTGCCTTATGGCTCGTTTTTAATCTCCATAATATTAAAAGAGCTTTGTTTAGGACAACCTTGATTGTCTTAGTGCCTAAGAAGATTTTCTGATCGGAATGTTCTTTTCTTTGCAACATGTAACCTTGTTTCCTTGGGTGTTGAGAAATGAAACCAACTGACTTTTTTATGATATACAACCCAACACTTCAGCTGGCTACCTAGCCTTCTAGGAAAGAGTTTCTTACCGTTCATTAGGACATGCTCTATTTAGAATAAGTTGAAGAAAGCTCTTTTGACTCTCTTTGAAACTTAGTCATATCTAAGGAAAGTTTTGGTTTATCTTTTCTTTTTGGCTTGAGCATTCACTTGTCACATTTTGCTACTTGTCAATAGACAAACGTCTAATGTCTGTTCTGGATCATTCCTTTTGTGGCTGCTCTCTTTGCAAATCCGTGAGGATAGTAGTGGTCATAGTATCCCAGTTTTATTGGGCACATAAGAAACAACTATGTTGTGATTCAAACCTCGAGATTTATGTTGGGTATATGATTAATAAAGAGAAATGTGTTTTGCTGGTCATGTGACTTGTTTTCCAAATCAACAAAATATTTCTCTTTTGATTTATATTAATCATACTTTGGGAATTGAACTTTTTTCTTATTCTTCTTGGACTATGGCTTGATCACTTGTCACTTTCATCTCTGAACCTTCTTCTTCAGCTGTAGACACTCCCATTGATGAGCAAAACCCTGTCCTAGATGATGTATCCTCAGACACAACATCTAAAACAGAACATGCTGAGATGGATTAGACACTTGCTATCCAGCAACCTCATCGCACTGGAAAAAGGCAAGTTCGTAAGGATCATTTGTCTTCTGATTTGATTGGTAAGATTGATGAACCAATGATGACTCAAAGTAAGGCTAACATGTTAGTAAGTAATTTTGCAAAGAACGGAACCTCGCTATCTTGCAGCTTCACATATTGCTGATTAAACTCTGATCTTCTTCGTATTATATATGTACATATTTGATTCTGTATCAAAGTTCTTGTCATATGTTATTATTGCATAATTAGAATAGTTTCATGTATTCTCAAATTATGCATCTCATATTAATGTAGGACTCATGCATGTCTTATCGTTATGTTTCTTCCATGACATATGTTTTATGCTGAGGTTTAGTTTATATGATATTGATGAGCACGATCTTATCATATAAGTCTACAAGAGCATATGATCTAGTATTCATTACCTTTTGGGATTGTAAACATGTTTCTATCCTAGGTTCAGTTTACCTTGTTGACTTCTATGACTTATCATCTTCTGTTCTATTTTGGAAGAAAGGTTGTTCGTTTAATGAGTTGAGCAATGCATGGATTTCGTGTACAAAACAAAAAGAAAAAAAAAGTTTTTCTTTCTTTAATTTGTTCCTTCTACTGCATGTGTAGATCTTCTAGGTATTGCATATAGCACACAATGATTTTGATTGATTGTTGTGACAATATTTTGATAGCTAGTTATGTGTCTGAAGCCTTGTGCTCTCATTGTTGTATGATCGATAAGATTCATTACACTTATTCATTAATATGATCAAATATTATGTGAATCTTTATTCTTTGTACCACACCATACTTCATGATATTTTCTACTTCTAAGTGATGGTGCAACATACTCAATACATGATTAATGAATGTCGATGATTGAAAAGATTCGAGTACAAGCTGAACCAAATGATGGGTGTGGGATGGAAAATTATGTTGCAATCCTGAAATGGAGCTTTGGATGAACAAACATATCTTTTTGAAATCTTCTTGGAGCTGTTCATAACAAGGTGAGTTCATGCAGCTTCAAGCTTAGTCATTCTGGGTTACAGTCGAACTTGAGGTTTCTCTCGTATTGGACCAGCGGGATTGATAGTACTTCTAGAATCCTGAAGTGTGAATGTGTTGGTTGTTGGGAGATTTTCTTGGACCTCTTCGTCGTTGGGTTTAATCGCAATTGATGATTAGCTCTATCTTTTCAAGACATCTCTTCCGCTGTCCCGACATGCTTCTATGATCACTCGCTCCATCTCAAAGGATATGATGGTACTCAATCATCACAGAATGCATATGAGAGTTTCAAAGCATATCAGTCATCTCAACATGTTATGTCTGTCACTAAAGGATGTCACCTTGTCTAAAGGCAAATCAAATGTTGCTGGACGGGATACCAAGCACAAGATCTGTCTCAGAAGGAGAACAACAAAGGGTTATTATGATACCAATTACAGCCTCTACCCCAAAGTAGGTGGAAAGCAAAAAAAAGGTTGCTATTTAGATTTATTTGACATGAAATGTTGGTGATTACTTGGGATATTCAATGGGACTGTAGTTTATGGTGAGAAGTTAGTAGGATACAGGATCGCAAATGAGTTTGCAACCTTAGGCCAAATGACAATGATTGAATCATTAAGTTGCAAAGTTGAGAATCAATAAAGAAGGAAGAGTTTGCGTTCATTCTCTGGGATAGATGAGATCTCTGCATATTAGTTGGTGCAAGCTCATTCAAATCTGGGATCTGACTCTCTCGTGCCATCATAACCAGCTTGTGGTTCAGAATCACATATTCTCTCATCTGGGCATGGTGGCGCTTCTCTTGGAAAGTGAAAAGCTATTACGGATTGTACTATGACTTCCACAAACTTTGTGCAGTCATCTTTATCGACTACCTTGAGTTTGGTGTTCTACTAGGAGGATCAGAACGGATTATGCCATCCTTAGACATGGATCGCAACATCATTGGTCAGTCATACTTGAATGCAATACTTGGAAGTGAAGCATATGCTTCATGATTACTGCTTGGCACTGTGCCAAGTAAGTTTTCTCTGTTTAGTGATTGTAAGTGCCAAAAATATCTCAAACAATCTTGTTCTTCACCTTCACAAAACACTTTGAGATATCACTTCATTAGGAATCTTGTTGAAAATAAAATGTTTGCTATGTCGTTTATTCATATTGAAGATCACTAGGCTGTTTTGCATGTTCACAAAATCAAATTGACAACTTACATGTCGAAAGCCTTAGAAATGTCATTGGTGTATGCACCATTACTTGAGTTCTTCCCCTATGAGTTCTTAATTTTAGTAGAACTGTACATTTGTGTCTATTATTCCACAGAAGAAGAAAAAAAATATGTGTTAGTATATGGTATCCCTGGATATATTTTTAAACTTGATCTAAATGTTGTGTCAATATTTCATCCTTCTTGGTCTGATTTGCTGCATTTCTCACATGCATGTATGCATTTGTGCCTCAAGGTCTTTGTTGTATGTGGTCTTAATCACTCTTGGGACTATATAGACTTATTTGTCACAAAGGTGAATATTGTGGGTTGCACGAAGTTGAGATAGAAAACTGAGATGAGATGAGTTGTTGAGGAAAGACTGTGTTCTGGTAGAAGCTCTAAACTGTAAATTAATTGTCACCAAAATGGTGAATGTGTTAAGTATTTTACGAGCTAGTCTTTCACTGGGTGCACATTTATGGAACCAGTGGGGATCCCTGAGATACATTCTATCCATCGATGGGTTTGTACTAGTTATCCACTGAGTGTCCTTGTTACACATATTACCTCTTCGAGCATTTTCTCAGGGCGTAATGATAACTACTTCGCTAGATGGACCTATGAGGACGATTTCTCAGATGAGCTATTGGCTAAATTAAAGTGGCAAAATGACTTGAACTAAAATGGTTAATGCCCAAAGGGTCAATTGTGACAAAGTCACTTAAAATGGTTATTCTCTGACGATACAGGGGTAGTTGTGACAAAGTCACGTGGTTACTACCTCTCATCTCATTTAATGCTCCAACTTTGCCCCATGAGTCAAGTTTTTGCGCACACACACATCTTGATGTTCCAAAATCTGATTATTAGGACCAAGATAATGATGTTCTCTTTGCAGTCATACATGCATGTGTCAAATTTGAGCCACAAAGACATGTGAAAATTTGGTGTCATACTTTGTGAGTCTATGCTTAAACTATCCTAAAATTGGGATTTGAAAACATCTATCCATCCCAGACTTTGCTAAGTCATATTTGTTATGTTTGTGTGTTTTAATATGCTATTTATCTTCTCTTTTCTTTCTTTCTTTCTTTCCTTTATGCATGCATACTCTAAGGGGGAGTCTTCGAAGTCTTGGTATACACATTGATACATTTTAATTTCTTGATAAAGGTTGTCAAAGACTTTATAATATGTTACTTTTTGTTAAAAGTTAATTCATGACTTATGTGTTCTTCCAATCTCCTTTACTCTATTATAGATCGAGTTCTGATACATCAAACATGCTTATTTTCCTGCATTGTTGCATAATATTTTTAGTTTCATCTCATAATATTATGTGGAGATTATTTATTGTTTCTCATGGCAGTTGTTTTTCTAACTATTCTTGACACATGCATAGTTGTGGGTCTCGTCTACATTCTTTCTGTTGCATCTAACTCTCTGCATGTAGTCATTTTGGCGATTCTTTCAGTTGGATATGTTCTCAATTCTGTTGAGGATACATCTGCTTCCACCTCTCCTGATTTTGAGTTCTTTATCAAAAGCAAGGTTGCTATGATTGAGAAGGAGAATGTTGACCGCTCTGATGTGTCTATTGTTGTATTTGAACAACATACAGATTGTTGGTTGTTCTTTGGTTTCCTTTGTCATTCCTTGCCAAAAGGGGGGAGAACTAATTGTAGGGCATTTGTTGTTATGATGTTGTTTCTTCACTTGTTCTTGTGAGGATTTTTGTAGGTTCCTTACAACACTGAGGTGGTTACTAGCTCTTAGGACTAGTACGCTTATTATAAATATGTGTTTTGTTAAAGAATACCAAAGAGGGAAATTGAAGGCATATTGTTGCTTGACAATCCTTATTGAAGACAAAACACACCTTGATTGGTGTAATAAGTGAAGAAGATTGAAATGAAGAACCTAGTGATCTCAATGACAATCAAGTAGACTCATGCATTTGCATATCATGGTTTTTCACTGAGTATGACATCCTTGCCTCCTATCCTGAGTCAGTATGTCCTTGTCTTAGATATTTATGGGTTTTCCCTATGGCTCGTTTTTAATCTCCATAATATTAAAAGAGCTTTGTTTAGGACAACTTTGATTGTCTTGGTGCCTAAGAAGATTTTCTGATAGGAAGGTTCTTTTCTTTGCAACCCATGACCTTGTTTCCTTGGGTGTTGAGAAAGGAAACTAATTGGCTTTCTTATGATACAAAACTCAACACTTCAGCTGGCTACTTAGCCTTCTAGGAAGAGTTTCTTACCGTTCATTAGGACATGCTCTATTTAGAGTAAGTTGAACAAAGCTATTTTGCGTCTCTTTGAAACTTAGTCATGTCTAAGGAAAGTTTTGGTTTATCTTTTGTTTTTGGCCTGAGCATTCACTTGTCAATAGACAACGTCTAAGGTCTGTTCTTGATTATTCTTTTTGTGGCTGCTCTCTTTGCAAACCCGTGAGGATAGTAGTGGCCATGGTATCCCAGCTTTGCTGGGCACATAAGAAACAGTTAGGTTGTGATTCAAACCTCGAGATTTATGTTGGGTATATAATTAATAAAGAGAAATATGTTTTGCTAGTCATGTGACTTGTTTTCCAAATCAACAAAATATTTCTCTTTTGATTTATATTAATCATACTTTGGGCATTGAACTTTTGTCTTCTTCTTCTTGGACTATGGCTTGATCACTTGTCACTTTCATCTCTGAAAAATAGCCAAATGCTAAAGTTTAAAACGTGCGTCTTATGGTTGATATGTTGAACTTGGGTCAGTTGTCCTTGTGACCTATATAATGGATGAGATTTCATTCATTTGAACTTGGTTGTGAAAATTAGATTTGTGCATCTCTCAAACCCAAAGTTCTTTGCTGTGTTCTGTTGTTATCTCTAAGCATTCCCTTCTCTTGTATGTAAGTCTTAGAGTCAAGCACAAACAAGTTTTATCATTCATACTTATATGCATCTTGCACACCATTGAGATTGGTATGGTAGTGTAGCAACCCATTCTTAAGAACCAGCTCTGTGATAGCTGTGTTCTGGATATAAACCTTCTGATATCTACATAGGTAGGAACGAAGAAAGAAGACCGAGTGATTTTCAAGCTAGTATGGGAGACTAGTTGGGATAACATCGTGTCTTGCGATCTTTAGAGAGGTTTGCATGTGAAAGCACTTAGAAACAAGAGAGGGAGTATAATTCCTAGAGTAGTTTGAGAAACTAGAAAGGGTAGCCATGTTGAGTGCTATTAGCAGAGTTGTAATCTTGTGAGAAGTGTTTTTGCATGTTTTCTTAATGATCGATTGTAAGAAGCATTTCATGAAGAATCAGTTTACAAATAGCTGAGTTCTGAGATGAAACTTCTAATAACATTTCATTTGTAAACACTTAGAGACAAGAGAGAATGCAGCTTTGTTAGGACCAGTAGAGAGACTAGTTAGGATAGCATACGAGTTATGTATCCCCAGAGTACAAAAGTTTTGTAAGAAGTAGTTTTCACATAGTGAAAATGTTTGTTCTTCAAGAGTTAGAGGCACACAGTTTTTCTCCCTGGTTGCAGGGTTTCTGCGTTAAAGAAAAACATCCTCATGTTATTATTTACTTATTGCTTTTATTTTTTCATTTCTCATATATTTATTAATCGAGATAGTTCACTACTTGGCTATCCCCGAGAATAAACTTAAGCGAAAAAGTTAACAAGGGTCTATACTTTTATACTAGTATAAACGTATATTGGGCATATGATATTAAGTGATTATTCCTTTAACAAAAGAAAATATTTGCCAACGAAGACGTAATGAACGACCGGAATAGATAATTTTGGTATTAATATTTGAAATTCAAATGAAGGGATGATTTTGGCATTATTAGTGTAAACATTAATTACCTTCCTACTATTTCTCTAAAATCGGATATCTCTACCTTCTCAAGTTCTCATCAGGGCATGGAGAAGTTTTGGAGTCACCAGACATACTAAAATTTAAAATACTAAAATTGTCTTTAATAATAAAAGAAAAAAACGATAAAAGGAAAACCTAGAAAAAAATATATTTATAAATATTTTATATTCTCCGAGACTCTCAATTTTCTCGTTCCGCACACATCGAGTGCGGATTTTCTCTAGTATCTAATATCGAAATTTAAGACTGGGAGATGATTTTGGTGTTTTGGTATGCCCGATTCTCATTTGTCCTTCACATAAATTTAGTGCCATTAAAGATAAATGAATACCAATAAAACGTGTTAAAAAAACAGTCTCATTTGCAAACGTGTTCACTAAACTCAAGCCCTAATGTACGTGAAGGTCCGTCAATCTTGATCACACTTTCATGTAAATAGTACGTGATCGAGTAACATGACTTGTATTGCAGTTGAGTCATACAGTACTTATACATATAGCACATAACTTGTCTAGCTAGTTCTCTATATCCAAGAGCATATTTTAGGGTTTAGTATTTGCAATCGACATGGACGTCAACGACGTCGCTCGCCGGAGAGGACCGCCCGTTGTGGGACGGAAACGAAAGTTCCGATCACTAAACGACGTGCTTAATGAGGAGAGTGCAGCAGAACGAGGAAGAAGAAGAAACTGGGCTGTGTTAGAGACGGACTGCTTGTCTCTCGTGTTTGCAAGAATTGGTATGGAGTCACTTCTTTTGGGAGTTCCATTCGTATGCAAGTCATGGCACAAAGCTTCCCACAATCCCATTTGTTATCAGAACCTCTCGTTCCCGGAGTATATTCCTTTTCTCGATCATTATTCCGATAAGGGTTTCAGCCAGGGGGAACAGTTTTACTCTAAGTTTGTGAACAAATTCAACAAGGGGTTCTCCATCAGCGGTTTCGTGGAGATGGTGGTGGCTCGAAGCAAAGGCAAGGCTGTTGAAATCAAGTTCCCTGGTTTTATAGATGAAGGAGTTCTGAGGTTTGTTGCTGATGAGTGTCCTGGTATTAGGGTTTTGAGCTTGCCAGATGACGTGGTGGTTTTCAAGCATACTAGGGTTCTTAAAGAAGTTATTGGAAAGTGGAAGCTTTTGGAGGAGTTGCATTTGGGAGGGAACCTGAAGAAGGTGGACTCACTTAGAGGAAAATTGGATGCGCAAGTTACAAAAGAAGTGTTTGCGATGGGAGATAACCGTGGATGTGAAACTATTTTGGAGGAGATCATTAAGCAGATAGGGATACACTGCAAGCATTTCGTAGGTTTGAGAATTGCTCATACTTATGTTAGTCAAGTAGAGGCGTCAACAATTGTGAAACGGCTTCCAAGTCTCAAGTACTTGTGGCTCCAAGAGTCTTACTTGGAGGGAGTTGTGGACAGTCTCGGAGTGCTAATACGGGGATGCATGAAACTTGAGGTGTTGGATGTCAGCAACTGCGAGGGTTTCGAGGAAGGTGGTGTTAGTGAAATAGCAATCTTTGCCGGCCGCCGCAAGGGAATTGAATTTCGGTGCCGGGGTTGTGTACTTGACAATGTTTGTTTTGGTCGTTCTGTGCAGCAAGAGTTGAGGATGATACTCTTAAGAAAGGTTCGTGCAAGAATCTCACCGCGTATGAGCACCTCTGGTGGAATGGCATTAATGGGGAAGCTGCTAGTTGGCCGTATGTAATGTAGCTAGGCTGTGTTTTCCCTGCTTTGAATTGTAGTCCTTTTCAGTTGTAAACTTTTCGTAATTCATGAACACGAACATTGTTCTCTAGTTATTGCTATGGCCAAGTTTTGCAGCTAACTTTACTAAGGAGTAGTTAAACTTATAACTTAATAATGATGCACGTGGTCGATCATGAGCCGGGTGTAAACTTGAGGAAACCATGTAAAATGGCCTATCAATGACTGCTACCTAGACTGTTCGTGATACAATACGAACCCCAAACATGTATAAAATATGGGAAACAAAGAGCAAACAAAGAAGAAAAGAACTTGCGAAAGCCAGATATCAATTGTCGAAGATAAAGATCTTCAATATTATGACAGTAAAGCCAGAGTAGAGAAAACATAAAGCTTTTGCAGATTTTTTAAAACAAAGAGAAAACATCCATTTCATGTATGTTCAGACTTCAGACCAACTTGCATGAACCCAAAAGCTCAAATTTACACCAACACTTACGTACAGAAAGCATATTCAAGATCATATATGTGACTATTCCACCAATATGCATTCTAGAGCTTTCAATCAGTGGCTTTCCGGCTCATCAGGTCTTGCATATCAAGTGCATTGATCTTAGAAGCAAGTATGAAGTCATTCTCCGTCAATCCACCTGCAGAGTGCATATAATATAAGATGGTTATTATCATTTGCAGTAGACCTCACAGAGAAATATAAATTGGTTTTCACGATAGGTAAAACCCATTCATTGAGCTGTTTCAGCTGTTCTGCTGGAATATAATTATAATATAGGAGTATAATTTAAAACCTCCAGCTGTTCAGCTGGTCACATTCATTCACAGAGAATCCCAACAATCAACATACAGAACGAGTTATTGACTAAATTCAGTTCATCATGCCGGGAACAATCAACATACAGAACAAGTTATTGGTAAAAAAGCAGAACAATCAACATAACATCACTTCATCAATAGGGAGTCCTTACCAACTGAATGTGTCCAGATCTCAATGGTTACATTATTCCATCCAACAAGATGAAGGTCAGGATGATGACCTGCAACAGGACATTATTGTCACCCATTAAGTTAGTGATATTCACATCAATTTCAACTAAAATTCATTCTTCTAATATGCAGGGAGCTACATAACAGAAAAGAAGCATAATGTACCTTCTGCTTCTGCAACATCAGCTATGAGCTTAAACATTTCCAACCCTTTTGTAAAGGATTTAACTCTCCATGACCTTTTCAGCTTCAACAGATCGCTTTCGGTCATCAAATTCCATCCTTCAACCTAAACCACATATATACTGTAAATGAGGAAATTAACAGATTCTGTAGATGATCCGTAACTCAGTGAACCACAAACGGACAAACCTTGTTGAGTAGATCTCTTGCAGATTCTTCAGTCATAGGTCGCATGTCCTTCGAGGTGCATGGCACACACTTCTTTGTTGATAAATCTGATGAACCAGAAAATTGTGTCAGGTAAGTAATAAAAATTAGGCACACAGCCCAGTATATAAATGCTATATTGCTAAAATTCTTTATGAGGTAACAAAAAGCACGAATATCCCATGCATAAAGTTACCAAAATCCCTCAGTAGGTTCCTTATACAAATGAAAAGGAGCCACTATACGTACACCAGAGTTTTTCATTTGGAAAAAGGCCAAGCAAGAAAATGAAGATTCAACCAATGTGTACTGCTAACTGCCAGCTTGGTACTCGAACTAAGATTATATATTTTGCTCATAAAGATCCTTAATCCTAATTGACTAATATTTCAAAGCTCTAGAGAGTTTATACAGATGTAAAATCAAATTTTGACAAACTAAAGAGCATGGTAATCAAAGACAAAGTAATAGACACAGAGATACACAATATGGGACATCAAGTGATGTTTGGAAATAGCTTAGGTTTACTAAGATTAGTCTTTCCAGCTACAGATCTTCTCATGAAAAGTGAGGAAATGTATCTGATGTTTAAAGAAACCATGACATCATATTGGCTTTCAAAGGATCACATCCAAGTAATGGGATATTTGTTCTACATCTTTAAGATCTCAAACTGTTTTGGCATATAAATTGTAGTTCCCGAGTTGCATCGCATTATCAAATAAAAAAATGGCCGAGTTGAATATGAGAGGTCAACACGCACCTTGGCCAGTGCAAAAAGTTCTAAACCGGGAAACTGTCTTTCTACTGGCTGACACTCCCACATTGTTCTGAAGTATCTCAACTACTTGGCTACTGGAACTGTATTTAGAATACAAAACTCATTTTCACAAACTCAAAAACGCGAAGGGGAAGTACTAAATACTAACACTAAAGAAGAAAATAGTCACTGATTAAACAAAAACAGATATTTTTTTCTATAAAATTTGAAGGCAGTACATTCCATGCAAAATCTGAACCCAAACGATAACATACACAGACCGACCATTGTGTTCATCGTATCATCCAGGGATTGATCACATTACATATAACCCATTTAGCTAAATCACCCAATAGTCTAATACACATTTTCACTCTATTATTCACCAGAATGCACAACACAAATTATAATTCCATAGTTAACAAATCAAAGATCAGATTTTTACACAGAACCAAAATAAAAAAAAAACAGAAATCCCCATATAACAGAAGCTAAAACAAATCAAAAGGGCATCAATGAAAGTACCGTCCATGAGCTCCAAACAGGTTCTTCTGAAACGCTGACACTACTGCTACCTGAAAACCCAAAATTCACCACGGTAAAAAAGCAACAAAATAGCGAAGGAGAGAGACAGAGAGAGAGCAAGCGACGTCGTTGGCACCTTGGACAAGGAGAGCTGTAGCATTCGGTTCATGAATGGGAACACTATAAGCTCCGGATGGTGTGGACAAAATGTGTTGGCATTCAACACAGACTGGGTGGGTTTAAATATAACAGAGATGAAACTATTGGGGTCGTTTTGTAATAAATGAAAATATAGTGGTGCGTTTGGTAAAATAGGGAAAGTATTTAATTGGAGCGGTAAACGTGTCATAAAAACATAAAATTTCGTCTCTCTCTCTCTGAAAGAAGAAAAGAGAGACTCTTTCGCCGGAAAAAATGGTCAGTATTTTCTCTACTCTGTTTCTTTTACTCTTGTAATTGTGCGTAGTAATTTTCTAGGGTTAGGGTTTTGGTGTCTGCTGTTTTTTTATGAGGTTTTCTTTGAGCTGTTTTGTGAGTTAAAGAAGACATTTTTAGACTCGGATCGAATTGGTTTCGTTCGAGCTGGATCTTGCTGATCGTGAAACGACGTCGTATTTGAAAATACTTTGAAGCTAGAAGCTTTATAACTTGCGTTGTTGATCAGAAACGAGGAAATCGTTGTAGTTTTCACACGCTTTTTTGTGTGTTTGTTTCTGATAATGCTGTAAACGTTTGCTAATGTATGTAGACTATTGTATAATTGCGTCGAGATTGATATGTTGAAGTGAAATTTAGACTGAGATGGCAAATTTCTGTACTTTGTGAGCATAAGAGAGAATGTAGTTAAAATCACAAATTATTTCGAGTTGGGTTTTCTTTTTATAGGAAATTTAAGTTGAGCTTTGTAGCTCGTATAGACTTGCCAAGCTTTCCGATATTTATCTGTGATTCTAGGAGGTGGTTTGTATCACATTTAAGAGAACTTTAGTTTGCAGGAAGAAATAATGAACTTTTGGGACATAAGTGTTGGGGTCAGTTAACCATTTAAGATATTTCAATGTTGGAAGCACGATAAATCAATTGACATTCCTGCAAACTAGTATGATGGTTGCTAGCATTGAATTAGTATGATGGTTTTATTACAAGCTACAACAAGTTACTGAGGTTATCTTATTATGATTCAAGTGTTTGGCTTTCTCTGAACCCTTAATTGGCTGTTGTATGTAGGAGTCGTGCCCTACTGTAAGGAACATCCTTCTTCTAGATTCAGAAGGGAAACGTGTAGCTGTTAAGTATTTTTCAGAGGATTGGCCGACAAATAGTGCAAAAGAAGCTTTTGAGAGAGCTGTTTTTACTAAAACTCAGAAGACAAATGCACGAACAGAAGGTATTTAGTGCTCTTAGATTTGGTGCTGTGACCTTCTATCCCCCTGCATGATGTTTTCTGTCGTTTGGAATCTGTACTCTTTTCGACATCCATAACTAAATTGTTGTCCTTTCTTGTGCAGCTGAGATAGCAATGTTTGAGGACAGCATTGTAGTTTACAAGTTTGTCCAAGACCTTCACTTTTTTGTTACTGGGGGTGAAAATGAGAATGAGCTCATTTTAGCCACAGTTCTTCAGGGCTTTTTTGATGCAGTTGGAATTCTTCTTAGGTTTTGCTCACACCTTAATTTAGTTACGGACCGTTAAATTCAGTAGACTTCTATAAGTACATGATTTCATTTGGGCTTGTTATGGTACAGAGGCAATATGGACAAAAAGGAGGCACTTGAGAATCTAGACCTCATTCTATTATGCATTGATGAAATTGTTGATGGCGGGTAAGCTACAACTCGTTTGATAATCAATTTTGTCTGTGCTAGTCAGTCTTCTATTCCATGCCTAAGAAGTTGTATCTTTACCCTTTTCTGGTGAGCTAGAAGTGAAGGCTTTGCATGATATAATGAAAACAAGGATATTCACTATTCACTAAAGTTAGTTAGTGTCTCACATACTTGTTCCAGTAGCACCTGAAGATTTAGTTGGCCTTTCTGTTTGGTAGGCCATTTGACTGTGGCTGGATTTCTATTTGGTCACATGGGATAGTTGGCTTTCAACAGTTTTGTCGTTCGGGTGTAAATAAGGAGCTTGGTTATGTTTTTTTTTTCCTGCTCATGTATCTTTTTCAAATCATGACACTGAGAATGTGAGGCAAATCATGTAACCTGGACTTGACATTTTCTTTTTTGCACAGCATTGTTCTCGAGACTGATTCAAATGTTATAGCAAGTAAGGTTGCAACACATAGTATTGATTCTGGAGCTCCACTGTCAGAGCAGGTACATCAATTTATGTTCTTCTTGCATCTCTTTTGCCTTCCTCCATCCTCTGGTACCTATCTATGTTGGTTACCGACATGAAAAACATATCAGTTCAGTAAATGTCCAATGCCTACCAAATCTTATGTGCATCTGTATCATTTTATATCTGCAGACAATAGGTCAGGCACTTGCTACTGCACGCGAACATTTTGCAAGATCTCTACTCAAGTGATTGGATGAAAGGAGAAGGTGGAAAGAAGATCAGTCTTATATTTCCGTTTTCATTGGGTGTACCGGCTTATAGTATCAACTTTGTCTTACTTTCTGCTCGATTCATGTCCTCTTATGGAACTCGGGATGATTTAGACATGAGAACTTGGAGTTGAAGGTTGAGAATCAAAGTTGTGGATTTGGATACTGAATTACATGTTTTGTGCTGAATAGAACGTTCCATCAATACATCAGTACTGTAGTCACTGATATACTACAGTTACTTCATTCAACATTTCAACATTGGGTGGCATTTTAACTCTAAAGGCCATTTCTTCATAAAGTACCGATAAATGTATATCTAACAATGCACTATGGTTAAGTCGATTGCTAGAAGTCAATCTTCAACATGTCTGACTACACTGTCAGCAAATAGACCTGCTAACACATCTTTCCCACGAGGAACCATTATCAACATGCCTGCCTACACGATATTGAATTAGACCCTCCAACATATATTCCATATCTTTCCAACTACAAGTAACAGATTGAGCATTTGATGCATTGTAACTACTAAATGATGACATAGTTTGCATTATGTTGGAACGCATCTCCCATTGTTGGTGGTAAGCTACTGCGAGCCACATTTTTGTGAAGCAACGCATGAGTCTCTGCCTCATGTTGGAACATTTGGACGACCTCTTGAAGCTCCAACTTTCTGACTTCAACTTGCTCTTCAGCAATAGGCTGTTTCAATCCGAGGTAAAGTAACCCAAAAGCAATTAGAACGGCTCCAATAAGGAATAAGAGTGCAGTAAATAAGCCAAAGGCATATGGTGTATGCTCTGCTCCGGGCATTCCATCAACATTGATTCCAAAAAGTCCAGTTATGATGGAAAGAACAAGACCACAGCCACCAAAAACTGTAAGGTTATGGGTCACTCGGAGGCTCTTGTCCTGAAACAACATTCAAGAGATGATGAAATGGCTAATGAATTTCGATCAGTTGAGAAAATAATCAAAAAAATTTCATATTATTGTTTGTCTACAAACCTGCAACCATGAACGAACAGTGCTTTGCATAACATCCTGAATAGTAAACAAGCGCCCACGAACTGCTTCTTGCTCTTCGATCATTTCTCTTGTGTTCTTTCTTATTTGCTCCAACAAACTTCTCGTTGCATTTCCTCTTAAATGTTCAAGTAACTCAAACACAATCTCCTCTCTTGCATGAAGACACCACTTTACTCTGATGACCTGCAAAACGACAGAGTTCCAGTTAATCAATCAATTTTATTAGTATTGTAACTTGAAATGATATTAAAAACAAAAGGTGAGCATTGATTGGTGGCTGTCTTTAACAACAACAAAAAAAAAATGGAAAAAGATATCATTGAAAAATAAATACATAACACTTCATAGGTAGTTGCTACTGTTTAGGTCTCCAGAGTGACAGTGTAATAAACAAAAATTTATAAGTGAACAAATGCACGTAGGTTAGAGCCAATGACAAAACTCTTACAATCTTACTCTGAAAGTTTTATTACAAACAAAGTTTTATGTCCTACTCCAAATCGTACCTGTCTTGACAATTTTCTGATTTCTTGATTGAGAATTATGCTGAAAAGATTCATGTCTTCATGGTTCCTCCTATTAATAGAGGAAATTATATTTATCAGACATGGGTCGTTAAACCAAGTTGTGTTCATTAAGACTTAAACAAAATATTAAAATTTATGAGGATTTTTGTATCTGGGAAGTACCTATTCATAAACTTTAATTCAATTTCATCTGCTGCGCCAAATATGGACTTGCGGAATAGCCTGACACAAAAAACACGTTGATGAGACATAGAAGTAGATTAAAAATTTCAAAAACCAAGTAAGTGTATACAAATTCTTGAGCCTAACAAACTTTTAGTACAACGATTTTACAAGTGTTGCTTCACTATGTTCACTAGCAATTGAAATCAATCTCACCTATCATCCCATCGAGTAAGGCGGGAAGTCAGATGTGCGATGACTTCATGCGCTGTTCTTGGTACATTATAGCCTCCAGCAGAAAGTAGTTCCTAGCAAAAAGAAGATGAGGTATAGAATGTGAAATCTAAAATAAGTAGCATGCAACATAAATATAATTTGGTATGAAATCTCAATGTCATTGGAGTGATGAACAACCTGAACTTCTGTTATACCCAGCACATTTATACACGATGTAGGTCCTTTCATATGCATAACAGTTAGAAGAAAATTTTGTGCTTGCCAGGAACGAAGTACAATAGGGATATCATCCTCGTCAACAAATGGATTACCAACTGACTGCCCCAAAAGCTCGAATAACAAACCTCCGGAAACTCTTACTGGTACCTGAATATATACTGCTCATTTTAATCATAATTCAAATGAAACAAAATCCACATAATATTACACTACATATATATCTCATGGTGAAGTCTAGTTATTAATTTGTTACACTTCACATCTCTGAATCTGTCATAGGTGATATGCACTAAATAATTAACTCTAATAACCAACCAAACTCAAAAAGTTCTAGATTCCATGATAACCCCTACCAAACAAATAACAATTCTAGACATGAAGATGCACCATACCTCATAGAAAAGGTGTTTCATTCTGTCACTGATGAGTCGACTTTCATCCCTTAGAGCCAAACTGACAGCAGGATGTAGCCATTGAGCATTATGG
This sequence comes from Geum urbanum, assembly GCA_946800695.1. Taxonomy (NCBI): domain Eukaryota; kingdom Viridiplantae; phylum Streptophyta; class Magnoliopsida; order Rosales; family Rosaceae; genus Geum; species Geum urbanum. The sequence goes on from OX327006.1 coordinate 50,916,433, forward strand.
AGCCAAGCATCAACTGAAGGGTGACCTGCAGAGACATGGCACCACCAAATGGGCCCTGCTGGATGCTCCCAATACGGAGCTGCTACCTCTGCAACAGTTAAATCATCTTCATCATCCATCACAAACTGTTGAGAGCCCCAACCAGCATCAGCTTGCACACTTTGTACAATTTCCGTTATTCTTACCCAACCGATTGGCACCCAATGACCGCCCTCTCTTTCAACCTCATGAATCTGGCAGCATTTCGAATCACCACTGAGTGAATTCTTCCTATCGTGTATAGGGGAAGTCGACTCTACAAAATCTTTAGAAGGGACCAACACCTTCACATGATCACCATCTGTTTGTTGCCTGCTGATGACTGTTGCACCGGATTTTGTATTACTTGGTTTCTTTCGTCCTCGAATAAACTCAAAAGCGCATATAAGCCCATCTGTCCAAAATTCACTTCCAGGCATGACATCTTTACTAAAACCATTCTTAAGCCCATCTGGTTTCTTCGTCATATTGGCACCAGAACAAGCTTTATGGTTGTGTTCCATCTAAACATAAAAATCAAAGTTACCAATTCAGCTAATCCGCACAAACAGATTCATAACATGACTATAATTTTACTTCACGGATATCAGTAAGCACTAAACTTTGGCATTTGGCAAGCACAGAAAGTCACAAAAATCTGAACTTGCCAACTCCCAAGCCCCCAAAACAAAACCCAGATAGCAAATTTGCAAGCTAAGCTTCTTCACTCAAACAAAGAACATGATTTCATAATCTAAACCCAAAAACCCAGAAACCCTGAAAAGAAAAAGTGAGTTCGGCGCAGAACTTAAAGCTAAAACTAAAACAATGGTGACCCCTTGATAACAAGAAAAGTATTCTCAAGAAACGAAAACGGATCTATGATGAGTTCTCCATAGAAAACGAAATCAAGTTTGGTACAGAATACAAGAAAAGAAAAGAGAGAATGAGCTTACCACACAAGGAAGGTAGTAGTGTAAATTGTCAAAGCAACTGCCATAAAGTGAGCGGCTTTTAGTTTCTCCACTCTAATCTAAGATAATAATGCTTCAAGTAGACGCGTGGGATGCTCTACTAGTACTCTGCGGTTTCCACACTTCTCTGAGAGTTTCTTTCGTCTTTTTTAAACTACTCGAGTCTGTGAAAAGATGATGCAGTGTACAGTTTTGAATACGAGTCTGTAGATATTTCGAACACCTTAATGCTTAATTTTTTTTTTATAATCAAATGTGACCAACTTTATTAATCAGAAAAGAACGTAATTACATAATAGACGTCCAGAAGACTCGAGAGAATTGACTACTATCAAATTAATCTAGGAGTCCTAAAATAGTTCGCGGACAAATGTTCAGCAATGAACACCAAGTAATCAGAACATGCCTCTCACAGCTAAGACGAATACTAACACGGATAAACCAAGATAATGTTCGCCTAAAGATCACTCACTACTCCTAGACCTCACTAAGAGAATCCACGAACATAGAGCCCAGGTCCTCGCTAGCTACCAAATCTGAACTAGACCCCTCCATTGTTGCCCCCGACTCCGGGTCTGCCTCTTTCCCAATAATCAATTTCTTACCAATGATATGCCGCCTTCGTACCTTTAGAGAGGCTGCCACAGTCAAATTACTAGCTCCAGCTTGCCCTACTACCGCATCCTCCTTGGCCTTATTCTTTGAACCTACTTGGCGTCCCCTTCTCTTTTTCATCGAAGATACCTTGATTTGACCAAACTCATCCATTAGGGAAGAGTATAGCGTCGTAAGTAATGCCTTTCCCTTAGAGGGAGGAGTAGGAGCTTTAGGTTGAACCATCCTCTGGTACACTTTCACTGAACGCAGAATGGATTGAGGAGAGTCATCGGCTTCTTTCCTTTTTGCTCCAAGAACCGGACGAGCGTCATCGGAAAACCTAACACCGAGTGAGGACTGTTCTAGGGACTTGAAGGAGAAGGCTCCTAACTGGCAAGCCAGTGCCTATGCGGTGATGCTCGGGAAAGACAGGGTTAGGCCTTGGTGAGATCCGGCTCATCCAGTGGAGCTTAAAGTTCCTGAAGAAGAAGGTAACCTAGTCAGTCCAGGACTCCTAGTCACACTAGGAATCCCGATTTGACTGGGGCTCCCTTCCTGGATCGTCGGACTGCTAACAACCCTGAGCCCTATTGTTTTCTTCCCTTTTGGGCTGGGAAGTTGGAAGGCCTCCATCGCCTCCTCGGCCGCCAACATATCTGGTGGGTCGCCGCATATAGCGTGTTCAAAGATCTCGCATGTACGACAATAGCCACATAGTCGCTCGTACCAATACCTCACCGAAGTAACAATCCCATCAAAGTCAAAAACCTCCTGAGGGAAAGCTTGCTTCACCGGCTTCCGTACGTCATGCCAAATCCGAGCTCGGATCCGTTTCCCACTTCTGATCCCCGGTTCATCCAGCCGGATAATTTCGCCAAGAGTAGCGGCTATATAACTTACTGAGGTTACTGTTTGTAAACGTGGAGGGAGACCCAGAACTTCAACCCACACTGGTAAGCAGTTCAGCGCCACTTTTCCGATGTCACCAACATCGTCATGAGGGCTTAGAACTAAGTTCGATTTGTCGTAGAACCACGGCCCTTCCTTCAGAACTCGGTCCCGTTCGGCCTCAACATCAAAGGCAAACACGTATCTCTCCTCGTGTTGCCGGATCGACAAACGTTTCTTCAGGTCCCAAACGCCCACAATTGTTCCCATGAAAGCCTCAGGGCTCAGATCCTTCTTCGCTGCGAGCAAGCAGCCCACAACGTAGTGCTTGGTATTGCATGCATCTTTAACGCTGAATGAGGTTTTCCCTTGCTCGGAGATTGCAAAAGCAGCCGAGAATTTGTTTGTTACGTCATCGGAGGCCATGAGATGCTAGCACTGTAGAGGAGAAGGCTTGCGGCGCTCTAGGGTTTTTCACTCAAGAGACACCAAGTTTGGTCTTATGGCACATTTTTCCCTTTTAGTTTGGAATTAATTCGTCTAGCTTTAGCAACTTCTCCTAGGTCAGGAGAGCTGAAGACAAAAACTGAGATCAAAACAGCATTTTCAAATGTTTGTCAAATACCATGTAACATGATAAATCATTCACCTCCATATAGATTGATGACGATTCGGAGATTCAAAACTGTTATAGAAAGCAAACCATCGTTTCACTTATAACACAGAAAGATGATGAAGATAAGAAACAAGGCATAGTATAGTACTTTTACTAATCCAAATTAGCACACTGAGTTCCTACGTTAAGCACGACAGGGAGAAACAAATATCTAGGATACAACCTCGTGGCACAGGGCAGCAGCCAGTCAAGGTATTTTTTTATGACCAAATGATGATACATGATGATTATTAAGAGGCCTAATGCCTCTATGATTGGCCACTTTCAAACTCGGTACGAGACCCTGAAAAACCTTGAGGTGGGGCTGAGGGATTAGTAGCTGTTTTGCCATAACTGTTGAGACTGCTTCGAAGGCTGCCCTTGTGACCCACCCAGGGATGCGTCCCTCGAACTTTGCTGTTGATGGTCGAGGGACATCCCTGTCTGAGAATGATAGTAGTTTGGGTAATTGAGAGCTCCAGCAAACTGCTGCGATGGCTGCTGGGCTTGCCGGAAACCAGCGTGCTGTTGGTTTTGCCCCTGGAAACTGTAATAATTGCTAGCTGGAACAGCAGGCATTGCTCGTGAACCAGGTCCATGAACCCACATGCCAGAGTTGTCATTCTGCTGAAGGAGCAAACATATTAGCATTTACAATACAGTAGAATACGACAAATAGCAACAATAGCAATGTGTGGACACGATAGCATTCGTATCCCCATTTGATAGAAAACTTTCTTGTTGGATGAATCCAACAGTGTTTTTGGTCAAGTGACTAAGAACTGGTGCCCAGGACTGGTGTGTGCATATATAAAAAGGAATTCCTGAATGAGTGATTCATTCAAAAAACAAAAGCACTTGGAATGACACTAGTAAAAGACTTTACCTGCTGAAGTGACATCAAATGGCTACTGTCCTTGTACTGAGAGCTTAAAACATCATCATAACTGATTGTTGTGCCAGTAGGTGCCGATGGTGGATTCAGAGGAAAGTTTCCTCCAGGATTGCTAGTTGAACTCCCAAATCCATAACCAGATGGAATATTAGCAGACTGGGGTAAACTGCTGACAGAAACACTATTTTTATATTGTGGGAGAACTGCAGCCAGCGACTGATGGTAAGTGCTGTTACCAGGAAAAGCTTGCTGGAATGCAGATGGCATATAAGTGTAGCTCTGAGGCAAGAAAGGATAACCAATCATGTTGGAGAAATGCCCCAAAGGAAGACTAGGTTGGGAGTAAGGATGCAACAGGTGTTGTGGAAGAGCAGGTCCAGTCCCAACACCAGCACCAGGGAGGGTCTGTTGAGTAGGTTGGGCAGAAGAATTAGATCCTGCTCTTAGAGCCTGCATATATATTAAAAATTGGAAGAAAAATTAGATCTCTAATAACTATCTTAAATTTTAAGATTTTGTTGATCTGATCAATGGAACTACACTTTGTTCAGTCAGTCAATTCTCCGACAAACACTTTTTCAACTGTTTGTCAACAAGTTCATGGTGTATTTTTCTCCCAGAAAGTACATCAACTGAGATAAATAGGTATAGGATAATGGACTATATGGTTCTAATTCTGATTTCCTACCATATTATGCATAATACCTGATCTAATCTGATTATATCAACTTATTTATAATCCAACTGAAACTAGCGAAAATAATTTAAAAAGGAAAAAGTTTACTGCAGCAGCCAGAACAAAACATTTTCATTATCTGGATTCATCATGCATAGGAGCAAGTTTGAATACTAATCTTCCATTTAAAGAATAAGCTACAGATTACAATCACATGAGCTCTAATCATAACAAAATGCTGAAAGGGTTTACACAATATTACAATGTAATGAAATTCGCAATCCAGCAAAACAGGTTGGCAAAACGATACAGAGAAAAAACTATTCCAGTATTCCCTCATTAAACTTTAATTGAATGATACAACCATATTTGTTCAAATTCATTCATTCATGACGAGAAGAAATGTAGTTGCACCATACTTGAGAATTCTAGTAAGAACAAACAATATCACATAGATTAAGAATTGAACCTTGTTCTTGACTTAAAGAATCCCGATTAACAAAAATGATTCATACACTCTTTCAATACTAGCAATTTGCATTCGGTATATTGTTTTCAATGACCAAGAGGAAAAACAGGTTTCAATAGGTTATAAAAAGGGAAGTCACCTCGGGCATGGACATCGTGGGACCGCTGATGGAAGAAGGCATATTGCCATATTTTGTCGGCATAGACTGCGTCAAAGGGAAGGGTGAGTATGGAAGATCCTCCCTTACTGTCTGAGTATTTGAAGCCAACAGAGTGCTTGGTAATGAATTTGTATATCCTTGCTGAAATGAGAAATGCAAAGTGAGATTCAATTAAATCTCCACTTATACATAGTAATTCAATAGATTTATGCATCCAAAACAGAACATCATTATTACAAGACGAATCCAGATACCAAAGAATTAAACGGTATGGAGACAATTAAGCTCCACAATAGTTTTTCCAAGTGTAGCTCTGTCAAACAATGTTTCATACTTCTAATTACTATCTTCAGTATTTCTTTCCCAATCATTCACACAACCACACCACCATGTGTGCCCAGTTATTGACAAGTCTAAAGACTTAAGTGTGTGACACCTCCAACACACAAGATATTGCTTGGCCAAGAACCAATCATGTGAGGTTGCATGCATTCCTGATACTATGATGCATCAAATACAAAAATAAAAACAAATAGAAAGAGATGAACAAAACAGAACTTAATAGTTCACAACTTACCATATCACTTGAAAAGGGAGCATTGTTCTGCATTTGCGAGCTCTGTTGGTGAGCAAACGCCATATTCAATTGCTGGGAGCTGTCATATGGAAAACCAGGCGCAGAAGGGAAAGTATATTGAATGCCCTGATCAGCTTCAGGAGTTTCCTTTTTTAAGACCTCCGGTTGTGACACTGAAGGAGAATCATAATCTGCGGCACTGGACCCAGTTCTATGAGCCAAATTTCCATCCGCTGTAGTCATGAGATGCTCATCTCCATAGTACTCGGGATTTCTGCAGAGAAAAAGTTATTTCTTCAGATGAAGGTAAACAGCCAGCAAATATAATCACGGGCAGTACTATCTGAAGTACAAACCTAGCATCTGTGTGCCCAATTTCAGAGACATCCACTGCTGGAGATGTCTCTTCTAAGTTACTTTTCAATGAATGAGATCTAGGAAGATCAGGCTCAGGGCCAGATCGAAAACTTCCAAAGCTCAGATGCAAGCAGTCTGGAGTATGGAGTTGTAGGTGATTTGGAATGACTACAGGTGGGCTCTCGTCTTCAGGTGGTGCTCCTCTATCATCCTTCTGTAAGTCAAGCTGCTGCAGGTTTGCAGTCACTGATGAAGTATCATGTTCAGCTGGAAAGAAAATGAGAATTAGCTGACATTGAGTAAAGAGACTCTTCAGACCATGTTCTACCCAGAGAAACATCAAGCTTTACTTTCCTAACTGAAAACACAAGCTTCACAGCAGAATGACAATTCAAAATAAGACCTCTCACTCACACCATGTTATTCCATGCTTGTGATATTCATCTAATGCAGTGATCAAATCATTCATATTCGAAAATCAATGTTTTATAGAACCCTCGATATCCAATTTCACCATTCTAAAGATCAATGCTCAAATAAATACAGAGGTATCTAGTTACCTTCATTATCCTCGACTGCATGCCCTTCCGTATGGTAGGAATTCGTATCCTCATACAAGCTACTATCAAAGGCAGATGCACTTGCTGAGTTGTCTTCGTGCACATTTCTACCTGAAACAGAAGTAGGCCCATCATGGCTTGTTGTATTGAGCTCCTCAACAGAATCATCGTCTTCCACCTCAACCTCAACCTCAACCTCAACCTCAGCCTCATCTAGTTGGGAGTTTATATGCTGATTAGTCCTATCAGAGGGCAAGCTGGATGGATTAACATATTCAGAATTTGCAGGCGCCCCTAAAATGGATGACATGGTAACACCTGGAGGATGCTCAATCAAGGGCCATTCATCAACCTGAGGTTCAGTATGTGACGAATTCACATTGTGATGCAATCCTGCTGCAGAAGGGGCCCTGTCATGGTAATTGACACTATGACTGGGGGGTGCCTTGGCTTGCGGCCTACCCTTCTTCACAATGTCAGCCATTGAAACTTGGCCTGGAACCCCTGCCCATGCAGATTGATATCCAGAGGAAGGTTGAGCAGATGAAGAAAGTCCATCATCGCTTACTGTTATCGCTTTACTTTCAGAAGCCACTGAATCACTGCAACATATTTAACCAGTAATTGAGCACAACTATAAAGAATGTACATATTCCATGCTTGAGAACAAATAAAGAAACACACAAATATTTAGAGATTAAAAGCCATTATATGTTGAAAGTTAGAAAACCATGCAAGATTTGCTTATCAAGGCTTGACACACAAAAGGATTAATGAGTCTATCAACTTCTAGTTAGTAATGGGGACAACAACATGGGTGATCAACAAGAGTAGCCTAATACCTAATAGATAGAGGCAGATGCTGAAGTTTGAAAGTAAACTGCTTTTCTTTTGTATTTTTCTCTCATTAATAAATAGAACATATAAACGGTATAGTACTACATCAGTTTGAAGTTTTAAAGTTATAACCTGTAGGATGAAGGTCGTCGACTTGCATTATATCCTGTTGAGCCAGATGCAGAAGATGAAGAGCCTGCATAAGCAGGTGTTCCGTTTTCTTTCTTGTAGGCAGATCTACCATGCAATGAACCAGTCTCTGGAAGCAAAACAAAAGTAAGAGACAATGAGTCAAAACTAAAGTTTTTCAAGGCTCCACAACAAATCACTCAAAAGTCTCTAAACAAAGCACTATACCATTAGCACTCGAGTAACTTGATCCGCCTCGTGCAGCATAACGATCACCGCCTCGACCTCCAAAACTTGAAGTATTAGCACCTCGAGACCTAGAATCCGTCGGTTCCTTAGTCTGCAGGCATAGTACAAAGACAGGTTAAGAATAAGAAGAATAACTTTAACTAACAAAAACAAAATCACTTCAAATTTCAGTTCAAATTAATACACGCCTCCTTTTTCTTCTCCCGTTTGCTCTTCACTTCATGAAAAGGATCTACGCACAAAGTCACAGGCTCTAAATTAGTCATAGATTTTCAACAAACACAGTATACAGATCAACAAATATTTCTCTAGCTCGGTTCAAACTAGTGTCGCAGCTTTCGGCATTCAATTATGCAAATCATAATCATAATTTACTGCGCAAATAATAAAAGAGAAAAAGAAATTAAACCTTGGGCGAGGAGGCGATTAACAGCTTCATTAGGGTCCATGTTACAGTCTTTAAGCATAGCATAGATCTCCTGCTCAGTGCAGTTATTCACTATCTCTTTCAAGCTCTGCACCATCTTCCGGGACCCACCTGGTATTCCAGATATTCCATTATTGCCCTTCCCTCCATTGCTCCCGCCGCCTCTACCGCTCATTCTGTACCTGGATCTAGACCAGACCGCCGACCCACGGTGGTGGCTCCGCCGCAGAAGATGAAGATAAGTATCTCAAGTTTCTCGCTCGCTCGGCTCTTTGTGAGTGTTGTATTTGAAAACCCTCGCTTTCTTTCTTTCTTTCTTCTCTTTGCGACTGCGAAAACCTCTTTGCTTCTTTTCCTTCGGTTTTTGTGAAATTGAAACCATCGCGGTTCTTTTTTATATTTAGTTTCCCCTTCTTCTTCTTTTTATTTTTATTTTTTTTATTTTACTGTTTTTGTTTACTTATTTACAGCGTAGTGATTAGGTTTCAAACTTCTATTCGTAAAACCTAGTCAGTAATTCTTAGTCTAATGCGGTACACATTGGGTGATAAACGAGATTTAAGAAAAATCATATGCTCCAAACTACCATAATGATTTAGTTACGAGATTTAATTACCCTCAAGTGTCATGCCATGGTAGGAAAACCAAAAAAAAAGTTTGACTTTTGAAATCTATACTGACGTAGATGGTACTGACTGAGAGAACTGAGTAAATTTATAACGTATAAACGAGATGTTGAAATGAAAAGAAAAACTAGCAAGCTAGTCGTCATCAACTTTTATTAACATTTTAAACTTTATGTTTTTATTCAATGGGTGGTTAATTATTGTCTCGAACATTACGGGCCTCGTGAAATGTTTCTATCGGTGCAAAAATGAAATTGACATGTTAATCGTCACCAACCTTTATTAATATTTTGTATGTTATGTTTTTCCTCAATGAGCGGTCAATGCCTCGAACGTGACGAGACTCAAAAATTGTTTCATCCAGAATCGTTTAACTATATTTATTATGATGAATATCATGTGCATTATTGTTGTCACCCGAAATATACTAGAGAGCACAAACCAAACCAAATGACGTGAGTTTAAATTAAAACGTTTGGCGACATACGAAAGTCAATAGAAAATTAATAAGTTGGTTGTCACTAATCAGTAAAATGATCATTCCATAGTAAGTTAAATTTAATATATCTATGGTGTCGAATAAATATAAATGATCGAGTTTTTCCTTAAATTTGAATAGATAGATGCTAGATTCTCATCACACTTACTAAAACAAAAACAAAGAATTTAACATATGGTTGGATAATTTCTGTAAGTTAAGTTCCATTGAGACATCAGAACAACGTGAAAACATTTTGATTGTAAGGTTTAGTACGCAAGAAGAAGAAGAAGAAGAAGAAGAAGAAAGTAACGAAGGCTTTGGCATATGAATGATATGACGACGATTTTCATGGATTATGAGTGACACAGACGCGCCTACCCGGCGAGTCCATTAGTAGTATACAGTACATATTAAATGATTGAATGATCGGTGCTTATCCTAAAGTTTTCAAGGAATAATAGTCACATATACACCAGACCAAAAACCAACAACGCTACACGTGGCCAGAAGTCGCTGGAACGTGGGCCCAGAGACCAACCAAATAGCCCAATGGGCCAAAACTTCCCGCGTCCTGTTTCATCCTTGGACCGCAAAAGTCAAACCCCCTTCAACGATATCCAACGGTCATTAACAATTCCTAAATAAACCCCGCGAAAATAAATAAATAAAATCCGATTTTTCAGTTAGATAGAAGAAGCAGCAGAAGAAAGATGAGGGTCTTGTTGCTAAGCAACACCACACTCTCACTATCTTCTTCATCAGCTTCACCACAGCACTATCCAACAACCCTAATTTCATCGGGTTCGGGTCGGAGCTCAGTCCATTGGGCCAAGGGAGCTCTAATCGGAGCCTTATCGGTCGGGCTTCTAGTAACTTCGCCGTCATCTTCGATAGGTATAGAGCTTGCTTCTCTTCCATCGTCAAATCAAACTCAGATTCAGTCTTCGGAGTTTTGTAGAGAAGACGAAGGCGATGACGTGGCGGATTTCGGACCGGAGCCGGTGGCGACGAACGATGGGATTGTGGAGGAGGCTTGGCAAATCGTCAACGACAGCTACCTCGACACCTCCGGTCGCCGGAGTTGGATGCCGGAGAATTGGCAGGTACGGCGGTGATTTTCATGGTTTTAAGTTTGCTGAATTCAATGTGTTTTGTAAGAAATGTATGAGTAATGAGTTTTAGTGAAATGGTTTTGTAGATGAAAAAGGATGATATAAAGACTAGCTTAATTAAGACGAGATCAAAAGCTCATGAGATGATTAAGAGGATGCTGGCCAGTTTGGGTGACCCTTATACGCGTTTTCTTTCCCCTGAAGAGGTAATTTGTTTATATATTTACTTGTTCGTAACGCCATCAACAATGTGTTTTCAAAGAGAAGGAGTGGGGACAAATTGAGAGATTTTTTGTCATCAATGTTATGGTTTTGGAAGTATTCATTACAAGCTTTGCAGTGTATCTTATTCAATGGCGTGTCGGGTTTTTGATTTTTGGTTCAATGTTGAAAATGAAAGTTCTCCAAGATGGCGAGGTATGACATGAGTGGTATTGGAATAAACCTCAGGGAAGTTCCAGATAACAATGGGGATGTGAAAGTGAAGGTACTAGGACTTGTATTGGACGGACCTGCACAATCAGCCGGTGTAAGGCAGGTATCTATAATACGTATACTCACAATCATCAGTATACTATGTTCAGTCCAGCTAAGTTCTCTATTGTTGATTTCCCTTACTATTTTCCTGAAATTCTTTACTTTGGTCCGACTGGAACTATAAATATTTTGCATCGTCTTCATGTTTGACAGGGAGATGAAGTACTAGCTGTTAATGGCATGGATGTGAAAGGAAAATCAGCTTTTGATGTATCATCATTGATACAGGGACCAAATGAAACTTTTGTTACTATTAAGGTAGTGATTTATAGTCAACTTATTGGTTTAGCAAAGTTGGATCTTCATTTGTTAGTATTTTCACTATTTTGTTAATGAGTTTATCTTTGCCAATTTGATGCTTGCTTGAAAATAAATATTGCCACGGTTTTAGGTCAAGCATGGCAATTGTGGGCCTACTCAATCTATAAAAGTTCAGAGACAACTTGTTGCTCGAACTCCTGTATTTTATAGGTTGGAGCAAATAGAAAATGGAACCAGATCTGTTGGGTATATGCGCCTCAAAGAGTTCAATGCGCTGGCCAGAAAGGACTTGGTCATTGGTAAGTGGTTTTAGTGTGTTTTATTGAATCATAGTTCTCGATTGATATGTGGGATAACCTGTTGCCCTGGTGGCTGGTGCTTCACATTTGTCTCCAACAACTATGAACATTGTCTGCACTCTATATTGTTACTTAGTGAAAGCTTTCCTAGCACCCCAGCAATGTTTTAGTTTTTATTGTGGCCATGTGAGGGAGTTATGTACTTTTGGTTAGTTCATGTTAAATTGACGGTTATAATGATTGCTGCAGCTATGAAGCGACTTCAGGACATGGGCGCCTCATCTTTCGTCCTGGATCTTAGAGATAATCGTGGGGGATTAGTACAGGTTTCATTCTTTATTTTACTCACTATTGTGCACATGATGCTTGGCACAAGCTCAATGTGTGTACTGAGAATCTTAAAAGTCGTTGTCTAATTCAAAATTTTCCTACTTTCAGGCTGGAATCGAGATTGCAAAGTTATTTCTAAATGAAGGGGAGACGGTATGTTGATACAGACTCTTTACTTCTCAATTTTCATTTTACTTCTATATTAGCCTTGTATAAGCATCGTCCTACAGAGCATTTCAGTGAATGGCTTTGCAGATTGCTTCTGCATTATCAGTTGCATATAAGCTATATAAGTATATAACAGCTCCATTAACTCACTACCTAAATGTGGTGCTTTTTTTTTCTTGTGATGTTTGTTACAGGTTATATATACTGTCGGGAAGGATCCCCAATACCAACAAAATATTGTTGCAGATACTGCACCATTGGTCAATACTCCAGTAATTGTATGCACTTATAGATTATCTTGGTTGATCATTGTTGTTTACGTGTCAAGCTTCTAAAGTTTATGAGAGGGGTACTGATTACTGAATAAAGTCGTTAAACTTCTAACACAGGTTCTGGTGAACAACAACACTGCTAGTGCGAGTGAAATTGTGAGCAGTCTGCTTTGTCCTACTATCTTTTATGCCTATAGGCTAGTGAAACTGTAGATAATCACATTGGTGCCTCATCTTGCAGGTTGCTTCAGCTCTGCATGATAACTGTAAAGGTGTTCTCGTGGGTGATCGGACATTCGGCAAGGTATTTATGTTTACCTCGAAACTATCTTTCGTCTAAGAACTGCATTTAGCTGGACAGTATTTGTTCCCTACAGTCCAGTAAGTTGCTTTTCTTTGGTGATTATAAGCCAGTCGTAAATTAAATTATGCCTTTTCATGGAGAAGGTAGACAGGACAATTTTCTTCGAATAAGAGAAACTCTTTTCATATGATTCTGATGGTTTGCGGCTTGCTTTTACAGGGTTTAATTCAATCTGTCTTTGAACTTCATGATGGTTCTGGTGTAGTTGTAACTGTTGGGAAGTACGTGACACCGAATCATAAGGACATAAATGGAAATGGAATAGAGCCTGACTTTCGAAATTTTCCAGGTAATATAGTACTACCTCTTCATCACATTTTGCATCAAGTTCTCTGAGACTAGTATAATCTAAAGATCATTTTATCTGCAGATTGGAGTGATGTTACACAACGGCTTTCACAATGCAGCAGGCTTCCTGGGGGATAAACCTTAGCTTCGGTTCTGTTAACTTTCCACATTCAAAAGACCAATGTGGCCAAACTAAGAATCGGCTTGCATGAAGAAGTAGATGGGGGATCTACTTGCGCAGGGGGTTATAGTACTACTTCGGAAGCTGATTTCGATGCTTTTTTTTTATCTACTTCCTTTGTGCTTTCATAGATGCTCAGGCTGCAAGAGATGGACACTGGACAGTGTATGGAACTCGGAAATAGTTTCGAGTGAGGATGCAAAAGTCACAAATGGTGTGTCAAATTGGGTAGTATAGGACTAATAGGGTTTGGGAGTATCCCTTCTTATAAAATAAATGAGAATCGATGTTACGACATGTATGGCATTCATATAGTCTCTTGTATTTGGATATCATTCTTGTAAGGTATGAATGCATTACATTTTCACATCAAGTTTCTGCTGCTATTAGCTAATCAACTACGATTAAAGAATCCTTTTCCAATCAAAGAACCAAACGCAAGTCATGCAGATTACCCATCATTACAAACTTGATCATAAAACCATAGAACTAACTGATAGAACTAATGAGAGCTAAATATATTTTTCCATTGAAAGCTACTCTACTAATCTAAAAGCATTTCAAAAAAACTTTGCAGAATATATGGCGACCAAGGGCACAAGATACGTAAGATAATCTGATATTTTCACCTTCACCTTGGCTTCAATCATATGCACGGCAAAGCAAGTAGCAGCAGTCAATACACCACCCACAGACATCTTGAGTACATCCCAATCATGCTCTGTACAAGGTTCTGATGGTTGGCTGCGGGCTTCCACAGTCGGCATTGCGTATCGGCACACGGGACACAAATGATTACAGTCAAGCCACTGGAGGATACAACACCCATGAAAAAGATGTGAGCAAGGCAAGCGAATAATCGTGAGCTGCTCATCAGTCCCTTGTTCTAGAGAAAAGTGATCAAGACATTCCATACAGACGGCACACGGCGTCTGTCTAACACTAGCTTTCAAACTATCAAACCTCACTCGCTCCAAACATTCAATACTTGATTTAGTTGCAGGAATAAGCTCAGGCTCGGGCCAGATCAGCGTTGGATCCGTAGGATCAATCATTTCATCCTCCCCAGTACCAGTACGGTCGATCCGTTCACTCTCAAATCTCAATCGATTGGATACAAACGATCGAGTTAGGTCCCCTGGCTCAAGGGAAGTTGAACTGTCCAAGTAACGGAGAGTCACATCCCATATATAGATGATGATTAGGTTGCCGGGGCTGGAATTTTCAGCTACTCGAAACAGTTTGTCAATGACAGCTGCATGCTCATCTTCCGGGAGACCCATTTTGAAAAACTCTTCGGCCAGATTATTTGAAAAGAAACTCCTTAGGGAAGGGTCGATCAATTGAGAGAATGGTAAGTATAACAACTCTTTATAATCCATATTTTGTTGACCATTAATAATCCGTGATGGAGCTTCAAGGTAGATGTTTCTGGTAACCTTGTAGGAAATGAAGGAGAGGGCTGTGTCCACCCCTACCAGATGGGGAGGAACATCAAAATTGGGGACTACGCTATCCACCATGCTTCGAAAATAATGCCTCTCAGATACTGCCATCTCTGATTGAATATAGTAATAGCACGGTGTATCAGTAATTCAACATAACAAAACATTACATTCTCGAGATTGAATGCTCTGCGACACATTCATCAATCAAACAGATAATCCTACCTTTCAATTCAGAGAACTAAAATCAATAGTAATAAAGACTATACAAAGTAACATCCGCTAGGAGTCAAATTCAGTTTTAAGGATATTCTATCGATTGGGCGAAGAAATTCATGATTGATATATTGCTATGTAAATTAGAGGCATGACTTCAAATCCAAGCATCGTTTCGAAAAATAACATGTACTCAAAAGGTAGATAAATTCAAATTTGATTACCTGTGATGAGCGCAGAGCAGAGATGAGAGGATTCTAGGGATTTACGTTCGTAAGGGAGAAGTTCTGTATTGGAATTTTAAACCTATTTTTATGATTTTATTTTGACACTATTTATTTAATATTTTAATCATATCATATCTAATAATTAAAATTTTATCTTTAAATTTTAATTTTATATATTTAAATAATCTGGTGTTTTTAATAATAATTTAAACTTTATAAAATATAATTGTACATGATAATTAAAAAATATATTAATTTTATAAAAAAATATATTAATTTTATAAAAAAATTTGTCCGTAATATAAAAAATAAATTTTTGATTGAATAACAATCGTTAAATTGATATCAAGATATATCTTTACCGTTTGATCAAATTCAATAATGAAAAAGAAAAAAAATCCATTTAACTGAAATTGTTGGCGTTTGATTTCAATTCAAAATCAATCTCAGCCTTCAAATTAAGTAATCGTTAGAGGGAAATAGGAGAGCACCGATCGAATTTGGATGACGTGGGAGGCGGATCTCACGTCTAAAACTTTGTCTTCCACTCTTCTCTCTCTCGCGCGCACACGTATTCTGCTCTCTCTCTTTTTTTTCGCTGTGCACGATTCTTCTTCTTTTCTTCTTTTTAGCGCTTCGCCGATTCTTCTTCTCCTCTCTCCTCCAGCCCAGCTGCCTCACCAATTCCTCTCCTCCCATTTTAGATCTCGTCCTAAATAAAGATCTAGTTTAGGACTTCTCTAAGATCCCCAAGCTATATATCCTAGGTTTTACATCCCTCATTCTTACCATTGGAGAGGCCAAATTACACCAAGAGCTATATATATAGTTTCTAGGACTCTCCATTAAAAATACCCTAACGTCTTAATTTGTGGTTTTTTCGCAATCTAGCTACTTAAATTTGATTTTGGTGGTGTGCAGGTCTTGTCCATGTCTAGGGATAGTCTGAAGACCAAAGCGATATCAGTGCAAGCAAGTAGTAGTCTCATGACCAAAGCGATATGTAGCTTCCATAGTAGTCAGTCTTAAATACGCTTCAATTTTTTTAGGCTGCTGAACAATCTCCTTATTTTGCAGCACTAAAATTGGTTGATATATGTTACTGAATTTTATGTTACCACTTTTGTGACGCCAGTCCCAAATGAGATCTCTTAAGAAGAATTTTTGAGTTGGAATTATTCTGTTGGAACTTTGAAATCTTGAGGAGATCTACTATGTATGTTTTTTCGTTGTTGACATTTGTACCTTGCTATACTTTGTATGCGTGAACTTCCTTTTTTCCCTTTTATTCATCAGTTACACATCACGTAAGCAATGGGGTATAATTTCTGATAGTGGAACGGCCAGCAGACTTGATAAAGCATATTCATCGACTTTCATGGCATTGAGCCACCACGAAGAGGCTTCAAGTAACGGATCAGCCATGTCAAGGTATTCGTTGTGATTGGTTCTCCGGAGCCATATAAGTCCACGAAACTGGTTCTGAGGGACGATTGGAATCGGGGATCGGCACTTGGGACGTGAGCACAAGTGACGTCTCGTCTCTTGCCACTTCCTAATGCAATCTTTATGAAGAGTGTGTATGCCCGGCAAGTGCGTAACGCTCTTAGGACCAGAGTCAGAAATGTCATCCAGACAAATTGCACATTCCTCTTTCTTAGCTTCTAGGCTATCAAAAGCAACTTCGTTAGAGTTTTAAAGGTCCTAGAGGGGGTGTGAATAGACTCTTAATGACTTTTTCTCGAAAGTATGGTTATTAATAATCAGATATAGTTATGTGAAACTATCCTGACAATTAGATGTACCAAATAAACATACGATGCTATAAGTACATAGGACAAATAACACATGTATGTTTTTTTCTCGCAGAAACCCTGCAATCAGGGATAAAAACTGTGTGGCCCTTTCTCTTGAAGGCCAAAGCTTTCGAATATGTAACAACACTTTTACAAGACTATAGTTCCGATAATAGCAAGGAAAATGTGATATCCTATCTAGACTCGCGCACTAGACTAAGAGCTATACTCCATCTTGTATGTAAGAGTTTTACAAATGAAAGTTACACAAGTTTAACAAATGAGCTTAGTTATCGCACAACTAACTCTCTTGGAAACTCTTCGGGTTGCTTGCATCTATCATAAATAACTCATGGAATGCAAGATGTATGTAGATGAGTTGAAAGGATTTTCATGTAGACTTTAAAACATAAAGCACAACACAAATCTATAAGCATAAGCTTAGAACTCTGTTTTGAAGAAAGAGTGAGAATACCATATAAAACAACCAAGTCTTAAACATGGGGCTGATATGTATATATATAGCCACGGGAAGGAGGGAAAAGGTTTTGCCCAAAGTAATTCCAGCCATGTATTTGAGACTTGATCACCACATAAACATTTCTTTAATGTTAAAGAAAAGATCTACCAAAGTGAACTTAGCTCACAGCCAAGTACACAAGCTGTACTGAGTTTACAGCCATGTATTGAGCTGTAGACAGCTAAGAACATTTTACCCCAAAATATCTTTCTTATCTTAAGGTAAAGTGAAAGTGTGTTTTGTATAAAACATAAACTTCATTTTAACAAACACCACATGTCCAGAGATATGTTTTGGAAAATGTTTTCACATTTATAAAAAGTTATTTTAATAAACCCGATCATAAAGATTTGTGAAGGCAGGGGCTTTCGGGATAGGAACCTATGTAGGTATCCTCTGTGAAAAACAGTGAATGTATATGCATGAGCCCATGAGTTCTTTACGGTGTATCTTTGATCTCTTTGCTTGTTTCTTCACTTGTTTGAGTCCTCTAAATCATGTTTTGTAATCATATAAGATATGTCAATAATCATATACCTTCAAGTTTGCTTCAGCATTATTGTGCTCTTGCATAGTCACGATGTCCTTGATGATCACGAAAATAGGTCGAAAGGGGGCGACTTTCAAGGCCTCGAATATCTTCGCAACAATAGCAGGATGCTCTTCTTGTGGGACGCCCATGCCGGAAAGAGTCCCTTTCCAGATTACCAATGTGTCCCAAGTCCACGAAGATAATAGAAGACAACGCGAGAGTGGTTTAGTTTGTCTTTCGGCTACAACACTACCAGCATTTTCACTATAGCCGACGAAAAAAAAAAAAATCGACGAGATTTTTTGTCGTCGGATATAGTGGACAATTTCCACTATAGCCGACGACAAATCAACAAAAAATCGTCGGCTATACTATAGACGATGAAAAAGGGGCAAAAACATCGTTGGCTATAGTATAGCCGACGCACTATAGCCGACGATTTTTAAGGGTCGTCGGCTAAAGTCGCTGGCTAAAACCTGTCGGTAATAGTATAGCCGACGAGGTTTTTACCCATTATCGTTGGCTATAATCTCGTCTATACTATTTTATAGTATTATAGCCGACGAGTTTTTAAAAAAAAATTAAAAAAATAAAAAAAAATCATTTTTTTAAAACTATAGCTGACGAGATGTTTTATCTCGTCGGCTATAGTTTTAAAAAAAATTTTAAAAAATCATTTTTTTAATTTTTTTTTTTAAAATATAAAAAAAATCATTTTTTTAAAACTATAGCCGACGAGATAAAAAATCTCGTCAGCTATAGTTTTAAAAAAAAATCATTTTTCACTATAGCCGACGAGATTTTTATCTCATCGGCTATAGTTTTTAAAAAAATCGTCAGCTATAATGTTTCCAGCGGTAGTGCAAGTTTTGATTCTTCTGATTCCTCATCGGTAACAGTTTCATCTTCTTTCTCTGACCTGCCAGTACCACTGTTTGTGGTGACTCTGAAGAGCTGGAATTTGATTGGGAACAGGTCTCTACTACTTGGGATTGAAACCTGAGTGGACAATTCTGCAGGTTGCCAAACTTCGCTATGAAAATAGTGTTTCATCATGATTCAAGTTGATCAAAGAACAGAGCTATGTCTATTTCTAGTAACTTAATAAGGGGTTTAAGGGTATATAAACACAAATCCCACGTACATAGCTATTAGGGCTGTTAATACCGAACCGAAAATGTAATACCCCGAAATTAGTATAATAGTTTAGATTATTGTATGACTCGTTAAACATAGAAATCACCATAATTTAGTTTGACCTTAGAGGTTTTAGAAATTTGATAAAAAAAATTGTTTGGTCAAGACAATGTATAAAAACGAGCTTTAGAGAAATATTGACGGAGTGGGGCAAATGGTCCAGTGGATACTCAAGTTCAAGTTAGGTACTCCCTGGTTTTGGGTTCGAGGCCACGAGCTGGAATCGTGAAACATTCCATTTTATAGGTTAGTAAAAATAATAAAAATATTTTTACTCCAGTTAGAGACAGTAAGAAACTCTAATTCCAACTAGCCGATTTTCGGAAATGGAATTTTAGCAAAACGACAAAATTTTCCTTGTTCGAATCTCTTCTCCGAATCGTATTTTGTATTTTAAGATTGCAATTCATACTTTTAGAGGTCATTCTCATGTATCAATTTGGTGCTAATTATTATTGGTTGATATATATATATATATATATATTACACTACATTACACTTTATTAGTAAAACCATACATTTTCACACATCACATTAGATATTGCATTCACATGCATACATAATCACATTTCAACATTTCAATCAGATTTCCAACCACATTACTATTGTTTTTACAAGTGCATTTTAACCCTAGAATTAGTAGCCCAACTATTCTATTGTCAACTTGTCTACAAAAGTCTACAAAAATGGTTATGAATTTATTTCCCATGTCTCCTCCCATGTCTATATAAATCACCCTTGAGTTTAATCTGATTTTTGCACCACTTCAATCTTCCCCTTACGTACTGATTTGAAGTCCTCCCAAAGTTGCAATGCAACTCCCCTAAAATCTCACATCAAACTACATTTCTTCTAAGTACTTTAGTAGTTAATTCATTTGCTTCAAGAGGGTCACTTGAGTTAATCAAATACCTCCATCACCTACTGAAATTCTTGAGTAAGTACATGAGTACATTCCTATACTTGTTTATCTTTAAGATTACATCAAAGTGCATGGCTAAGAATAAAAGAGAAATAATGAGCCTTAGTGTGAATTTAATATTTTCGTTTCTGTTAAATTTTATTTATTCAAATATTTTTACATATTTAGATTCTACACAAAAATTTATTCAACTTTGGATTTTGAATCACTCAAAAAGGTTAAGTAATGAGAAAGTTATGACTAAAACAAGTTTTGCTAATCTTTTTCTTAATCATGTTCGAAATCTCTTAATGTGCTCTTAACTTGAAATGTTCATATCTCATTCATTTCTTAACCAAATTTAATGTTCTTTATATCAAAACGAAGCTTAGGAATTCAACTATCAATCTGGAAAGTTTGAAAGACATTTATTAATACTTAATAACTAATTAATTCGTGCAAATGAGCTTAATAGCAAGCGTAACCATTTCTGGACAGTTGCTAAACATTTTTGTTTCTGGACTTGAGAACTCCCTATCGAACTTTGTGATTATTACCATTGGATTTCTCTCGAAAAACACTTCGAGATGATATACTCACTTCTTTGATTTGGACATAATATGGATTAAATAATTATAAAACGGATCAAATGGAGGATTTCGGACGGACTACCGCCGAATGATACTTTTGGTCCAAGGATTAATAATTTTATTTTCTACATTTGTACTTTATTTTTTATTTACTTACTCGCATTATTTACTTCTTAAGTTTGATTTGGGACTAATGGAGGATTTCGGACGGATTACCGCCGAATGAAACTTTTGAACCAATGATAACTAATTTTTATTTCAAGTTTATTTACTTAATCGCTCTATCTATTTACTCTCAAATATAATTTGGAACAAATGGAGGATTTCGAGTGGACTACCGCCGAATGAAACGTTTGGACTAAAAATTTTAATTAATGAAATACTTTTAAGTTTGATCTTTCTTCCTTTACAAATTCCATTACGTATATATTCATTACAAAATTATGATGTAAATATATACTCTATGATCTATATACATAGTCTTAATTAAAGACTTATTGTGATCGTTATGGTTGAAGTGTGAAGTCGGGTGTATAGTACGAATTAACTCGTGCTTAAGTGAATTGCTGGTAAATTATTTTGTTATTGTGGGAGTTAGCCAAGGGCCCTAGTCCCTTACAGATAGTGCACTATTATACTCTAAGGAATGAATTGTGTCAAATCGGGAGTATACATGCTTTGGCAGGTGGCTTTAGAATGTTGTGGCTTTATATGTGTATTGGTGTTGTGAGACTAAGCACATGATTTTTTTTGAGTAATTACCAGTTAATCTAAAAGAATTCACTTTGGAAGTATTGGCGTGTTTATGTGTAGATGTGAAGTTATACAAGTGTGTATATATATATATATATTATGTACCTAATTGTATATATTACAAAGATGCAAGTATAAGTATGGAAGAATAACCGGTTTCAATATTTCACCTTTTTGAATTGGTTGTTCGGTTTGATGTTTCTTAGAGATAATTTAGTATATGCTTGTAAGCTGTACTTACTGGGTCAGTGTGACTCATGGTACTACATCTTTCTCTTTTTCAGGTGATGAGTAGAATGCTTGGGGAGAATGGGATACGTCGCCTACTAAATAAACGAATTATTTTCTACTTGTATTTTGAATTGAATAAATGTAATGACTATTATTTTCAAAAACTTTGGTATTGTAATATTAGCACTTTCTCTTTTCAATAAATGTACTATTTAGACACCTTGATTTTTGAAATTATTTTGGTTTCTTATTCACATCACAAATCCTTACACCATATTTCAGTATAATACTGGCTCCGGATTTGGGGGTGTGACAGAAAACCGAAAAAAAAAATTGAACCGAAAACGAACCGTAACCGAAAAAACCGAAATCGAACAAATACCGAATCGAAAAACAAAAAACCGAACCGAACCGAAAAATTTGGTTCAGTTTCGGTTTTCGGCTACAAAAAAATCGAACCGAATCGTTTGAACTGAAATGAATAAAACGACGTCGTTTTACAAGTGTCAATCAAGTTTGATGTTGTTGGGTAAGTTGTTGAGTATCTCTCTTTGTCCCATATGAAAGTAGTATTTGATATGTGCCATAGTTTGATATTTAACAATGATTATTGGGGTTCTTATAGGTTTAAGAAAATGAATGCTAAGTTGCTAAAGAAAAACCCCCTAGCTGAAAAAGTGAGAATGATGGACAAATTGAGTATAGTTTGAGAATGGATTCAATTGAGTGTTTTTATGTGATATTTGAATTGTATTTTTATTTGGATGGATTGTAGATTGTTTTAAACTTGTACTATGGAGTGTGGACTTTGGTTTATGTTTGTTGATGTTTGAAACTTTGAATTTGTGATGTAAACTTTCGGTAAACATTTGGCCATTTGCTATGGTTTGAAACTTTGAATGTGTGATTAGTGACTAATTATATTTGTTGTAGTTTGATTCAATTTGACATAAACTATGTTTCACACTTTCACAAAGTTATTAAAAAAAGTAGCTAATGAAAATCTTCAAATTTTCGAAACTAATAGAAAGAAACAGTATTTTTTTTTAGAATTTTTTTTTATTTAAAAAAAACAAAAAAAAAAAACAGAAAAAAAACCAAACTGAACCATTCGATTGTTTGTAAAAAAATCAGGAAAACCGAATCGAACCGAACCGATTAAAAAATACGATTCGATTTTTAGTTCGGCCTAATAACCGAACATTTTGTATCGATTAACAACCCTAATAGCTATTCCTAAATCGATGAGGGTATATGCCATATTACTTAAACTAGACGGGAAAGATAATAGGAAAGTATTTGTTTCCTAGATCGTTTAGGAAAGCATTCGAGGAAACTATATGTTTTATTATAGGAAAAAATTCCACCACTAGGGTCTGGACTTTGAAAGTGGTATCAATGTGATGCCTAGATGTTAAAAACTATCAAAGTGATGCCCAGAGTTTGCAAACGACATTAAAGTGATGCCTGAACTGATTTTCTGTCCATCGGAGGTTAAGAGTGCTGACGTGTCACTGAGAAATTTCAAACTCGAGGGGTATTTACGTCATTCCGCCCTCTTTATTAATTTTCTTTATTTATTTTCATTTCTTTTCAGAGTTTTTTTTTCCTAATCTCTCTCTCTCACTCTCTGTGTACTGACGCCGACGAAAAGTCACCGGCCGACCACCAAATTGGTCGGCCTTGGTGTCAAAATCCTCGCCTCGGTCTCATCGCTCTTTTCCCCAGCATGTGAGCATGTAATTTGAGTTGAATGAAGCCAGGAAACGAAGAGAAAAACTAAGTTTCTGCCCGATTTGGCCATCGAGACTGACCCGCCGGAAACTTCGTTGTCCGGCCACCATTTGTGGCGATTGAGGTATGAAAATGAACCTCCTCTCTTCCCTGAACTTATTGGTGTGATATTTTGGGGCATGCAGGTACACCGGAGAGTGAACCGACGTGGTTTCTCTCCACGGAGCACTGTCGCCGGGTTCGGCGGTGCTCCGGCCAAATTGGGGGCTTTGGGTATAGGGATTTTGTAGCTTAGAGTGGTAGGAGTATGGCTTGATGTGGCTTGAGGCACGAGGAAGCCTGAAGGCCCAGGAATCGAGCTCGAAAGCTTTTTGACAATTTTGAGGCCGATGGTTTTCAGGCTGAATTCCGGCCACGTCGAGCGGAATTGTGTGTGGTGGTAGTGAGAGAAACGGTTGGGCTTGGAGAGAGGAAGATTTTGTGGGGTCGAGCGTCGCCATTGGTGGCGGTCACCGGAATTAGAGATTCGTGGCTGTGGCGGTGTTTTCGGCCACAATGCCACCGAATTTGCTGGCTTGAGGAGAGGAAGCTGGGAATGGAAGTTCCGGGGTCGCCGGAGGCAGCACATGGCCACCACGCGCCTTGAGCTCCGATCTCCAGCTCGAGTTGATACTGCATCCTTTCTGTCTCTCTCGAGAGAGAGAAGGAAAAAGAAAAGAAAAAGAAAAAACAAAAAAATAAGAGATGAAAATTGGTACCGAGGGCAAAAATGTCATTTCTCACAACTGACAGTGACAAATCGGCACTCTTAACTTCTGGTGTACAGAAAATTAGTTCAGGCATTACTTTGATGTTATTTGCAAACTCTTGGTTTCACTTTAATAGTTTTTAACATCTAAGCATCACATTGATATCACTTGCAAATTCAGAATTTTTTTGTGTTTTTTTTTTATTATACTATTTGTGAAGAAGAAACTAATCTTTATCATTAACTTGATGTTGACCGTTGTTGGGCAGGTAAGTAGGTTGCACTACTTTAGTTCAAATTTTTAGAAGTCGCCATCTCCCCCTAGTAGTCCCAACTCCTTTCCTAATTTGGCAAGCTTTTTGGTTGATCCAGTCCAAAAAGAGAGAGCCATAAACCCAGTGTCCCAGATAGTTCTTCGCTAGCTGTTACTAGTTTTATATATCTTTGTTAGTTTTCTCCTGCATGGGACTCGACTAAAATAAACTCTAGCTAGGCTTAAATTTGGGTCACTGGAATATATACAACTGCATGGCTCTTTAAGAAAGCAAGGCAATATCACATGATTGCTATATATCTTACACTAACGAATCATGTTTTATTTTTATCTTGCTTCATGGGCAATTGACACTTTCACTAAACATGGATAGACTAAGATCCACGGGGAGACAATATTCTTGGTTACAAACTAACAGCTGCCACTCACAAAATCCCAGTTGCTCAACTTTAACTTTTTTGATTCAGTACCATGAAGAGAGACATGAACAATAAAACCTAAAATAACCTAAACAAAGTACAGGAAAAACAGTAGAAAGAAGTACAAAAAAAGATAAAGGAAGAAGATGTTGTGTAAGTGCAACAGTATCTCAGCGGCGCATAGATGCTCGATTTTATCAGAGTAAGCACCAGATTTAGAACACAGCAGATGGCAGATCATTAGTCATTTGCCTTTCCCTGATTCATACACTTTTTTTGCCAATCTCTTGCTTGCATATCCAACTACCCTATGCCTCCTTTCTCAAGTTTTCTTATATTCTCGATCCCTTCTCTCTTTTTCATTCTCTCTCGGATCCAAGAAAGCTATGATTCCTCCAGATATATATAATAAAAATGGAGGCAAATGAGGTAGACTCTTCTTTTGCAATTACACAAATTAACAGTGCTGTTTCTCTCTTTTGCATTATACCTTAGCTTCTTCACTATCAATCTCCTGCAATAACCCAGAAGAAGATTATACATACAACCAATTGTAGTAGATGCAAATAGGAGAGATGGGTGTTAGCTCTCTTCGGCATTCTGCATTATTTTTCTTGTTTCTCTTCTTTAGTACAGGTAAATTGTATAGCTATCTTCAGCGTTCTGCATCATTTCTATTGCTATCCGCTAATGTGATTATCTTCGTTGCTGCTCTTTTCGTATCATCACCAACCAACGAAACACCATTTAGATTGACAGACATGCATGACAAGCATCAAACACCTATATCTGAGAAAACGTCATACGTACTGTAGGAGCTTTGTTTCAATTGCATCTACTTGTGATATTAGACTAATTAGAGTACCTAATTATTTAGTTTATGTAACCAAATTTCATGTTCGTAATATGTTTTACCTTCATACAGATGCTAGCAAGTAGCAGCTTCTCCAATGATTCTAAGGGAAAAGAAAAAGGACTTGACATGCTTTTGATTTCTTCAGGTTCAAGTGTTCCAAAGAATCCTCCCTTGAAGGCAATCCACCAATACAAAATTCACATAGCTCAACAAAACCATTTACTTTACTCATCTGCAGCGTATACCACCCAGCTTGATTCGATTCCTGTAGTAAATCCAAGTCCAATTGTTACAACTCCCACACTTGTCTTTCCAGCATCTCCACCACCACCAATGTTTGGCTCAACAACACCGGTCACAACTCCAACCCCGATGGCTCCAATCACAACCCCGACAACTCCAACCACAACGCCAACACCGATGACTCCGATCACAACCCCGACAACACCCACAGTAACCCCCACAACTCCTACAACAACCCCTACATCATCAGGTGGTACTTGGTGCATAGCAAGTCAATCAGCTTCAGAAACAGCCCTGCAAGTAGCTCTTGACTATGCCTGTGGCTATGGAGGTGCAGATTGTTCACTAATTCAACCAAGTGGAAGCTGTTATAACCCAAACAGTCTCCGGGATCACGCTTCCTACGCCTTCAACAGCTATTACCAGAAGAACCCAGCTCCCACCAGCTGTAATTTTGGAGGAACAGCACAGCTTACCACCACTGACCCAAGTAAGACATCTATATAGTCCAGCATCAACACTATAAATAATGTGAAGTCTAAATCTTTCCACTCGTACAAAACTCTGTCGGTAACTGAAACTTATAGTATGCCTCGGCATTGAGATCAAAAGTAAAACCTTATAGAATCCTAGCTCTTTTTGCTAAGTTCCACGACCTTTCCTCTTAACAAGTTTAGATTTCCTGCTTTGTAATTCTTGATAAATGCTGAACTCCTCACTCTGTCTTGTTGCAGGTAGTGGTAGCTGTCAGTATGCATCATCCTCATCATCAACCAGGTGATATTTCACAACTAACTTCAGCATCTCTAATGAAGACATCAACCAAAATAAAAATCTTACTTTTTTTTTGTTTTCTCCAAATTCAGCTTGACTCCACCAACTTACCAGACTCCACCATCACCAACAGTGTACTCACCGCCATTTACAATGACGCCACCATACACTACCACCCCGTCCATACCTACACCAAGCGGATCAACAATATATGGTTCGGAGGGGCCATCAGACTCCCCCAGCTCCGCCAACTCTATCTCATCTTGCATGCTGCTTCTGTCCACCGCAACTGGGCTCTTGGGGTCACTTCTTGTAGCACTTTACCTCTGAAATGACAGCAACTTCAGATTGTTCTATCTGCAGTTGGCTATTCATTCATTTGCCAGCAACCCACATAAAGTCCAAGGAGGCACTGAGAATCAAAATGAGCTATCATGTTGTCTCAAGGCCTTGTTCTCACCATTTAAATTATATTCGAACTTGATCTATGTATACCTCTTAGTTGACTACTAAGCCTGAGAGAAGTCAGAAAGCATAGAAATTTTTTAGGTACTTGTACTTGTAGACATATAGGCCCTTCATCTACAGTATTAGCACAATAAACTATTAGCTTACTCAACCAGGCTTTAGGCTATTACATATTAGTGATAATACATGAGAGTATTCATGAGATGCTTAATTACATGATATTAGCATTGTCTAATTTCTGATTCCAATAACAAGTACACAACAGATTGATAGGTTCGCCTAATTAAATTCCACCAGGTTAAAAAAACCACACGTGAATTAGTTGAAGGATGAAGGATTAGAATAAATGACATGGGTCCTAACTGGTAGGCTGGCAGCAGAACATATGAATATATTGGATAAGAAGTTATGCTGCAACACATACAAAATCTCAGTTATCTCACCATATAACTCCACAACAAGTACTTGAGGATGTTCTTCTAAAAAAAAAAGTACTCGAGGATGAAGAAGGCTACGAATGCTGAAGCACTTATTCAGTTGCTTTGTATAAGATATGAATAAAATTATTTTCGATTTTCAATAGTTCAACTCTCACTAGAGGTCATTCATATTATAGTATTTTCAAGTTAGAACCTATATTCTGCATTCAAGTAGCATTGTTAAATACATTGAGATCGCCCACTATTCAGAGGAAATCCCAGCAGTACCATACTAATTCTACACTCATCGAATGGTTTTTGTATCACACTGAGAGCTCCATGACAAAGCAATACCGTTACACATTTAGAATAACTTTTGAACAATAGCTCAGAAGAGGGGTTACATTAAAGAAACAGCGAGAAGTTAATTAATCTTACTGTATCCGTTACAAACATCTCATAATATATAGGTTCATCACTTATGGCTGTTCTGATTTCAACCCAATAACTTAGATGATCTAATTTACATTTGATATCTTTACAATATACTCAGAACAGGAGCAAGCATGACATAACAGTGATACCGATGATGGCTAAGGTTGCAACAATTGAACCTTGGTCAAATGATTGTTTCAAGCTTCCGATGCGTGAGAAATGCTGGAAAGCCATATATCCTGCAATGGCTATGGAAATAATAGCACCTTCTTGTTTTCCCCTGCCAAAAAACATATTCAAACATAAGAACTTGAGAAAGCAATATAATGGTCAAGGTTGGTGTCCAAAACTTTATATTATCACCTTAGATTCATAACTTGGTAAGGCACAAGAATCGCAAGGAGTAATGCTACCAAGTGCAATTCAAGTTCCCCTGAAATTGAACAAAATGAAACCACAAATTCATCAGAGGGTTGAAATAGTGCGAACCATTACATCACCATGCCTCAAATCTCAAATCAAAAACAGAAAACAGTCTTAGAATACAGAAGATTACAAAGAAGTGATCAATTCATCTCGTTGTTTCGGTCATAGAATCTCAAGGTTCATATACAAAACACGCCTACACAAGGGAAAAAAGAAATCACATGTGTAGTCAGTCTCATTGTTCTGCACACTAGGAGCCGAATCTTCAATTGCAGGTGAATAGGTACATGTCTATAAGAATTTTGCCCAAAAAAGAAGCTATCTTTAGAGTGAATGGTTCTCTAGTGAATCAAATGAATCAATAAAGTCAAACAATCCATGCAAATCACATTTAAAAATATCAAATTGAGAACCACCATTCACACTATCTGAAATTGCTGAAAGCT
The DNA here is from genome assembly GCA_946800695.1 of Geum urbanum. Lineage (NCBI taxonomy): Eukaryota > Viridiplantae > Streptophyta > Magnoliopsida > Rosales > Rosaceae > Geum > Geum urbanum. The sequence goes on from OX327006.1 coordinate 50,945,470, forward strand.
ATACCTACCCTAGGATTCAAACAAACCCAAAGAATCAAAACCGGACCTACCAGGAATGAAGAAGAATAGACGAACAAGCAGCGCTAGGAACGCAGTCCAGATTCCATACTCACCCCTGCAAACCAAATTCATGCTCATTTAATCTCAAATATGCCATCTCAATGGACACCAATAAAGGAATAACTTCCTAAATAAAAAAATAAAAAAATGGAAAAAGAAAAAGGAGTCTTACTTAATCCCTGAGATGAAGCTACCGGGAGCTTGAAGAACAAACAAAGCAACCAGAAACGATTTCTACACAGCAGTTACTTTCGTCAACAATAGGATCCTGCAAAAACAATCTAAAACCAATTCTTAATTTCTCAACCAAAATAAAAAAAAAAAACTCAAAAAAGTTGATGAAAAAATTCAGAAAAAATTGAATTTCCTCACGCAGAACAAACGGTGGAGATCCACTGGATGTTGTTCAAAGAGAGAGGTGCAACGTACGGCCCAGCGTAACAAACCGTGCTCATCTTCTTCTTCGTCTTCTTAGCCACAGCCAACTCGTCGTTTCTATCGATCGAAACTCTGTGCGAAAAAGATAAAGAGAGAGAGAGAGAGAGAGTGAGGTTTCGAATTCTTCCTCGAGCTGGATTAAAATATATGCTAAAGCTTAAAGGTAGTTGTTGTGAAATGACGAGATTACCTGAGTGGATTTTTGTAGCGGAGTGAGGTGAGGGATTGGGAGGAAGAGAGCTTGGCGTGAACCAGCCGCGGTGGAGCGACGACGGAGGAGAATCTGCATCTGCTGGAGCGGTGGAGAGAGAAGGCCCGTGGTGACGTGGATGAGAGATTAATCGTGAGTTATAGTCCAGTAATTATAACTGAGATGTCGTGATTTAAAAAAAATAAAATTATATATTTACCGGATACTTGGGCTCACCCCTAAATTGTGATAGCCCATGTTTAATGGGCCTTTTTGCCTCAAGTGTTGTATTTACAAGAGCATGGCCCTAAAAGAATTATTATACATATAAAAAGAAAATTTGTAAAACAAAACCTTTCTTCCCGTCTCTGCGATTCTGTTGTCGGCTCTTCACCGCCGTTTTGGATTCTCCGGCACGGAGGCCCCACCTCTTTCATATCATATGAACTCAACCACTTCTTAGGAATCTGAAGCCGAGCCAATGGAATCAGAATCTCCAGGTAATACACATACACTACTACTCTCAACTCTAAAACTTGAACTCAAACCTCAAAGACCTTTGCTTTTTTCCTCAGTCGAGCTCCGCCAAGCTTCACTGGAATTCGATCACTGGACCTCACTCATTTCCGAGACAGAGAATTCCTTCCCCGTAAGCTAAAACTTCACCTCAACTGTAATTCTTCTTTTATCTTACTGTTTTCATAGCGATTTAGCCTGTGAATAAAAATTGGATGCAGGACGATATAGTGACGATAAGATCAGTCTATGATTCTTTCTTGGCCGAGTTTCCGCTGTGCCATGGCTACTGGAGGAGGTACGCTGAGCATAAGATCCGTCTGTGCACCATTGACAAGGCTGTCGAGGTTTTCGAACAAGCTGTGCAGTCGGCTACGTATTGTGTGCAGCTGTGGGTGGACTACTGTAACTTCGGTGTGTTGTTTTTCGAAGATCCTTCTGATATTCGAAGGTACCTCTCACATTAGTCTTATAGTTGGTATCAGTGTGTGTATTACTGCAGTAATTGATAGTGTGTATATTGCGATAGTGTGGACTTTCGTATAGTTAGTCTGAGTGGAACTTGTTTCTCTATGTGTGCAGACTATTTAAAAGAGGCATGTCCTTTGTTCGAAAGGACTATACTTGCTATACTTTGTGGGACAAGTATATTGAATTTGAGTATTCTCAGCAGGAATGGAGTTTGCTGGCCCAGATTTATATCCAAGCTCTTAGGTTCCCTACGAAAAAGTTGCATCACTATTATGAAAGGTGAGGTATAGGAGTGGAAACAGTCATTCTCAATCAAGTATTTGTACACTACAATAAACTATGGATTGCTCTCTAATTAGATGAGAGCTCAATGCATGGTACTTACCACATACTAACATAACATTAGTATGAAGGCTGCAAAAGTAATTTTGTATTTGAAAACCGTCAGTAGTTCACCTTCCTTTTGTCATCTCCATTCTTTGAATTCACGGTCAATTTAATCTGTTCATCATGGCATAAGGAATACTGTGACATTTCTTAATATATTTTGGAAGATATCCATTGCTACTGACTATATGTGATGTCTGCTATAACTGATTTCCGATCATGCATTTCTATTGTGTGTTTGGTCAATGACATCTAGTACTGTGTTCGTTTTGCCTTATCTAGTTGAACCAGAGATATTTTTCTTACGAGACATGAGTTCCTTTTTGGTTCAGTTTGAAGAAGTTGGCTACAGTGTTTGAAGAGGAAATGAGAAGCCAGGGTAGTTATACTGTGGATTTGCAGTCAGAAGCTGTATATAATGGTGAAGTTCCTAGGACTTTTGGGGATGATGAAATTTCTCTTGTTGTGAAAAACCTTCTGGATCCAGAAATTGGCTTGGAAAGGTCTAAATCACTTCAAAGATTCATATATATGGGGAAACAGTTGTATCAGGAAGCATGCCAACTTGATAAAAAGATTGGTACTTTTGAGATCAATATTAGGAGATCTTACTTCCATGTGAAGGCACTTGATTCTGGTCAATTGGAGAATTGGCATCACTATCTGGACTATGTTGAGATACAAGGGGATTTTGATTGGGTATGATCTTGATGTTGTTCTTTTGCATAGACATCCTTGTGCGGATGCCTTTTTTTTATTAATATCTGAACCCCCCCTTTTAATAAATATCTGAACGCTTTTACTTCACTGAGTGTAGGCAGTGAAACTTTATGAGAGGTGCTTGATTCCCTGTGCTAATTACCCTGATTTTTGGATGCGCTATGTGGATTTTATGGAAATCAACGGAGGGAGAGAGATTGCGAATTACTCTCTTGACCGAGCAACCCAAATATTTGTAAAGGTATTTTTTCTTGAAGAATCCATGGATATCTCATGCTTATATATAAAGGTGCTCAGTATAGTTCATTACAAAATAAATTTGAGATAATTGAAACAATTTTTTGCATCAATAATTGAACTGCTACCAGATAAGGGGATAGATTACTTGTATGTTTCATACTTATCATTTATTGCTACAAAAAGTATAGAGCTTATATGTTTCTCTGTTAGATAGTATGGGTGTATTCAAAGTTAGTAATTCAAATTGAAAACCATTTTACTTTTTTACTTTCAATCATTTTGACAGGAAGTAAAATACATATATTTTAGTCTACCTGGTCAGACAGTGAACACTATAATACTATAAATTACAAGATAGTCTTGAATTGTTCACAGTTTTTTGATCGAAACAGAGTCTGAAGAAGATCAAATGGGAGATCAGATGAGTTATCATATATTAAGAATATGGGGAATGCTGGGCTGTAAAGGGTTACAAATTAAATATTCGAAAGTTTGTTTCCCAAGCTTTATGTTTTTTCTAGTATTTATATCTTTAAGTTTATATATGATAATTCCATTCAATTGCCTATATCAGAATTCTCCTTAGTATTAGCAACTGTGCGACAAATTTATGCCATGCTGAAACTTGTTTTATCATTGCTTTCTATAGGATGCATTGACTGAATTGCTTTGTACATGACTGGGGGATGTTTATGGCCATGCTCATATGTTCATGCAGAGATTGTCGGCGATTCATCTCTTGAATGCCAGGTTTAAGGAGCAAATAGGAGATGTACTTGCTGCCCGTGCGGCTATTCTTCAGTGTAATGCAGAATCAGATACTCACTTTGTGAAAAATGTTACTTTAAAGGCCAATATGGAAAAACGTATGGTATGCAGTAATCTTTCACTGCTTACAAAATAGTACCCCCTACATGTTTTTTATTAAAGAATTAGGGCTAACAGATGCTATTGCTTTTACTAAATTATCAGGGAAATTTTGCAGCAGCTTCAACTATATTCAGAGAAGCTCTAGAAATGGCTGCAGAGAAGAAACAGTTGCATATTCTTCCTATTCTATATGTTCATTTCTCTCGCCTAACATACATGGTAGGTACTAAATGAAAATGCTGATTTGCTGTTCTACTTTATGTGTGTGGCACTTTGTTTATTCGAAGCACAACTTTGTTTGACAGATCTATGTTATTTTTATTTGTGGTTAAGCATGCTTGTTAAAGTTTTGAGAGGTCATGTGCTGTGGAAAACTAAGTTTATTCTACAACCTGCAATCTTATAGAAGAACATAACTTAATACAGGTTTACAACCTTGGTGTTTTTGCGTTGTTCTCTTAACATTCAACATTTGATTTGATCATTACAATAAATCAATTTACAATGTGTAGAGGATTCTTGATATAGTTGTTGACGTCCTGCTTTCATTGTTTAAAGATGACAGGTAGTGCAGATGCTGCAGGAGATGTCTTGATAGATGGCATCAAGCATTTGCGTCCCTGCAAACTACTTTTAGAGGTACCTCTCTTCTTCTGGCATGAAATCGTTAATTTTAACATTTCCAGGATCATTACCTGTTGAGATATGAATCCCACATTGGGAAATTGGGACCTTGCCTGTGAGTTTATAAGGATTTGGGCTATTCCTGCCATTGCCAATTGGTTTTGGTATGGAACCCCAGATTACTTTATCATGGTATCAGCGCGGGTTACCCACGCCATGTGTGAAGCGTAACGGTCACACGAACTTCATGTCACCCAAATGTTGTCCACGTATTTGGCTTGAGATGTCGCCACACGTGCGGCCACACAATCACACACCTGAACTTTAATTTATATCTCAATAGTCAATGTGGTAAACCTTGCCATACCATTATAGAATTGTACCTCTAACCACTAATGAAAATATGAAATATACAATAGTGCTAAGATGCTTCATGATAATGTGGGCAGGAGCTGATTAAGTTCGCAATGATGAATGGGGGGAAGCAACACGTAAATGTCATAGACTCTATTGTAGCGGATGCAATATCTCCAGCATCAAGAGTATGTGGTGCTTTGAATGCTAAAGATGCTGAGGATATTTCAAGCTTATTTTTAGAGGTCAAATTTCTTTGAACTTATTCAATTGGTGGATGCTGTCATTTCTAGTTTTAGAGAAAGAAGTAGAATTAGATTAACTGGTAGATTGGTTGCTCTATTGTCCTTCAGTTGATTGTCATGAAAGTTATGATTCTTGGTAGGTTTGCAAGTATTGTGAGCTAAAAGATTCAACTGCCTTTTTTGTCTGGTTCAGAACTTGATATGTGTTTAGATGTGTATCCAAAGACACATTGTTTGAAGCTATCACACGTTATTTAGGCATTATATACTTGGAAGCTTTTTGTTTTCTATCTAAATTCTTTGATTCTAACTTTAATGTGATGAACACAGTTTGTTGACCTTTGTGGAAGCATCCACGAAGTAAGAAAGGCATGGAGTCGGCATGTTCGAATGTTCCCTTACTCCATTAGGCCAACTTCTTTGGGTCAGCAGCCTGCCTTAAATATTTCTGATCAGCAGGCTACAATCACAAAATCTTCTAATTTGCCTATAGAAAAGGAAGACGCTTTTGCTGCTATGTCTCAGCAGACATCTAGAGATAGTACTTCTGGCTCCCTGATTGAGCTCCCAGTGCTTGACGGGAAGATGTTATTGCCAGAAAATCGTACTGAAGTGCATGGCCAGGATCCCACTTGCCAGCTATCAGGCCGGACATTGCCATTGCGTGGAAGTCAACTTCAATCAAGACGATCTGAAAATCTACAAGAAAGATTGCAGCTACCTTCTCCAGAAGTTTCAAGAGAGCAGTCCCCAGATAATGTGCCGGAAGCTAATCTGTCTTCCATCATAGCAGAAGTGAAGCAGGTAGAGGCCACAGAAGATACCTGTGTAGTAGACGGGAAAGAAGTACCCCAGGAAGTTCTTGACGAGACCACAGAAAAGACCTCTACAGCAGAAGTGAAACAGGTATCTTGGGAAGTTTCAAAGGAGCCCACAGAAAATATCCCTGTAAGAGAAGTAGAAAATGTATTTCAGGAAGTTTCCGAGGAGGCCAGAAAAGACATCCCTGAACCAAAGGTGTCATCTGTAGAATTGGAAATTCAAGATAGTGGAGGAAATGAATCAATAGAATCTTCACAAGACGACACCATGAGAAGCAATGTTGATCGAGAGTGTAATAAGTCTGAACAGAACCCAAAGCCACTGTCCTTGGAGAGTCTTTCTTTGGATTCCCAGGAAAATAAAAATTTGGATTTAAAATCCTCCCCTTCTCCTACGTGTGAAGCTTCTCCAGACACCAATTCATCAAAAGGAAAGAGGATAGATAGCAACTGCGACTCTAGTCAAGACTCTCACATGCACGGCCATAGAAATTCTAGATTGTTTGAATCAGCTGGAAATGAAGTAGCCAATGCTATGCCTATCCCAGTGTTTTCTCAGTCAAATGTAAATAGTTATAACCATTCTGATACAGTTGGGAAAGATTCCAAAATTGGGTTTCGTCAAAGAAAACCATATGAACAGCAGCATGTTCCTCCACAAAAATTCCAGCGAACTGAAGCAGGGTGTCCAGTATCTGTGAGTCAAGGTCACCCGTCTACTATTGTACCTTCACAGACCCAACAAATTCAGCAAACCAGCCAACTGGCCCAGTATCACAATCAGTATCAGGTAGCAAGTTCTCATGCTAATATAGCAGCACCTAATGCTGGGCCTATGCCAAATGTTCAAGCTGCAAACGATGCCTCTTCATCTCAGCCTCCAGTGCCGATCCAACCTGTTGCTCCGCAGATGCCTCAGTCATCAATACCAGGCAATGGGCAGTATCCGGTGCAGAGTAGCCAAGCATATAATCAGATGTGGCAGTATTATTACTACCAGCAGCAGCAGTTCCTTCTGCAACAGCAACAGCAACAGCAACAGTATCAGCATCAACCCCAGCAGCAGCAGTTGTTTTTGCAACAATGTCAGCAGCAGCAGCAGCAACTACAACAATATTACGTTCAGATGCAACAACAACTTGTTATGCAACAACAACAACAACTGCTAAAACAGCAACCATATCCAGTGCAACAGCAATCTCAAGTACTTAAGCAACTTCCTTTGCAAGAACAGCAGCAATTTCAGCAACTACAGCAACAACTTCAGCAGTTTCAGCCACTACAGCAACTTCCATTTCAACAGCAGCAGCAATATCAGCAACAACAACTGCAGTCTCAACAACTACAGCCACATCTTCCTGGGCAACGACAATACAATCAGCAGGTGCAGTTACAACAACAGCATCCATTCTACATGCAGAAGGATCAACAGCCTCCCCAGCAAATCACTCAGTCATTGGTTCAGCAGAACTACTCCCCCCTTCAGGTATGATAAAAAAAAAAATATTCTAATTACAATACTTCTGCATTGTCGAGAAAATTATGAAATGCATAAATATATAATGAAGTATTCAACCACTTGGACCTATGACTATTTGAAACCTGTCACCCAGCCAGTTTAGGTTTATGCTCAACCTGTTGCAACTGCAAAAACTTGCTTGAGGAGATATGTTTTCTTATTACTTCTGAATTTCATGGTGTTACTTTGGAGCCTCATAGATTGCCTTGTCTGAGTTATAAGTTGATGAACCTGTTAGAAGTGAAGCCCAATTTGTTTCAAACTGTCACTAATGGGTTATAAATACACTGCATTTGTATTACTCGTGTCAATGAGTTACTTTGATGTTTGTGGTCTATGTAGGATCAAGCAGCAGTTGTTCATAACAACACATCTCCTCAGACCCCAGAAGAAGCGTCACAGAACTGAAAACAGATGCTACTTGTTGGTCTACTTGATGGGGCACCTCCATATCTCTCTAGACCTGCCCTTCAGCTAAAGGAGAATCACTATTTCATCCCTGCGGTTTTTTCACTTTGTATAAACTTAAATCCTAAACGCTGGGCTAAATTATATGGTGATTCGACCTTGGTGGTTATGATGCAGAGTTGAATGCTTACTTGGGCACCTTTAATTCCATTGGACAAAAGAAATCTACTTATTGTATCAACTTCAGGTCATATATTCATCAGAGAAGGTATTGCATTAAGTTCCATTTCCAAGTTTAGATGATATCAAAGAAAAAACAATAAAGCTAATGATCATCCAAAGTTCCAAGTTGTATATCCGCTTTGATTTAAATGTAACTCCAGAAGTCAAAGGAGTCCGGTAATACAGTTGGTAGCTTTCTACAAAAAGTACATCTCTCACTTTTGGTCTTCTGAAGAAAAAAGTACGAATAAAACTCAAAATAGTCACATTAGCAAAATGCAAGTGTTTACCACATTACCTGCAGACAAGGCATGCAAAATTGTGAAAGAATGAAAGACTGAAGTTTTAGGATCAAGTACAGCAGTCATGGTTAGTTAACTCACTTAATTGACTTGATTCACAACCATATATCTTTTTTTCCTCAACAATATCAGTTATTCAAACTCCGCTGTGTCCACAATCTACAGTACCCTGTCAACATGATCAAAAGGCAACCTAACCTGAATGTAGCTCACCTGCAAAGATCTCTGTCCTATCAGTAATTTCATAGTCCCACATGCATGATAAGCACTTTTCATTTGTGCACTATGTATGAATAAATCTGTAAATCCAATCAGCCGTTATGTTTTGCCTTACAAATTAGATGAGTCAGTACAGCACATAACTTAAACATGAATGAAATCTCACATATGTGGCTCACAGACCGATAAACCATTGGAGGTCAGTTGTATAGACTCGCGAGGAAAAGAAAATAAGATTTGACCTAATTCTCTACAGCCATGATCTAGCCAGAAAAAGCATTCACAAGCGAAGAGAATAATCCTTTGTATATAAGCTCCCGTGCAATGGGATCCCAGACACGAGGACATAGAATGCCCAAGCAAGTTGTCCTCCTTTTCCAGGTCTCTTCCACTTCTTGTTCTTAGCCACAAGTAGGCACACTTCAAAGAACAATAGACAAGTTCTGGACCTCAGTCAGTATAACTAAAGAGATATCATTAAATCATCTTTCAAGTCATAAAGTAATCAAGAGTGACCAATCAGTATAGCAAGTTCAATCGTTTTCCCAAGTAAATAGTGATTTCCTTTCTGCGAAGGATATATATATATATATATACAGGCTACAAGTACAAGTTTATGGGATCTGAAGAATGAATTGGGCTTTCAACTTCATTCAGCTCAAGAGACTTTTTCTTTTCAAAAACTCATGCATATGCTTCCAAGTCCATTTTTATCACAAGGATGCAAGTAACAATCAGAAATTCAGATCCAACAGATCCAAGAACAATTAGTAGATTTCGCAATTTAAGAGTAGTTCATATACACGCTTGATATAGAAAACAAATCAAAGATGTACACAGATAAAACAGAAATCTTACGGTTACCTTTGAACATAAACTAGACTAACCCTTTCATGGTGTTGTCAGCTGAAATGAAGAAGATATAAGGTAACAAGAACCGGAGCTGGCAGAACAATAATTTCAGTACCAGTTTATTGTCTAGTTAACCTCATGTATCCACCCTAAGATAAAAGCAACTTAAACTCAGCGATAAGGATGTATAAGAAATTCTCTACAATTACTTTTGAACAATATTAGAAAATCATTCCAGTGTTCTCATCTGAAAGGACGAAAAATAAAGGAACAAGAACACGAAACTGATGATATATCAGTCAAGAGTTTATTGTATAACTAATTATCTTGTGAGCTCAGAAGAGATTGAAAGCATCTAGATCAGAGCCAATAGGTGCTAAGATATAAGAGAAACCAGGAACTGCTATATTCAAGCAAATGAGAAAGACATGGGACTCTTATTCCTTGTTACCGAATTGCTTGACAATTATGGGGCGGACGTCATCAGCATTAACCAGGGTCTCTAAGAAAGGAAGCAATGAAATCAATGCACTGTCGGACCGATCATCAAACCAACTCTTTATAGGAATTCCATTATTGACTTGCAAACGAAAAACCTGAAATGATCAATAGAAAATAAGGGTAAAATAGTCAGTTCATCAAGTTACAACTATGTTCATTTATTTTCTCATTTAAGAGTACCACCTCTCCACCTTTTGTGGGTTTAAGTATAAAATAGGGCGAGAATACCATTTACCCTAAAGTCTACCAAGAATATGTTTTATGTTTTTCTTGCCTACCTATGCATATCTGAAAGACCAGGTTGTTATTTTTGTGAGTAAGAAACAATACAATCTCAATGATAACTCCAAGGCCAGGGAACAAAAATTGGAAAGAAAAAAAAGGGAAAAAGCCAGAGGATATACCTGTGGAGTATTATCAATAATGGCAACTTTTGCCAGGTCAACACCTAATACTGACAAATCTTTAGTGTAACTGCCATCCGCGAAAATGCACGATTCACGATAAACTCGGCGAGATATAAATTTCCGATACGGATCCAATATATCAAGAAGTTGCTCTGCGTATATGCTTTGGCTGGCAGTAAAAACAATGACTTCAAACATTTCGGCAACTCTCTCCAGGAATGTTTGGAGGTGTGGCCTCTGTTTCACATACACCATGTGTTCTTTCATGTTGAAAAAGACAGAAAATGTGAAGTCTGCATCATCACAATGATCTAATGTAGAATGAACCAGTGTTTCTGCATATATAAATGGCACACCATATGTCAGTAACACACACTTTAACAGATACTTCTCAAATACTCTGGGAAAGATAAGTACATAAGATTTGTGCAATCCTAGTTCAAAAGACCACATACATGCGCCTGCTACTCTTTAACCTTTTCATTATTATCTTAAGTAAAAGATGAATAATTAATCGTTAAATGTTAAATGTTATCCAAGAAAGTCCAAAAGAACCAGACTCCTTTAAGCAGGAATTATCTGACATAGAAAGAAAACATCAACATATGTTAGTGGCTTTGTGTGCCATCTATGAACCCACAATGACCCATAAATATACATTCTGAATGTACATATGGACGTATCCATAGGCAGACACATATGCACACATAAAAGTGTTTAATAAAAGATGCAGTGGGAAGCCCAGATAGTATCTATACCGTTTTAGTTCACACATGTATAATATCACATTTACAGCTTCAATGAAAGAATTAAAAAACAAAAGAATAAGTTCACTGAACTGGTTCGCATGTTTTGTTGTAAACGAAATAAACTAGACAAAAAAAGCTTTAGATTTTCTTGCGCACTTATGTGCTGCCAAAGTTTATAACCAAGTGGTGGATATAATCATTGGTGTTTCAACAACACCAACTTAAGCAGAATGCTGGTCCGACTGCAGCAATGTACTCTTTCCTTTTCATGATTCAAAAAATTAATGGCTCCAAATATTGACTTCCAGAATTTACCATAAAATTCATCTACCAATCTATGGTCAGATTTCGATCTCTTACTACAATTTTGTCCGAGGCATCTAAGAATTACTTAAAACATATGATATAACATAAACACATCTAGTGCCATAACTAGTGGCAGGCTAGACAAAGTGGTGTACAAAACATGTAAGAAATCATATTAGATGCTGACAAGATATCACAAACTCATATGGAAACACATGCACAAGACATACTTACCATCCAAATCAAGTACAAGAGTTACAGACTTGCTTTTTGAAGCTTCCTCAGGTAACATATTGGGTTGGAAGTTCGATACCACATCTGACAATTCTGGAACGTTTTTTATAAACAACTGTGGATCGAAGCAGTCTGCCGGATCTGAGTCAGAAGAGTTGACAACTGTTTCCTGATGGCAGGGTCTCATTTGACTTATTTCTAAATACAAGGCAGCTCGATCTGAATCCATAACGGCTTCTCGACATAATTTGTCATCAATGGTACTAGTATGACTATTGCGGACAGTGTCTTCTAAGAATGGCAATACCATGTATTGCTCAGATACATCGAACAACATATTTGGTTCATCATATTTGTAGTCGAGAAAGCAATTGGTTTCATAAATTTCATCAGCAAATGAATTCCCGCTGAAAGGTAAGCTTGAGAATATCATATCTGAAATGTAGAAGTCTGATACATCACAACTTTGATTGTCACATGAACTTCTGTTATCGTCACTCTCACCAGCACCCGACCCTGAAATAATCAAGATGAGATTACCATAATAGTCTGAACATGACACAGTACTGTAGTAAGCAGATTGATTTTGATCAAATAACATAGCAGCGTGGAGGATAAAATAAATGATTTGTTGCTTACGATTGACTACGACAAAAAAAACGAATTGTTTGTAGCTTTATGTGGAAGATAAAATAAATCAGAATAGTGTGCTCAAGTTGAGGCATACCTGCATCATTCTCAGCATTTGGTTCACTACTTTCTTCACTGCAAACTTCAATAGGGTCAAAAGAAGGAGAGAAAATGGTATCCAAGTCTGATGGGCAGGTGGGAGAGGGTTCCTGCAAATGAGCATCGCAATACAAGCGTATTAATATCAAGTTACAACCAAACCAAAACTTAGCCACTTGGCAATTAAACATTTACCAATCTTTGCTTCTGAAGTTGATAATTTTCTTCATTGAGCTCGTCAATTCCTTCACCACTTGTACTTTCCTTGTTAGAAGCTTGTGTGCTCAAACAAACTATCAAAAAGTATGAATTATTCATAAACTCTACATGCAGCTCATTGTTCATCAATGATTGTCCTTGGCAGAAAGTTCATTCATGCTCATTAGAATTATAAAATGATACTGAATAAATTCTTACATAACCTTGCTTAGTTTCCAACAACAAATATAGAAAACATGGAACCAAATTGCATGGAAAACTAATACTCACTATTTGTACACATGTGCTAGACAATACATTCTACCATCATATTTGCTAAGTTATTCAATAGAGACAGCCTAATCATCATGAGAGCACTAGAAAGACCAGTCTTTACAGCAATAAACTATCTGAGATACACAAGACGGATCTATATGATCAGTTGCTTACCCTTTTGGCATTTACAGTTGTTGAGACCTGCTATATGTTCAGATTTCCTCTCATGGGAACATCCTTGCTTGGAAATCACACATGATTTTTGACATACACGAAGACCATTTTTCTCTCTTAAACATCCTGTGCTTGACTGAGCCTTCATTTGAATAGATGGCATTTGATCTGTACTTGTGATAGGCACTAAAACCCTTGACTCTGTCAGAAAACTAGTAATATGAGAATAAAGAACAAATTTTACCAGTTTACATAAGCTAGAAACAACAGGAACCATGTATCCTACATATAATGAACATACGGTTTGGTAGTGAGATGTTTCCTCGTGTTTGTGTCTGTTATTCAATCAAAGATTCATTATAATGGCGTGACAACCTAAACTCTAACGCTTTGCAAGGGCTTGCGAAATCTGTATCCAACTGTTGCCAACTCACCTGTTTAAGGAGAGATATAGTAATTAGATACTTATCTTGGGATACTCTAGACAGTATTTTTGTTTGTAACACTACATACACACACAACCAGCAGAGAATTCCATCCTCTCCATATATATACTGATATGAGAACATTTCATTGAGTCACAATCTAACAAAACGATTCCTACACACGTTAAATTTGCGTCTACTACTTTCTACAGATAATAACCAACACGAACACAGCTGACTCATTTCTGTTTCACTAACCTGAAAATCCTCATTCCATGCCGAAGACCTCTGCTTCCTTCAACACGAAACACAACGGATGCGCCCTTTCAGCACCCCACTGTTTCAAAAATCATTATAAGTCAAACCCCATGTTTCCCTTATATGTATGTATACGTCGAACAAGACACGAAAACATGTTATCCAGCCATCTCATATTGTAATCAAAGTAATCTGCAGAAAATTCAATCCAAAAAAAAGGGCTTTGACCTCAAATTTTACTATCAACAATCATGAACTTATAGATTTCCAACATCCGCAACCCTATGACTAAAGCACCATACTTTCCAAGTAAAGGTTCGAGATTTACAGTCAACCAGCCAATTGACTCAAACATTCCCAAGGTTCTACAAAACCCATTCTCAAATGAATTATAATCAAATCCAAACTTGAACTGAAAACTGAAAACCGTTTAAGCTCCAAGGTCCAGTATATACAGCTAAACCACCAAATTCAAAAACTTTACAGAAAGAAAAGTGAGAAACGAAACGATCCCAGAAGACAAAAAAACAATTTGGAGCAACAGTAGCTTGGAGCTGTAATTAAATTTAGCTGAAAAAAATGGTAGAAATAAAAAAAAAAATTGGAAAAAGAGAGAAAAAAATACCCGTAGAATTTAGGAGCCGACTCTCTTCTCTCTCTTGTTTCTGAGTCTGAGAGAGGAGACCGTTCTTTCTTCTTCTTCTTCTTCTCTCTCTCTCTCTCTCTCTCTCTCTTAACGGTCACACAGAGTAATATGTCGGCTTCTGATCTCAGCCAGTGGGGACTTGACACGTAGAATCGTATGGCCAGCTCACCAAGACGAGTTGACACGTTGTGGTGAGGCTAAGACTTAGAAAGTAAGACCTTCTTCCCCTCTCTCGTCTCGGCGCGTGTACACTATGATCTCATTAAAATATGTTTTCTCAGAATAACATAACGGGGTTAAACGATCTCCCCCGCCAATTTTGTCATTGGTTAAAATATTTGGAATACTAACGACTCGATAAAAACATTACAGAAATTATCGGAAAGAGAATGACAGATGATCATATCCTTGTGATAAAATTATAAGAGTAAATAGGTCAAGAAGAAGCTTTTACATCTACACGTCAATATTAATATTTGGAACTAAACACCGAATGCAAACTATATTGTGCATTGCCGTTTGTTTAGGAATTACGATGCCAATCCATTGAACTTACGTAGACAAATATGCACAATAACTCGGCAGAGCGCCGACGATAATAGAAACATAATGATGTCCTAAAGCTTTAAGCAACTCGGCCCTAAACCAAGAGTTAAAGAACAGGGTTGAAGCTCCAACCCTACACAACCATCTATACGGATCGGCTCACCCCACAGAACAGGCCTCAGACTCAGACCACCAATAGCAACAAAATTGAACAGAACAGAACCTTATAGTTTCCTCAATTAGGTGCCCATATATATGTAGGAATTCTATTCCTTGTCATCTAAGCTATAAATAACATGAGCGTACGTGCACCCCGAGGATGACGCAGAAAATAAACCTAACTCAAAGCTAACTGAAGAATATATATATATATATGTATGGCTTATATACTTCACTACTATTAATTATTAATTGCCATGCAGAGGAACCACTTGTACGTTCTGTTATTTTTAACGGTGTGTTTGGATAAAATATTTTTAATTTTTATTGAAGTTCACAAATGATAGAAATTATAATTCTATGATTTTAAATGTCATTATTTACGAATTCTAGCGTTGGATTTACTCATAAAGAGATTTAAAATGACAAATAAATTCAAACTTTTATATGTAATTCGAGAGAATTGTATGTAATTCGAGAGAATTGTAGAATGACATCTAATTTAGAAGAAATTGAACAAGGGCTCAAATTCCTCCGAATTTTAAAAAACGTAATTTGCAAAATTCTCAAAAAATTTATCCAAACAAAAAAATGTAAAAGAAAGAATTGTGAGTTGCTATAATTTGCTTAAATTCTCTCAATATCGCTTCCAACCAAACACACTGTAAACTTATCCAACTATTCTTGTTCCCAACAGTTATTTTAGCTCAAGGCCTGTTTTACCCGTCTTTGTTAAAGATGTATATCTTCTGCTTATTAGATACTAGGCTTGATAAAGAAAAATTGGAACGTTTAGGCGGTTTAGCCACTAAATTTTGTTTCTCGGACTTTGTTATCTCCCCTGCTTCTGGGCAGTGTGGAGGAATTCTGTTGATGTAGAATTCTTGTACTATAACCATCAATATAATTAAGTATCATGATCGGCATCTTCATTGTTTTTGTGTGAATGTTAATTGTGGTAATGCTTTTTACTTAACTTTTGTGTATATGTTTCCTAATAAGCTGATAGTTACATAAATATGCAATTTTTTGTACTTAATTATATCATTTCAAAAATATTTGGTTTATTTGTTTAATTTTCAGTAATTAATTATTATTTTTTATTTAGGTTATTTGGAGAAAAATACAAAAGGCAGCAATAAAAGTAGAATTCTATTAGAATAAGAATTGATGACGTGGAAAGTCCATGTGACGATGACTCAATTCTAAGTTGATGAGAAGGGGACCTATATAAGCCAAACTTGTTGATGAAAATAGAGTTGTTGAATTTCAAAGAGAAAGCTAAGAAGAAAGAAATTCCAATGCCTTAGGATTTCCTGTCGTTCGACTTTGACCCGTCCAACTGAAGTTGCCGAGAATTCTAGGGTTTTTGGTTAATTCTTTCTTCTCCATCATGTTTTGCTATTGTGTAATTCCAACTATGAGTAGCTAAACTTTCCTAGTTAGGGGTTGATTAAAGCTCTACACATGCTTACGATTTTGAACCCCTTGTCATTTTTATGACTATTTGGATGAGTTTTTCTTCACTATTTTTCCATTGATAATTTCTACTATATGTTTATTTGGTGGCCAACTTAGTTACATGTTGTAGAATCTAGTGTCTAGAGTGTGTGCAAAAACTAACATATTATCGCATGTTCAATAGAGATAAAATAAGCTCTTGTGTGAAGTAATTCCTTAGTGATGTAAGGGTGATCACCAAATCAACCCTTGAAGTTTTGTTGTTCTTCAAACATTCTTAGAACTTAATGACTCTAGTTCTCTAGGCTTACACCACCATATATATAAGTCAGTTAATTAGGAATTAAGTTAGAGCGGATGTCCACTCCCTCTTTCATGTCAAGTAAGAGAGTGTAATAAGCAAGATGACTTAACTATAGCTCATGCATGCGGAGCATTCATCCATGGTTATTTAGATTAAGTTGGGGTAATCGTAAGGTGTCTAGGGTGAAGAGAGGTTCCTAACATTCATCTCTATCTGATTTCATCACATATTTACTATTTTGAAATTTACATTTTTCTACGTTAGCTGTAATTTGGCCGAATTATTTCGGCGACCAAATCAACTTCGAATACCCTCAATTTCTTTTGATAGTCCGCCATTGAGTCTAGTGTCTTGTGTTAATTTTTTGTGATTTTTGGTTTAGTGTAAGTACTGTTCGTAAATTAGTTTGTGTCAAGTGGTTGAGTCTGCCAGGTTTATGGCTTTTGCGTCTTTTATTTTTCTTATGTTTTTGAGTCTTAGTTTCACAAATCCTTTGCGGGTAATGATCCCTATTTGTCACCTACATTGATTAAATTGACTTTATAATAGGTATCTTTGAGGGTGATTTTTCACCTATCATAAGCAAGATCAACCTCTTTTATTTGCTGAACTTCTGACTTTAAAACCTGATGATTCCGATGCTTGATGTATTATTGGTAACTTCAATAATACCCTAACAGTTCATAATAAGTTGGGTGACAATAATAGAGTTACTTCTTATATGAATAGATTTAGTACTTCCTTGAATAATGCCCAACTTATTTCTCTTCCTTCAATTGGTTCTATATATACATGGTGTAATAACCAGGACCCTCCTCATCTTATTTATGAACGCATTGATAGCGTTGTAGCCAATGCTCATTGGTTCCAATTATTTTCTGATGCTGCTCTGATGAATTTACCAATCCGTGACTTTGACCATGGTCTAATTCTGTTGATCTTCATTCTCCTAGGACTATAAGGAAAACGATTTTCAGACTTGAAGCTATGTGGTTGGAGCACCCAAATTTCCCCGAGTTTTTGAATAATGGTTGGTCTGTGCCTATTGGTGGTTCCCCAACTAACTCTTTTGTTGCCCATACTTTACAATTTCAGCCAATTTATGACGAGGTCTTGGAATAAAAATATGTTTGGTGATGTTTTAGTAACGATTAAAGATGCTTATGTTAAGTTACTGACTACAGAACAAGAGTATATTGCTAATCCTTCTCAATTTACTTTGTCCATAAAAAAGAACATTCAGTTGGATTCACTTTACAAGCAGGAAGATATTTAATGGACACAACAAGCTCAAATTAATTGGCTGCAATTGGGAGATAGAAACACTTGTTATTTTCAGGTACAAGTTACAATTAAGGATGGCTCAGGTTTTACCTTTGATACTCGTGTTGCTATCTCAAATATTTTTTGTTAAATTTACTCAAGAAAATCATCCTAATTATCCTACTATTTCTTCTTTTGCTAATATTATTAGTCCAATAATTACATCTCGGGACAATGATTCATTACTTTTACCGATAACAATTGAAGAAGTTTTTGATGTTGTATCTTCCATTGGAGGATTAAAGGCACCAAGACCTGATGACATACATGTTATTTTCAATCATAGATATTGGAACCAGGTAAAAGACCATGTGTTTAACATGGTTTCTCATTTTTTTTAGGATAATACTCCCTTGAGGCCTATTAATCATACTCTTACAGCTTTAATTCCAAAAAATGACAATCCTAAAATAGTTCACCACTACAGACCTATTATTTTGTGTAATGTCTCTTATAAATAATTATTTTGCAGATGAACTGTCTTCTATTTAGGAAAGTCATTGCTACTACTGCTAGACATTTAAATAATGTACTTCAATTTGCAGCAGCTTCAGGGCAACAAATAAATTACCATAAGTCTATTGTTTATTTTTCAGCAAATGTGAATCATATTATTAGGAATGATATTGGAAACATTTTACAGGTTATGCATAAAGAGAATATTAGAAAGTACTTGAGAGTCAACAATATTGTCTCTTGGAAAGACCTCGTTAATGCAGCTGAACTTTTGCAGAAAATTCAGAAGAAATTGGCAGGTTGGAAGACTCATACTTTATCAAGGGCATGGAGGCTAAATCTTATAAAATCGAATCTCTCTGGTATGTCTAATCATATTCTTTCCTATTTTAAATGCCCTAATGAGTTAACCAATAAGATGGATAATGCTGCAAGGGATTTTCTTTGGGATTCCAAGCATCTTAGTGTTTCCTGGAAACAAGTTTGTACACCTAAGAAATATGGCGGGTTAGGGATTAGATCTTTAGATGTTTGCAATCAAGAAGCTTTAGCTAAACTTGGTTGGAAAATCATTACTGAGCTAGAAAATCTTTGGGTCAAAGTTGTGACTAGAAAATATCTTAGACATGCTTCATTTTTTGATGTGAGAAAAAAAAGGAACTAATTCCATTGCTTGGAAAGAAATTCTAGAATCAAGACACATTCTCACCCAAGGTATGCACTGGTTGGTCGATAATGGGACTCAAATTAATTTCTGACTTTTTAATTGGTGTTTTCCTTTTTCTTTACTGACTTTAGTCTCTAACCACTTGAAAAGTAGTGTAGATCTTACTCTTACTGTAGATAAAGTGATAGTGCAGGGAAACT
This sequence comes from Geum urbanum, assembly GCA_946800695.1. Lineage (NCBI taxonomy): Eukaryota > Viridiplantae > Streptophyta > Magnoliopsida > Rosales > Rosaceae > Geum > Geum urbanum. Next base: position 50,964,947 of record OX327006.1, read on the forward strand.
GGAACTTGATCTTTGCGGCTCATTTTTTACATGCTGATGCTATTAATGTTATTGCAACTTTACCTTTTCCATTATTTTCAACTCCGGATAAATTTGTTTGGGGTCTAACTGGCAATGGTAAGTTTTCTATAAAATCAAGAATTGAGAATACCTCATTATTATTATTCTCTGTACGCTTCACAAGGACCCGAGTAGTAGTAATAGTAGTAGTAGAGAGATTGTTGTTGTTGTGCATCATGGAGTAATGGAAGAGGCGATTGACTACGAAGCTGGGATTGTTGATCAGAGTGTACCATTACTTTGAGACACATTTGAAACACATTACAGACTTGGGAGGCAGATTCGATAGAATTGATTCTACCACTTATTTTTCACAAGACTCCATTCCTCCTATGCTTATGCTCTGCTCTGCTATCAATTTCACGATGTTGCTACCAAGATACAAGAGAATTGACAAGCGAGATTGAAATTAGAGAGAGTATTCAAAATTTCAAATTATATGTACGTGAGAATGGATCAACACAGTAAATTGTTTTTATAGTCTGTCTGAGGAAGAGCTTGCTTGCTTCTATTGTTATTTGTTGATATGTGCTCATGTTTCCAGTACCAAAAGCAAGAGAAGTTGCGAAACACAGTAGTGGAAGTGCAAGAAATCATGGTGGTAGCTTGGATTTCCGATCTAACTAAGAACGTAAAATTGAGAAGTGGGTACGTACTTTGATTTCACATGGAGAGATGACCTTCAAATATGATGATGGATTCTTGGTGATTGAGAGCGAAGTTATTTTCATTGCCCTGGGGTTGATGATCGAGGCTGAAAAAGATGTTCTTGATCTCATGCTTATGGTGGAACCGTGGGAGTGTGCGAGCACTTTCTGCAAATAAGAAGCGGCCATTATGCAATTTAGTTAATGGTGTTTAATAACCAGGTTTAACTTTACATGCATATTCCTTATAGGAAAATAGGGACTTTCTTGGGTAACCAAGGGGTGTGTTATACTCTTATTTACCATTTGAGAACTAAAATTATAATATATTTTTAACATGAATTTACAACATTTAAGACAAATGTTACCATAGTGACCATATATTTTTATGATTATTTATGAAATTTTCAACTTTAAGAACAATTTGTTCAAAAGTTGTAATTGAGTTTCTAAATTAAGTAATTACCTCATATACAACTAAATAACACAAATAATAGCTCAGTTTACTATAATGACTACCAAATTTATTCTCAAGTGGTAAATTAAAATTGTCATGCCCCTTGGGTACCTAAGAATTATCCTAAAAAAAGATATGCTAAATCAATCATAATTACACAAGGATAGTAATATCTAGAAACTTGATATAGAAGACAGTTAGAAGTTTATGTTGGAATGTACAGGCACATAAGTGTCGATGAATTGGTAAAATTACAAAGAAAACTGAAGGCGCGCTCAAACTGATGCATGCATGCACCTCTCACTGATTTTATTTCAATTGTACTTTCTTAGCTCGTTCTTAGTATTTTGCTTATAAATATGGTACTTAGGTTGTAAACTTGCATGATCTTTAAGAAGTTTACGTTGTGGACTTTATAGTTGAAATTTATGTTGCATGATTTTTAAGAAGCTTATGTTATGGACTTTATAATTGAAATTTATATTGAAATTTATGTTGCATGATCTTTAAGAAGCTTATGTTATGGACATTATAATTGAAATTTATATTGCATGATCCTTGAAAGGATAGCAGATTTACAAAATTTGCACATTTCAATATTTGGCTCCATTTCTTTGCAAAGACTGTTGCAAATCTGAATGTTTCTTTAATATGTACCAATTAATCTCCTCAAGCAAAATATCATGTTTCTTTGCTAAAAGATCATGTTTCTTTACTGCGTACCAACTAATCTTCTCAAGTAAAAGAGTGTTGGACTGTGAACCACTGTATATGCATGGAACTATTCAACCTTGTTTCAAAGGTCAAACACTAGTTATCATTCATCAATTCATCACGGCATCGATCATGTTTTACATGGTACTTATCGCCACCACTCTACTTGATACACAAGTAAGAACACCATATGAGTATCTCATACATGTTCAATAGTGACAAAATATTGTTTGTCACTTTAGACCGTGCAATAGAACACATTCTCTGCTATTCACTGTGCATGAAATCTGGCCTGCAAACTATAGTCTTTCTATTTTATCACGCTCTAGTGTCTCGTATGATCAGACTGAGGTATAGTTTTACTTTTTTATCATCGATTTAGAGCTTTATAATTTATCTTCCTGATTTTATTTTTTCTATATGATTTCTTGATAAAGATGGATAATCACCCCGTGCTAAAAAAATGAGTTGATCACGAGATCATGGCACAATATAATAAGTGGCAATTATCATTGATTTTAGGGACATGAATGGGATACGCACGGACAATGTTCTGAAAATGTTCTCCCTCAAACACAATACTTCCAGCGTGGGTATGATATATGGCTCGCAGTGGACATCACCAACATTCTTCGTATAACATCCATTGTCCCACGATGAACTTGTGCAGTTTCTGACATTGAGGCAGCCATTATTGCTACCACCAATCGCATACCACTTCTGCATTGCACTAGCAAGTATTTGTGAGAAGTAGGTATTTGCTACAACTTTGCTGGAAATACCATAATTGATTGTGATCTGTTCCAGAGAAGAAGCGGTTACACATCTGGAACACAAATTATGTACTTATAAAATAAATGAATTCTGGCAAATACTATTTTACTTTAGACAGTATTCTGCCAATGTCACTTTGGACAGTATCTCATACACGTACCCATAAAAGTGGTTGCAGACGGAGTATAATAAAACAATATATGTAATAAAACAAATTTAAATTACTAAATAATTTATTATTTTAGTACTAAATAATATATATGCCATTACTTATAAAAATCAATCTTTCAAGTTTGACAAATAGATATATTTCATTGCTTGAATTCTCAATCTTTCTAATAATTCAGAGTTTCATTATTAGAGGAGCCAAAAAAATTTGGATTTCAGACAATGATTCAAGATACATGAATATATCAGTGTATTTCAATGATCAATGACTTAATTGGAAATCATTAAACTGTACAAAAAAGAACACCTTGAACGTCCATACAACAAAAAAAACACCTTGAATGTAAGTTAAGAGACACTCTTAATTCATTCGTGAGAACACATTCATACAAATTGTATGGCTAATATTTGTGATAAAAACATTAATACATTCATATTCTTAAGTGTGCTTGCCTTTTTCTAACTTGACAGTGAAAAAAATTGACAAAAACGATGGTCTCTTCTTAATCTTGATAATTAATGGTTTCATCTGCCACCATTTTTCTAATGTCTTTTGGATCAGGAGTACATTTAACGGGTTTGATGCATACGTTATCGACGCAAATATTTGGTTGTTGGAGATAAATATTGATTACAACCATTATAGTTAGTCAATTATTAGAAAAGCATATCAAATATGATCGATCAAGTTTATTTTGCTTTCATACGTTTTCTAAGATCCTTCCAAATTATCTTGATCATTCATGAGAAAAGTTATGATTATTGTTTTCTCATTAGTTTAATATTAATACATCAAAACTACCATAATACATAAATCCATGTCGAGTAATAGCTACTAGTCCTACCACTGTCATGATTATAATCACCAGAAGGCTAGCTATTACATTTTCTAGTGTGTAATTGTTGCCCTTCCAAATCCTGAAACAACAATTGAGGTCAAAGAAATTAAGGACCGATCATTAATATGAATTGGACGACATTTGGTATTAATGTTCACACTTTTTTTATTAGGTATCAAAACTTATTAGCAGACTATTACCTATGAAATATTAGTTGAGCAAGGTGAGATGCTACTATATCAACACAAGAAATTTTGTGCGGTCATATATTCCCAACTAGCTAGATCTACAGTGAAATCATAGAATGAATAGAATAACGTACTTGAAACCTTTTTTATCACATGCTCTTTCAATAACATCGCAACAGGAATCAAAAATATAATACAAATCACAATCATATTCAAAACAAACGAAAATCGTATATAATTAATATAACTCACATCACATTAGAATATTTCATTTCTAAGGATAGAACATATATATCCAAACAAACTACTTATTAGAAAGAGGACATTTCTTTCAATGTGAGAAAAGAAATTTTAGAATACTTGAAGCTTTTATGACCACGTGCCCTCTCAATGACATTGCAGCCTTAATCAAAAGCATAATACAAATCACAACCATATTTCAAAATAAACAAGAAACTGTATATAACTAATATCACTCGCACCATATTAGAATATTTTGTTCCTAAGAAGAAAACATATATCCAAACAAACTAGTTATAGGAAAGAGAACATTTCTTTCAAGGTGAGAAAATAAATTTTAGAATACTTGAAGCCTTTTAGACCACATGCCCTCTCAATGAAATCACAACATAAATCAATTGCTTGTACGTAAATTACCAATTCATTCCATCAATAGATATAGATTTCTTTGTTAGAGGAAAAAATTATATTGGATTTTGACACTAAATAATTCATAAATACAGTTATGTGTATTGGTTAGTAATGAATCATGACTTGAATCCAATTATTAAACGTAAGTTAGGTACTATTCTTATAAAGGCAAAACTTAGTCATTGACTCACAATACATTACATATCAATCTCCTCAAACAAAAGTTTGGTGGGAGAGACTTGTAGAGACTAGGCAATCCCAAATTAGACACGCGGGAGTATAGTACACAATTAGATGATTGCCACATCATATCTATTTTCCCTTTATCCAACCATCGGTTATCATTCTCCCTCAACCCTCTCTCTCTCTCTCTCTCTCTCTCTCTCTCTCTCTCTCTCTCTCTCTCTCTCTCTCTCTCATCCAGTACCCACAAAACCTACTAGCATGGGGCGTAATGAGATTGACCCGAGTAATCAAGGCCTCAAGGATGGCCTCGCCGACTCTCAGACTGTCGCGGGTCGCGCTGCTTTACGAGCCCAGTCGCCGATGATATATCCCTTTGGCTACGCTTTCTTAGGTGCCGAGATGTGCACTTCACGACCGACCCTCTCTCTCAACTCTGGACCCAGAATTTTCAGCGACAAAGATGTTTACGTTGGGTAATAGCCTAAGGCTAAGATCAAGTATACTGAAGCTCAGTTATGAGCTCAGTCAATTTTTGAAAGTTGACGATTTGAAAGAATAAGATTGCGCTACGTGTTTTAGACCCTGAGGTGTTTAGTTCTGGGGTGCGTATTAGTATTATCTCTATATTTGATAATATTCTTATTGCTCATGAAATTTTTACTAATTTTAATAGGAAAAAGGTAGAACTGGTTACATGGCCTTGAAATTTAACATGGAAAAAGCTTAAGATTATTTGAATCCAATTTGGGTGTATTCCAGGACTACCCAGAAGCCTTTTTATGCTATATTGCATAGGATTGATGTTGTGATTGTGATTGATTTAGAGCCGGCGAGGTCTAGTGATCCTGCATTGTCCCTAGCCGGTGTTGTGCAATCGCAGAAGTTTGCGGTGAAGGAAATCTCTAGGCTGCAGGCTCTCCCTAGAGGAGACATGGAGGCTTTGTATGATACTATTATGAAGGATGCGTAGAAGTTGACTAGATATGATATGGTTATGGTGTGCAAGTTTCATGATGATGATAATGGGGAAGTTATGTCGGAGATCAGGAGGTTGGATATGGAGTTCTGTTTAGGTTTGCATTATCTTGCCACATATATTCCTCAGGCGGCTCGGTTCTTGTTTAAGCAAAATCGGGTGAGGATGATATATGATTGCAATGCTAGTCCTGTTAGGTTGGTTCAAAGTGAAGAGCTAAAGCAGCCACTGTGTTTGGTGAATTCAACATTCAGGGCACCTCATGGTTGTCATAGACAGTACAGGGCTAACATAGGCTCAATTGCCTCATTTGCAATGGTTGTTATTATCAATGGTACTGATTCGACAAAGCTTTGGGGATTGGTAGTGTGTCATCACACTGCACCCCGCTACGTCCCTTTCCCTTTTCGCTATGCTTGTGAGTTTCTTATGCAGGCATTCAGACTGCAGCTCTACATGGAGCTTCAATTGGCATCACAACTTGCTGAAAAGAAGATACTCAAGACACAAACCTTACTTTGTGACATGCTCCTACGAGAGGCCCCGTCTAGCATTATAACTCAATCTCCAAGTATAATGGACCTTGTGAAGTGTGATGCGGATGCATTGTACTATAATGGGACATGTTGGTTGATGGGAATAACTCCAACTAAATCACAGGTTAAAGATATAGTTGAGTGGCTGCAAAAGAATCATGGGGAATCAACAGGTTTAAGTACCGACAGTTTAGCTGAAGATGGTTACCTTGCTGTACCTTTATTGGGTGATGCAGTTTTCGGTATGGCTACTGCAAGAATCAGTCAGAAAGATTTTTTATTTTGGATCAAGTCTCGCACAGCAGAGGAAATGAAGTTGGGAGGAGCTAAGCATCACCTGTAGGATAAGGATGATGGTGGGAGGTTGCACCCAAGATCATCATTCAAGGCTTTTCTTGAAGTAACAAAAAGTAGAAGCTTACCTTTGGGAGTTTTCTAAGATTAATGCCATCCATTCTTTACAGGTCATAATGAAAGACTCATTTCAGGATATTGAGGAAACTAATTCTAAGGCAATAAATAATACACGTGTTAGTGATACTTATATGCAAATGCAGGGGATGGAAGAACTCAATTATGGCATGTGAAATGGTTAAGTTGATTGAGACGGCTACAGTTTCTATTTTTGGTGTTGATTCAGAGGGTCTTATCAATAAGTGGAATGCAAAGATAGCTGAATTGACAAGATTAGAAGACATCAAAGCGATGGGTAAGTCTCTAGTGAATGAAATTGTTCATGAGAATTCACGTGTAGCTGTTGAAAATATTCTATCAAGACCCTTATAAGGTACAAATTTTCTTGCAATTATAACCACATCCTCATTTTTAAGGGGTGTCATGAAACCCAAATGTAATCTATGTTCTTACAAAAAATATTCAAAACAATACATAGCATTACTTGGGCCTGGACTTCTATATAGTGCATTTTTTTCCTTCAGTTTTTTACCATTTTCTACTCCGTAAGTGTGTACCAATTTTCTCTTTCTATACTATCCAGGTGATGAGGACAAGCATATTGAGCTAGAGCTAAAGAATTTTGGACTACCTCAGCAAAAGTCAGTTGTATATATTGTGGCCAACACTTGCATGAGTAGGAATCATACAAATAATGTCGTTGGTGTATGCTTTGTGGGGAAAGATATTACTTGTGAAAAAATGGTTACGAATAAGTTCACCCCCTTGCAAGGAGACTATAAACCTATCATACAGAGTCTTAACCCATTAATTCCACCCATATTTGCATCAGACGAGAATGCTTGCTGCTCTGAATGGAATGCAGCAATGGAAAACCTAGCTGGTTTGACAAGAGACTACGTTTTGGGGAAGCTACTCCTTGGGGAAATCTTCAGAGAATTCTGTCAACTGAAAGGTCAAGAATCAATAACTAAATTTATGATTGTATAGTATCAAGGTCAAGATTCACTAACTAAATTTATTATAGTTTTTTTTTTAGTTTAATATAAATTCATCAAAACTACCATAATACATAAATCCATGTCAAGTAATAGCTACCAGTCCTACCATTGTCATGATTATAATCACCAGAAGGCTAGTTGTTACATTTTCTAGTGTGTAATTGTGGGCCTCCCAAATCCTAAAACAGTAATTGAGGTCAAAGAAATTAAGGACCGATCATTAATATGAATTAGGCGGCATTTGGTATTAATGTTCACACTTTTTTTATTGGGTATCAAAAGTTATTAGCAGACTATTACCTATTAAGTACTAGTTAAGCAAGGTGAGATGCTACTGTATCAACACAAGAAACTCTGTGTGGTCGTATATCCCCCACTAGCTAGATCTACAGTGAAATCGTAGCATGAATAGAATAACATACCTAAAACCTTTTTGATCACATGCCCTCTCAATAACATCCCGACATTAATCAAAAATATAATACAAATCACAATCATATTCAAAACAAACGAAAAATTGTATATAATTAATATCACTCGCACCATATTAGAATATTTCATTTCTAAGGAGAAAACATATATCCAAACAAACTAGTTATTGGAAAGAGAACATTTCTTTCAAGGTGAGAAAATAAATTTTAGAATACTTGAAGCCTTTCAGTCCACATGCCCTCTCAATGAAATCGCAACATGAATCAATTGCTTGTACGTAATGTAAACAAGAGAGATGAACAAAATTGGCTAAAAAGATATTTTTACATTGAGAACAAATTGAATATATACATCAAGATTTCCTGCTCTACTGGTTTTCAATCCCTATGATTAAGCTATCATTGATACAGTTTCTAGTAGACTAACTACAATATAGGATTACAGGAAGGAAAGCATATATTTGTTGTAAATGCAAAGTTACACCAGATTCTATTTTCTTGTATGGTAAGCTCTACCTGTATGGTAAGCTATACCTTCCAAGACTCCCCCTCAAGTTGGAGAGTGTATGTCTTGCACTCCCAACTTGCAACCATAGGCATGAACACTTCCTTTCCCAAAGCTTTAGTCAAAATATCAGCTAGCTAATTTGTAGAGCTCACAAATCTTGTCACCATAGTACCATCTTTGATCTTGTCCCTAATATAGTGACAGTCTATCTCTATGTGCCTTAAACGTTCATGAAACACCAGATTTACTGCTATAGGTAAGGCAACATTGTTGTCACAACACAACAATGCAGCCTCCTGATGCAAAACACTCAAGTCTTTGAATAAATTTCAAAGCCAAGTCAATTCATAACAAGTGCATATCATTGTACGATACTCGGCTCCGGATGAAGAAAGGGAAATGGCTTTATGATGCTTTGACTTGCATGAAATCAATGAGGGACCTAAGAACACACAATACCCTATAGTAGATCTCCTTGTAAGAGGAAAACTTGCCCAATCCGAGTCACAGTAGACACACAGCCTAAGATCATTAGTAGAGGAGAAAAAGAGGCCCTGGCCATGTGTTGTTTTCAAATAGCGCACAACACGCAGAGCTGCGTCCCAATGATCCTTTCGGGGTTAGTGCATAAACTTGCTCAGTATATGAAAAAAATATGTGATGTCTAACCTTGAGACAGTGAGATATATTAGCCTCCCAACTAATCGCTTATATCGTCCCCGATCTTTGAGAAGCTCACTCTTATTAGACAATTTCAAATCACGCTCCATCGAGGTATCTGCAGGTGTTGCCCCTAACAAACTTTCATCCTTAATGATTTCCAATGCGTGCTTACGCTGTGAAATAAAAATGCCACTTCTAGATGTAGAAATCTCAATGCCACTTCTAGATGTAGAAATCTCAATGCCAATAGAACATTCAAGGTTACCAAGATCTTTTAGACTAAACTGATCATGTAGAAACTTCTTGATAGCATCTATGCTCACAGGATCATTGCCAATAATCAAAATGTCATCGACATATATTAAAAGGGCAGTAAAGGACTGTGACGACCCGAACCTTGTCGAAAATCATCAAAATAATAAATTAATAAGTAAATCGAGGAAGTACTCGATCCGAAAATCAATTTTGACTAATTCAATTGAAGAACATATCCGATAAACTTGTTACAACGAAACAATCACAATGATATAAGGCACATCTAATTTCTTAGTCGCCCGCACTGCCACTGACAGCGACACTAGTCACCACCATCCACTCACTGGGATGACAAAGCCTAAACGCATTATTACCCTCATAAATACACTCGCAACGTCGATACAAACACAATGGTATATAACTCGACGCTTTTCAAAAACTTTTCCGGTCAAACGCGTCGCCATAGGCGGCAACGCGTGGACACCACTGGCCATCGGCGACCACCACCAATAGTGGTAGTTGACCACCATTGGAAAGCTCTCATTGAGCCCAACATGCTATCTAACTACGTCATAACCCAATTCGGCCAGATTCAGGCCGAAAAGTGCCCTGAAACACTGAAAATCTCAATCTCGCCAAAAATTAATCCTGACGAGGAACCTCCGCCGTTGAGCCACCAATAGGCTCTAGGAATCACCCAAAACACTCAGGAGGTGGAGAGGAATAAAACCCCTCTGACCTCGTCGCCCAATGCCACAAAAAACTGTTGATTACGGCGAAGCCCGAATTCGAGTTAGAATTAATTTGATCGAATTCCATCCAACTCACCTACAACCAAGAAATCCAATCATATATTCACAATCTAGAGACCAAAAAGGATTTGAACCATACCCAAATTGTCGCCGGGGACTTCACCGGCGACGGCGGCAAACCTCACCGAAAATCATAGAACTTCCAACCTTCGATTCTCCATTAACAAGCTTTAAATCTCAAAACAAAAGGGAGGAAATGAAAGAGAAGGACCAGACAAGTTAATTCTGACCGGAATCGCGGTCGGAGAAGGCCGGATGGTGTTGCACTGCTGGCGGTGAGTGTAGCTGCTATTTTTTGCCGTACAGACCCGGTCAACCTGAGTCAACTTCCTAAAATGGAAGTATGATTTCCCTTTTCAGGCATTCCCCTTTTTATAGTCGCATATTTACGACAAAATAATTCCATTAAACTTTCGCTGACCATAATTTTAACGTTCTTCGCGTCTACGAACTCGTCTCGACAAATACTACGACTTCTATCCAAAGTTAACCAACTTCAACAATTCAATAAAAAGTCAACCCAATACCTCTTAATATTTATCGACAGTAAAAATTATTTACTGTTGCTACTAAATCGAACTCGAACTATTCATAAATAATAGAAATTATATAAAAATGTCAGGGTATCACAAGGAATTGCCTCACATCTTGGTGAACAACGAATAGTCAGCTCTAGATTACACATAGCCGGTTGAACATATGGCCTTCGAAAACTTGGCAAACCATTGACGAGATGCCCGTTTCAATCCGTATAACGATTTGTTAAAGCGATAAATCAATTGTTCCTCCCCCTGTCACCGACGCCTTAATGGTGGAGACATGTAAATTTCTTTGTGGAGGTCACCATAAAGGAAGACATTATTAACATCAAGTTGGTGGAGAGGCTAGCCACGGGAAGTAGCCAAAGCTAATAAGCAATGAACTGAGATGATCTTAGATGTCAGAGAAAATGTTTCATGGTAATCAATGCCCTCTAATTGGGTGAACCCTTTGGCAACATGACATGTTTTGTATCGCTCAATCAATCCATCAGACTTATGCTTGATCTTGTAAACCCAACGGTGACCGATATGAGTTTTCCCAACAGGAAGAGGAGTCAGTGACCAAGTGCCATTGTCTTGGAGGGCATGCAACTCAGAACGCATTGCCTCTTGCCATTCAGGATGGGAAGCAGCTTCCAAATATGACTTGGGTTCTGCAACACCACTGATTTAGGCAACAAAAGAATGATATGCAGGTTTATATCAGTGATATGATACGTAATTAGCCAGTGGGTAACATGTACCTTTTGTAGGATCTGGAGTTAAGGAAGGCTACTGATCGGAGTAAACTTGTGAACAAACATAGTCTTGGAGTTTCACTGGCGATGTAGATTGGCGGCCTGATCGACGTGGTAGAGCAGGAGGTTTGGGTAAGGGAGCAGGAGGTTCAGGTTAAAGCAGAGGTTGCTTTGGTGCTAAAGGAGGTTGATCAGAAAGTAGGAGAGGTATGGCATCAAGCACGCAACATGGAGAAGCAGCGACGCCCGATGTAGACGGGTCAGAGGTAGCATTTGGTGCCGGAGTTCTTGGGCAACGCACATATGTGCGGAGATGAGGTAGACTAGGGAAGGATGATGGCGACGGAGGAGGGGACGCCAACGCGGAAGGAAGTCGGTGGGCGGCCGTGAGATTGATGGTGGCGATGGATAAGAATTAGGTGAAGGAGTTGTCGATTGTAGAGTCAATGGATCGAGAGAAAATTAGGGCTAAAAGCTAAGTCAATGGGACTAGAAAAAGAATTGGGGGTTAATGAAGGGACTGAGTCTGAATGGTGGCCCAATGGAGATGTAGCAGAAATAGGCTGAGTGTATGCAAAAGGGAAGATATGTTCATGAAATTTGACATCACAACTAGTGAATTTTTTTTTTGTCGACAAATCAAACAATTTGTAGGATTTTTGACCAATGGGGTACTAAAAAAAATAAAAGGCGTGGCACGGTGATCAAATTTTTTGAGAGGGGATGAACATTTGTGGTATAAGCAAGATAACTAAACACACAAAGATGAGAGGAAGAAGGTGGTTTTGAATAAAGAAGTTCGAAGGGAGTTTTGAAAGAGATAATGGGTGAAGGTAAACGATTGATAATGTGGACAACGATAAGAGCACAGTCTCTCCAAAACTGTGGAGAGAGTTGTGCTTGAAATTTTAAAGCACGAGTGACTTGTAAGATGCGACGATGTTTGCTCTCCACAACCCCATTTTTTTGAGGCATGTAAACACAAGAATGTTGAAAAATGACACCATTGTCTTGAAGAAAAGAGCGGAGGAGATAAATTCCTTGCCATGATCACTTCGGGTTTTTTTAATGCGGGACTCGAATTGGGTAGAAACGTAAGTGAAGAAATTTTTCAAAAGTGGTTGTGCTTCATTTTTGTGACGCATTAAAAAAAATCCATGTGAAACGTGTATAATCATCAACAATGATAAGAACATATTGAGCACCCAAAATAGAGGCATATCGATAATGACCCCAAATATGATAATGTATAAGTTCAAATGGTTTCGTAGAATGAATAGTACTAGTACCAAAAGGTAAACGACTTTTCTTAGCCAAATGACATATAGTGCAAGCATTATTTGACTTAACCAAAAAATCCAAAAAATTCTTCGCAATGAAACATAAACGAGAGGGTGATACATGGCCCAAGCGATTATGCCAAAGGTTGGTGGATGAGAGGTTACAGGCTGCTTGATTTGTGGATGAGGAGGGTTTGGTCAAAGGCTTTTCCGTCACTAGAGCTACCAAGTAATATAGTCCATCACGATGTTTACGCAAACAAATTGTCTTCCTCATAGCCAGATCCTGCAAAACACACCAATAAGGAGAAAATGTCACCGAACAATTTAAACCTTTTGTCGAGCGACTAGCTGACATCAAATCAACTTTGAATGTGGGCACTATCAATACATCATGTAGATAATAAACCAAATTTAGAGGCAACGACCCCATTTTGCAACAATTTTGGCTGTATCTCCACTAGGCAATAATACGGGTGGTAGTGAGCAATTGTTATCTTTATGAAACAACTTAGAAGATGAAGTAATATGATCCGTCGCCCCGCTATCACTAATCCAATTGCGGGAAGCAACTTTAGAAAGAAAAAAAACTTGGTTTTGTTACCGAATTTACTTTGGAGCTAGTTGCTTCATTTTGATTTTGGATAAGTGACAACAGTAGCTCGAGTTGGGCTTCTGATATTGAAACTGTAGACATGCCTTCATTAGCCTGCGATATTTTAGAGACCTGATTATTAAGTTGGGAAGCTTTTGGGCCGGCCCGAATTTGACTTTGACTTGGGATGGTCTGGCGGATATCCATTCAATTGGAAGCAGTTTTGGACCCAGTGGCCTAGTGGATTTCGATCGATTTGCTCACAGTGTGTACAACGAGGACATCCTCTCCCAAAATCAGATCGGCGCTAATCCATATCAAATCAACATCCTCCTCCATTTAGGTTCTCCTGTTCTCGTGATCGCTCAGATTTTCCAATACCTGTTGATGAGGTTGATATGCTTCCTCGAACCGTCATAGCAGGGCTACTTCCAGAGTCATTCGTATGTGTCGAGCTCAGGTGGTGTTGCTTCTCCTTTTGAGTGACGGAGGAATGCGCTTGGCGCACTGAAGGTAAAGGCTTCATGAGGAGAATCTTGCTTCGAATCTCACTGTAAGTTTCATTCAAACCCATTAAAAACTGCAACAATTTCTGTTGTTCTGCCTGAGGTGTATCCGAATGTGAGGTCAATTCATCCCACTGACCCTTCAGTTTAGTGTAGTATGCAAAGATAAAGAGTTTTTTCGGTTAAAGGGAAGCAATCTCAAGTTGTATTTCGAAGATGCGAGCGACATTACCTTGAGAGAAGTGTTCGCTGAGGTCTTCCCAAACTTCTTGTGCAGTAGGATAATAAGTGACATTGTCCGTGATTTCAGAATCGCAAGAAGTGATGATCCAAGAATGGACCATATCGTTGCAACGTGACCAGGTTGCATAGCAATTTATATTTGTTGTCTCTAACAGGGTTGTGATAGAGCCATTAACGAATCCGAGCTTATTTTTAAAGTTTAAAGCTCGAACCATTGATTGCTTCCAACCAAAATAATTGTCTCCATTAAGAACCTTGGAGAAGAGAACCAATTCGAGATGATCTGAACTGTGAGTGAAGAAGGGGTTGGAGATATCTGCCTTCAAGAAATCAATGGAAGAATCTGAGTTCTTCTTTGGATCAGAATCGCCAGAGTCGGAGTTTTGTCCACCGGCCATGATGATTGAAGAGAGATGCTACATGAGAGGTTAAGATGTTGCGATGAAGAGTCAGGAACTTAGTCTTGCTTTGATACCATGTAAACAAGAGATATGAACAGAATTGGCTAAAAAGATATTTTTACATTAAGATCATATTGAATATATACATCAAGCTTTCCTGCTCTACTGGCTTACAATCCCTATGATTAAAAGCTATCACTAATACAGTTTCTACTAGACTAACTACAATCTAGGATTACAAGAAAGAAACCATAAATTTGTTGTAAATACAAAGATACACCAGATTTTATTTTCTTGTATGGTAAGTTCTACCAGTATGGTAAGCTATACCTTCCAAGACGTAGATTACCAATTCATTCTATCAATAGAGAGAGATTTCTTTATTAGAGGAAAAAAATTTATTGGATTTTGACACTAAATGATTCAGAAATACAGTTATCAGTGTATTGGTTAGCAATGATCCATGACTTGAATCCAATTATTAAACGTAAATCAGGTACCTGTTAGTACGCAATGTGTTAAACCCAAATAACATACTTTACACGAAAAGCCTAGAAACACCATGCAAAAGGCCACTTGCCAGGCTTGGGGGTAGTTCGATCATTCCGGGTCAAGGTCGTATAATGCACGTTAGCCACACCAACGTGCATCACGTGCAGGCCGTACCATCCTACCCGGTCAAATGACCAGCGCACCCCCACAACACAGGCAAGGGCAGTTCGGTCAAGACAGCCTGGTTCCGTAAGACGCACATGATGAAAAGCAACGCGCGTCACGTGTAAGCTGTACGGAACGGAGCTGTCATTTACCAGTGTGCCCCTTAGTCATCCTAATGGAGATGTCTTTCCCTTACACCAAAATAGTAGGAAAACTAGTCCCACATTGAGAATCACCTCGAGTTGTCAAGATCATCTAGCCATAAATGGGAGGTATCAACTCCAAGAAAAAGGTAATTCGATTTAACTCTAGCAGTTAGTTTACCCAGTCAATCACGTCATTTACTGACTTAAGCATCAGAGCGTCGAATGCGGGCCAATCCCGTCTTGACCTTTCAAGCTAAAATTATTATTTTGCAGATAACACAAGTGTTCTAGATCTAGATCATAAAATGGCAGAAGATTTAGATCACTTATTCAAACATTTCTCTTTTACTCGGGCTAATATTTGGAACAGTTCCTTCTTCTAGAAAGTGAAAATAGGATTTAAGATGAATTTTGTCTTTTAGCAATCTTATGCAAATTAAGATTTCTTATGTGCTGAAGCAAAAGCTCTTAGTGATGGTCTTATTTCTCTTTGGAACCATTTTAGTCCTCCTATGATTTGGCCTCGTCTTTTAGTTGAGGGAGACTCTAAAATCCTGGTGGATGCTTTAAATGGGAAGATCCAAGTACCCTAGAGGATTATGGTCCTAGTCCAAGACATCCTTAGAATTACTGAAAATTTTCCTTCTAGTTAGCTTTATTCATATACACCGTGAGGCAAATTTTCTAGCAAATCATATAGCTACAATAGGTCATAATGTATTAGATTGTATTGCCTGGCATGAGTGCTTACCACCTCAGACTATTCCTACCTTCCGTTTTGATCTTGTGGGAGAAGGATGTGGTCGAGGCTTTTCTCTGTGATTTCAGTTTTACCCATTGAAAAAAAACGCCAATTTGCTCCCAAGAACAAAATAAAAGAAAAACCTTTAAATTGAAAATGTCACATTGATTTGTTCAAACTTAACACTACTTATTCTTAGTGACCAGTGCAAGAGATTTGAAAAACAAGACGCATAGAGCTAGATCGGGATTGAGATGGTTAAACTAGAGGCCGGTTTTTCTTTTCTTTTATTTTCTTTTCTTTCCTTGGAACTTAATTAAGCTAGCTAGGCTCTTTTAAGTGTCTGATCACAGAATACAGATTATCCCACTGAAGTTGATCATCATTTACATATTTGAAAATCCAGGCTAGAAAATGGTCCAGGTTCTCGAATGGTTTCCCTAATAGCATTATCCTGTAAGTTATAGCAAAAGTTGAAACACGTCCAAACAAGCAAAGATAACAGGGACAGATGAGCGAAAAGAAGTTTGAGAGCCATTATAGACTCAAATTAAGCTGATGATGATGATATATAGTACGAGAATACGTGATGAGCAATCCACCCACCTAGGTCCTAGGTCATGTAGCTCGATCAATAATGCAACGAGAGAAATTGAATCAAAAAGGACGAAATGGTTGCTAATTTATGTGTGGACCAAAACAGATCACAGGAAAAAAGGAGCATATACAATGTGGGCATGCAGCTGATCGATATAGCACACACTGGGTTCCATTGATATTCTCCCGCAGATAACTCAACAACCATATCCAACCAAATTATGCATGGTAGCATATATCACTACTGACCTTAGCCTAATGCTATCACATATGTGCACGTAGATATTTAGGAATGACACAAGAACATGAAGAAAGATCCACCATGCACTCTCAAATCATGTCACTTGATTTTAATAGCTTGTTTGTTCTGCGCACCAATATCTTTAATGATCAAAGAACTAAGAAAGACCTTCTACGTACTCGATCTTGATGAATGAATGCCTTAGAAGAAGAGAAGCTTCCCTTTAATTTCCAATTTCGTTTTTGGGTTCTTAATTAATTTTCATCAACACCAATCTGAAAGATCGATGTGCATATCTATATCCATCATTATCTCCGATCTCCATTTGAAAGATGACCAAACTAAATGTCCTCAACAACAACACCTCGTGGGCTTCTGTACGTTCCTCATGGCATTCATCTGAAAACTCACCATCTTTGTCCTGTTTTGCTCTTTATATTCGCATCAATCACTATTGATTTCTCCTCCTCTTAATTTCTAAAGGGTTCCCATCTTTTCATTATTATGCGGTGATGACGCGTCCTCTAAATTTTGCATGGCCTAGGAAAATCCAGGAAGCACAAAAATGAGAAAAAAGGAGAGAGAGAGAGAGGAAAAAAAAAACAAACTAAAACTAAACCCAAGCTTGAGGAAGTGATCGATGATAGCGACGTGTGTTTTAAACTGCTTCAACAACAACAACAATAACAAGAAGCAAAGAACCAAAGTAGAGTGATGATATTAAAGCTCAAACCTTTTCACTACCCAATTGAAAATAAATGGACGACAACAGCAACAACAACAGAGCCACCGCCACCGCCACCGCCACCGCCACCGCCACCGCCACCGCCACATTCTCATCTTCCTCCGCCGCAAGCAACATGAGGCCCAACAAACCCGCCACCGTCAGCGCCGCCAAAAGCGACAAGGCCAAAATAGCTCAGTACAATGCAGACGCTGGGATTATGGCAGAGTTTGAAGAGTCTGGTAAGTCATTTAACTACTCAAGATCAGTGGTTCATCCGCCGCAGTCTGTCCCTGAAGAGAAGTTAACTGCTTATTTTTCAAGAATCCAAAGGGGTGGTCTTGTTCAGTCTTTTGGGTGCATGCTTGCTATTGATGAATCCAGTTTTAAGATAATATGCTACAGTGATAATTGCTTTGAGTTGTTGGGTTTAGATGGTGGTTTTGATGATTCAAATGAGAAAAAGGGTCTAATAGGATTAGATGCTAAGACCTTATTTACACCCTCATCTGGGGCCTCTCTGGCCAAAGCTGCGGCGGCCAGGGAGATATCTTTGTTGAATCCAATTTGGGTGTATTCCAGGACTACCCAAAAGCCTTTTTATGCTATATTGCATAGAATTGATGTTGGGATTGTGATTGATTTGGAGCCGGCGAGGTCTAGTGATCCTGCATTGTCCCTAGCCGGGGCTGTGCAGTCGCAAAAGCTTGCGGTGAGAGCAATCTCTAGGCTACAAGCTCTCCCCGGAGGAGACGTTGGGGCTTTGTGTGATACTGTTGTAGAGGATGTTCAGAAGTTGACTGGATATGATAGGGTTATGGTGTACAAGTTCCATGATGATGATCATGGTGAAGTTATGTCAGAGATCAGGAGGTCGGATATGGAGTCCTATTTGGGTTTGCATTATCCTGCCACGGACATTCCTCAGGCGGCTCGGTTCTTGTTTAAGCAAAATCGGGTGAGGATGATATGTGATTGCAATGCGAATCCTGTTAAGTTGGTTCAAAGTGAAGAGCTAAAGCAGCCATTGTGTTTGGTGAATTCAACACTTAGGGCACCTCATGATTGTCACAGACAGTACATGGCTAACATGGGCTCGATTGCCTCATTGGCGGTGGCTGTTATCATCAATGGTACTGATTCGACAAAGCTTTGGGGATTGGTAGTGTGCCATCACACTGCACCCCGCTACGTCCCTTTCCCTCTTCGCTATGCTTGTGAGTTTCTTATGCAAGCATTCGGACTGCAGCTCTACATGGAGCTTCAATTGGCATCACAACTTGCCGAAAAGAAGATACTCAAGACACAAACCTTACTTTGTGACATGCTCCTACGGGAGGCTCCGTCTAGCATTATAACTCAATCTCCAAGTATAATGGACCTTGTGAAGTGTGATGGGGCTGCATTGTACTATAATGGGACATGTTGGTTGATGGGAGTAACTCCAACTGAATCACAAGTTAAAGATATAGTTGAGTGGCTGCTAAAGAATCACGGGGAATCAACAGGTTTAAGTACCGACAGTTTAGCTGAAGCCGGTTACCCTATTGCAGCTTTATTGGGTGATGCTGTCTGCGGTATGGCTACTGCAAGAATCAGTCAGAAAGATTTTTTGTTTTGGTTCAGGTCCCACACGGCAGAGGAAATGAAGTGGGGAGGAGCTAAGCATCACCCGGATGATAAGGATGATGGTGGGAGGTTGCACCCAAGATCATCATTCAAGGCTTTTCTTGAAGTAACGAAAAGTAGAAGCTTACCTTGGGAGGTTTCCGAGATTAATGCCATTCATTCTTTACAGCTTATAATGAGAGACTCATTTCAGGATATTGAGGAAACTAATTCTAAGGCAATAAATAATACACGTGTCAGTGATACTGATATGCAAATACAGGGGATGGAAGAACTCAGTTCTGTGGCATGTGAAATGGTTAAGTTGATTGAGACGGCTACAGTTCCGATTTTTGGTGTTGATTCAGAGGGTCTTATCAATGGGTGGAATGCAAAGATAGCTGAATTGACAGGATTAGAAGATATTAAAGCAATGGGTAAGTCTCTAATGAATGAAATTGTTCATGAGGACTCACGTGAAGCTGTTGAAACTATTCTATCAAGAGCCTTAGAAGGTACATATTTTCTTGCAGTTATAAGCACATCCTCGTTTTTAAGGGGTGTCATGAAACCCAAATGTAATCTATGTTCTTACAAAAAAAATATTCAAAACAATACATAGCATTACTTGGGCCTGGACTTCTATATAGTGCATTTTTTTCAGTTTTTTACTATTTTCTACTATGTAAGTGTACCAATTTTTGCTCTCCATACTATCCAGGTGATGAGGACAAGAATATTGAGTTAAAGCTAAGGAATTTCGGACTACCTCAACAAAACTCAGTTGTATATATTATGGTCAACGCTTGCACGAGTAGGAATCATACAAATAATATCGTTGGTGTATGCTTTGTGGGGCAAGATATTACTTGTGAAAAAATGGTTACAGATAAGTTCATCCGCTTGCAAGGAGACTATAAAGCTATCATACAGAGTCTTAACTCATTGATTCCACCCATATTTGCATCAGACGAGAATGCTTGCTGCTCTGAATGGAATGCAGCAATGGAAAACCTAACTGGTTTGACAAGAGACTGCGTTTTGGGAAAACTGCTCCCTGGGGAAATCTTCGGAGGATTCTGTCGACTGAAAGGTCAAGATTCGTTAACTAAATTTATGATTGTATTGTATCAAGGAATCAATGGACAAGACATTGAGAAGTTTCAATTTGGGTTTTATAATAGTAAAGGGACTTATACAGAGGTGCTCTTAACAGCAAGCAAGAGAACTGATGTCGGTGGGAACATAATTGGTTGTTTCTGCTTCTTGCAAATAATTTTGCCTGACTTGCAACCTGCCTTGGAAAGCCGTAGATTAGAGAACGGAGACTTTTTGAAGCTTAAGCAACTTACTTACATGCAACAAGAGATGAAAAATCCTTTAAATGGTATTCAATTTACACACAGACTTCTTGAGAGTACAACTATTTCAGAATATCAGAAGCAATTTCTTGACACTAGTGCTGCATGTGAAAGGCAAATCATGGCAATCATTGATAATACGGATATGAGGAGCATAGAGGAAGGGTGAGTCTTGCCTGGTCTTAATCTGTCCATAATGCATAGAGTAACTATTTCAACTCTCTTACGGTTATTTATTCAATATTATATTGTTTTATTTAGTTGAAGCAAGCTTCATCTCCCCAAATATCATGATATATTTACACCATAAGATAGGATTGTGACATTATTGTTGAGTGTACTTACAAACCTGTACAAGAATAAGGCTTATATGTTTTCCTGGTCATAGCAGCAGTCTGAAGCTGAACATGGAAGACTTTCTCTTGGGAAGTCTTTTGGATGCCATTGTTAGCCAATCAATGATACCACTGAGAGAGAGAAATCTGCAGCTGTTTCATGAGATTTCAGAAGAAATTAAATCATTATGTTTGCATGGCGACCAAATCAGACTTCAGTTGGTCTTGTCAGATTTCTTGCTGAATGTGGTTCATCATGCCCCTTCTCCAAATGGCTGGGTTGAAATCAAAATTTCACCAGGTTTAAAGTTGATACAGGATGGCAACAACTATATACGTTTACAGTTCAGGTACCTTAACTTCTAAAAAAATTCTTCTTTCTGTGTGCATGTGTGTTTATCGACTGTATTTTGTAGGCTACTAAATGTATATTTCATCATCTCTTTGATAGTATTCTTGCCATTCTGATGTCATGAGTTCTAGCTAGCGAATTGCGAGTTCCCTTCAGACTATTTTATATTCATATTACTTACAATAGTTATGGTCATTAAGCAAACTTGGTGTCATTTTCTTGTGCATGTAGAATGACACACCCTGGTCAAGGCCTTCCCGCTTCACTTATCCAAGATATGTTCGAGAGTGGGAATCAATGGACTACAAAAGAAGGGCTTGCGCTAAATCTGTCCAGGAAACTTCTCAACAGAATGAGCGGTCAAGTCCAGTATATTAGAGATCACAACAAGTGCTACTTTCTCATTGACATCGAACTTAAAAAAAAAAAAACAGCAGAGGGTGTTACAGTCGCATGCAGATATGATGAGCACATGACCAAAGATCTTCCATCCAAATAAGACTGCTGATCTCCTGAACCAAAAAGTATTGTCAGTGCATCTCTTATCATTTGTATTTATACCAACTTTTAAAACGTGTAACCAGTATAGTTGTAGAGCAACAATAGTAGATTATTGGTGGAGGTAGGTCGTGTTTTGTATGAATGCAATCTTCAAGTGATGATGTATAGTCCTCAACGGCTCAACTAAAGTAAATAGAGGTGTATGATGAACTTTTCTGATAGTTAAAGTTGTGTACTGAAAGCAGATAAAGAGAATGTACATTCTATTGTAGATGTGAATAATTTAGCTTTTAAGATGGATACAACTTTTTCAGAAGTTTCAATCTCTAGAACACACCATCGAAATGGAAAACTGAAACGGCAGTAAATGCAAAAACATAAAAATGTGTATCCCCCACTATACAATTTGTTTACCCCCATACTCAAAATACACTTGCCCAATTCCTAACTGAACATCATATTTGCAGACTACACTATCCAACCCCTCGCAAAAGATATGACTCCAAAACAAGGGACCTGCACAACTGATGACAAATGTATCTGGCAGCGGGAGAATCTGATCCGCCAATATCTACCTTAACTGCACATGAAACAAAATGCTGCCAGTGCTCCTATAGCTCTAGAGAACTACGGCCAAAAGGAACTGGAATACAAAATCCGCATGCTTGTCCTTCGACTGCTATATACAAAATATATGAAAAGTAGATACCACAGCCACCATCAAACTTGGGCTGAAAGGAATTCTTCTTCGTATACACTCAACTCTTAATAGGGTTCTCATCAGACTCTGAGCTTCCTGATGAACCAATGTTTGGCTCCTTTGGTTGACCAACTTGGAAGTTCAAATTATTGGAGGGAAGATGTTCCTGAATGATCTACATAACAATAAAACCTTTAAAAGTATGTACGGGATCATCTAAAGCACTAGTGTGTATGTAATATCACTGGTATGTATCACTAATACAGAAACTCAAAAGTAAATCAAACTGTATCAAGAAGCAAACATCCTTGATTAATAGAAGTTTTAAGAAAGCCTACCTGATCACCAGCATCTGAAGTCTCTGAGATAAAGAGAATAGGTCGACAACGTTTGTCTTCATTCATTAAGCTTGAATTTTGAAAGTGTGTCACAAGAGCTGCCTTCCCCTGGATTCGACCATAAGCTAAGGAGGCAACTTTCTCACTATTGAACTTCTCCCATTTCTTTCCGTTGAATGCCTGCAATAGAATAAGACCAGACATCAATACGATTCCGTTTCTTTGTGTAACATAATGGTCTCGCATCAGTGGCTATATTAAAGTACCTCATAAAAATATGAAGAATACGAAGAAAAAGTACCTCATAAAATGGAATGATGTGTAAAGGAGACAACATATTGATGAATGCATACCCCACGTTGCATTTGTTCTGTACAACAGACATATCAATCATTATACGGGACAGCAAAGTTTAAAATACAGTTTTCGTAGATATATGTATTGCCTACACTTGAAGAAACCAAATATTACCTTAAAATCTATTGGAAGATAGAGAAAATCATAACTACCATTGTGATTTTCATCTATTGCAGCAAGTAACATTTTTGAGGTGTACCTAAAAGATGACAGAAGTATGAATATCATACTAAACAATAATCAGCACTCAGCAGAGATGATATATAAGTGGACTATGAAAAAGAGACTTGCTTGTTTGGGATATTTTTAATCATTAATGTTGTACGAATATCTTCCCCGCTGATAATTTTATCCAAATCAAGCTGAAACTGTTTCTTGCCATCAATCTGGTTCCCATTATTCTCAACTCGTCTGCTCCTCCCACGATCAGTTATACCATCAACGCTCGTGGAAGGCATTCCTGTGTATGCTCCATTACCTAAAAACACAGGACTAAGCCTTGGAGAGGACATCACTTTTAAACTGGAGGAACTACTTTCAGGCATACTTCCAGGAATGGAAAAGCCGCCAACACTGTTTGCTGCCTGTGTGGCCTTAATAATCCTAAAACTTCCACCATTTGGGCCTAATCCCATGCCTCCATAGGAAACAGGACTCAAAAATGAAGATTCTCGCGACTCTGGGACATAACCAAAGTGCCTGTCAAATGGAACACCAGATGGGGCAGATCCAACATGATGATGGTGATGGGTTGAGCTGAGGAAAGAACCATGATGACCTGAGAATGGACCGGTATTTCCCTGACCGTTTGATGCGAGTTGATGTCCCACTGCTTTCTGAGGCCAAACCGAAGACTTGGGTTGTTCTAGAGTCGGACTTCCCCAAAGAAATTGTGGGCCTGATAATGTTTCCACAAGCGATGATCCACTCGAAGTTGATGGTCCAGATGAGTGAAGTGTTCCATGAAAATGGCTTAACTTCGGCTCCGGAAATGAGTTTGATTGTTGAAATGCAGATCCATGTGCTGAGTTTGTATTTGCAAAAATATGATTTGAACTACCCCCTCTTCCTTGGGTGCCAATAGGTGCCACTTTCAGAGTGTTTGATACTTGAGGATGCAGAATCGAAGCTAATCCAGGAAAATGGTTACTGTTTGTCGGACTCATGTTTCTGAAACGAGGAGCTTGGCTAACAATGTACATAGGACTATGTTCAGTAGGGCTGTTGAATTGCGCCCAGCTACCTGTGAGAAATGATGCATTGACCTCATTTTCTAAGAAAAAAGCATTCTCAAAGGCATGTGCAACTAATATCAGAATCAAGGTATTATATGTCCAAAAGTGATGCCTAATACCGCATCGGAGAAGTTACCTGGCGGAGAGTTGGTTACGGGTGAACCCAATGAATGTAGATAGTTCCAAGATTCATCATCGGGGTCTTGATTCAGTTGTAACATCAAACTAAAAGGAATGATGCACAGTCAGATAAAGACACCAGATCAATCCAAAAGCAATCACACAAATTATACTCCTAGAAGTAAAAAAATAATAGTAATAAAAAAGAAGATGCAGACACCCAAGGCTCAAATCAGAAAAGCTTCGTCATTTGAAATATCACGCTGTCTACTTGTGAAATAGCTTGGAGAAACCAAAGCAGTCAAGTGGTGTTTGCAAACATAAAAAATAGAATGGCAAACACTAGTTCTGAGCATTATCTCTCAATCAGGAATAAAGAAAATCGTTAAAGATTAAAGAGAAGAAGAAACTGTCATCAAAGAAATATAGGATCCCATTATAAACAAGCTAACCATCAGCTTTCTAGTGCACAAAATAGTTAACCCAAAAAAGCTCTACAAAATGTAATATCTAGTTAGGCATACGCACTTTCGGCGAGATCCACCAGGGCGACTGGGCTCCAGCTTTATGCGTTTACCAGCTATGTCACTCCTATTTAACGACTTAAGTGCTGCATCTGCAGCTCTAACATCATAGTACTCAATAAACTTATGGTGTCTCTTATGTGGTGTTTCCCTTATCTGCTTTGTACAACAAACAACAGAAATAATATTAACCGCCTCATAGTCTTTGGAAAGAAGGAAAGTATACAAAAATAGGGGGAAACAAAGATAAACCTATCACCTCTTTGACTTCACCATAAGCCCCAAATATATGAAGTAGGTCTTCATTTGAAACAGACAGATCCAAATTGAAAACTACCAAGGTCCCTTGATTAACATCCTTCTCTGATGGGTTATCCTGGTGTTTGTATGAGACAAAAACAATGCTCTTTAAAGTTAAATGAGATCTGTCAATAAATTACTAGTAAGGATCTGGAAAGCTGTTTCACCTTTGGTATTGAGAAGTGAATATCAAGTTTCCTCCGTCGCAATGGCTTATTTTGTAATGTGCGCATAGCAGTTCGAGCAGCACGAATGTCATAATAGGATATCATCACAAAGCCCCTGGTTTTGCATTGAGTGTATAGTGTTCTAATATCGCCATATTGCTACAATAAAGACAACAATCTAATATCAATTCTGTAAAAAGATAAGAAAACGAATCTATGCTCATAACTTTGGTTCCATACTCATAGGCTCATAGCAAGGTATAAATCGTCATCCTCAGTTGTTTGTCCACACTACCAAAGTATAATTTTGAGAAATACTTTTGTATCAAAGTAATCTTGTTTGTGCATACTTCTTTGAATTTCACTACAGATGCTACATGATCTATCTAACAAAGACCATGGTAAAAATGTATACCGCCTCGTTTCATGATGTTGTGCAATGTATTAGCAGATTTGGACAGAAGACCCAAAGTAATGCCACACCAGATGAAGAGAAAAGAGGAAGTATGACAATCACCAAGCATCATTATCTAAGTTACCTCAAAAAGAGCTCTCAGTTCAGAATCCTCGACATTACTATTGATATTTCGCACAAATAGTGTTCTGGAAGGATGCTCGCCATAAGGGTGTTCTCCAGCAACAGCTCCCACACCGTTTGAAAGGGCGTAGTTAGGCATCCCATTCCCAAGAGAACCATCAGATAAACTCAATTTTGAAATGCTAATTCTCAGGCTCTCCTGTGGATCACTTTCCAATTCCATGCCGCCTCCACTACCAAAAAGGTCATACTCTTCCAAGTCTTCCAGTGAACCAGGCAACCCACTGAGGTCGAGATCATCTGCTATGCCAGCTAAGAGCTCCTCTTCGTCCCCAGGAAGCAAGCTACCAATTGCATGAATTTCAATATCATCAATTGGATCATGTCCCTCTGAATTTTGGTGGACTGTCTTTAAGCCAGACGAGAGATCGTCAGTAGATTGGCAACCATGTTCCACATCATTCAGAGCCACTGCAGTGAAAAGATAAGTTTGGATTCATACAAATTTGGAAATGGAACTCTTAACAATATCACTCTCACTTACACTTTGAATGCGGAAGTACTGGTAATGAGCTTGAGAAAAGGGAAGCATCAGTTGAGGCCTGGTGTGTATCAGATCCTGAGAAAATCCCCCATGCTCCTCCTCGCACCATCGGAATATCAGTAGAGCCTACAAACACAAGTTAATAGACATGTTAATCAGCAAACAAACTTCAAATAGTCTGTATGTACTATGATACACGATGTTGGAATTCACCTGAAGATGAAAAGTTCCAACGCTGACTCATTGCATCAGGTCTCTGCTTACAAAGAACATATTCACATAAGAAAAGGATAAATATGAAAGTGCCAATTCAGAGTACTATAAAACTGCCAACAAGACGCAACAGAAGGTAGCACACTTATCCAATTCAAAGCAGTCCTGTTCACTAATACAATGTTGACAGCAGTTGAGATCAAATAAAAAAGTAAGATACACAAACTTGAAAAGAATCAAACTAATCCAGACCTGTACAATCTGGCACCAGAAAAACAATGACCCCAATCAAAAGAAACCAAATCAGATTTCTTACATTTAATTTTTAAAACAAATTGGTCAAAAGGTATCTGTCTATTGTCAATCAATTACAGCCATATATGATTACAACCAGCTTAAGCTCATGGATGTCATGGAACACTTTTCTATGGGATGAAAACCCCATAATTACATGTAGCGAATTAAAAGTCAAGAACAGCCTCAAAAGACAAAAGAAAACAGAATCGTATAAGTGATTAGAGCAGTTAGTTAGTTCCTTGTTTTCTCATATCCAAAAAGCTCAAAACTTTACTCCTAATTTTCCAAATTCACACCACCTCAAGCAAATCAAATACTCAATATGAACAAAAGACTATTAATTCAACAACAAAGCTCAAACCTTTTTTTCCCAATTTTCCAAAACTGACATATAAACATGAACCAAATACTCAACTTGTTACAACTAAAAATTACTCTCAACTTTACAGACCCTTTTGATCAAAAGTCGCTAAATACTGTAAATTTACAACAGAAATTGACGAGCTATGATTACCTCAGACTCAGAGCTTAGAAGACGATCGCAGAGAGAGTGACAGAGTTCATGCAACTTGGGCCACTTTCTCTCTCTATAAACCAATTTGGGGAACAGCTTTTTAGAGAGAGAATATGAAGAAAGACTCTGGTGATGATTGGACGACAAGGGAATCAAAAAAACAAAAACAAAAAAGAGCGGAGAATGATTGAGAAAGAAAGAGGGAGTTTTTGTTGTTGCTGTTGGTTTGGGTTTTTGGGTTAAGATAGTGGTGGTGGAATAATGTGGTGTGTTTAAGTTGATAATGGTGCCTCTAAGATACTTAAGGCTTTTACAATTAAGGAATTAAAAAAAATTGGAAAAAAATTGTGCTAATTTGGTTGAATACTTATCCAAAGTATATGTCTAGATGGTAATTACGTGGTAGTCCACATTGGGAATATTACATATGTATTTGGAGGTGGTGAATTTTGACATTTTGGATAGGGGAATACACAAAGTGCATAATTCTTAACGTTAAATGAGCCACATCAGCCTATGCTCAACATGATATCTTTTAGGATCTCAATTTAAGAGTTATTACTAACTACACATGATTGACACTTTGTATTAATGTATTTGGTGAAATTTTGCTATTTTTAATCATCACATAAATTATACAATCTTGATATATATTGTGATACTCATTTCAAAGATTGTTGTAATTTATGATCTGATTACAATGTCTTGATGATTAAAAGTGGTAAACCTTACTAGTCCTTTATACAAATGGAGTTTTGATCACTTGTCAATTCTACATCACACGAACTTTATAGCTCGTATTAGTCTTGGATCGTTAGATATATTAGCTTATTACAGATAAATGATACACACACAAATTGTAACATATCTATGATGATGAATTCGGTATTCATAACGTAAAGAAATTTTGAAATGAAGCTCTACTTACAATCAACAAAAATATGTGTGAGTTCATATAGTTGCAAGTAAGGGGCGGATCCATGATTATCAACTCGAGGGAACTAATTTTACCTTTTATTTTTGAAAAAACAATGAAATTACTAAAAGTATAAAAAGAAATGAGGGGAAATGTAAGATGACTGGAAAGTAAAGAAGAAGATGAGAAGAAAGTGGAAAATCGAACCATAAATATGATAGATGTAAAATTAGACCTTAACCGACTGAACCAAAAACTTTACTTGTTAACATCTCCTACATATAACTAATATATATATATATATATATATATATATTCAAAAACTCGCTTTAAACCCTAATGAGCCAATAAATAGATCCACGCCTGGTTGCAAGTACAACACCTAAAATCATATTGTTGCTCAAGTTCATAATTGTGTAGCCATTGCTAGCTAGACTATAAGAAATTCATGCATGGTTATAAAAAAAACAAGAGCATAAATCATATTTCTCCTTCTTAGAGGTGAGCATCTTAATTTCATAGAAAGCTAATGTATTTTGTTGATTTTGAGACTTCAGAGTCTAGATTTTAATAAAACTTTCCTTAAAAGGATGTTCACTTGGAAAAAGTTAGCTTTAAACTTTCTAATAGCAACTCTTAACTCAAAACCAAAGGAACCCTTTGGTCATGGACAATGCAAGCTACAATGACTTAGAAGCTTGAATCGTTTTCATAGACCATGCAATTATCATTCCATTGATTGTTAATGAGTGTGGTGTATACACAAATCAACTGTTTTTACCGGATTACGCGGGACGTAATCAAGCAGAAGCAAGTACGAGTAATCTCCTCTTTCTGGTTGTCGGAACGTTCGGGCTGTTCGGATGATCGGGTACTTGCTCTCTCTTCGGGTGTTCAGATTATCAGGTTCGCGGATTCGCGTTGTTCGGCCTCAGCTGTTAGAAGAATACAAACAAACCGGTGATCAGATGGTCAAGACAGGGTCGACTTGCCTTCAACGTTCTAATGCCTAAGTTAGAGGATGTATTGGATATAACAGTCAAGCGAACGTGTAAGAAAGTAGGTTGGAGTATTTAAGACTAGAATTGATTGCCTATGAATGAATGAGCCGTCCTTACCTGTAGTAAATGCCTTACCTATATGGGTGGGTGAGATTGTTGCTTGCTTGTACTTTTCGATGTGGGATAGGGCTGCACTTGCTGTCATGTGGGCCGAGTATTCGGATGTGCGCTTGTCGGGCGCGTGCCCGATCGGATGGGATCGGTCTTGTGAGTGAAGTTGTAGTCCGCTTGATGGTCTTTCGGGTGGTCAGGTATGTGTTGATTACCTGCTTAAGTGGGTAAGTATGTTTAATCCATGAACTAATGGTGCTATACTAACAAGTCCCCCAAGTCCCCAAGTCAAAGAGACCTTTCTTGATTGGGGAGTTGAAAAAGGGTTAGTGCAATTAAACAAATGCTTATCCGATTGAGCAGTGATGCGTGGTCCTGTAACCCCCAAGTCCCCCAACTCTCCGGTCAAGAAAGAGCTCGCTTGACGAAGTGGGTACCTGTGCGTCCAATCGTGTACCTGTGCGCGTGATCCTGTACCTGGGTACCTGACTCCCAAACGAATCTTGTTGTTTGGAGCCGTGTGCCCGGGCGTGCGCCTGTGGAGCTATGTGGATGGATATGTATGTTGTATATGCAGATGTGTGTCAGTATGTAGGAGTGAATGGGAATGTATGCGGTACATATATACAAGTAGGTATGAGTGAATGAGTATGTGAATGTATGCGGATGTATGTATGATCGTGTGATGCGATTGAGTGATGATGCGGTTTGAGTGAATGAGTGTTGATGTATGTTTGTGTATGTGGATGCATGGATGGTTCCGAGCCACTTATCCGGCCCCACAACGAATCTTGCTGTCCGGAGTCCGCCAAGGATAGGTCTTCAGAACGGTCTTTCTTGATGCATGAATGGTTCTGAGCCGCTTGCACGGCACTCCCAAACAGATCTTGTTGTTCGGAGCCCGTCAAGAATGGGCCTCAGAACGGTCGTGCTTAGGTGCCCAAGAGGAGATCCTCACTCTCGACGCCGACCTATCGTAGCGTCAACGGTGGGGCCCCGACCGTTACGTACATGTGTTGCAGCGCGCACGGAGGGACGGACAACATGCCCGTGCCGCTCTTCGGTTTAGCGCGCGCACGAAAGAAGCTTGCCGCTATCGTGCCGCCTAATTCGGTGAATGGTGGCGTTATGCCCTCGAAAGAAATGGTGCCACTCCCGAGTCACCCATCATTCGGCACGCGCTCTGAAAGGAACGTGCCGCTTTCGAGCCGCCGAATGGTCCTATGGTTTGCGCGCCCCAGAAGGTAACGAGTGACGTTAGCCACTTCCGTGCCGCGTTGCCCGAACGGTGGGTCACCTCTTACTGGGTGTCTAGGCGCGGATTGCGCAAGCGGCCGCTTGTGATCCGGCTTTGCCAACAGAGCCAGGGAGACGATACCACACGCCGCCTACTGTCCATTTAGCGCGCGCACGCCGAAAAGGGAACGCGGACCGTTAGCCTCTTTCGGGACGCCTAAATGATCTTGCTTTGAGCGCGCACAAGCCAAAAAGAAACGCGTGACGTTAGCCTCTTTCGGGATGCCTCAATGGTCTTGCACTAACCTGGTGGGGTGGCGTTTATTTGCCTGTGAGTTTGTAGGGCGCTTGATCGTGCTGGTGGTGCGTGCGATACTCCGAATGGCGGGAATCGTGACGTGCGTGTGTGTGCCTCGAGTGGGGTGATCTGACTGATGGGACGTTTGGAGTGACATCTTTTCAACTTCTCCTTGGAAACCGCTGGGGGTGTAATAAATGCTAGCCGGCGTAATAAATGCTGGCATGCCATGCGTAATAAATGTTGGTGACGTAGTAACTGCTGGAAGGTCAGTCGTCACGCGCGTGGGAACGTGGGAGGCTGCATGGCTGACATGTGGTGAGTCGTGGGAGATCGTGCTAGGGTTTGAAACTGAGGCGAAAGCCGAAGGGTGAGAGTGGTTACTTAGGAGGGGAGGTAAACCGCCTCGTGGACACGTGTCATCATCTGATGGTGGACACGCGAAAAATGAACGGCAGGCGTTCGCTCGCTTGTGATATCGGATCGGTATAAATACGCCTTCGGGGTGTCATCTTCTCCCATCGCTTTTTACTTTCACTGAAACTCTGCAAAAAAGTTACCTTGCTTACTGTTCTTTGCCTTTGATTTCTGTTTGTTGTGTTCTTGCCGGAGTTCTTGTCGACGTTTACCTTTCAACATCAAATCTCAACTCTGGTGAGGCTCTAAACTTAATTTGTGTTGCTTTCCGTTCTGTCTTTTTGTTTTTCCGGTTTCGTTTCCGTTTCTGTTTGTACGTTTTCTAGGTTTTTTTGGGTTTTTGGCTCAAGAACAAGGCGTGTTCTTGAAGTGTGCCTGTTTTGATCTGTTTTGGGGTAGATTTCTGGGTTTTTGTTGTTTGTGGTAGGATTTTTCTTGCTAAGTGTTTGAGTGTTGCGTGCGTGCGTCTTGTCTACGATATGGAACCGATAGAAGTTTCGAGCGGCTTGTCGCGTGAACGGGTGTATGTTCCGGGGGCCGGGTGGGTTAGTTGTGGTTCATGTACGAGCGGATCGGACTCCTCGTCTGACTCCGTGATGAGTGTAGCGCCCCTGCGGTATATACCTAACGGTGATTCTCCTATCGTGCAGTCGATGGAAGAGGAACGAGCGCGAACTGTGGCCGAAGGCGTCGGGTTGGGGGATGCATCTGAGTCTTCGGGGTCGTCGGGTGGGTTGTCTTCGTCAAGGCCGTGGGGCGAAGAGCGCGCGCAAGGGGAGTCCCCCGTGCCCCAGTTTGCGGAGGGCGGACGTGTGCATTGGGTGCTTCTCGACGGAGTACCGGTGTAGGAGCCCGAGCGAGTGCCCTCGGTGAAGGAGATGGCGCGATGGGCGCGCGACTACCATATTCCTTCATCCGTGAAGCTGAAGATTCCTGGGAAGGCTGATACGTTCACGCGGCCTCCACCCGATCATATATGCGTGATCGAGTTCCACCTGAAGGCGGGCATCAAGCTGCCTCTGCATCCGTTCTTCCAGTACATGCTGGCCTTGCTGAGGATTTCCCTCGGTCAGTGTGGGCCGACGCTGACCCGCACGCTGGTGGCCTTTTTCAACATCTTCTGCTTGAGCGGGTTGGATCATCCGACGCGGGCGGAGTTCCTTCACTTCTTCCGCCTCAAGCACTTCTCCCGCCGAAGGGACTCGGGCACATTCACCGTGGAGCCGCGGGTGAAGTGGTGGTTGGTCGATCCGTCCAGCTCGTCGACTTCGTGGCGTACGATCAGTTGCCTGGTGGGGGGTGACTGGGATTTTGGCGCCTTCTCCCCGGAGTATGCGGCTAACACGCACTGTATTGATCGAGTCCTCCAAGGCCACCGAGAAGGACGAGGCCCTCCAGCGCCGCATGAAGCTGCTGTTGGTGAGTGCTGAGACCGTGCGCCGGGTCGTGGATGACGAGCACGGCGGACTGGTTGTGGGGGATACGGTCCAGGCGAGGATCCCGGCGCCGAATGTTTCTGACCACGCTCCTGCTGTGCGTGTGGCTGCCGTTATCGTCCCGCGGATGCGCGTTGCTGGGGCGGCTGTTGAGGGGTCTGGGCTTCCTCCGCCCGGGTCGTCTGCTGCTCGGGGTCAAGACCGGACCGAACGGGATCGCCTCTCCCGTGAGAAGGAGCAATGGCAGATGAAGCGCGACCAGAGGCGCATGGAGCAGAGAGATCGGCGGGAGGCCTCCCTAAACTCGGGCTCGCGGGTCCGGGTCTCCCAGTCGTCTAGTGGTGCACTCTCCACTGGTTCGCCTACTCCTAAAGGTGAGGCCGCTCGTCCCTTCAAGCGCCCGCGGATGGATGCTGCTAGCGTGGCGGTGGAAGCTGGGGAGGCGACTCGCACTCTCCTTGAGAATCTCCGCCAATCCCTGGGTGAGGGTGTGGCGTCATTCCAGCACCTGCTGCCGCTGGGTTCTTCTCCTGCCCCTGACGGCTTGGACCGGGTCTTCAATGCGTGCGCCAAGCTGCAGCATCAACTCTTCAGCTTGCGCGCGCTTGAGAATTCGGAGGAGCTGGCACGGTTAAGGGCCGATTCTCGCAAGGCTACCGCGGCCCATGAGAAGCTGCAAGCCGGGCTCTCCAAGGCAAATGAGCTGGTCGAGCGGAAGGCCACCCGGGTGAACGAGCTTACTCGGGAGCTCCGGGAGAGCGTTGAGCGGGAAACCGTGCTTTGGCCGAGCGCGACAGTGCTTTGGCCGAGGTGGAGCGGGTTCGCGCCGAGGCTGCCAACCGCGTGGCGGAGATGGAGTCCCGCTTAATGGAGGCCAAGCGCTGTGCTTGGACGGAGGATCGAGTCCAGCTTACCCAGGTTGAAGTTGTTGCTGCCTTCAAGGAGTCGGATGATTTCTTGGAGTTGGTGGCGGCCAAGGCAAAGGAGCAGGTAACTGCTTTTCGGGTGGCTGTGACCCCTTTCATCGATTTGGAGCGCTACCGGGCATATCTGCAGGCTCGGGCGGCTGGAGCGGCTGGCCCCTCTACCGAGAACGCGGAGCAGCAGCCCGAGCAGTCCGAGCAGCCCGAGGTCGTGGTGTAGCCAGTGGCGGAGCAGGCGGAGGCGGAAGCAGATGTAGAAGTAGTGTAGTTGTAGATTTTTTTCCCTTCTCTTTTTTTGTAACTTGTAGGTAGGATTTTGTAACTGGCCGTTCGTGCCCTTAAGTAATGAAGTCTTTTTTCTTTTCCGTATGCGTGTGCCTGCTTTTTTATCTTTTTATTTTTTTGTTTGAATATTATTTTCACCGTGTTACATCAAAGCGAACATTCTACCCCCAGTCCCCGAGTATCGGGTGGACGGATCACAAAAATACATGACGTAATAAAAAGAACTTAATGAAAGTACTTCCGCAAGTGTTGGATGTTCCACCGGTGTCGTAGTCGTTAGCCTTATATATCCCTTAGGTAAAAGGTGATGGGGCTTACCACCCCGTCCACGACGTACGGGCCTTCCCACGATGGACGGAGTACCCTGACCTTCTGTTGTATTGCCTTCATGACCCAGTCCCCCTGTTGGATCGGTCGAGCCCGAATGCGCTGGTTGTACAACCGGGCGATTCTCTGTTTGTTCGCGACATTGTGGAGGTGTGCTGTGTCCCTCCTCTCTTTTAGGAGATCGCTGTTGAGTCGTAGCCCTTCCTCGTTCGTGCTCGGATTGTATCCCTCGATTCGCGGGCTCTGGTGAGTGATTTCTATTGGTAGCACAGCCTCAGTTCCGAACGTTAGGCTGAACGGGGTTTCGCCTGTGGCCGTACTGGCGGTTGTTCGGATAGACCATAGGATCTCCGGGATGATCTCAGGCTAGTGCCCGTATCCTGCCTCCCCGGGCTCAATGTCTTCGATCTTCTTCTTGATGCCTGCCTTGATTATTTTGTTTGCCGCTTCTACCTGCCCGTTTGTCTGAGGATGTGCTGGTGATGCGAATACGAGCTCTGTTCCCTGTCATTTACAGAAGGCCGTGAGCTGAGGGTTGTTGAATTGTGGCCCGTTGTCCCTGATGATGTTGATCGGGGTCCCGTAGCGACAGAAGAGAAACCGCCAAAGGAAGCGTTCGACCTTTTCTATCGTGATCTTTATCATTGGCTGGGCTTCGATGAACTTGGTGTGGTAGTCGATGATGACGATCAGGTACTTGTATTGCCCCTTGGACTTTGGAAGTTCCCCGATTAAGTCCAGTCCCCACTATGCAAAAGGTATGGGCGATAGGAGGATTGAGAGCGGGACGGCGGGCGCGTGGTAGTGGTGTGTATGCAGCTGGCACTGGTGGCACTTGCTCGTCAGTGTCGTGGCGTCCGCATGGATGGTGGGCCACCAGAATCCGCACCGAAGGGCCTTGTGCACAATTGATCTTGCTCCCGCATGGTGGCTGCACGTGCCTGAGTGGATCTCTTGTAGGATTGCGTTGCCCCTCGTCGGGGTGACGCACTTGAGGCTCGCCCAAGTCTTTCCTCACCGATAAAGCATGTCATCCTTTATGCTGAAGTTTGCCGCCCGTGCGACAATGGTCATGGCCTCCCGCTTGTCTTCTGGTAGTTCCCCCCTTGCCTTGTATGCGATAAGAAAGTCCATGTAACTGCGTTCGTGCAGTTCGATCGCCAGGATCTATTCTGTTCCCGAAATGCTTGGTCTTTGCAGTACTTCGACGATCCGTTGTCCTGGTCCGGAGTGGACTGGAGCCGTAGCCAATCGGGCCAGCTTGTCCGCCTTTGCATTGAGTCCCCAGTGTATGTGGTTGATGTTGACGTAGTTGAACCTGCTGATCAGCGCCCTTACGTGCTTGATGTAGGCGATCATAGACTCTCATTTCGCCTGGAATTCTCCCTCGATCTGGCTCACCACCAGCTGTGAGTCGCTGAATATGTTTAGGTCGGGCGCCTCTGAGTTTTTGGCCAATTGTAGGCCTGCGATGAGCGCCTCATACTTGGCTTCGTTGTTGGTTTTCTTGAATTCAAATTTGAGGGCGTACTCTGCGTTTACCCCTCCTGGCCCGGTTAGGATGATCCCGGCGCCGCTCGCCTTCTTTGTATAGGATCCGTCGACGTAGAGGTTCCACTCCGACAGTGGTCCTACCTTGACTTCTGGTCTTTCGGATGTCTCTACCGTCGGGCCTTCGGGTGCGCCGGTCGGCGTCGCATCTGCCTCCGTGTATTCGGCGATGAAATCTGCCATTGCCTGCCCTTTTATTGCTGTTCGGGGCTTGTACTAGAGGTCGAATTCGCTCAGCTCGATTGCCCACTTCGCCAGGTGGCCACTGTGGTCGGGCGACTGGAGGATCTGGCGCATGGGCGCATTTGTGAGGATGTGGATGACGTGGGCTTGGAAGTATGGTCTCAGCCGTCGGGTGGCAGTGATGAGCGCGAGCGCCATCTTCTCGATCATGGGGTATCGGGTTTCAGCGCCTGTCATGCCTTTTCCTGAAAAGAAAACGGGCAGTTCCGTGCAGTCTTCCCTGTGGACGAGGGCTGAGCTGACGGCTGTAAGGGAGGTAGCCAAGTAGATATATAGTACCTCTCCCCTGATGGGTCTGGATAGGAGGGGGATTGAGGCCAAAAATTTCTTGATCTAGAGGAATGATGCCTCGCATTCGAGCGTCCATACGACCTCTCGCTTGTTCGTCGTTTGGAGGGCTTTGAAAAACGGAGCGCACTTGTCCGAGTAGCGGGATATGAACCTGTTCAGCGATGCGAGTTTGCCCGTGAGGCTCTGTAGGTCCGCCTTCTTAACGGGCAGCTTCATGTCGATGATCGCCCTCACCTTGGCGAGCGAAGCTTCGATTCCCCTCTGGCTTACGATGTACCCCAGGAATTTGCTGTTTGTAACCCCGAACGTGCACTTGGCCGGATTCAACCTCATGCTGTTCTTGATTAGGACATCAAGCACAGTCCCCAAGTTTTGGACGTGGTCGACTGCCTGGACGCTCTTCACAAGTATGTCGTCCACGTAGACGTCCACGATGTTGCCTATCAAGCCATGAAACATCGCGTTCATGAGCCTCTGATATGTGGAGCCTGCGTTCTTCAGTCCGAAAGGCATGACGACGTAGCAGTACAGGCCTTTGTCCGTGACAAAGCACGTCGCCTCCTGGTCTTCAGGGTCCATGAAGATTTGGTTGTATCCCGAGTACGCGTCCATCATCGACAGGAGTTCGTGTCCGGCTGTTGCGTCCACCAGCTGGTCGATTCTCGGTAGAGGGAAGCTGTCCTTGGGGAATGCTTTGTTGAGGCCGCTGTAGTCGAGACACATCCTCCATTTCTTATTGTTCTTCTGCACCATCACAGCGTTGGTAATCCACCTTTTGGATAAACCCGATTCCCAGCAGTCGGTCCACCTCCTCGTGCATTACTGCGTAGTGTTCTGTCTTATACGCCCTTCGCTTTTGCTTCACCGCCTTCACGCCGGTGTTGACGCTCAGTTTGTGGGATATAACGCTTGTGTTGATCCCGGGCATGTCCTTGTATGACCATGCAAACACCTCCTACTTCTCCTTTAACAGTGCGACCAACCGTTCGACTATCGTGGGTGCCAATTGGGCGCCAATCTAGATCGTCATCTCCGGATGCTCGGAGGATAGCTGGATCGATCGCAGCTCTTCGCGTTCACGGACGAGGGACACTGCCATCAGTCCGTCGCGCGGGTCGTCCAGTGTTTCCGCCTCTGGTGCCAGTTCTTCCAGAGCTAGGATTTCTTGCCTATTCCCGGGTTTTGCTGCCTCCTTGTAGTTGTAGCCCCGGACATGCCTGACTCCGTGCTCTGTCGGGAATCAGCCCAGCAACATATGCCCTACTATGATTAGTTTTAGCCTGCTGATCCCCGGCCTCCCGAGTATAGCGTTGTATGGGGAGGGTGTGTCCATGATGACGAAGTCCGTTTGGACCTTGCTGTGCGGAGAATCGGGGGCGCCAATCCCGATCCGAATGTTGTCGCTTCTGATTGGGTACGACGTCTCGCCCGTGAAGCTTGTGACTCACTCGTGGTCCTGCGTCATTTTGTGTGAGGGCCTGCCCAGTGCCGTATACGCATCCAGGTAGATCACGTTCACGGACGCCCCGTTATCCACCAGCACTCTCTTCACGAGAAATCGATCTATGATCGCGTCGATCACAAACAGTAGGGTGCTGTTCTTCGGGCTCCTCTCCTCGTCTTCCGTCGTGAAGCTGATGGTCGATGGCTGTGACGACCCGGAACAGAATCAGTGGAGGAATCAGCTTAATTTACGAGGTTGTCGAGTATTCGCGGATTTACGACAGTTATTCGAATCGCCGAACTTGTTAACGACTAAATTATTGGCCGAGAATTAGAGCTAGGTCTCTTATTGAGAGTCGTTCTATGTGTGATTTCGAGTTCGTGGGCGGTTCCGGATCGTTATTTGGACGACCGAGGAATTAATTATGAATATTTGAAGTTCGGATTTAAATGGTGGGCTACTTAACGACTAAATTACCGGACGAGAATTTGGTTTCGGTTTCTTCACGGAAGTTGTTCAGAATTTAATTTCGAGTTCGTAGGAACTTCCGGAGCATGATTTTGAGTTGCGAATTTTGCCGATTGTTGATTGTTTGGTTGATGTAATTATGTGTTGGTTTGAACAGTTGACTTTTTATCCGATTGGCCGATGTGTTTGACTTTGGGTGATATTGGAAGAACATGTCGAGACGAGTTTGTGGCCGCGAGAATTATCGGAATCGGAATTACGACGAGAAAGTTACGCGCGCTTGAAATTTGTCGAATTGGATAAACATAAGTTTCCAAATCGGGAATGTCTATATATGGCAGTTTCCCCTTTGGGAAAGTCAAAAACATAAATTAATGTGTTGACTTGCGTTGACGCGGTCAACGCGGGCTGGTTTGAGGGTCACGATGGTGACCGACGGCCACGGCGGCGGTGTGCCCGTCCGGCCACTCCAAGCCTCGGCGCTGGGTTTATTTGGAACGCCTCGACCTCCTCTTCACTTTCCCGGCCTCCGTTTGCGGCGAGGTCGCCGGATGAGGAAGTTTTTCCGGCGAGAATTGAAGGAATTTTGGGATGATTCGGGTTCCCTAATTTTGTTCGAATTGAGCTTGACCAAGCACTGGGTTTTGTAGCCCTCCTCTCAAGGATTCTAACCATATAGGTATGGTGATTTAATTTTACTTGTGTGTGGAGAATTTTGAGTGTGAAATTTGTGATTCAATTCGGGTTTTCTTGAAATTGGATGTGTTAGAGTGAGAATTGGACTTCGGTGCAGTTGACAAAGTTGCTCAGTGGACGATTTTGAGTGGAATAAGGGTTGCTCCGCCGTGAAATTTTCCGGTCAGCGGTGGCGCCGCCATGGGCGGCGGTCAACGGCGGTCAACGGTCAAAGTTTGACTTTTTTGGACTTTCGGCAAGTTGCATGTCGTTTGACTCGAAATCGCGCTCCGATCGCAGTGGGGAGGTTCATTTTTCGAGTTGAGCGTCCGAACGTAAAGCGAGGTATTGAGGTGGTATATATGGATTTTCGACGATTCGTCGTATTCGAATTGTGTATTTCCGAGAACGGTGGTTTCTCGTGATTTGATTTGAATTGTCGGATTATGACTTTGAATATTGGATTTTGTGAATATTTAGGGGTTCGTGATCGTTTGTTTGGCGAGGGACATTCCGCCGGATCACGGGTTAACGCGATACGCTTTACGCCAGACTGTGAGTGGACAATTTATTTTCATGGTTTGTTTGCGAGTCTTTTATACATGATTTACGAACTTGAGCATGCCGCTTGATTGTGATTTTACGAGCATGTGTTTTACGATTATACATATACGGATATACGTATACGAGTATACATACACTGATATGTTGTTACATGCATTTGTATCGAAATGTTTATGATTTGGTTTTCACAGAGTACAGTCGTAGTTTATGAGGTTGTATCGATACACTGCATCCCGGCTGATCCCCGAGGATGTTACTAGCTAGGATCACATGTGGGCTAGGGACCCCGTGGTTCTGGATCACGTGTGGGCTAGGGACCCCGTGGTTCCGACTGTGCTGCTGCAGCTAGGATCACGTGTGGGCTAGGGACCCCGTGATTCTGACTGTGAGATTTTACTTGCATGCTCTGTTTACGAGTTGGAGTCAGCGTCTCCTCGTATACTATTTGGTTTGATTTATTTCGACTCGCATATGTTTTATAACATATAATACTTGGTGAAAGACATTTATTTTCGTCCACTCACTCTAACGTGTTTCATGTCTTTCCCCTGGGCTTTTCGGTTTCCGTGCCCAGTTTGTAGTTCGGACTCTGGAGTCGCACGTCGTGGTCGGAGGCATAGTGCTCGAGCAATCTTGTTTCATCCAGTAGGTTTATTGTTCTGCCTACTGTGGTATGCGTATATGATTATGTATTAGATGTCGCTCTGAGCTTTCTGTGGTATATGTTATACGATTTTACTCCGGATTTTTAGTAAAGTACATATATATTTACTACTTTATGTTATTGTTGATATATTGAGAAATCCGGATGGGATTGGTGCCCACAGTTTGCTTTTTGTGGCACAGGATGAAGTGTATTTTCCGCGTGCAGGTAATGGTAATTCCACGCTAGTAACGAAACTCTGCCCAAATTTCGAAATTTTTTTGTTTGTTCGTGTTTCGAAGGGGTTTGATTCCGATTTAGGAAGCTAAATCAGGGTTGGGTCCTTTCAATGGCTCCCTCATTCCTGCCTTGTTCGTCCTTCCCGTCCTGATCGTCAGTACCTCCCTGCTCGGACGGTCAGGCGACGAAGTCCCCCCTCCTTATGCTTTCCCCCGGATATCGTGCTGATCGTCCCCTGGGTTTCGACGTTCGTCTCACGCGGTCGTTCCTCGGCTCTGGGGAGGGCGATTCGGCCGTCCCTCTGCATGTCCCTGATCACCTTCTTCAGCATCATGCAGTCGTTGGTGTGGTAGGTGGTGGTGTGGTGGTATTCGCACCACCTGTCCAGGGTTCGACTGATTGGGGTCCTGTCATTTGACACGTTGTTTGGCGGTTGAATCTGGTGTCGGTGTTGGCGAAGTAGCTGTTCGTTCGACGGCCGGTCGGTACTGGGGGGCTTCCCGGGAATGGATTCCCTGCGGTGCCGGTGCCTTCGCCCGGTCGTGTCGTATGTTTTGATAGCCACGGGAAGACAACCTCTGGTTATTCTTTCCGTGCGCATCTCGGCTCCGCTTGTAGCCTCCGCCCGGTTCTCCTCTGTCATCGGCCAATTTTTGTAGCTGAGAGTCTGTGCTCTCTGGTCTGTTGGTGTTGGATTCGGAGATGGTCCCTTACACTCGCGTTTCTACTAGCGCCTTCTGTACAAACAAATCCATGATCTCGTCGTAGTCGAGATACTCCTTCCGCACGAGTTTTTCTACGAATGGTGTTGCGAGCATGTTGTCCATCAGGGCAACCTTAGCCACCCGCTTGTCGAGGCTCCTGCCCGTGCTCGCCAGCGCCCTCCACCGGTTGATGTAGCTGGATAGGCTCTCGTCTGCCCCCTGGCGGACCTTGAGGAGGATGCCCGTGGTGTTGTACTTGCCCTGGATCCTGTAGCGCCTTTGGAAGCTTTTCGCCAGCTCGAGGAACGAATGGATGGAGCCTGGCGGGATCTCATAGAACCAGCTCCTCGCCTCCTCGGACAGCGTCTCCTGAAATAGAAAGCACAATGTTGAGTCAGAGTATCTGGTCCTGTCCGTAGCAGACCGAAACTTGTCGATGTGCGTGCGGGGGTCCCCACTTTCGTCGAACCGGGTGACCTTCGTTGTTTTCGCGTTCAGATCCCTCCCTCTCTCCAGTATGTGCGCCGAGAATGGACTAACTCGAGGGGTGAACATCCCACCTTGCCCGGCAAGCTTGTCTTTTCGTAGGCGCGACACCTCCTCCGATAGCTCTTCCATCCTCCGGAGGATCAGGGTATTGTCCATTGGGGGCGTACCCCTGGGCGCGGGTTCCTCCGTCGGCGTGGGTGTTCGGGTCACCCGAGGGTCGGCCCTGCCGAATGGATGCCGGAGATCCTCAACGTTGGTGTCTTCCCGGACGGGACCCCGCCCGTGTTGTATCTGCTGCTGGTTGACGAGCTCGTCCAGCCGTTCTTCCAGCCCTTGTCGGATCTGGCGCTCATGGTCTCTTTCGAATGCTACATCTCTCAGCTCCTGGAGTAGGCAATCGGCGCGTTCCTCGCCGCTCAGTCCAGGGCTGCTGCTCGTCCCTAGTTCGATCACCTGTCGCGCCCGTGCGCTCGGGAGTGTTTCCTCGACGGGCATGTCACTGATGTTTGTCTCTTGGGTATTCATGTGGGCTTTTTGTTAGTGGTGTTTATACGAGGTTTGCGATTTGTAAGATTCCCACAGACGGCGCCAACTGTTTCTACCGGATTACGCGGGACGTAATCAAGCAGAAGCAAGTACGAGTAATCTCCTCTTTCTGGTTGTCCGAACGTTCGGGTTGTTCGGATGATTGGGTACTTACTCTCTCTTCGGGTGTTCGGGTTATCGGGTTCGCGGATTCGCGTTGTTCGGCCTCAGCTGTTAGAATAATACAAACAAACCGGCGATCAGATGGTCAAGACAGGGTTGGCCTGCCTTCAAAGCTCCGATGCCTAAGTTAGAAGATGTATTGGATATAACAATCAAGCGAACGTGTAAGAAAGTAGGTTGGAGTATTTAAGACTAGAATTGATTGCCTATAAATGAATGAGTCGTCCTTACCTGTAGTAAATGCCTTACCTATATGGGTGGGTGAGACTGTTGCTTGTTTGTGCTTTTCGATGTGGGATAGGGCTGCACTTGCTGTCATGTGGGCCGAGTATTCGGATGTGCGCTTATCGGGTGCGTGCCCGATCGGATGGGCTCGGTCTTGAGAGTGAAGTTGTAGTCCGCTTGATGGTTTTTCGGGTAGTCGAGTAGGTGTTGATTACCTACTTAAGTGGGTAAGTATGTTTAATCCATAAACTAATGGTGCTATAGTAACACCAACATAGCATAAACCACATCAAAACATATCGATTTGAATGGTATGGCCATAATTGTATTATTACAAAGTATAGAAACATAACAAGCATAGTCACTGATGATTGATGCATATGAAAAAAGAAAATGTCGATGCACTCTCAAACTAGGCTTAATTATTAAAATGACAATTTAAGAGCATCTCCCGCACAGTTTTTATTTTGTTGAAAAATATACTTCGATCTAGGTTATTTTGGCTAAATATTATTATAAATTTATTCTAACTTATAATTTAGTTATAATTGAATAAGAATTAAATTTTGATTAATTAATAGAAATTATATAATTAAATACATTTATTTATTAATTACATTTGTAATATAGAATGAAAGAATTAAATACAATGTTGGTTATTTTGATACCTATAATTTTTTGTTTTGATATATAAAAATAGAGGATGAAAATTTAAAATTTAAAAATTCTGTATAATGAGAAATGATAGAAGGGCATATGCTGAATGTGTTATTTATAAAAAATTCTCAAATTATTTGTAAAATCTAACAGGATCAGTTGGAGTTGCTCAAGATTAAATAGGGCAACACAAATTCCTCAAAATATCATCATTTCACATGGTGCGTGTTAACGTACTGAGACGTCGAAAAGGATGGATGTACCCACTGCCAGTTTAGTACTATATACAAAGTGTCATTACCAGTTAACTACCCAAATCCCCTCCTCCTTTTTAGCTGAAGTGGCACCGAGAATCCGCCCAAAAAAATGCAGAGAGCTTCTTCGATTCTGTGCTGTTCAAACCCACTATTTCCCACTCTGTCAGTTCCTAAATCCACCACTCATAGACTCCTTGTTGCTTCCCATCATCAAACTCGCCACACTCTCCTCTGGCTTCCCCTGAATCCTCTGCACAGTTACCGCCTTGCGCTCTCTCCTCCTCCTCTTCACAGCACTGGTAACTTGCTACTTCTCTTCTCTTATCCAGAGGACTTTACTCTGTCAGTAATGGGTTTTGTTTACTCTAGAGTTTTCCGTACTGGGTCTTGCTTAAAGTTTGGTTCTTGATAGCTTAAGATGGAGCTCAGTGAGTTTGAGTCCAAGTTCATATTTTTAGAATTTGATCTTCATGAAAGTTTAATACTTTAATTGTTCTGAAGGGTGTAGTTTCAGTTCAGTAAGTTTGAGTCGAATTTCATCTGATGCTTTACTATTTTTGGCTCTGGTGCCGTGCGAAAGCTTAACGCTTTAAATTCATGGATTATGTTAAATGTTCTAAGGGAATTAGTTCGGTTTGCTCTATACTTCTATTGTTTGCTAAGTAGGGGCGGATTCAGGATTTTAAAAGAGGGTGGGTTGTATAAAATTGTGCAAAAAGCTCGTGAGACTAGATTACACAACTTAGACAACGAAATGATTTAAGGTTTTTGTTATAAAAAATGAAAAGAATATACATCGAAAGAGTTTTTTTTAACTCATATGCGTCTTTGACTACTACTACATCCGAAACGAAAATATTAACTCATGCAACAACCAGTAAGTAGATAGGAGCCAAATTTAACATTCAATGATTTTATATCACGAGAAATCACTCCCAAGAAAAGTTGAAGCTATAAAAGAACATAAAAATAGAGGAAAACAAATGTGGAGAGCACCAGATAGTGCGATCGCGGAGTAAGGAAACTCCTATATGAGTGAGAAAGATTGACGAAGATTGAGTAATCGAGACTGCAGAGGCGAGAAAGTTACAAGAAGATGC
Organism: Geum urbanum; assembly: GCA_946800695.1. Classification (NCBI taxonomy): domain Eukaryota; kingdom Viridiplantae; phylum Streptophyta; class Magnoliopsida; order Rosales; family Rosaceae; genus Geum; species Geum urbanum. The sequence continues at coordinate 51,009,851 of OX327006.1, forward strand.
ATGATGGGCAAAAGATTAATTATAAATATATATATATAATTTTTTTATTTTTAAAAATATCCTAAAAATCTGGGTGGGCTGCAGCCCACCTTGCCCTTCACTTGCATCCGCCCCTGTTGCTAAGTGCTGATAAGCCAGAAGTGATCACTATGCTGATGGAAATGCTTTGGATAATCTATAAGCCATGCAATGTTTAAGGAAATGGCCTAGGGAGACATCTTGGAATTAATGGGACTTGAATATATGTGTGAATTGTCATTTGATGATTTATAGGATCTTTTGTTTCCATTGAGCTGTATGATTAATGTATTAGGTCATCTGTTTTGCCAGCCACTGAAGAGATTGTTGAGACAGCTGAAACGGAGTCAGGTTTTGTTAGTGTTGGGTACGTTGCCAATGTACATGGGCTTCAAGGAGAGATTCGTGTGAAACCCAACACTGACTTCCCTGAATTGAGGTTTGCTGAGGTAAAACAATCAAATTGATTTGCAAAGTTGTTGTTTGGTAAAAGGTTGGTTGTCCTTGAATATTATCATTAACGTTATGGGGATGTGATGCTTTCATATTAGCCTGGAAGAAGATAGTTAAGACAACAATTTTCAGGCCAAGAGAAAATTGAAGAAGTTGAGCTGGTGGAGGGAAGAGGACACCCTGGCCAGAAGAGTTGGATACTTAGGTTGAGAGGAATTGACGATGTCTACCAGGTGAGCTACTTTGTGTGCTAACTTCTGTTTTCGTTTGTTTATGTATTTTTTTTTAAAATACTTTGGAATACAGCATGTCATGTAATACTTAAAGACAGATAGCTACTTTTTTCTAACAAGTCTTTCCTTATATGCATGACATCAGTGTACACTGAACTTCATGCTAGATATCAGAATTTCATGATTAAGCTTCCTTGTGTACTCCTCTCTGTCTTTGATAACATCGAAATCTCTTGCTCTTGAAATAAAAGTTTCTTCTGTGTTTATAACCTTTAATGTTGTGTTCAGGCTAGGCAGCTTATTGGTTCAACTTTACTTGTGAGGGAAGAAGATAGGCCAGAGTTGGAAGAAGGTGAAATTTATTCTTGTGATCTTGTCGGAATGAGAGTAATTCTCAAGGTGGGTTTTGATAAATACGCTTCTTTTTATAGATATGGCTTTGTCACAAGCATGTTTATGTGTAATTTACAGTGCATTGCACTTCAGACCAAAAAAAAAAAATACAGTGCATTTCACTTTTATCCGTGTGGTATAGCTAGAGTAAACACCAGTATGGTTTATAATGTCTGATTTTTTGGCATCACTGTCTGTTTCTTTGACTACTGAATTGTGAAATAAGGCATTGTACACACACGTGTATCTCCTCATAATCTTTTCCTTGAAAGGTACCATCTTATTGTCATCCAAAGCCTTTATTGTCTCATTTTCTTTAAAATGTTTCTTGCTTTCAGGAGACAGGTAAACCTGTGGGAAATGTTGTTAACGTGTTCAATAGTGGAGTAGTGATCTTCTGCAGGTGATGCTTGACTCGTCGCTTGATATTCTTGACTCAACTGGCAAGCCAAAGCCAGCAGGAGCAACATTATCCAATCATCTTGTGTTGATACCGTTCGTTGAAGAAATTGTTCCTGATGTTGATATGAACAAGAAAGAATTGAAGATTACACCTCCAAAGGGACTTCTTGAATTAAATTTACGATTTGATGAGAGATCCAAGAAAGAAAGGCGGCAAATTGTGAGGCACACTCTTATTCAACGTAAATTATTCTTTGGGGTGTTTGTTCCTTTAGTAATTAATATATTTTGAAATTTCAGGAATGGAAAGAGAAAAAAAGTCTCAGAAACGCCTCATAGCAGCAAAAAAGAAGCTGTCCGAAATGAATCAAAAACATGTGTTTGATGGGTTAAGGTTTGGAGAGAAAGCACAACGGAGCTTGCTTGCTGATCAGATTGTTGGGGTTAATTCACAGTTACTTCAACGAGCTCTAGAAAATATAGAGATACTTTCTAAAAGGTGAGCTTAATAATTTCCCATTTTAGTAACTCGAGTGCCTGAATCATGTACGCAAAGCAATGGGTATTTGCTTTGTACGCGCTTACATAAAAGCTCTCTCTTAAAAGTTATATGGCTCTGTAGATGAAACTATGCACTGACTGTATTATAAAGGTCTGCTATACTGCCAGATGTATTTCCATTTAACCAGTCTGACTTCTAATTCAGATGCAAGGTGTCGGAGATAATCAATGCACTTAAAGCAGAAGAAGCGGCCGGTATCAGAGAAATGTCTCATTTCTTCTGGAAGCCAAGATACTATGAGTACACATGTCAAATTCCAAGAGAAGGGAGTAGATCTCATATCTAAAGGCAAAGTTGCCGTTGCTTTAATTGTAAATGACAGTGAGAATCTGCAAATGGGGTTTTCCTCGGAAACCGAACATCCTGAGATCACAGACGACCCTCTGTTTTCCTTTGTTCAGACCTTACTATGTGATGATCAGAGATTCATAAAGGTGACACTACCCTTTTATTTCTCCTCAAGGTTTTCCATTTGTTTCTTATATTCTAAGATGGATTACAAATTTGTGGTTACATCAAATTCTGGCTGTGACTTTGGTCAAAATTAAACTTCTTCTCTTTTGTGTCAGTTTTGTGGTTTGGAGGGGCAACTCCTGTTAAGATAATGTTTTAACAGCATGGCCTAATGAACATGTCTTTGTGCAGATTGAAGACTGTGCCTTGGTGCCTTTGTTTTTGAATTGCTCAGCTGAGAAGATTGAATCTTTAAGGATGCATCTATCGGAAAATGATTTCTTCGGCTTTGACTCAGAAAAGGTTTGTAATGATGATATCATCAGCCAAAAAGTCTCCTTATAATTTTGATATAGCATTATGGCATGCTGTGGTGCTAATGCAGTATCGATCACATCACTTTTCATTAGATTCAAGTCATGGTTACAACAAGTTATCACCTCTTTCTCATATGGGAAGGTGTCTGGTCTGACATCTGGTGTGTGAATCCTAGCAATATGCTTCTCTTATCTTGGCCTTGACCCCCTTACAGGTCCAGTTCTTAGAGGAAGAAAAACTTCCAATTGTAAGCAACTCGATAGAAGAAGAGAAGAAGCATAAGATTCTGATGAAATCACCATGGGAAATACTTCAGTCGCCAGTTGGATCAGGAGGCGTTCTCAGCTTGCTTTTGTCACACAATATTCCAGACCTTCTAAGTGAAGTTGGTGTCAAGTATATTGAGGTCAGCCAAAGTCATTAATTAGTACTCAGATGCATGTTCAGAAATTGCACTGATGATGATCCCTCTTGCAAATTCTTTATCCTGACTCATTGCTTCTGTACACCCTATCAGATATGCAGCACCAATCCAAGAAACGTAGGTGCCAACTCACTGCTTCTCGGGTTTCTCAATACGAACAAAGCTAATGTTGGTATCCAAATCTTCAAAGGTACAACGGATTTCGAACAAAGTTTTGACATGGTATTCACAACAGAGTACATGAAGAAGTTGACGAATCAACTCGATAAACTCCGGTTCAATGCCATACCTAAGCAAAATGCGCATGTCGAGATGGTCGGCAAAGAGTGGATTGATGTAAACCCTAGTTCTCCCAACTCATATGAGCTATGTTGTACCATCTACAGTGCTTTAAAGGCCTGTTCTTTCGATAAGCTTTGTATAATAGAGGTTACAGACTAAATTTGAAAACCAGCTTCATCTTCCATTTTTTTTTCCATCTTTATATAGGCAAGGAAAGAAATGTTCCCCAAAACAATGTAGGCAAAGGAAAGTAAAGAAAGTATACTCTGTAATCTTATGGACCAACATACTCAATCATCATAGAAACAATAAACATTTGCAAGTTTAAGATTACTGTACTACTGGTATAAAATCTTCCTTCAGCCTCAAAAACAAGAAATGTGTAGTATCTAACCTTCAGGTGTGTGAAAAACTTTGAGAATCATAGGAGGTGCAAATATTGAAGTAGAAGGAGAATATGCCAAAGCCATAAAGGTTGCCCTCCACCCCCAAGTCACTCTGCCTCTCCTAATCCTTTGGCCACCCTCAGTGGTCCTAGATCCTCCTCAGTTGCCATTTTTCAGATCTCACTGTCGCCTCGGATGCCACTATTACCTCCCACATTATGGTTTAGTTTAGGATTGAGGTGAAAATATTCAATTTTTATAAAACATAATTTAAAATAAACAACCTTTCACTTGCTTATTTTTAACCGTAATTTTTGAACTAAAAATTTAAAAATAAATAATTTTACTTATTTTAACAAACACGCATTCTATCGAAATATTTAAAAATAAGCTGATTTTATCCTGAAACTTGAGTCTCAAACGGGGCCTATGTCAGGGTCCTTGGGTGCCATTAACTCAAAATTTCAAATTGAGAAAAAAGAAAAGAAAGATACAATGCGAGTGTCCTAAAATTTCACCACGAGGTTTTGGCAAAATTGCACAAATTACTTTTAATAGTAGTTGAAGGATAAAGAGTACCGTGGGCCTCTCCTAACCTTGGGCTTCTAATAGGTTTGAATCAAGCAGGCCCATATTTCACAAAAACCCTAGTGCACTCCCAAACACTGCAGTCTCTCTCTGCTTATATAAAGCTGCAGCCGAGTTCTGAAAAGAAAATCAAATTCGAGCTCGGCGGCCGAGCTTAAACCCTAAGGTGAGCGAGCCTCCCTCTTTATCTCTCTAGAGTCTCAGATCTATTTCTCTGCTTCTTTTATCTAATTGAGTTTCGTTTTGGTTGAAATTTATCGCAGGAGGAGGAGGAGAAGCAGCTAGGCGACAATGGCGGTTCCGTTGCTGAAGAAATCGATCGTGAAGAAGAGGGTGAAGCAGTTCAAGAGGCCCCAATGGGACCGCAAGATCTGCGTCAAGGTATAATGATCAAATCCATCAGCAGAAAGATCTGTGCTTTTTTATTAGCGATGAATTGTTGGTTTGGTTTATTCATTTTTGTGGTGAAAATGATGATAGTGTTTGTCGCCCCAGTCTTATTTGGATTCAAAAATGGATTCAAGGTGGTGAATGACATACTTTAATATCTGATTTCCATTGACGTTTGAAGTAGCTTTGTTCTAGTTGTGTCACTAGTGCAATGTTGGATTGAGTTTCTGGGCTAGTTTTTAATGTATTTTTTTTATTTAATGAAAGTTGTTGATTTTATTGGGTCTTATGCAACAAGAAGTGATGATTTGTACCCATCTTTTCTGTTATATGGATGATGATTATTTACATGCACTACCATCTGATCTATGTTGCATAACCTTTCTAGTTTAAAAAATTGTCCTAATTTTTCTTCAGTTTTTTCTGCAATCAAGGATGCAAAATTATTCCTAATACTGATATTCAGTGATGATTTTTCAGTTAAAGTTTACCATCTTTCGGCTGAGATTGCAAGTAACTTTTACAGTTTCTTTTGTCATTTTTTGCTTAAATGTGTGGTATTAACTAGCCTGACATGTTTGGTGTCAGCCATTGTCCAAATGATATTTTTCTCAGTTTTTCTGCAATCAAGGATGAAAAGTTTAACCCATAATACTGATATTCATTGATGATCAATCAATTAATATTCACCATCTTTCGGCTGAGATTGCAAGTAACATGTACAGTTTTTAGTCATTTTTGTTTAAATGTGTGTTATTGGACTAGAAGGATTAATTTGCCTATGGTATCTAATGTCCAGACTTTATTTGTAGCTGGACATTTCGTAAACAGGGCATACATAGATTCTATACAGGTCTTGCGACACTGGGAGCCTTGATACTCTACGGCTCTTTGTTACTTTAACCCTGGATACATCTGTTGTCTGAATAACCTTTATAATTTGACAGCTCTATGTTTGTTCACTTGGTCAAAAATCAAAACTGTTCCTGAATAAATGATTTCTTTTGACAGACTAACTGGAGGAGGCCCAAGGGTATTGACTCTCGTGTCCGCAGAAAGTTCAAGGGAGTGACTCTCATGCCCAACATTGGTTATGGGTCTGACAAGAAGACGCGCCATTATCTTCCCAATCTTTTCAAGAAATTTGTTGTGCACAATGTCAAGGAACTTGAGATTCTGATGATGCACAATAGGCAAGCAGTTTATAAGACTGTTATATTGTTTCTGTTTATTTAATCTGTGCTTCAGTTTTGAGTATCTGACTTTTCCATTTGCTACTATGTTAACCAGGACCTACTGTGCTGAGATTGCACACAACATTTCGACAAAGAAGAGGAAGGAAATTGTGGAGAGAGCCGCTCAGCTTGATGTTGTTGTCACCAACAAGCTTGCTAGGTTGCGCAGCCAAGAGGATGAATAAGCATTTTTTAGCTCTCTTTTGTTTTAACTTGAAAAAATTGAGATGTAGACAAATGTTAATACTCAATGTCCAATATGCTCCCTTGATTATCATTATTCAGTGTTCATTATATCATTGTGACTTTATGCCAGTTTCTTGTGATTGGGATCACTTGGAGTGTCCATGGGGATTTCATCATTATTCAGAATACTGATAAAGTTGTATTGTCTCAAAGTCTCTAAAAATGGTCGTTAATAATTAGTGAGAATTCTTATATACATAGAGATCTCAAGTGTGATAGGCACTCTAAGGTGGTTCAGAGAGACCATTCTAAGTAAGATACTATGAAAAGGATGATTATCTATCCATTGTGCCTGTTAGACATTTCCTTCTGCTTACTAATCCAAAATGAGCAGCTCATTTTGCAAAAATTAAACAAAAGGAAGCAAGAACAAGCACTTGAGAGTCCAGTAGTACATTAGAATACAAGGCAGAATTAAAAGAGGGAGGACGATTGGTTCCTGGCAATCAGACCCAAAATGTTTAAAGGGTTGGCAAATGCATATATGAAGCAAGAGAGACAACCCATCAATGACCCAGAGATTTTGGAACTTGGCTTCGGCATTGGGATCTTTTGGCCTCTTGTCTGGATGCAGCTCCAAAGCCTTTGCTCTGTACGCCTTGGATTCCTGATATCAAGCTCCGTGCCTTCCTCAAAAGTGGGTAGACTGATAATGGAGTAATGATCATGGAGAACTTTCACCATATCGACTAATATTTGATTTAGCTCGCTGAATTAATCAAGTTTTGTGGTATCCTAACAACCATAAACTCGTCAAATTGGAAGATGGAATCTGAATTAAGATAGTCTAGACTAAAAGATAGAGCTCGATCGTTTCTTACCTTAACCATAAGAGCTTGCTCAATCTCTGCTTCGACGGTAAAGACGTTGGTCTTCAAAGGTTTTCAGCTTCCTTCCTACTTAATATTGCTAGCTAATCGGTCAGAGTACACCAACTAGAACCAGGTTGTTTTTTCAGTTCCATTGTGCATCATTGTCTCTCGTATTCTGCACACATCACTCCATCTGTATGCAGAAGCATATATATTATAAAATAATACATGAGCAGCACTAAAGCGCGGTTCTATGTCGAAAATGCTCTTTGCTGCTCTTTCGGCTACATCCAAATTGGAATGCATCTTACGAGCCCCAAGTAAAGTCAGCCAAGCCATCTTCTTTTCTTGCACAGGCATCTTTCTGATCAACTCCTCTGTTTCTTCCAACTCACCACATCGTCCCAAGACGTCCACCATACACGTATAGTGCTCCATTTTCACCTTGACATGTTCTTTCTGTGACAAAATTTTGAAAAAGCCTCTTGCTTTCTGCAACATCCCGGAGTGACTACACGAGGATAGCAACCCCGTGAATGTAATTTCATCTGGTTCTACACCTGTGCATATCATATGGTTGAAGAGAGTCAAGGCCCACTTTCCATGGCCATGTGCGCATCCAACGATAATTGAGTTCCATGAGACAATGTTCTTCTCACCGATTCTCTTAAATATGGAAACTCCATCATCTACACTACCACTTTTGGTGTACAAGACAATGAGAGAATTACCCACAAAGGTGTCGATTTCAAAACCCAGCTTAACACTTGCAGCATGAATCTCCTTTCCCCACTGGAGTTCTTCCAATCCCATACATGAATTTAAAGCACTGGTAAAAGAAGACTGATTGGGAAGTATGCTGGAGATTACCATATCCCTGAAAACCTTCAATGCATCTTTGTGTTGACAATTCAAACCACATCCCGTCAAAAGTGCTGACCATACTACCACATTCTTATGCAGACTCTCCTTGAAAAACTTGTGAGAATACTGTATCTGCTTGCAATTCGCATAAAGTGTTATGAGTGAAGCAGCTACGTATTCATCGAAGCAGTAGCCTAACTTAACAATCTGGTCATGAATCTGAACACCTAAATCTAAACACCGCAAATTTGCACAACCTGTCACCACACACCCCATATGTGGTCAAAGTAGGTTGTACACCACAAGCCACCATCTCCCTAAAAATCACCAAAGCTTCATTACTCCCACCATTCTGGTCCAGTCCAGCAATCATCGAAGTCCATGTAATCGAATTATTACCAGGCATTACCTCAGACAACTCCTTGGCCTCTTCCACTCTTCCATTACTAAAATATCCATGAACCATCGAATTCCACGCTGCCACATCCCTCGCGGGCATTTTGCGAAACAACCCCTCTGCCTTCTCAACTTCACCAAATTGTAAGTACCCGTTCATCATCATCGTCCACGACACGACATTCTTCCCGGGCATTACATCAAACAGCTCCTTAGCCTTTCCCAATTTCCCACAATCCAAACACCCTTTGATCATTTCATTCCACGACTGTATCCGTGTTAGGCATTTCGTCGAACACCTTCAGTGCATCATCAAGACGGCTTTTTCGTACATAACCCACGATCATCTTGGTGTATGAATCAACATTGAGCAATGGGATTTCATTAAAAACTAGGACAGCTTGGTCTAGTCTATGGTTCTTGAGGTGATCGGAGAGCAGTGACTTTGGAGATGGAGTACTGGAATTGGTGTAGTTCATTAGACCCACCAAGCACTCGGCTACTTTGGTTAGATTGGTGGAGACATTAGAACCTGAACCAGAGAATGAGAATGAAATTTGTGATGAAAATTTCAGGTTTCGAAAACTGGCGGGAACTCTGAGCGTGGCAGTTAAAGTGGGACCTTGACATTTATAGGAAGCGCTGGACGACAAGAAATGCACCGCCGTTTTTATTTTTTACGACATGTCGTATCAAGTAAAGGTAATTAGCAATTGGCTAGAAAGTACTTCAAATATAGCCTGCGTGTTTTGAACTCATGATGTCACGTTAGGTTTTGCTTCTGACAAGTGGTTTTCATGGTAAGTGGGTTTCAGTAGAATCACTTGTTTAAGCGCTTCTAAGTTCTAACATAGAACCTGTTTTTTTGGTTTAAATATCCTTTCTCAGGCCTTTTCATTTTTTTTTGTAGTTTCTACGAAACAGATTTGTTTTCAACTAGACGATATTAGCTAACAGACCATGGTATACTCTACGTTCTACAATTGCCTAATACTTCTAGTTTTTGAGGAACAACTAAAGGGTCTAAAGTTTAGATAAAGAATCAAGAATGTACCACAGAAGGAAGACTTAAAAATGTGAGGCAAGTAAGAATCTAGCATTTTCTTTTTGGCTTGCCTTGACCATGAAGCATCAGATATCTCCTCCTTTACAACCTCACACCGCCTCTGGAAGCATGCAGCCTTAGCAAGAAAAGAACCAAAGCCTCCATATATACATAGCAGACCATCCATCTCTTACTTTCCTTAATCACATAACAGACAACAAGTACTACAACAACTCCTTTCTTTCTGATCAACAGCTTTCTAATTCCTGCAAAAGATGGCGAACCAACAGCTAAAATCTGTTGCGGGTCTGCTTTTGGTTCTCAACTTCTGCATGTACGTGATCGTGTTAGCCCTTGGCGGCTGGGCCATGAACAGAGCAATCGACCACGGTTTCATTATTGGTAAGAAGCCTCTCAACCCTCATTTTTGGCTTCTTTGAGCTCTCAAGTTTCTAGCTAGTGCTAACAGGACTGAGAGTTGCATCATTAATTTTGCAGGTGCTGATTTTAATCTTCCGGCACATTTCTCGCCTATATACTTTCCTATGGGGAATGCTGCCACTGGTTTCTTTGTGACATTTGCTTTGATTGCCGGAGTTGTTGGCGCTGCTTCAGCCATTTCTGGACTCAACCATCTTCGTTCTTGGACATCCGATAGCTTGCCATCTGCAGCCTCAGTTGCTACCATTGCTTGGACTCTCACTCTCCTCGCCATGGGGTATGTTACCTCACTCATTTCGATCATGATCAAGTCCTCGTTTTTCTTCGGTTTTTATTAACAACCTTCACAATCAAATAAATTTTGATCTCACATTAACAAGTACGCGCGTAATGCTTGCAGCTTTGCTTGGAAGGAGATAGAGCTTGAAATTAGGAATGCCCGTCTGGTAAGATATACTAAAATGAGAAAGCAATATATATTGAGCTAATCTAGCTATATTGCCTCTGATTCTTCTTTTATTATTTGCAGAGGACAATGGAGGCCTTCTTGATCATACTTTCAGTTACTCAGCTTCTATATGTAGCAGCCCTCTATGGCGCCGTGTCGAGATGAACTCGGGAAAGTTGAGAGATCGACTTTGTTCCTGGTGTGCTGCGTCTGCATTCTTTTGTTTAATTTCTTCTATTTTCATCTTGCTGTTGGTGTGGTAAAATGGTGTGATAATTGGTTTATGGATTTCATTGTAAAAAGCAACCAGTGCATAAATATACAATTTTACATTTCTTTCACAATTTTGCTAGTACCTATTACCATGATGGGTTCGAAAGTTAACAACCAAGCAGCCTAGCAATCACAAGGTGATGCAAATGAGGATGCATTATCTAGTGTACATTTTTTCAAGAAAAAAAATCATGATCCATGACACCCACAAAAATTGATACTATAAAGGTTCTTTGCAATGTTAGGTCACTCAATTTCCCTACAATGCAAGAGAAACTAAATACACAACTATTCTGCGAAAATAAGGAGAAAGGTTGTAAAGCTGTATATACGCAGCTGCCTAACATTCCTGACAAGTCTTGCCACCACAAAACTAAACAATTTATCAAACTTGGCCTCTGGCCGATTATTCTTTGAGGGTGAGGAATAGAAAAACCCGAAGTTCTGATATCAAAAATATCATAAATCCTGTGAACCTGATCTTCCACTTCACATGCTTCAATAGTTGACTGACACCATTCATGCCTTCATTTCTGCATCACAGGATGATATGAAAAGGTTAGACAACAATCAGCTTGAAATATCATTTCAAATTTGCAATTGTCAATTTCCTATGAGTCAAACGAGATTAAACACACTTCCAAACTGGTGCAGAACTCTTATACATATACAACCAGCAACTCTACACATAGATGACAACATGCAAATCCAATGAAAATTTTCATCGGACTCTATGTATAGGCAGGTTAAACACTTAAACTAACATTGTAAGTCCCTCTTATCCAATAGTATTTCTCTCCTTATCTTTTGGGCCAAAATACCTATGATCCTCACCCAACTTGCTTGTATCCATAGACTTCTCAAGTTTTAGGAATTTAAGCCATCAAATTACAATGTATTGGAACCCCAATAATCATATCCCACAAATTAAAGGCCCAAAGGCTAAAATTGCATGAACTTTTGCCGTTACTGACCAACAGTAATATTCATCCCTTGTCATACAACTTGCTCATACCCGTCACACAGATGCAGGGCACCACTGTTCTACTGCTCAACATTTATAATATAGCACTCTCTATTGGAACTAATATTTGTGTAAAGGGGGAAAATGAACCCCAATATACAACACATATAGGTCAGTTCTCATGCAGATTACATTCAATTGGAAGCAACAAACAGGTACAAAGGCCTTCAAACAGTGTCTACCATTACAACACTCGGCTTGTATTTCATATAACAAAAATTGCACTTTGTGGGTGATGAGCACCTAAAATGGAGATCCCACATTATTAGTTGGTTACAGAGAAAAGTGCAAACCGAAACTAATCTCACAGCTTAAGTTTGTGGAACTCCAAAATATAGGATGAGGCGCGTCAAGATGCTGTGAGATGTTATCCATTTATTCTAATGAGGATACGTCAGACATTATTATAATGAGTTTGATAGCTTGGCATAATTACTTATGAGGTATACAGATATAATGTCTTCCCTACTAGACCAGAAATAACTACATTTGTGGTTTTGCATTGAAGACACTAACTAGACTAATTTACTCTAAGAGTGTAAAACTCCATAGAAACTTAACAAAAAGACAACAATAAGTTTCACAACCTATATGCACTAGCTAGCCAAATAACTATGAAACCTCTGTTGGAACAGTTAATAAATTCAAATTTCCAAAGCATGAAAAACGGTGCTTCTTGGACAACTATGACATTTCTATAACATTTCAACCACCATTTCACTCCCTAAATTTGCTCATATCCTCATAGACAAACAATAGTATGAGAGCATATCTGAGCAAGAGTTAAAAACAATGAACAAATAAAATGTGATACAGATCTCTTTTGAACTTGATAAAAGAATTCCAACCTGAATATATCTACGGTTGCCTGTAATCACGTCCAGAATTCCACAGCAACCACACCAAGAAGTATTCTCAACCACACGTGGGGTAGGAGCTACTAGAGGCTGCATGACGTTCAAAAAAGGAAACTGCATTCAACTATCAAGGTTAAGAAGATATTTCAATAAGTTAAGTTGCAAAATAGACAAGGGTAAGAAAAATGCAATCTGTACCTCGCGTTCAGAATACTCTGGACTCTCAGATTGTTTGATGGATTCAACATCATTACTAATGTGAGCAGGAGAAACATCTGATGATGGTAATACTTTATTCTCATTTTCTTTATCTTCAGATTCCACAACACTTGGAGATGCCCCGGGAGATTCTGTACTTTCACTTTTCTTGGATACAGAGTCTGTCACAGTAACTGTAGCCTCAGAAGGCAACAACTTCTCTGGAGTACTCTCCGAAGCCGTTTCTGCCACTGTATCTGAGATCACTGGATATTCAAATGGAGATGTACTCACAGTAAGGGGAACAGTCTCCTCAGACACATCAACCACAGGCTCATTATACTCAACTGGAGCAATCTTCTCTGCATCTATACTCGTACTCTTTTCAACCGCTGCATCTTTGGTAGTGTGAGTCACCTCCGCAAGTAAAGAATCCACAGAATCCACCAAATTACTAGGAGGTTTTTCCTCTAAAACCAGAGCATCTGCCTTCTCCTTCTTTCTCCTGGACTCATCCTCTGAACTACTACTGCTGCTGCTACTACTAGAGCTCTTATCTTTCCCATTATCCGATTTCTTCTTCGACCTAGCACCCTCCTTCAAACCCCTCTCAATTTGAACATCACCGTCACTCTCTAGTCCAACTTCTCGAACAGACTCCACATCACTTGGCTCAGCAGATCTCCTCCCCTCACTGGCTTGACTGTTGAATCCAGCCTCACCTCCATCACTTCCTTTCTCATCTCCTGTTAACAAGTTACAAATTAAAATCAAGCTCAGCTACACATTCTAATAAACCCGTATCATTCCAATTCAAATCAACAAAGTAACATCATCTGATCTCTTGTAGTTTGGACAACAATTCAGATAATCAAAAGTACTAACAGGCCACATGTATAAAACTAGATTCAACCACAGCAATCTGAATCCAAAAAAAAAAAAAACTAAGACCCAAAATGACGAAACAACAAAAGGGTCATTCTTTGTATGAATGAACAAGTGAGACAAAGAAAGTATTAACCTTGAGGGGGTTTAGAGGAATTGCCGTTGTGGGTCTCATTCTCCTTCTTTTTCTTGGCGGCCTTTCGTCTCTTAGCACCTGAAGGCATGATTGCAGCAGCTCACCACGATTGTTCTGGGACAGATGGGATCGTAGCCGTACCCAAAAAGACCCAGAAACAACTGACTGTGTCGGACTGTAGCTCGCTTTTCTTTCAAGGAGCTGGGAGGGGGGATCTATTGGGATTTCCGTAGAAAACTATGAAGCAACCGAGGGAGAGGGAGAGGCAGAGGGTATAATCAGATTTTGTGGGTTTGGTTTTATTAAGAGAATTTAGGGCTCTTCTTCTATTGTTTTATTATTGGCCTATTGGGGAATAGGAGATGTCCGAGTGCGAGTGAAGGTTTATGTATAATTTTAAGGCAAGTGGGCATGTTGTAGAGGATGGGGGGTGCTTGACGTAGATCTGAAGGGGTCTTTTGGATTTTGAGTTCTTTTGAATTTTGGGGTTAAAATGAGTTGTGACGAGTTAGTAGGGTTTTTTGTGTGGTGTAGAATTTGCCATATTTTCATTTTTGGTCGAATATCATTTTCCGGTCAAATGGCAAACCTTTTGTTCGTCTGTCTAATTAGGTCATGTATCGAATGTTAATTTCGAACGATTATCCTAGATATGTGAGTTGTAAGTTTCTCCTAAATTTAAATTCGTTAGAATTGGATGTGCCAGATTGTGTGACTATTTCTTAAAAGCTTCATTCCTAACATTAGTGATGGATTTGAGAGTTTTCTGAATGAGGATCGTTTGAATTAGGATGTAATTTGGGGTTCCGACATAATTGTGAGTTTTGGGTCATGAGAGCATGTGATTCTTTCTGACAATCATCATTAATTTTAGGGAAAAAATGCACGAGGGGTGCTTACATTTTCACGGACATATCAAAATGGTATATGAACTTTTAAAATTATCAATATGGTAATTAGACTTTTAAAACGCTATCGATATGATACATCTGTCCAATTGTCCGTTTACGAGTCATCTAAATGTTGACGTGGATTAGCCATTGAAGGCATTTGAGGGATAATATGATCATTTTTCACTCTTTGATCACAATTACCTCTCGATGATTGGGTAATACCCAAGCATAATTCTCAAATCGTTTTTTGAAGAGAAGAATTGCGATTTGCTCTGAGAGAGGGTTCTAGGGTTTGGAACTAAGCTTACATTTGGGTTTACACTGTGTGGAGATGGCGGAGTATTAGAGGATGTTTCGGCTCAATGAACCAACATGGCGGCACCACCAAACTGTAAGTTTTTGGAACACATGACTTTTCTTGTTGGTTATTTGGACTCTTGTGTTTATGATGGTGGTTGTTATATATTTAATATTACTGTTGATAATTATTTATCATTTGTTTATGGGTTAAGCCATTGTTTAGAGTTTAGGGATTAAGGATTTTGGCTTAGTTTATGATTGTGTTTTGTCTATGTTTGTGCTTTGCTTATGTTTGTATTTTTGGACTAAACTTTGTTTAATTAAGTGTGTTATATATAACCCAGGTGTGCTTATGGTTTAGTTATGGATGATATTCTAGTCTGCTTATATGAGAAAAGCTTATGTTTGAAGTGCTTATATGCCATGTTTTATCTTTTGGCAGTGTCACCTGATATATACAGTGTGCAAATGTACCATGGTGTTACTTCCACAAGAATTTGGATGAGATAATTAAGTATAAGATACTTAGATTCAGGAAGAAAACTGTTGGTAAGGTGTGGTTGGATGGATTAGATCTAGATAATGCTAGTTGGGTATAGTTGAATAACATAGCTTGAGATTTAGGTTATAGAGAGAAACCTATTTCTTTTCATTTCAAAAGGCCTAGAGCTACATGTAGTGAGGGGTGGATTCACATTCAAGGAGATGGTGAGGCTGTAGAGATGGCTAAGGTTGCTATGGCAGTTAAGAAGAGGGTATTAAGTCTATACATTACATGTGGCGGGAAGAGAAGGATAAAAGAAGCTGAGGATGATGATGAAAATGGACCTACACCATTTTGTAGTTTAGGAAATCCCTTAACCAACATGACATCTGATGAGCAGTGTTTCAAGATGCAAATCTACAGGCTTCCCAAATTAGTTATGATGAAGTTGTGGAATCTTCTAGTGAAGTTGGAAATGTGGAAGAGTTATATGTTGGTGATGAAGTTGGAGATGTGGAGGAGTCAGATAGTGATGACGGTGCTGGTGGTATGAAGAGGGAGGTGGTGATGGTGTTGTTGGTAATGAAGATGGTGGGGTAGAGAGATTAAATGAAGTGGAGGGGCCTTATGAAATCCAGTCTACTTTTACTGGTTTAGATGACATTGTCTCTGGATTATTTGATAGTCTTACACCCCCCCCCCCCCCCCCCCCCCGGCAACTAAGTAACAGCTTAGGGTTAAACACATTGCTACTAGGAAAGATAAGAGTGAAGCTGATTTGGTGAAAGAGATAGAAGCAAAGTTATTGGCATAGATAGATGATGATCTGCAAAGCGATAAAGAGGTTGTTGCTAGAATTGGTGTGGGGGAGAATGAACAAGTTGCATTTGCAAGGAGAGCGTAGCTTGAAGAAAATGTCAAGAAAAGAAGATCTTAGCACATTGAGAGTCTGAAGAGAAGAGGGAATCTCCATATTGGTTCAAGGAAGAGTGCTGATACAGGGAAGAGAGCTATTGTAAGTGTTACTTCCTCTAAGAGATTGAGTGCAGTAGATAAAGGAAAGGGAAAAGATGTTGATAAAAGGTACACTAGAGCAAGGTCCAAGAGCAAGGTCCAAGGCACAACACCAGAAACCATGGTGAAAAACATGTTTATGAAGAAAATGTGGAAGGAGGGGATGAAGATGGCAATTATGAAGCAGACCAAGATAGTTCAGACAGTGATGTGCTTCATGAGTTCTATGGGGGTAGTGATTATGATTTCAGTAGTAAAGATGATGATGTTCAATTTGCTGCAAATGTGTCTAGCCCCAATAAAGTTGATGAGTATGAAGAGATGGGCTATAAATGAGAGATATCAGATGAAGGTGGTGACTCTGATGAGCTCAAAAGTGTAGAAGGGTCTGACTCAAGTGAAGATGAGTGTGAAAGAGTTAAAAAAGGGTTCACACCTATTCCTTGGAATAGAGAAGTGAACTTGAAGAAGCCATTGTTTAAATTAAGGCATGCTTTCCCCAATTATGAGGTTTTAAAGGAAGCAGTGAGGGAGCAAGCAATTTAGACTACCACTGACTTGTGGTTTAATAAGAACACTAAATCAATAGTGGAGGTGAAATTTCAACGTGGTTGCCCTTATAAGTTGTATGCATCAAAGTAGAAGGGCTATGGTGAGACATTGTTTATCAAGACTCTACTGCAGAAGCATAAATGCCCTTCTGCAATGAAGAGTCCATTCTTTAACTATAACAAAGATTGCAAAAGAGGTATAGGATTAATGGTAGATGGAAAGTGGTCCAGCAATGGGATGCAGCACAAAATTCAGACTCAATACAAACTTAGCATTGATATTCAAACTATTGCTAGAGGAAAGAACAAAGCTAAGAGATTGAATGAAGGACATTTCATTGAGCAGTATAACAAGCTAGCAGGCTACAAGAAAGAGCTTATGCTCAGAAATACATGATCTACTGTGGAGTTGAGGATTACAATGGATAGTGACATAAGAAGGTTTCTGAGAGTGTACATATGTATTGCAACAAACAAGGAGAGGTGAAGAAATGGTTGCAGGCCTCTCATTGGTCTTGATGGAACTCACATCAGAAATCAGTATCACAAATGGGTGATTTTAACAGCAGTTGGAGTTGACAACAACAATGGGATGTATCCCATAGCCTATGCAGTGTGTGAAATCGAGAACCAAGAGGCATGAATGTGGTTTTTAGAGCTGCTTAAGCATGACTTGAATATAGTGAGGGAAAGCTGTTACAGTTTTATTTCTGACAAGCAAATGGGGTTGGCAAATGCAATAGCTCATCACTTTCTTAGGGCTGAACATTGCCATTGTGTTAAGACATTTCTATAACAACTTCAAAGACAAGTATCCTGGAGAAGGACTGAAACAAAGTATGTGGAATGTTGCTAGGTCAACTACTAAAGTTTGGTTCTTAAAGCATATGGAGGATTTGAAGTCTCAGTCAGTTGAAGCTTATAATTGGTTTTTTGAGAAGGAAGACATACATCATAAGCATTGGTGTAAAGCTTTTTTCAATGAGAATATCAAATGTGATATGCTGTTGAACAATCTATGTGAGAGTTGGAATAGAGTTATAAGAGAAGCAAGAGATATGTCAATAATCATAATATTGGAGAATATTAGAATAGACATGACCACAATATATGCTAACATAAGAGTTGTTGTGCTAAGAAGGAAAGAGCATGTTGGTCCAAGGCCAGTTAAGTTGGTGAACAAATCAATTGAGAGATCATCTTTGTATAGAGCTTTTCCTTGTGGTGAATATTAGTTTCAAGTGACTGGAGGTGGAGAAGTCAATAATATACATGTTGTGGATATTGGGAAGCACATTTGCACCTGTAGGAGATGGCAACTAAGTAGTTTACCTTGTGCTCATGTTATTTCATGTGTGAGACTGAAGAAATATTGCCCATATGGGCTGTGTGATGATGCATTCTTATCTATAAAGTATGAAGATGCTTATAACTCTATTATTCACCCCATAACAGGTCAGGATGATCGGAAGGACGTTGATTTTCCAATTACACCACACCAGAGAAAAAACATGTCGGAAGACCGCCTAAAAAGATGAGGCTTGAGGCTGGAGAGAGGGTGGCTCCACCTGCTACAACATAAAAGGACAAGTTGCCCAAAACTTATGTAAGGACGACATGCAAAATGTGCTTCACTCAAGGCCACAACAGATTGGGATGCCCCATTACAAAAGCAGAAAAATTTGCAGTTGTAAGTTCATATCAATTATTTAAGTTCATATATTATAATGTGAAATTATCTGACTCAAATGCACTTTATTTTTGTATGATCACCAAGGAGAAGGTATCTCCAAGAGGAAGCCTAAACTAACTACACCACCAGTGCCTAAACCAACAGGCATTCCCGATCTATCCAAAACATGGTCATGCACCTTCTCTGCAATATGGAACAAAATTTGCAGCAATTCAACACCAAAATATCATACCAATGTTGTTTATCCTTCAAGAATACCATACCTGGTTTTAATTTCCACATACCAAGTATCTCCTTCCATAATCTTGGCCTTGCTTAGACACTATGAACATTCTAATCCTCTTTCCACACCCACATGTATATCTAGTAGTGTAATCGGGGTTCATCTCTCCCACAAGCAAGAACTTGCTTTTCCTTCTTCTCTCTTTGTTTCTCTCTATTGTTTTCCCTCTTTTGGATATCTATCCCAAATTTCTAACCTTATATTGAAGAAAAATGGGCGCCAAATTGATATAGTGACCAAAACAATTTTGGCGGGAATGATGGTGCTTCAGCCACACTTTTGCACTGCATATCAAAAAGGTACTTATTCTCCTAATAACTTATCAATATGATACCCAATTTTTTTTAAACCATATCAAAATGATACACAAACTTTAGTAAACCAATCAATATGATACCCAATTTTAGTTGACCATTTCAGAGTGATGCCCAGTTTTACAAAAGGAACCAAACAAAATTAAAGGCCACATGAAAACCTGTCTTACTCGATCATAAATCTCAAACACATATAAATGTCCAACAACAAAATGCATCCTTCATTAACATTAAAACCTGGGTACAAAAGTTTTGGTAGGAGACTCCAAACCAAAACATCATTACATACATAAGTGAAGGAAAACAAAACAAAATCAGAGTTCACCAAATGGTCGAGAATAGCAAAAACATAAAACAACATAAACAACACTACATAAACCCTAAAGTAAACCAACATAATTCCACATCAGTCCCCCTTGTTCAGCACAATCTCGGTCAAGCCTTCGACCTTCTCTTTCAATTCCTTCATCTTCACCATCAAACCATCAATCTTCTTCAAGGCAACTTCCACATTCCATATCAATTGATGGATTCCAATGTCATATGTCTCAAAATTGTTCTTGATCATCAGCCTAGTATGTGATAACTCACCGACCAGAAAATCTGGAGTAGGTAGAGGCGGTGGTGTCGGAGGTGGCGATGGCAGCGAGGCACAAGATGATGATTCTACTTTTAGAGTCAGGGGAGGCAGAGCAGAGGTTAAAGTGCTTCCATTACGGTTGAGCCTTGCTGATCAGCGAGGAGTGGAGGTAGGAGCCATGGTTTTTTTTGGGATATAAGTAGTCTTTAGGGTTTCACATCGATGGAGAATAAAGGAGAAAGAGAAGAGATTGTTAAACTTTTATAAAGAGGGAATTTGAACTGAGGAGTTGCACGTGTGCGATGGCGTAGTGCGTGTGGTGCGTGCGAAACATTTAACTTTGGGCAGAAAATTAAGGAGGCGGGAATGAGGGAATAGATTAGAGAAAAGGGCAATTTGGTCATTTCTCAATATTTTTTGGCACAAAAACATCCACGTCAGCACTCACACGGTTGGTAAACGGAAAAATTGACATAAGTATCACATTCATAGAGTTTTGAGAGTACAAGTATTATATCGATAGTTTTGAGAATTCATGTACCATGTCAACATACCCGTGAAAGTTCAAGTACCATACGCTCATTTTTCCTTAATTTTATTGTTGTGAATTTTATTTTTTCCATCATTGGTATGCATCTGGTAATACTGATTTAGTTTATGCATGATAAAGGAAGAAAACCCGAGGCAGAGTCAGAATTTGACATGAGGGGGGCCTGAATATATATATTTTGGTCTAAAACTTGAAAAGAAAAGAAAACTTTGGAAAAAGAATGCCATTTTTGGTCAAAATATCGGGGAAAAAAAAATTGAAACGAATCTGTCATTTTTTTTGTCAAATGAGAAAAAGAAGTAGTTTATTTTCAAATCTCTTCGGATGTATAATATATAGAAGAATGAAGAGCACGACTTTAATTTGGTTGCCCAATTGGAATTTAATTTTCAACAAAAAATTGTCAATAAAACATTTAGCTTCAACCAGTGGAGTGAACATTATGTTCAACTGACAGCATTTGGAAACTAATATTGGCAAGTCGTGCTAATAATAGCATTGGCTGCAAGGTTGCATGGCCGCCCAGATATCTCATATATAGTGACTTAGAAGTGGACTTCGGTGTGGGCTTGATATGTACTTTATATGGGCTGCAGAAAATAAGATAAAGAGAATGGGCCTGGACTTGTACGTTGTAATGGATTTCCATTGGTTGGTTGTGGACTTGATTCACCATTTAATTATCCACTAATATCTCGATGAGTAATTAAGCTTCCCTGAGTTTTGACACAATTTTTGATGTAGATAAAACGAGCTAGTATAGTTCTTCTAAGTTGAGGGAAATAATTACCATGCCGTATCCTTTGGCAAGGTACACTAGTCTTCTTGATGACTTTTGAGTAAGCATATGAAGTCCTTGCTCATTCCTATATACTGAAACTTGATTACACTTGCATTGTATGAGTACATATATATATATAATTTTTATCAAGTGTGAAACTCTGTACTGAAATTTGGTGTGAAGTTATATGTTACACAAAATTGATAATGTAATTTGATCATTAAATCAATCATCTTTTAGGTACACATGTAAGGATCGAGCATGCAAAATTTCAGCTCAATCAGAGATGTTTTAACCATTTGATCGTGACATTCTTTAACAATACACACAAATTGTTTGATTTAGCTTAAAACTTGAATATGATGATCAAATGGCTAAACGATATCTGATTGAGTTGAAATTTTACATGCTCGATTCTTGCATAAGTATCTAAAAGATTATTAACTTTAATGATTGAATTACATTGTCGATTTTGCATAAAATAGAACTTCACACTAAAGTTTCAGTGCGAAGATTCGCACTTGATATACAGTTCCTATCAAGTGCGAATCTTCACACTGAAACTTTGGTGTGAAATTTCATTTTACGCAAAATCAACAAAACAATTAAAAAATTGAAATCACTCATATTTTAAATACCCATGCAGTCCTTCTCAGTTAAGGATATCCGCACGGCGCGAATTTTTCCATCTTACCTCTCTTAGACATCAAATCTTGACAATCAATATCAATCATGCTATAGATACTACTTCAACTAAGTCACACACAAAATTTGAGTCCAATCAAAAATCGTTTGGCAATTTGATTTGTCATTTATATATCGTCAACATTTATCTGACGTTCCTTATCTCTTTATTTGTTTGTAATGTTTCACCATTTTGGATGACTAAACGATTACCAAATCGACTGAAATTTTGTAACTCTACTCTTAAAAAGGATATATATATATATATGGTTATTCTTAGGTGCAGATTAATTTCTTAATTTGGCTAACTTCTATGTTATATATTCATATCTCAATCATTCATTTTTTAGGTATTAGTGTATAAACCACTCTACAAAGTTTTATCCAATTTGATGATAGTTAAGTTTCACTTATGTTTATATATATATATAGCCTCCTTCTATTTAGGTATATCTTTTTTGGGTCATTTTCAAGTATAAAATATTACACCAACTTTTAGGTCATATTTTATCATATCCACCGTTCAGATTTTAGGTCCTAATGTGTAGATCAAGCATGTAAATTTTCAGTGAAAATGATGATCGTTAAGTTATTCAAAACTGTAATTGAAATTCATAAATATGAACGGTTCAGATTTGGTCCGTCAATTGATTTAAACTAGTTCGATACCTCAATGATCACCATTTTGGCTGAAAATTTACAGGAATGATCTACTCATATAAACCTAATAGTTGGACGATAGAGATAATAAAATATAATAAAAAAATTAACGTAATACACTATACCTGAAAATAATATATATATAGAGAGAGAGAGACACACACATCCACACAAAGGGCCTCTATATATAAAAACAGAATTCGAAGCAGGTCAATAACAATCACGCAATTAACATTCATGATAAAAGTACAAGCAAATCTGGGTCCAATTCTGCTTCCTCGTAGTTAAAGATATATACACATGCATGTACAAATTGCATGAGAAATTAGCAACCCAGCTATCTAATTGTACTTGTGTTAACAATGCCACCATGTACGTAGTTGATCGCTAGCTAGCTAGCTAATTATGTGAAGGAATTATACATTGCATCTTCTGCATGCCAGGTACTTGCGTAAACTTAACATTAACCTAACTAATGAATGATTCTAATTAAATAAAAGCGGAGACATCACGTACATGGACCGTCATATCTAGCTAGCTAGCTCGGGTTTCGTAGTATTTGCAATTGGTATACGATCCACACCAGAACATCGATCGTCTATCTCTATTAGTTAATATAGTTGTTATATATATATATATAACGTACATATAACATACATATCTTTGTACATCTAAGATCTGTCACTCTTAAGCAAGGAATAACCATAACACATTGCTAGCTACTATCCAATGATTTTGTATATGTAATGCATTCCACTTGATCGACATTTTATTCTCCACTTGATCGATCTATATATCTATAGATAATTTCAGCGCGGGGAAATATTGAGTAACGAAAACGTTTTATGTAGGTACGTTGCAGCTAGTAATATACATAACAGATAATTTGTCGATAATATTAAGCTTTCGGATTTATGAACACAATTACTCCCATTCGTTGAGGAATTTATTTCCATGCATTTATGCATAGTAAGAAATTAAGGTATATGACCAAAACGTATGTATGAGTACGTATAACCTAGCTAGAATCAATAAATATATTGTACGCAGCTTTAGTCCGAAACGTGCTAGTTCTTACTTCTTAGTAACAAATATATACTTCGCGCTCACGTAAGTAGAAAAGAAAAAATGGTCAAAGAACATTACTCTTCACATTTCAATGGAGATCATCGTGGTACCAAACAGAGAAACTAACAAACAGCATCGAAAACTTTAATTGGAGGCATGCATATATATGGTAAACGACTTCGAATATATCTGTTTCCCACCAAAATTTCTCGGGGTCCTGAGAAACTTTTAAGCCGTTTCTTTTCTCGATCACGTGTTTAATATGCGTTTGGCGTGTCACTGTCGTGGGATGGAACGTTGAACGTAGCTTTTCGCTGCCTGATTTCAAAAAAACGATTGAGACGGGGAGAGCACTAACCCTGCCTGATGGATCCTTCTCACCTTAGGGACTTAGGACTTTATGGTTTCGTGTTTCTCCCAGAGCCACGAAAATCAATACCTCACAACTCCTTCGGTAAGAAAGAAAGTAATCTCCTTGACAGAATGTTGAGAACACAGTGTGTTGCGTCTGTAGATCGCAAGATACTCACGCTTCTTCGAGTGCTGATCTCTTACTAGTTGCAGGGTTTTGGTGTGTTGCGTCCGTAGATCGCAAGATACTCACACTACTTCGGGTGATGATTTCTTGATCGCTGGTTGTAGGATTTTCTCGAGACGAGAAGATAGTTTTGCCGAGAGCAAAACATGTATGTGATCGTGGATCCCTTATCTTCCGTTAACCTCCTCTATTTATAGGAGGTAATCACTTGTCAATGTATATCTAAAACTCTTCACAATTAGACTTACTAAACAACTCTAATTCTTCAGAACCTTACTTCCTAGGTTTTATAATCAAAGTCTAAGACCTTAATGATAAACTCGCCAGGGAATCCTTCCCTCACAAGGAAAGGTAAACAACTATTTAACACGGGCCACAGGTCTCAGCCTCTCCATTCACTCCAGCCCAACCCAATCGTTATGGATTATCTTTCCAAGCCGTCTACTTCAACCCTTAAAACCCAACAACAAGATATCTTATCTTGGGCCCAAACATTGTCCATCAAGCCTCGAAATTAAATCCTAGTACAATTGAAGAGGTTTGAAGAAGTTTTCCAAACGATAACTTTCTACTCGTAACGCTAACTCAGCCAACTCTTCTGAAAAGTTGCGCCATTACAGATGTCGTCATATAAAAAGCGCTCGTCTCATCAGATTCCATACTTCAACACACTCTTACCGCTTCCATCTTCTCAGTTTCCCAAACTTCCTTTTGAAGCCAGAATTTCTCCGCCGCCGACCACTTTTTCTGATCCAAAAATGTCACCTCATCAGCAAGAATATCCCCATCTTACCAAAGAAAACGCTCAGCTCTTTGCCAAGTTTGTTCGAACCACCTCTATACGGCAAAAACGAGGTCCGACTACCACACTCAAACTCTCAAATGCCGCCACCGGTCGTTTAGGCCATTTCCTCAAAATGCCCATCAACCCAGCACTTTACCAAGTTCTTCATGATAGCTCTTGCAACTCCGCCTTAATCTTCAAGCGAGACAAGCAGGCTGACCCAACCAGGTGGACGAACAAAGGCACCATCTGCTCAATCAGAAAATGGCCAACTACGTCCGATAACGAACGAACGTGGTACAAGGCTCGTCGCGAAACAGACCTAGTTTGTTTGCAAGAAGCTAGCATCGTCCACCTTATAGACATCTGCTTCTCACTACCCAACGAAGGAAATAGTACACTGTTCGCTAGCACCATGTAAGCATCACTCTGCCGGACCTTCTCACCATTTTTGAAGTACCTATGGCAGAACCCATCTGGAAGCAAGGGGACACCATTAATGCCGCTGAAAAAGCTACTCCCAACCGACCCCCTTCTTACACTTCATGGGTTACTCGTTTCATGAATGACAAATTCCCTCAAGGAGGTATAACTTTCCTTGAATTCTGGTTGTCAGAATATATTTCTGTGTCTCTGCCCAAAAGGTCACCAAGTGCTGGATCCACCTCGCCGAGTGCTTGTTTGAGGGTACTAAAGTAGGACTTATGCAACTTATCCTCGCCTACATTTACTGTAGCCTTCGATGGATCTTGTTGTCTCTACTGCAACTCAATAAACCTGGCCTACTATGGATAGTGGACCTCTGGCTCCAGGTCTACTTTCCCGTCTTCTGGTACTTGGAGGCACCGCCGTTTCATGCCAACGAACTCCTAGGTCAGACCCTATGAACCCCTCTCGACTTCGAATGACTAACCTACCAAACATGTTTTGCCACCTTCTGCTCGCACAACCAATTTCCATCTGCCTTAATCCATTTGATCCTAAATCGCCATTTTCTGCCAGAGTTAGAAACTGGTTTTTTGCCTTCGCCTACCCAAATTGACCAGGCAAAGCTCATCTTTCTCCAGAGCAACTCTTTTAGAGATTTGTTGGTTCCTGATCCCATCAAGGTTTTCTACGAGTTGTACGCTTCCAACCACTTCACCAGGCAATTGGGACTAACCCAGCGTGCCCCTATGCCACTGCTTTGGCTTTCCAATCGTGATGCTTCCAAAGGAGGAACTCACTATTTCTCTTGTACCTTCAATGAGAATAACATTACATTATCGCGCCTGGCGAGCACAATTCTGGGATGGCCTACGCTCTATGCAACCATTGTCTTTCTTCGCAGTCATCTCCAAGAACTTCAACATCAACCTTGCCAACTTCTTTGACAGGAAGGCACAAAGCTACATCCCCAAACACCCAGACGAAGACAAGCATTGGTCTACAATAGGCATCCTTATTCATCACTTAATTCATGGCACATACATTGGCTTTTAATTATGTATACTCACTCTTTTCAGTTTGAACACTCGCAGTTTGATGATCGCACTTTTCAATTTAACTTTGACAACGAACAAGACGTTGGAGACAAAGAATAAGAAAATCCGCAGCATGTAAGTAATTACAAATCTCAACTAAAGTACGACTTCGAAATCTCAGTTCTTTAATGTGTTATTCCCATTTCAGAGGCCTCACAAAGGGCATCGAGATGCCTCCCCTGCTAGAAATTCTAGTCAGAAAAAATGATGCCGCCCTTATAAGGTTGGCTCTGAAGATATTCCAAAAAAACAAATCGAGCCGAGTGAACAACCACCACAAAAAACACCACCCTTCAGGCTAGAAAGTCTGGTTTTAAATAGTTCACTGCCCGAAGGGCCTCGTTCTACCTCCCCTCTCTCGCCACCAAAGACTATTAGCTTCCCTTTTGGTAATGAGCAGGCCGAACTGATCATTCCCACTACTCAATCACCTCATAAGGTAACTTTCATAGCTTGAGGGATGAATTTAAACATAATTCTATGTATACAAACTCTTATCTCCTAACACCAAACTCTTCTCATATTCCTAGGACGTGTTCCATGCCGAAGCCTACCCAGAGGAGGACCATTTGGACAATGCTCCACCCGAAAGGAGTACAGCTACTGACACTGGGACTACCAATGCTGCAAATGTGGACATCGACATTACCAATACTATTGCTCATGTCATCAAAGACACTGTTCTCCACAGCACCCACTATTCAGATGATTTAGACGAGAGCCTTCATGATGGTAATGACAACAACACATTCCCATTTCGCTTCGAAGATGCTCCTTTCTCTTACCATACCATGCATTATTCTCCAGAAGAACAAGCGGCTAAGGCGGCAAGAACCATAATTTCTTATCCTAAAGCTAATGCCCAAATGGACCCAAGTGAGGCGGCCAATGCCCTTCCTAATTCCTCACTCAACTCCACCATCTCGCCTGATCTGATTGCCAATAGTGTGAATGAGGTACGAAAATTCCTTTAGTTCTGACCCCGTGTTTACCATTCTTCTTTCTATGTCTGAATATGAACACCATCCTAATAGGACCTAGAACTAGTTGCAAATGGCTCTCTGAACAAAAGGGTTAGTGTGCCCTTGTCTCCCCAAGGTAACCAACTCATCATTGCCCAGCTGCTTACCTCCACTGAGTGTACCACCCCGGCTGCCGTCGTTCAGGGTACTACCAGCGGGCGCAATGAGAACCAAGGCCTGCAAATCATAATTCCTTGGGCCTCACCTTCCTCTGAACTTGTGATTAACAAAATCGCCATGCCAAGGAGCCTGATTCAGCTGAGCTCGTCCTTGCCAAGGACACAATCAAGAAACTTTTTGAGACCAATATGGACACTCCTTAAGCTCTCAACAATATGTTGGACGAAGTATCAAACATACTGAGAACTGCCCCTGATGAGCTCATGCCTATGCTCTACCAGTATCAACAAGATCTTCGAAAACTTTACTGGTTGCAGGCCAACAAGGATGACCTATCTCACCTCCTAGAGCGGAAAAAGAAAATAAGGGAAGAAATGGTCATCCAAGTGCTCAACGACCACCACCAAGTCTAGAAACTTCTTCAAAGAAAGCAACCCTTGTGGCTAAGGAAGCTGAACTAGCTGCTCTCCGAGCCGAGGTAGACATCCTACAAGCAGATTCTATCTCCATTCATGCGAATGCCCAACAATTGTTTGAGGAAAACTCGAGTCGCGTGAATTATCTCCAGGAGGCTGAAGATGATATTTCCTCACTCCTTAAATCGCATGGTGAGGCTTAGCTGACTATGAGCATGCCAAAGTAGAACTTAAGAGAAGAGACCTTTGTTTGTATAAAATCTAGGCTTGCTTTATTTTCTAATCTAGCCACTAAGGCCCCAAACCTATTTCCAAGGCCTAAGTTTTCTATCTCGCAACCCTTCTTCTCTATGATTCACAAAACAAACTCAGAGTACAAACCCCCATTCGAACCAATAGCCCAATTTAGGGTCCAAACAAATCAGTTACCCAAAAATCCTCAGGATTAAGATTAAATTGAGATTCAAACTTCAAAAGTGTTCTATCCCATCACCTCAAATCAATTAGTTTCCAAGGAGCACGTTACCCTCATATCAACTACCCGTGAATAAATGATAATTACCACCATTGACTCTTAGAACGGTTGAACCGTCTATACCGATAAATCTCTAAGGGACACGTGTCAATTACCATGGGCATTAACTATTTTCATGCACCTTAACCTTTCGTCTACGTGTAGAGCCTTTAGGGTTAGGCTTCTATAAATATCACCTCTGATATGTCCACACAACAATATATCCGAAATTTCCTCCTTCACGCAATCTCATAATGATGCATTTTCTGCAACATCTCTGTTGGCCTTTAGTGAAAGAGAATCCTCTAGAAACCTTTTATTTATAGCAAAAATTAGATAGTGATATCCATGTTCAGGCCTGGCCTAGATAGTGATATCTATGTTCAGGTCGTACCTTGGTACAGCTAAATGCTGGGAACGGGTCGTCTTCCTCTCCCTCTCCTGCAAGAGCTCTGCATTTGTCTTGCATAGATGTTGCAGGTCTTAGTGTGCCGACCCTCTAGCGAGGAAGTACAGGGAGCTGGTGTGTTATCACTCCCCATTTACATGGTAGCCAATTTAGGGAGAAGTGAATGGCAACTGACTCGTTTCCGTGGTGGAAACCAAGGTGGGAACTAATCCATCAGCCCCAATGATGAAAGAGACAAAAGGGAAATCCCCTTCATTCTTCTTGCATTGCTTTGGACTGTTGTCTAGTTTTCGTTTTTTCTTCTATTGTCACCTGAGGTCCTTCCTCTTAATAAACCTTCGGGTTTTTTTAACTTGTGAACGAGTTTGTATTTCCATGGTATCAGAGCTCAAAGTTGTAAAGCCTTTGTATACTTTTAATAAAATTGATTCCATGTGTTATACCTTGCATATGTCTCGTTATAAATGTCACTCAAACTCTAGCCACTAATATTGACTTTGCAAAATAACAAAAATGTTAAACAAAGTTAAAGCCACAGGACCTCGACAAAGAAAACACATACAAATTTAAAATTTTAGCCACGGAAATTGGCTTACATTAATGTGTTATAGGGTTGCTTCTTGAGTTTAGTCGCACGAGTAGAAGAAGCATGCGAGCATGAACAAAGTCAATTAATCCGCATCAGGCGGGTCGTCGTACTCCCAGACCAGTTGAATGTACTTTTTAAGGAAACGACTATTGATTAGATTTGCATGAACTGTACCATCCCGATTGCGAAGACTAACTGTTCCTCGTCCTTGGATGTGGTCGATTATGTACGACCCTTCTCATTATCAGACCATTTGCCTCGCCCTTCGATTTTCTCACCAATGGGTATCACTGCCTTCCAAACCAATTCTCCTTCTGCAAAACTCTTGCCCCTGGTACACTTGTCATAAGCCCAAGCTACTCGTTGTTTTT
Source organism: Geum urbanum (assembly GCA_946800695.1). Lineage (NCBI taxonomy): Eukaryota > Viridiplantae > Streptophyta > Magnoliopsida > Rosales > Rosaceae > Geum > Geum urbanum. Next base: position 51,039,754 of record OX327006.1, read on the forward strand.
TAGCACACAAGTGTTCATAGGCTTCAAGCCCCTTCTCGTCTAAGTCTTTGTGTTCCTGCCACATTACTTACACATAGTCCTCACCAATTAGATCATGCTGTTCCATAACTCATAATGACTAAACGTTGGGCTCCAAAGACAAAATAGCATCGTCGCCGAACATCAACACATAGGGAGTTGTCTCTGTTAGAATTTGATTACTCCTTCGATATGCCCAAAGTGTATTGAACAAGTCATTATGCCACAGGAGGGCATTGCTGAGATAGAAAATAGCTCGTTCAGTACCCATTGTGTCATCTTGCATTAGTAAACTCCCAATAGAATACTTTGTAGCTGATATATAGAGCTTTAGAGGTACTCTCGGCCTTGGCGGGATCAAGACTGGTGGATTCGCGAAGTAGACTTTGATGGTATCAAAAGCTTCTTGATGGATAGGCTCCTATACAAAGTCATTTTGGCTTTGCAATTTAAGCAGATGTGAGAATGGTTGTGTCTTTCCTGCAATATTTGCAATGAACCGTCAGAGGAAGTTAATTTGACCCAGCAAGCGTTGTAATTCTTTCTTATTCTTTGGCAAGACAACCTTGAGCAATGCCTCCTCTTATCATCTGGGACTTCAATTCCTCGCTAGCGAACTAAGAAACCTAAGTAGTCTCCTACCTGAACGCCAAACACACATTTAGCTAGATTTCTCTTCAATTAGTGTTGTCTTATACGAATGAATACCTTTCTCAAATCTTCTATATGATCTGACCTGCATTTTGTCTTAACTACCACATTGTTGATATAAACTTCCATGGATTTCCCTATGAGGTCGTGGAAGATCAAATTCTTATCACGTTGATAGGTTGCCTTTGCATTCTTAAATCCGAATGGCATGTACACCAACTTAAAAACACCCACAAAACTTGGGCATCGAAATTCTATCTTATGCCTATTGGCTTCTGCCACAGGAATTTGATGGTATTCTGCTATCCCATCCATGAATGATAGCATCTCATTGTGAGCTACAAAATCAACCAACAAATTTGCTATTGGCATGGGGTAGGCATTTTTTGGCATTGCATTATTCAGGTCTCAATAATCTACACATGCTCGCACCTTCCCATTATGTTCCTTAACTGGGACCACGTTTGAAAGTCACTCGTTGTACTTGGCTACTCTGATGATGCCTGACTTCAGCATATTCTCTATCTCCTCTTTAACAAGAATTGTTGTCTCTGTGTTCATACGTCGCATCTTCTACTTCACTGGCTTTTCCCCCTCTATAATAGGCAGATTGTGACATATTAAGTCTGGTGACAAACTCGGCATGTCCTCACATTTCTTTGCAAAGCAGTCTGCATATTCATGTAGAATTCAATGAGTCTCTTTCATTCTTCTAGCTTCAAAAATGTGCTTTTAGCCACAGTCATTGGCTCTTCTAGAGTCCCGAGATTAATCTTCTCAATGAGATCTTTAACTTTATGTGGAGTTTCATCTAAGGCTGCTGGAGCCAATTCAAAAATCTCCTCCTATTTTGATTCATGTAGGACGTCGTCGTCTACGTACTCCAATTCTACAATCATTGGGACATGCTCGTAGTCTTGGTTCTCCATTAAGTAATTATGAAGTCTATCATGCAGAGAGAAGCAAGCCTCTGCCTCTATTCTTGATAGAGGCTCTAACATTGGAATGGTCAAAAAGGTAGCTCAATGGTATAAGGACGTCGTCTGTCCTCGCCGACTAGGATAATCCCTCCTTTAGCTAATTCAGAGGACGTTACCCCCACGAAGCAGCCCTTGCTGTCGTCTAATGGCTGTTACCCCCAACAAACGTCTAATGGCTTGAGGTCACTGTTATAGTAGCTGGCGTCTAACGCACTGGCAGAAACTGAATATGGATGCGGGTCGGCATTAATTACTTCTACCTCGCCTGACTTCATGTTTTAAAGCACCAATTGTTGATGCAAAGAAGATTGTACACAGTAACTCCGGTGGATCTAACCCAGAATCCCACTGTAAGGTATTGTGCACTCAGCTACGAAAAATATATATGTACCAGCCGTTGGTCCGACCTGCATATTGAGAAAAACAATTCACAAAGTCTTAGAAATACTACCTTGAAAATTCTGAAAGTTGAGGGTTGTCTCTTGGATAGCAGCTTAAGAATACCTAACAGTGTCATTGCTTTGACAGTGATAATATTCACTGCTGCCCCTGAGTCTACCAATAACTTGTTGATCTGAATTCCTTGAACTTTGCCAGTGACGTATAACGGTCTCATATGCATCGCCATGTTCACCGTTGGATTTCTGAACAACATATATGCTTTTCTCAAGGATAGGTCAATTTATGGATGTCTGGCGAGTAACATCTGTGTTTGCGTATCTTCAGCAGCATTTGTTGTTGCCAAGTTATTGACGTTGCTAGGCTGATCGATCATGACTTCAGCAGGGACAACGAGTAAGAAACATGATTTCCCAGCTGAGGATCCTGCAAATTTGGAGGGAAATACATACACCATGCTTACGTTTAAGTTGTCCTCGTACTCTTGGAGTTCTGGTTCATCATCTTCTCCACAACCTAATTGTTCTTCCTTATCCTCGACTTCATCCATCTCGAAATCACTGTTTCTTGTATTCCAGCTTCGACTATCTCATGGTCAACACGGCTTATCGGTTTAATGGATGCAACGTAATCCTCCTCGACTGGAACCTCAGGTGTAGGTGCAAGTGTTGCCGACGAGAACAAGCCAGTGCTTTTGTTCATAGAACAAGAAGAAGTTGTCACGCTTTGGAAACTGATTTTCTTTCATTCCTCCCCCACTAATGGTTTAGGCCTCCATCTAAGACCTTTTGTCTCACTCGAGGTAATATGTCCTTGGGTGAGTTCGGTTGCTTGTTGAAGGCTCTTGAGCACAACTGGTTGCTTGGATGTTTCACTAACACATCGTTTACCACTTTTAGACCACCTGCGGTCCTGGGGAACCTCAAAGATAGGTTCTTGTTTGTTCTCTCTGGCCAGCAACTCTGGGTTGCGGTCGAAGACGCTTTGTCTCGCTGCTCTAACCTTTGGCTCACGAGATTTCTTACTGAAGACTACAAGGGGATTAGCCACCAAGGCATTCAGCCATTGCTGCAGCTTCACTGGCGAATATGCCAATTGTTCTGGTTGGATTATCCCTATCTCCAAGGCTTCAAATGCCCTTTTGGCCTCTCCAAACCGTCGTTGCAGATTTCTTCACCTGCTAGGGGTTACCTCAATAGTTCTTCTATTCTCCCTCACATACCATACATTCTCTTTAGTAATATTTCTCGATGCTGGAGGAATGTACGGTTTAGCGGGTTGGCCTACTACAGTCTGTTTTACTGTTGCTGGTTTCAAGAGCTTTTCTGTTGCTCGCCTTCACTTGAATGCTTATGAATCTCTCTGATTAATCTCTTTTGGGCTATTAGATTGATAATATTCAGGTGAGGATATTAATTCTTGCCACACCTTAACCACCTCATCCAATTCTTCATAGGGGATCTTAAGACCACAGTGGAATTTGCATCGGGCACACAGGGTCACCGACGACTTTGCCTTCAGGTATGCTTTTCCCTTACCCTTTACGGAGGCTTCATGCTGCCTTTTCTTATTGTCCTCTCCACTGGTATGTAGGTCCATGGTCTACTTCCTTTTGTTAAGATTATTCCTTATCAACGTACTGCAACATCCCTACGACTAAGTCCGCATTAGGTTCAGGATTTGAAGACACTTGCTCGATTACTATCTTTCCCTCATCAATCCAATGATGGATTTTGAACTTTAATCTCGTGCATTACTCTATGGAGTGTGTTTCCCAAACATGGTGGAAACGGCAGTAGGGAAGGCCTTCACTATATTCGGGATTTGGCGATGGACCATACGACACCATGGCCAAGTTCACCTGGACTAAGTACTCCAGGATTTCAGCCATCCGATATACGTCATATGTGATTCGTCTTTTTGACTTCTTCTTGAATCTTTTCTTTTGCGGCACTTGTTTAGGTATTGCTATCGGGACTTATGTCGTCTCATGTATCTTCTGGTGGAATGGTGGTAAAGGTCAATGACCACTGTCTACCGTCTCCGCTTGATTATAACCAATTACTCGATAATCGAGTAGACTCTACACCATGTCTTTCAGTCCATAGTAAGAAGAGGTCGTATGCCCAAACCTGTTGTGGTATCTACAGAAATATTCGCATGGTCCTAAGTAGTCCAGATCTTTCAATTTTCTTATAGGCCAGAAGCTAATGAGTTTATGTTTGAGGAGCTTATCAAGGAGCTCGTCCATCCTGTCCTGATTAAAAGTGTACTGTGGGTGAACCGAGGTACCATTTGAAGACCAACTGGATCTTTTCTACCAGCTAACTCCGCTATGATATTTTCTGTTGACATCGTTTCTAGTTGTATCATATTGACTTGTGGTTCTGGGAATGGCTATGAGTCCACCAGTGAGACATTCTTTGGTGCATTATCTAAGGCTAGTTTGCCTTCATTGATCCACTTCTGGATATGGTATTTGAGCTTCACGCAGTTTTTGGTTGAATGATTCCACATACCGTGAAATTTACAGTGCTTTTTCCCTTTAAGCTATTCAGCGTTAGGAATAGGGCCAAAGTCTGTTTTCACCACTCGCTGGTTAATAAACTCATCCAAGATTTCATGAGCCATATTGGCATCATAAGTATATGTCTCAAACTCTGGCTTTGTAAAAGCCATTGTTGAGAGCTTTAATGGTCCTTTTTTGTTGTTGTAACTTTCGAGGCTTAAGTACTGACTTAGAAGTAAGCTCTAACGCATGAACCTGATCTTCATCTGTATCTTATCCCCCTTCTTCAGGATCCTAAATATAAGCCACATTTCTTGGCTTATTTCTCTCATAGGAGGACCTCAGCGCTGACGTTTCCTTTGAGGAACTACGCATATTATCCCTCTCCCGCATGGTACTATGGGCTTTGGTTACTGCCGCAATGAGGTCATTCAAGATGAGATGTTTGTGATTGAAGAATAAATAATGATATGGATCCTTCTGCCCATTAATTGCCATCTCGACGACAGGATCCTTCCCTAAAGGTGATCTGCAAAGATTATACTCCGATCTAAAGCGACGAAGGAAAGCTATTAGACTTTCCGGTGGTGATTGGTTCACAACCACTAACTTACTAATGTTTGTTTCTAGCCTCGTCGTCCCAAAATGGTCGAAGAACAAAGCTTCCATCACTGGCCAATCTGTTATGGACCTTTTCTCTAGACCTGTGTACCAGAAGAGCGCTAATCATGATAAAGATGAACCAAAGTCCATAGCTTAAGTTCTGGATCCTCAGCGAAAGGTCCAAGATGCAAGGTGAAGTAAGCCAGATGTGTCGCTGCATTCACATCATCATCCCCTATGAAGGTTTGGAAGTTAATCAGCTTATAGTTCCTTGTCCATTGCCAACCATTGGCGACGCCTTTATGTATAGGTGGGTAGGGAGTCTTATATAGTTCATGAACCTTTCGAATCTTTCAAATTCTTCATGGTGATGTGTATATCGCATTCTTCCATGAACCTTTCGAATCGTTCTTCCCAGGCGATTGGGAAACTTTCAGCCTACCTCGTCTTCCTCGTGAGATCAGAGATGGACTTAGTTAAATACTCGATGTCCTTATCGGTTCTCTTGTAAAAAGCAGTCACCTCCCTCGTCTGCTATAACAACCCGAACTAAAATCTATGTATAAGTCAGCAAGAAATAGAATTATCGCGAATTAGTCGTATCGCGTAATTTATTAACGAGATTTTCATCAGGCAAGAATTTGACTTGATTTTCTTCACGAGAGTTGTAGAATATTTAATTTCGAGCAAGTAGAAATTTTCAGAGAATTTTTCGGATTAGCGAGCTATTGGTTTTGATTTTTGGAAGTTTTAATTTTTTGGATAGGTATCGCGATGTTTATCGAAAATTATCATAACGGATAAATCGAAAAGAAATTTATTTTTATCAGTTAATTATTAGTCGTACGATCGCGAAATAATCTAATAATAGTCGTTGATCGATTGAGGAGCTTCCCCCTATAAATAGCAAGTTTCCAAAAATAGCCGGTTTACCGATTTGGAAAGTCTGACTGAGGTGTTGACAAGAGTTGACTGACCCGTTCACCGGACCCGAATTTTTGACCCGGTGGAAAATCGAGTGTCCGGCCACCAATTTTGGAGTTTGATGTAAGGAAATTCATCCTCTGTTGCCCATGAGTGGCTTGGCATGGTTAGATTTGATTTTTGGGAAGTTTTTGATTGGACCCGATCAAATTTCTAATTGGGAATTCATAACCGCCGTTGGACGGTGGCACTCTGGCCATGGGGGAGGTCGAGGATAGGGGAAAAGGTAGAGGGGATGGAGAGGATTTTTTTTCAGGTGGTCTCGGAGGGAGTGGCTTTGCATCGTCGCCGGAAAGCCACGCCGGCGATTTTGGGGCTGACAGCTTTCGAGCAAACTTTCGGCCGGCATGCTTTGAATTGGCCTTAATTGAGAGAAGTATTAAGCTTGGAGAGAGGAAGCGAATGGAGGGTCGATCGCCGCCATTCGTGGTGGTTGGTGGTGGCTGCCGCCGTCGGTTGTGGCAGTGATTTTGACGTCTTCCCGGCTGTTTGGTTTCCGGAGAATAAGGAAAAGTTGTTGGGGAGCATGTGAGGAAGTTACATATGAAATTTGGGCCTCGCCAGAGTTGGTCGCCAGAGGCGGCACGTGGCCGCCACGTGCCGTCGTTCGTGGCGGAGTTCTGGTGAGGGTAAAATCGTAATTTTTTTCAAAAATATTCCGGGATAGTTTCTAAGTTAATTTTCGCACGTTTAATCGAATTCCAGTATTAAATGTATGTGTTATTTATTCAGCAGATCGTGATCGAGATTTTGGCGAGGGAACTTCCGCCGGACCACGGAGCTAACCTCTGTACTGTGAGTGGATATTTTATTTTCACTGTTGTTATGCGAGTCTTCAGTTATACGGTTTACAGTTATGCATTTACGTTTGTGCATTTGCATTTGGAGGCATATATGATTTGTTTTACACAGAGCATAGTCACAGTTGTTGCATCGATGCACTAGCCTCTCGACTGATCCCCGAGACGCTCCCGGGAGGGATAGGACAAACTTATGACCCGTGAATTTCACAGTACCCAGGAGGGTTAGGAAAAACATCTAACATAAGCTTTATTGTAATTTTGAGGAAGACATGCTCAAGTTACTGCTTCCACACACAGTACCTAGGAGGGTTATGGCAAACACTTGACCTGGGCTTGTTTATTTTCAGACTCGCATTATTTTTATGTACATTATTTATGAAAGGCATATTATTTACAGTTTCAGTTAAAAAGTGAAATATTATTTTCGTCTACTGGCTCTAACAGTTTTTGTTATTTTATATGCTTTTCCTGGGCTTTTTGGTTTCTTCCACCCAGTTTGCAGTTGTTATCCTGTGATTGCACGTCGGAGACGGAGACTTAGAGTTTGTGTTACTGTACTCATCTAGTAGGTTCCTAGCTTAACCTGCTAGTCTTGTATAATATGTATATTAGAAGTCGCTCTGAATACTATATAGAGTTCGACTCTGTTGTGTTTTATCTACACAGTTTTCGAAATTTTTTTATCACCTTCTGTAAACAGTGTATATTTATAGTAAATTTAGATTTTGGTTGATTTGAGAATTCTTGATGGGATTTTGGCGCCTATGCTTTATTTTTGTGGACAAATTAAAAGTGTGTTTGCCTTGCAGGATTTTGGGTTTCTTATTTATAGAAGAAACTCTGGCAAATTTTTCTTTTGTAGACTTAGGTGTCGTTAGGGCCTAATTCCGGTTTATGCAACTAAATCAGGATCGGGTCCTTTCACCTGCTGTGCTTGGGCAAGATCCAGTGCATGCAGAAGGTCCACACGTAACCTGTCTTGCCTCTCCACGAGGATTGTAAGCTATGTTTTCTGAGTCACCTGCTCCTTCAGACCCTTGGTGAACTCGGCCCTTAAAGCGACTACCTTGGTTGTTGCCACGTCTGTCTTCTCGCCATTTGTGGCAAGTAATTATGTTTGTTTTTCTATTCTTCGCTCGATGGAAGTGAAATATTTCCTAAACCTCTCGTCACGCCTAGCGGCGTATGGTCTGTACCCTTCAGATGATAGGTTATTGAGCTCTTGTTCAGTCAAGAAATTGAAGTCCATTGTTGAACAATATGTGACTTCAAAGATGACTTTTACCTCGTTCGCACAGAGAGATCAACACTCGGTAGATGTGTGTTCCAAGTAATCTAGTTGAGAATGTTTGCGATACTGAGGGTATCCCTTTTTGTAGGGGTCCCCAATTGTTGCTTAGAGACACGGAAAGTTAGTTCCACTAGGCGTGCCAAAATGTTTGGCACCAAAATTTCTTAGGGTCCTGAGAAGCTTTCAAACTTTCTCTTTTCTCGATCACGTGTTTAATATGCGCTTGGCGTGTCACCGTCGTGGGACAGAACGTTGAACGTAGCTTGCCACTGCCTGACTTCAAAGAAGCAATTGAGATGGGGAGAGCACTAACCCCACCTGATGAATCCTTCTCACCTAAGTGACTTAGGAATTTATGGTTTTGTGTCTCTCGCAGAGCCACGAAGATCGATACCTCACAACTCCTTTGGTGTGAAGCAGAGCAATCTCCTTGATAGATTGTTGAGAACACAGTGTGTTGTGTCTGTAGATCGCAAGGTACTCACGCTTCTTCTAGTGATGATCTCTTGATCACTGGTTGCGGGGTTTTGGTGTGTTCAGTCCGTAGATTGCAAGATACTCATGCTTCGTCCAGTAATGATCTCTTGATCGTTGGTTGCAAGGTTTTCTCTAAACGAGAAGATAGTTTTGCCGAGAGCAAAATATGTATGTGATCGTGGATCCCTTCTCTTCCATTAACCTTCTCTATTTATAGGAGGCAATCAATTGTCAATGTGTATCTAAAACTCTTCACAATGAGATTTACTAAGCAACTCTAATTCTTCATAACCTTACTTCCTAGGTTTTATAATCAAATTTTAAGACCTTAATGATAAATTCGCCAGGGAATCCTTCCCTCGCAAGGAAATGTAAACAACTATTTAACACAAGCCGCATGTCTCAACCTCTCCATTCACTCCGGCCCAACCCAATCGTTACGGACTATCTTTTCAGGCCGTCTACTTCAATCCTTAAAATTCAACAACAAGATATCTTATCTTGAGCCCAAACAATATCATTGCCGAACGAACAAAATTAACTTTCTTCAATGATCGACCGATCGATATCTAATAATTATCTGGGTGTTTCAATTCCATTTGAAATGAGTTTGATTCGGACGCAGAACTGTTTTGACCAACTTAATAGAGTATAACCAATCGCTGGTCGAGTACTTAACGGGAAGACACCGATCGGTATCCAACACTGCCAACTTAACAAAGAGATGAGATTGAAGTCGTATTCATCGACAACCTTCTTCATTACTATAAAAAAAAATATCTCAGCGATAAAAAATATCTGGCCGTTCTTGCGGCCGGAATGATCCAAAATTCCAAATCATGCATTACATAAGCTCAGCGAGCCAACCCTTTCCAAAACTTTATGCCCAAGTCGTTTTCACTAAAAAGAGTTATGGACGTCTTCCCTACTATGGCAAGTTTTTCTTCCCCTGTGAGTTATCTATTGAACCACCCTTCACCTATCACCCGTATGAGTTTACTTCAGCTTAATTATTCATACATGTTTTATTTTGGTTAATTACACTTTATTACCGGTTATTCAATTATTTTGCAATCGTCGTCAACGTCAACTTTTCTAATTTCACAAATTGCGTCTATAAATTTGACAAAGTATCACTCGATCATTTCTGTGATAAGATTAATTGATCCTAATTAGCTTGTTCAGATGACAAATAGTTTGACCACCGCGTAAACATACATCGAGTTTTCATTACTCAACAATTATGGACAACAGTAAAATAATAATTTGGTCGACCCGTTAAACTATATATAGGACTCTGTTTTTTATCTAAGGTGCTCATTCAAATTAGGGGTGGAACCACGTTAGGGCGAGCTAAGGCCATACACCCCCTCAGAATTATATAAATAGCTTTTGTTTTCGTAGTATAATAGAGTGGTACAGTTAATAATGATTTTGTTATTCTTCTAATAATTTTTTATTATGTTTTAGGTGATTTTTTTTTTCCAAATTTTAAGTGCTCCGGACTATAAATGCTAGCTCCGCTGTGACTGATTCAAATGGTGTACTTGGATGAGAAAAACGAATGAAGATTCATAAACCCAGTCTTAAATCTCAATCAAGAGAGGGAATCGAGCTGCCCTTAAGCCTTTAATTAGGGTTTTTGTGTGGTTCCTAAACTTGGACACAACGACTCGATCACACGAAAAACAAACGGCCGGGGGAAACGTGGCGCTCAGTCATTCCTTTCACCTCGTATGTTGCGCGCGGCCTCCACTGACGTCAGTGACCCGCAATACGTGTTCGGGATTCACTGGTTTGTCGTATTCGAAATCATTCTCCGTAGGTGTGGATAACATTAGGTGGACCTTCCTGCGCGGGGGCCGGGTCACAATGAGTGAACAGTGGGGCCCGGACTGGGCGCGGAGCGGAGCATGAGCCGTCGGATGCGCCGAGGTGGAGCGCGATCCCTGGGCTTTGCAACTACGCGTTTAACCAAAAAAGGATTTGCAATGATTGATTGGATGTTACAGCTCTAAGTAAGTCACCACCGCAAGCAACTCGGCTTCGGCTTCGGATTTGGCTCGAGTGAAGCCAAGTAATTAATAAACCCTATCGGCCTAACTATGGTTTGCTGTGGAGTATAAGAATCGAAGTATCCCTCGCCAAATAACACTTCTATTAAGTTTCGTCCTTCCCATTAATCAACCTAATTTTAGGCCTGAATAATAAAAAATATAAGGTTAGGCTTATTTACCATAATCGATACACGATTTGGCATGGTTTTGGATGAGCCACATTTTGCTCGCCGATGTTGACAGAGATCGGTTATTATTTACTCTTATAAACGGTATTTTTCTCGTGTAATCAAACTTATAGAATGAAAACAAGTGCCGAGATGAATAAGCAATCAATGTGTATGGAAAGCCGAAACATTTGTTGTGTAATATATGTTCTTTTTAATTAAATATATTTAGTTAAGGAATATAATTAAATATTAGTTATACCGACTAACAAAAATGACTTAAAATCAACAAAGATCATTTTCTATTGTAAAGATGACATCTTAGACGACGAACTTATGTATTTTCGTCGTCTAGGTGAACCCTAAACCCTAACATTAATCTCTTTACCCTGAACCCTAAAACCCTTAGACGACAAAGGTATTTCATCGTCTAAGTCGCGCGCACTTAATTGGACGACAAAATAGTAAATTTCCGTCATCTAAATGCTAATTAAACGATGAAAATGACCTCTTTCGTCGTGTAAGTAGGTTTTCATAATCTGACCTCTACTTTTGTGTTAACAGATCAAAAATTAGATTTACAAAGATTCGTAAATTTAATCAACGTACTTTTCCATTTCGGTCAAATTAATTAATTAATTTTGCTTATATATATATATATATGCATGGTTGACCACACCAATGAAACCCTTAACTAACTTCGTAATGAATGAAAATTCATCTACTCACATATTAAATGGTGATGAATATATCTAATAGTTGTTTTGTCTGAATTCGAGTTCGTTAGATGGATATACAAACATACGAACACATAAGTTATTCAATATTAGTAGATGGCATGGATAACGAGTATTAACTCGTCAATTTAGATTTTAAATCAAATTTCAATTAATTTAAATGTAATTGGTATATAAAGTTTCGACGTATTACAAAATGACCGTCACGTCGGATCGAAACGGTCTTACAATTATTAATATTTACAATTGTTTCCTTCTTTTAAACTTTTGTCGATATTCACAAAACGTACTGTATCGATCAAATACCAAACTCTACCGAAATTGCGTCATTTTTTTGTTTTAAACTGATATAAACGTAATGATTATATCTAATGGATAATTTCTTCCTATTATTAAGCAGATAGATAAAAATTAATTTATAATATCTCAAAAAATATTAAATAAAATATCACTAAGGCGACAAAACGACATCATTTCGTCGTCTAAGTGACTTCTTAGGCGACGAAATCATGCATTTTCGTCGCCTAACACCAAAATATTTGGCGGTTCATTTTTTTGTGCCAAAATTTTAGGGGCATGTTTAAAAACAACTTAGACGACGAATGTTATTGATTTCTTCTCCTAAGTCCATCGAAATATTCCCAATTCGATCGACCTTATTTCTCTCTCTCTTGATCCGGCCTCTTTCTCTCGAGCTCTCCAACCTCGCTCGGCTTCACCGGATTCTCTACCATCGTCGCCCCCCTCACCATGGTATCTCTCTCTCTCCCAGCCGCCGTCTCTCTCTCTCTCCCCCCGGATTCTCTCTCCCTCCCTCTGTCGTCACCTCCGCAGCCCTGTCGGGTCCACCATGTCGTCGCCTCCCCGTCCCCTCCACCACCCCGTTGGTATCTCTTTCTCCTCTCTCTCTATGTATTGATATATATTTCTATATATATAAAAATGAAATTTGTATGTGGATATTGGATATGAAATTTGGATTTTTAAATAAAGTTTGTGAATATGAAATATTGGATGTGGATATTGGAAATGGTTTGTCTATATGAAATTTGATAAATTTGGTGATGATATATGTATAAGAATTCACGAAATGACGTAATTTGGATGAATTATGATGCCGATGAATATTATATTGTTAATATTTAATTTTTAGTAGCTTAATTAAGATGCCACTAAGGAAGAGGCACAAGCAAGAAGAGAGAGATGCCAAACTCCAATCCATTGCACAACAAACCTCAAAGGAGACCATTTCGGGTCCTCCGAATTCTTCGGCTCCGGCTACTGGCCCAATCCCTCATGCTCCAACTTAGCCGGCCAATTCCTGTACGGATGAGCCACCCGTCACTGCTAAGGCGGCGACGGCGGCAGAAAATCTAGAAGAGTCGGTCGACGAATCGATTATATGCAATGCCCGGCGCAAGCCCAAGAGGCAGCCATCAGACCCAATCCCCAAAAGGACTCCAGGATTTGGGAAGGACGCCATAGGTCCCGCATAGTCAAATCGACGAGGAAGAAGATCGAGCTGTATTTCGACTATTTCACCCAAGGTCCTCCGTCCTTGCAGCTTAGTAGTCTGACCTCGCACAAAATCGGCTCAATCATACGGAACAACATCTGTATGGTTTCTTCTTCATGGAAAAAGCTGCTGAAATCCAAAAATTTGAGGGTGTATCGCGACTCTCGGTAATACTATGTCATTTTATTAATTTTTATAATTAATTACAAAACATAAAGGCATAATGTATAGGTGTTTAATTTTTTATTTATTTTTCTAGGTACATTTTGATATCGATGGCAGACTCGAGATGATGGATCACATCGATGCCAAGGCCACGAACATTTCCAAGGATTGGAAGTACGACCTCCATAAGTACAATCTTAGAGACGGCGCATCGCCTACTCCATAGGAGCTACGAAACGAAAGAGAAGTGGAGTGATAATGGTTGGTCGGACACTCTGAGTCTGGCAAGTATAGGGTTCGTCTTTATTTCCTTTAAATTGAGAAAATTGAATAATTTTTTATTTAATGATCTCTGTTGTGAAACAGATAAGGTCGTAGGTCAACAAGATAAATCATGATAAGAAGACCAACCATCATTCTTCGGGCTCGAAAGGGTTCATTTACATTGCAAATGAGCACAAAGAAGTGGGTTCAAAGCATTGTTTCATGGATGTCAGCGTCACAGCTTATGTCAAACCCGAGGTCGTCAACGAAGTGAGGGAACGCGGCATAAGTAACTCATCTTTCCTAAATCAATTGACGTTAATCGTACTTCCAAAATGTATCAAAATTTAGTATAACGTTAATTTAGGAAATTGAATTATTAGTTAGGTTACATTAGTTAGGTTGTGCTCTTGGAATATGATTTTGAACTTGAGTTAGGTTATACTTTAGTTGGTTAAATTATGATTTTCAACTTGAGACATCCGGATGAGAATCGGTGCCCGCGGTGAATTTGTGTTGTTGGAATTGGTTATTCGAAATGTCTTCTTTCCTGTAGGTTTTTGGTTTCCTCCGATTTTAAGGGAAGTTATGGCTATTTTTTTACGAATTAATATTTACGTATTATTCACATGATTAATTTCAGGCGAGGTTGATAGAAATAACACAGGAGCAATTGGCGAACACTCAGCTGCAAAATCCGGAGATGACGCCTGAAGAGCTGACTCCTCTATCGATAGAGAGCCAGATCGCTATTTCTAATGTTGTTTATGGCCGCCGAGCTGGCAAGGAGGTTTGTGGGCTTGGACGGGGGGTGTCCAGAGATATTTGTCTTAGTCATCTGCATCGTCGACTAGATGTGGTAAGGACGAAGTCGAGGCGCTCCAAGCCGCCTTGAGCAGGGTCGATTGGCACAACAATCGACTGATCGGGCCTGGGAGCAGACAAGGTCGATGCAGTAGCAGCTTGACCGCAAAACAATAAGATGAACGCTTTATTCGCAATGTGCAGGAGCATAGGGTTGCCCGTTCCTGATGATGAGTGTCGTCCCCCTCGATCTCTGGTCCCAACGACAATGATCCGAGCAGCGGCGGGGGACTTGCCAGTGTGTCTACCCCCGATTTTCCTTCGTTTGTATTATTTCGATCCATGTACGTACACTTTTTATATTTAATAAATATTTTATTAATTTAATTAATTTTATATTTAATTTATAATTTTGAAACAAAATAAATTATATAAATTTGAACATAGCTTGTTTCATCGCCTAAATCATTGACTAAGACAATGAATAGTTCGTCATCCTAGTTTAAACCCTAGACGGCGAACATTGATCTTTGTCATCTAAGTTGTTAGACCTAGACAAAGAATAGGTCGTCGTTGGAGTGGAACGTACACTTAGTCAACGACCACCAGTCGTTGTCTAAGTGATGACACTTAGACGACGAAAACAAGTCGTCGCCTACGTAATAATACTTAGTCAACAATTATTGATTTTTGTCGGCTAAAATAAATCTTAGACGACGGACGAACGCTATCGTCGTTTAGAGAAAAAAAAAATTCGACATCTAAGTACTTAGGCGACGAAGTAAATTTCGTTGTCTCAGATGCTACTCAGACGACGAAACAAAACAGGTTCATCATCTAAGTACTTAGGCTACGAATGTTAGTCGACGAACTTTAGGCGACGAAAGAAACTTTCGCAAAATATTAAGGCGACGAATTAATTTAAACGCCTAAATACTTCTTCGCCTAAATGAATTTTTTTAGTAGTGCACCCTCCGGTCTCAAGCTCACAAAATCACAATTTGGATCGCTCAAACACCTAATTCAAGCATATTCATCGAGAATGCATCTTATGCCACATTTCTTCGATAAAAGAAATAAAAGTAGCCCCAATAATCAATCCATACCCATAACTTTACCTCTCTATCCATTTTGTCAATTGAATTTGCGTGCACTATTCAAAACATTAAGACGAGGACTAATGTTCAATTTTTGACCAAAAGAAAACAGAGAGAAAGAATAGGTTAAACGGAAAGAATATCCCAGAAAGCTCCAACGGGGGAAGGAAGTAAAGTGATCAAGTAACTAATTACACGAAGTCAATGTGTTCTTAGCTAAAAACAAGCCCAGAAGTGGTGCCACAACATTAGAGCCGTAAGCCACAAGAAAAGCACGTAGCTCGTTTACAGGGATAACGATCTAAATTTGATTCTGTTATTAAAATAAATATAAATAAAAAATGAAGCTAGCTAGAAGTGAAGAGGTGAAACCCTGTGATTTTATATAATTAAAAAAATTGGAATTTATAATAAATTAAAAAAAAGTTGGCTGGGACCGCACTCTATGGCTCAATTAGATTATTATGATGTCATGTTGACACCACAAAACCAATCAAAGTGTACTCTCTACGATTCACCTTCCCTATAAATCCCAAACCCCATATTCATTTTCTTCTCAACTCCATCTGTTTAACAAATTTCAATCCCCTCAATTCCTCTTAACCCTTCTGTTTTTCTCGATAAAAAGTGTCGTCGGAGTTGTCAAGTACTTCAAACTATATGTAATTGTGTATTGATCATATGGCTCTGACTCCTCTGAGCGAAGAGTTTGAAGAATTCGAAGCCGAGGTGATCTTCTCGGAGAACAACAACGCAGAGTTGGATTGCCGGCAGCAGCAGCAACTAAACAAGAAGAAGGCATTGAATACTAGCAAGAAAGTGAAGAAGGCGGTGCCGATGAGGATTCCCGATCGTCGTAACAGCAACGTGTTCGACTTCCGTGTTGACGTGGACGACGACGACGACGAGAGTTACTACAAGGACGAAGGGAAGATAGTGCCACCGCATTTGATCGTGCGGCGGCGCGTGGAAGGGAAGATGGCGTTTTCGGTGTGTACGGGAAACGGGAGGACGCTTAAAGGTAGAGATTTGAGTCAAGTTCGAAACTCCATTCTCAGAATGACCGGGTTCTTGGAAGCTTAATTTTTCATTTAAATAAAAATTATTATTTAGATTATATGAATATATATTCATTTATTTTTCGTCATTATTCAGATGAAGATCGAAAATACAAAAACATCACATTTTTAGTGGCTTTCCCTTCTCTTTGAATTGGGGTGATGATAATTAATCCAGTTGTAATGTGTAACGGATCGGAAAAAAGAAAGATGAAAGCTTTGCTTAATATCAATATATTCCGATTTGATCGATTAGTAATTTGCTCTTCGATATAGCTTGTTAATTCGTTTTGATTCTTGAATGTGATCGGTGGTCGATATATGCTACTCCTGCAGCTAGAGAGAGAGAGAGAGAGAGAGAGAGAGAGAGAGAGAGAGAGAGAGAGAGAGAGAGCTTAATTAGCTAGGTTTTGGGTGGCGCGTGTATAGTATAGTGTGGGAGGTGTGCAGTGCGCCACCGTTAGCTGTCTGCAGAGCTAATTAGCTTTAACGTTGTTTTGTGGCTCTTGCATCTTAGGCATAGCAGAACGTGAACAGCCTGGTGTTTACTGAGATAGATAGAGAGAGGTGTTTGGCGGTCGGGGAAATGATGTAGTTTGTCTTCTTCTTAATTGGTGTCGAAATGTAGTCAGATATTTGATTCTAACTTAGCTAGTAGTTAACATTGCATCAGATTCCGGCGCCTGAGTGAGTCAGTCAAGATTCCAGCATGGACGTGAAAGCTAGTAGTTTGTCTAGTAATTCCAAGTTTCCTAAATTAAAGTTAAAAACCATTTTTTTATTGATTTATGGGACATACTTTTGTTGGTATATAGACTCCATTCATTCTTATCATGGTTGCTATCAGAGATGAAGAAACTTTCATACCGACTTTGTACTTGATATTTCGACAAAGGAATGATATGACACCACTATACCTCCTACGAAAAATTCCCGTCACATTTTAGTGAGGGTACGATGGTTAAGCAGGATGATTTGATAGGAAGTGTTTTTAATTCTTAGTTTGTAATCTTAACCATTAGTATGAAGCATGATTGGACATGGGTGATAGGCTGATAGCAGCAATTTGTATGCTAGCTATATATATTTTTTGGCATTGTATTAATTGGTCAATAACACTAATGGTTATACATTGTAAACCCCAAATCTTAATTATATATCCCAAGGTTTCACTTGCTAGTAAGCTTCCTATAGTCTTCATTTTTCAGTCCAATAGATAAAGTTGACTATAGATGATAGCTGTAATAGATGAAGAAGAGGACCAGTTCTTTAACAAACATTAAGAATCGTTAAGCGTCCTAAATTAATCTTAGTTAAGAACATGAACTTTCATACGGTCGATCGATAATAATTATGTGAACACTATGTTACATTGATAAATTGAAAAGAAGGCAACTTCTTCGTACATCATTTGATCATTTGAACTTGTTCGCGACTCAATCCTTGATTTGAACTATTACAAAATTGATCAACTAGTTAAAGTACTTTATAACAACAAAGGTTGAAAATAACCTGATCACATACTTTTACCATTTATCTTACGGTGTAGTCTAGTCACCGAAGTTGGTAGAAGAGAGGATCATTATGGGATTTACTTGGCAAACTAAATATATACTTTTGACTAGCACATAGTCGTTTTATAATCCTCGATCAAACAAGAAAATGTAAGTGAGAAAACAAAAAAAATATTCCATCATTTCACCTACCATGAATCCACTCGGTAATGGGTGTTATAAGTTGACCCGTGAAGAACCGTTATAAAAACGGGTGAGTTTCAGTTTTTCAATTGACCGGTTTAACCCCCAAAACTGCAAAAAAAAGAAAAAAGAGACGAGATCTATATTCTCTCACCTCTCGCCATCTCTCTCTCTCTCTCTCTCTCTCTTCCTCTCTCTTTCGTCCTTTTTCTTCTTCTTCTGGTCTGAACTTCCTCTCTCTGCTCTCCCTCTTCGTCCTCTCTCTCCCCGTGTCTCTCTTCTTTCTTCTCTCTTTTTCTCTCTCTTTACTGTCTCTCCTCTCTCTCTCTCTCTCTCTCTCTCTCTCTCTCTCAACTAATTAGAGTTGCTGCTACGTCTCTCATGCGGAATCCATGCTGGACACTTGGACAGATATATGCTAATTATTAGCCCTTTTGTTCAATCAACTTGGGAAGCAAACAAGATGGACAGAGGCACAGAGCCACCTCTACTCATCTCGATCTGCTTTAATTTGTCCATGTAGTCATCGGCCATCTTCCTCTGGATCCTTGATGTGTCGGCCGAGCCAATTCAAAGAGAGACGTCCTAGCTAGCTTCACTTGTGCATGTTGTATCCTACGTACGATACACGTTCATGAATGGATCGATCCATCCGATGTCGATGGAGCCAGTAGGAAAAGAATCGTGTGTTCCTGCTGTGATATGATTCTCTCTCTCTCATAGCCAGTAGGAAAAAAAAATCAGAATTAACAGAGCTAAACGGGTTATTAGGGATCCGTTGTTTTAACCGCGAATCTAAAAGGTTCGTCCGTATAATCCGTCTCAATAAACAGTTAAAATGAATTTTAACCCGGTTAAGACCTCCCCGTAATCCCTCCAGTCCGCTCGTTTGCCAGGTTTAATTTCATTTTCCTTGCCATGTTGTGAATCTAAATTATAATATACTATATATCTCATTATCTCATTGACTATAAAATAATAGATACCTTAAACCCAAGTTATTCCTGGACCTGGAATCATTCTAACCCTCTCACATTCTCCACATTTAACCATAAATATATTACACAAACCAAGTACGTAGCAAATTCTTCTAGCTTCTCCATTCGTGGATGTCCATGTGATGAGAGCGGCCAATTGTAATATATTTTTTCCAGATGAGGGAAGTAGCCATTAGCTATGACAGTTCTGTTCCCTACCTGTAGTACCTTGGGCAACAAACTCTTAACTAATTGGCCATCAGTATATATAATCATGTAATATGTATTATTGGCATATTGATCGAGATGATGAAACGTACATTGTATAGTGACCAATAGATCAATTGACAAAAAAGAAGAGCAGAATAGTCTACCGATAACTTTAACTTTCTGTTATTGATCATCATTATGTTCATGTTGAAAACACACATATGCTACTGTTGCATGTACTTGCTTGGGAGTTAGTAGACACCTAATCTTAAGAAATTTCATCTAGCTAGTTCTGGTTGTACTAATTACCGATAGAAACATCTAAATTCGAGAAAATAGAACTAATTCGATCACTAGAAACTTTGAAAGGCACTATAATTCACACAAATGGTACGTCCTATTTTAGTGTTGAGTCATGAGTTACAAAGTATATGGTATATTTTTCGTTCAAAATCAAACATTCGATGTGCGTTAACTTAATCTTTGACATAAAAAATGCGTATTGAATAATAAAAGAGTGCATATATTGAATCAGATATGTTCTTCATTTCTTGCATAAGAGTAATGTTATAACAATTTGATTTTATGATTCAGTTTATTATTCATGTGGTGATCGATAGTGATGGAGATGGTGATGATCTATTGCTTGGAGTATCCGCACCCATTGCGTGTTGCTCAAGCAAGAGCAAAATTTGCTCAAAGCAAACTAATTATATATTTGGCCAAGCAAATCAGTTTTTTGGCACATCCACTCACTATTTGCTTGAGTAAATTCATTTTATCATGTTGTGAAATGTTGAAAATTTATTTACCGGGTATATTTACAACCAATAATAATGTGACACATGTCATTATCGACAATAATTATACAAGATTTCCAATAAAATTTTCGACTAATAGAAAATTGACACATGTCACTGTCGCGTGTCATTGTCAACTGCCGTCTACGAAGTCCACGGAAAGAGGTACTTCACCGCTTATTATCTGGCTGACAGAATATATATCCGAGCTACTCGACTAAATAATATATACACGATTTGTCGTAACACATGAGCTAAGAAAATTGACTATTTTTAATAAATGAATAATAGTATATTTTCTTTATGAGAGTTGTAGAGTATTTTATTGCGAGCTCATACGAATTTTTGTATAATTTTTTGGACTCTCGAACTATTTATTATGATTTTTAGATGTTTTAATTTCAATTTTAGTTTATTAAAAATAACCATTTTCTTTAAATTTGGACTGTTGGATCAAAATTCAAAATTAAAATGGATGGCCTAGATCAATTGGACCGTTGGAGTGTAAAACCCAGCCCGGTAAGCCACATGTCAGCCTTCTATTCGTCTGTCACTTTTTTTTACTGCTCTGCAATGCACACGCCTGAAATAAATAAAAAATCTAACGCGCCTGACATCATCCATGTGCAGTGGACTCCGCCGGGTGCTCGATCAACCGGACAAGCAAACTTCGCTCGAGCGTTCGCTCGAGCACGAAATCAACAGCAGTCGTCGTCCCATTTTTTGCCGGTACGTCGCGGATTTCAGTTCGCTCGAGCAAAATCCGGTCGGCTTTGCCAACTGCTCGCTCAAAACTCGCAGACTATTAGATGCTCTTACAAAAAGAAGAGAAGCCAATAAAACAAGACCTAGCTTTGAATCAAGAAACAACGAGTGACACCGTGGCCACGTGTGAGCACCAGAGAAACACATGGATGGTTATGAGCAATATGTCAGAAGAAACTAGACATTGTTTGCTCATTAACCAATGACGTGGATCACATCAGAGTCACATTTTAATTTTTCCCTTTTAAAGGGTCCTCACAAATTAAAGAAATCCTTGGATATTGTTACATTTTCTAATAAGATACGTTTAATAATTCATCCCCATTAGGGCTGTTGAGCTTTGCATCCCATTATTATGTGTATCTTCTGGCTTTGGTTTTTGGTTCTTAGTTTAGTTTAGCGTGTGGGTTTTTGGTTCCTTTGCTTTTCATCATAGAATGATGAAGAAGGCTTCCGACTTCCAAGCTTCATAAACCGACAGAACGTGTTATAGGCCACAAATGGGGATCTTTGTTATGATAGGGAGACCAAGAAGCTAAGCAAAATTAGTATAAAGGTCTTCTTTGTTTTAAAGAAATACTTAGAGAAAGGAGAAATGTTTGGATAATGTGAGCAAAGTGAACGATCGTTGGGATGCAAATAGATTTATTTGCTAAATGGCGCCTTTTCTTTATCTTTCTTTGATCTTCTATTTGAGTTGTCAAAGTTTATAGTTAGGTAGGGATTCTAAAATGGGCAACGGAATTATATTTGTGCCACGTTTAGTCAATGAATTTGATATACAACTAATACAAGAGAGAAATATTACACAAGCTGTTCTTATGTGTTTTGTCCAAAAGAGAGAAAATGGAGGTAAACGATGTACGTAGTGGCTAAAATCAACACTATTTTGACTATAGTTATGTCTGTTAAGGCTTATTATTATAAACAATTTGGTCATTTACCAAGTATTAAAACGCTTTCGTAAAACATACGCTCTTTAGATGGACGTGATTTGGTAATACTTCGTGATTTTGAATGATTCTCGAAGGATACACGTAAAAAGACTGAATTTGGAAGCACGTATTTCTCAGTGTCACTTGATTAGATCAAACATTACCGAAAACAATTTTTGATGAGCTACACTTTCACACAAAAACAATCGCATTCTCGTAGTTTCTATTTCCAAAAACTGCAATATAAGGTTCCTTTTCAATTGTGCAAGACTAATCTATTAGCTTGCTCTGTCCTTCGTAATAGGGTTCATGTTGCTATCAACCATAAGAAGTTACAAATCTAGTGAAGCTCAGCTAAATTTAGATAAAGAATGTGACACTGAAGTTAGACAGATGCTCAGAGAGGGTTTCGTGTTGCAACTAGAGAATTCCCAGAGGTTTAAGACCAGTCTAAACATTCATATATAGTCTAGGTTTTAGGACTATCAATATTCCCAGAGGACGTGGATAATGACTCATGACTACCAATATTGCTATTTTACTTGCCTAAAGTATAATTTTAATTACACTTTCTAACCAGCAAGACACTGCAACTCAACAGTTACCACCCTAATTTGAATGTTTACCGACGGTAACAGATTTCGGTCCAAGTTCATAATTTACTAATGAACATCATTTCTTTTATTGAAGAATGAGTTACAATAGTTTTGATACAACAGCGGAACAATTCACTTACAGAGGAATCGAGTTCATTGAGCTTTTGCACAGAAAAAAGATGGAAGAGCTTGTGAAACCGCTCCTTGATTTGCCGAAAACATCAAAAGATCCAAAATTTGTCTATGAAGAATATGCAGGGAGAATAGGATGTTGAAAAAACTACCAAATAGCAAAATTGCAGATCAACAACAGAAGCCAAAGTTAGTAATCCTCACCAGCCACTAAGCAGAATTGCCTTCAGAGTATTGCTGGCATGCTGCAAATTGCTTTTCAGTGATCTACATTCTGCATTTTTGAGATCTTGTGTTTGGCTTTGGAATTTTAGGTACACACTCAAATTGGCTAAAGTCGGCACCGACAATTGTCCTACAGTCAGCATGCACCATGTCATACCAGAAGATAATACTGGTAGAAGAAAGAAGATCAACTTGAACATTAATCTCATATATATATATATATATATTACCTATTGGTAAAAGTATTTTTAACATCTGTCAGAGGAGCACGGAGACCACTTGCACGAGAACCAGATGAATCTAAATGATGATATTACTGAAGCAAAATTTTCCACCAACTTCTCTGCTATTTCAGAATAACGGCCCAAGTGTGAAATGTTCAATCCAAATTTTCCTTCCTCAGCTTTTTTGTCTGTGAATGTTTCATTATGCCCAGAAGCATGGGGACCTTTAGAAAAAAATCACATTACCTTGATCAATGGTATTTCCAATTAAATTGATTCATGTAATGTGCATCTGTATCCATAATTTTATAACTAGGCAAAACTCAACAAAAACTTCATATAATATTGCATCAGCTCAGGCACATAAATGAACAAATAATCTTTTAAGAAAATTTTGTATGAAAATAACAGTTCTGATTTCCAAAAACACGGATTACTAATTTTCTTAGTTTTAACCAACTTACCATCATCGGGCAGTGATAGTGATCCATTAGTGCAGAGTTGCTTGGGTTTCACATTTTCCTGAAACAGTTTCAAAAATGCATCACTATAAGAGAACAGTAGTGGAAACAAACAATATTAGAGTATAATTATCAAGAGGAGAAAGAAAAACATGTACCTCTTGCACACTGTCATTTGGGGCCGCCTTCCTTTTCATCGGGTTTCCATAATGATGGCCGTTCCCCAATTGAGCACTCTCAGGTATAGCATTCTGTCGCATATCACTCATAAGACTATTCTTGAAAAAGGTTTTTTCTTGTTTATCTTCCTGATTATTTTCATTGCTTGATTTATCCTTAAAAGACGAACTTCTTACAATGACCTTTCTGCTTTCTGTCCTTGTCTTACTCTCAAAAGTGTCTGGGTTACTCTTATACTCCCGCTCCTTATGCAGTGTTAAACAGCGTTTATGAATTGAATGTCTGGGTTGTTGTAACAATGTACTTACTGGACTTCTTTTCTTGTCCACCATGTCTGTCAATGTTAGGAAATTTAAGTAAGATGAACAAGTAGAAAGATATAATTGAATCCAAAACTCACTGATGGATAATAGTATCCTTACCAACATCTGGAGATAATGATAAATCAGGGACATCTGCATCATCTTCTGCCTGGAGAAAACAATTAATTCATGACATCAGTGTATTCCTAAGGTGACTTGAACAATAAATGGTGTTCAACTGGGATCAAATTTATTTATAAAACTCACTGAATCACGAGAGGGGGCATTTTCTATGTTTATAGAGTCCAGCAGAGATGACTCGGAGTAATTAGTTTTACAAGCAACATTATCCAAAGAGATATCATCATCTGGACTGAGAAGAATCTGAAAAATTGGTTTTACCAACAGCATCATCCACGTACACATTCTCATCTGGACTGAGAGATGAACTAGAATTTGGGCTGGGATCATCAGGTGATGATCGTGGTGCCCTGAAATTTCTCTTTGCTTCAAGAGAGGCAAAACCTTTAAAGCTGTCAAAGAAAACTTCAGGAACTTGAGCCACATGCAAGAGATGTAATAAACTGCAATATAATGACCGTACAAGATAGGAACCTCTTGGTGCTGCCTGAAAGTTATAACTAATCTCTACCATATCTATATAACAGTACTGCAAGCAATGTGCTCCTTCACTTTTGTCAAATTAAAATGGACTTAATCTTTAGAAAAGTACATCCCATGCAAAATGCAGCAACAAACTTCTAAGGCATAGATGGAACCAGATTTGCTATCTTTGATGGATGAAACAAAAGTATCCACCTTGAAAAATGTGAGCAGTATACAACAAAAAGTGAAAAAAGTTCATGAAAATACTCCAGAGCGCAAGAACAGGGTAACGTCTGTCACTGAATTGAAAACGGATGATAAAGATTAAATCACTCCTTTTCCTGTTTGTATTCAGGGAAAGACTTTGACCTATCAAGAAAAGTGCTGGTCTCAGTGAGCAAAATGTATTCTATACTAAAACCAACATAATTTTGGAATTTTCAAAAAGGGGCCTAAAAGGATACAGAAGTACTTTGTCAGAAGATTATTCTGCACAGGGAGATCTATCTTTTTCTTTGTTTTCCCAAGATCCACATTTCAAGGCTGGGAACTTATTTTGGCACTAACATTTTCTTCCTGTTGCTGCATATACGAATGAGGGTCAATGACAAACATTAATTAAGAACAGTTGCAGAACTTTTCATAGAAGAATTTATGCAAAGGTACCCACTCATATTTGATCACAACACATCATGTTATATGGCCTTAATCAGTATGGATCAAGAAAGCATTAAAGCAACATCCTCAAATTGTTTCTTGTTAGAAAGAAAAAAAAAAAAGACAACTTCAATCAATCTTAACTCTTACGACTAAACTTAAATGGACAATCCCTAGCAATACTTCTCTCAAGCTGAGCTGAATATAAAAAATTAAACAGATGAAGAACAAATCATGAGAAAAATAAATTCATCTTAATTACATACAACTCACCGGGAATGGCATATTGGCAAATGGGTCAAGTTCACCCTCTGCTATACCTTTAGCAATATCTTGTGGTATCGCTGTATTCCAGGTTAAGGCTTGTTGTCTCGGTCATTTAAATAAAAAGGATGAGCAGTTAAGTGAAAAAAAAATACATGAAGGCTTTAAAAACTTAAAAAGGATATGGTCCAAGGAAGTTCAAATTTCCTTCAAACTCATCAGTCAAATCAGACAAATATACGATATCTTGGGAAACAGAATCATAAACCCGTTGGTGCAGGAAAGTCATCATGGCTTTCTTGAATGATATTCTTCATAAAGGGGAGGAACTTCAATGGTACTGTACTTTAGGTGCTTGATAACCTGAAATTGGCCAGCTATCAGTCCTTTTACAACAGTTTTGCAAAACAAGAAAATATGTATAAGGACACTGATGTGGTCCATGATGGACACTGACGTGCCTGAATGATAACTTTACCTTGTCATAGCTTGTGAACTTTTTAATGAGTGTATGAGCCCTTTTAAGTCCCATTCCAGGCAAGGACGGCAGATAATCACAACCACTGAGAATACACATCTCTAGAACCATGTGTTTTGTAAATCCTGCAAAGCTTAAGTCCTTGTTCCGTGGTAGCTTTGAATACTCAACACCTTGCCCAAATTTGTCCATTTTATAGATGATCTGTATTATAGAAAAGAGCAAGCATCACTACATAGGTGATATAACCAACAGTAAATAATAGGTGATATAACCATACCTTACCCTAGGGCATCCAAATGGTATTAGATCAGAGTCCTCGGTAATGACTGCATCTACCAGTTTGCTGACAGCCAAGAAAGTCATTTGAGCATCTGCCTCATATGGAGCCACAACATAGCATATATTCTCCTGCTTTAACACCTTTGTAAAGAGAAAATGTCAGTAAAAGAGAATAAACATTGCAAAAAAGCGTTTCATGAAAACATATCATTATCATTTTTTCTAACCTGAATTAACTCAAGGGAAATTGAAGGTGAAATATCAACAGCTTTCTGGTAGCACTCATAAGCAGCTGAAGAATTTCCATTGGACTTGTGCTCAATAGCACGTGCAAGATTTTCCTTTCTCGCCCTGCAGTAAAACACAGTTCCATTTCAATTGCTTATGAGGTAGTTTATATGACATAGACAGGGTGGTGTTCTGATTCAAGAGTTAAACTCAGACTTGAGAGAGTTCCATCCCAGACAAAACGGGAAATGAAAACAAAAACTAACTTGACCGATTATTTGGATATTTTTTATTGTTAGGCTAAACATTGCACTTCTTTGTCTGTGCACAATCACATACACAGGCACATGCTTCTATTTAGTTTCAGGATTTAGTTAATATCTTAAATAGTTTGTACCTATGAATAGTTTAGTAAGCTGTAAGTTACATACAATCATACAGCATGGTAGAAAAATCTTATAGCAACAAAGAAAGCAGTTGAAGTAACACCAATCCAAGGGAAAGTGTTAAACTAAAGAATAAAAAGAGATAGCATCATACATTGCACACTTGTTCTCTTGTTCACCCTTGATCGGAAATAGACCGCCATCAAAGACAAGTATAGGCTTCACACCATAATGCCGGAGCAGATTCACTCTATGCATGCAGTAGTCAATGTGCCTAGAATTGGAAAATGAGATACAACCAAATTAAATCATCTCTATCTCTAGAATCTCATCATAATACCAACACAACTACACACAATCAAAGTAAAGCTTTGTGAATCTTATAAAGTAGTGATTTTTCACAATCCATTATTGCCTCCGGTACTACCCAGCAAGAAAATGTGAGTCTTTTATGTTCAATTCTTCAGTTTGGAGATATTAAGAAGTACACTTTCACCTAAAGTAACAAGACCCGTCATCACAAAAATGCATAGAACAACTAAAGGAACAAGACCCATCACCACATTTCCATCAAAACAACCAAAAAACGTACCCATCATCCCAATTCACAAACCCGCCAAAAATCTCCAGCTAAATTAGGGCACGGACAAACCCAAAACCAAAACCCATGAAACCAAATTGACAAAATCACAGAATAGAACAAAAGAGACATAGACCTGGTTGTGGGTATGCCTTTACACAGCTCTCTGCTGCAGGACAAATCCCCTTTGTGAAGCCAAGAGTAGTTATCGATTGCCACACTAGAGCCCTTCAATTCTTTAATGTGGATTGGCTCCATTATCGATTTCAACAGAGGCAGTAGTCCTTGAATCCCCATCTCCTTTGTTTCTCAAATTTCTTAAACCAAGGGCTTTATGGGGTTGCGTTAAAATCTCTTCATCTGAAAATGAGAGAAACTATAGGGTTTATGAGAAGACGGCGAGTTTTAGACCCAGTGTGAAATTTACCCAAATAAGGTAAAAATAGTGGCGGGAAGTCTAATTTTTTCCGGTGTTTATGGCGGGGAGGGCAGAAGTACAGACGTACAGTAAATAAAAACACCCGAGATAATCTGGGTAAAAGCCAGTTTAACATTTGAAGCCCAACAGAAATCTGACCAAAGGCCCAGAGTCCGTTTTTTTTTAAGGTGAAAGATAGAATATATTGGATCTGATAAGTTCTAAAGGAAAACACCCATTGTCGACTTGATAGAAAGAACTCTGTATAGCAACCTATACGGCTATACTACATCGTGTTCATTACAAGGCTATATAACTAGACAGGTTAGAGTTGCTATACGGCTATACTATATGGTGCTCATTATAAGGCTATAACTGGACATAATTAAAAGAGCTAGACGTAAGAAAATGACCGAAAATAATATAGACCCTACATCCTATCTAGCTATGCACCCTAAAGTTAGGATTCAACGAGATACTGCCTATGGCCTTCACAAATCCCCGTGAGACTGGAATTCTCTGTGCAGGGTTACGCAAAACCCCTCCTGGTGACAACAGATGCCTGGTCCCAAATTCGAAACCAACAGTGCATTGCAGTTGGTCTGATCCGCCTGTCAGAAGAAGCCCAAGACCATTTACTAGCATAATTCAGCTGCAGCCCAAAAATCCTATCAAGCTCGGTCCCCAGGCCCAATGGTCTGCGAAGTTCCACACACCCAACGGATTTGTCGGTTCGTCCACCAGATCCGTCGCCCAATCATTCTCGGCACAGGACCACCGGTAAGATCGGGACCAACAAGGCAGGTCGTCGTCGGACTCGGGCCATCACCTCCTCTCGCATTCTCGCCCGCGGTGGCCTCTGCTCGAATCAGACTCTCGTCCTTCTCGCAGGCCAGCTGTAGTCTCTCTCGATCCGGCCATCTCCTCCTCCCGACCACCACCTCAGCCCCTTCAACCCAAACCATCTCAACACTGTTTTCGCAGGGGAGCCCGATTTTACGATACCAGCACATTCAAAGACAGAGGCCCAGAGTCGGTTGAAAATTACAATTTCCCTCTCTTGGAATGCTATGGTGTTTGACAAAAAAAAAACATTTTCAATTTTTCATAATGTCCAGGGATCGAAATAGTTGAGGGATCAAAGTTGCTGCTTCTCAAGTGTTCGATAAAATGTCTAAAGGTAGACGGATTATGAGATTAAAAACTAAAAAAAGTGTGCGTTCCTTCTTTGGCCATTTTTTTGTTTGTAAAATTATTTCCCTCGTCATCTTCGACTTCTCTCAGAAACCTTTAATTGGTGACCATGAATTGGCATGAGCAATAGTGTCCAAGTGATAACACTACACTAACATTTGTGGATTCTTTGGCATCTGCGTTGCAGCTAGGTGACATTTATTTTTCCAACACTTTCATAGACCAACAGAAAGTTCCATTTTTGTTTTCTATACTGTAGTATGAATGTATGATCTGTTCACATTGAAGAAACTGGTTTCTGAGGAAGACCCATGTTCTTGTATGTTCCACTTGATTGATTTAGCTGACCCACGCCTTGTGTAGATATGACTATATGTATCACACATGTTTCATAACCACTATAACGTATATATCAACATAATAACTGGGAAGCAAACAAGTTTCTTAATTTATATGGCCCAAAAAGCAAAAAAAATCTCTACCAGTTGATGACTGATGGTGAAAGCCGAGTCCACTTGAAGTCTGTCTAAGCCACAAAGTAGTATTTGGATATGACATTTCGATGTTCCATAGCTGGAAAACTTATCTCTTCTTGTAATTTTACTACTTCAATCATTACACGCTACGGTATAAAGGAGCAGTGAAATCAAAAACACATGGTTGGGAAAGAATGATACAATCTAGATGTGGTATATACTTTTGTTATAAAAACACTTTGCTTGTGGACCAATTATCACACAGTGGGAGAAGAGGTGCTGTTTGGTGTTGAGTGGAAGCTGAGTTCTTATATCATCTGCTTATCAGAGGTTTTGAATATTTGAAGGATCATGTTGCCAATTGAGTTGTCTTCTGTGTATTTAGGATTCGGTGTTGCAGCTGGAATTGCTGGTACAGTACTCTTCCTTATTTTTCACACTGGTATTTGGTTCATTGTGCTTCTTACATTATTGATGATGCTTATAGCTTTCATTCATTATATACTTGAATTTAGCTAGAATTGCATGCAATATCTAGAATCTCAGCAGTGTCATTTGAAATACCCAGATTTTGTAACAATTGCATGCAATAGCTAGAATCTCAGCAGTGTCATTTGACACTGCTTCCTTATAGCTAGCTCCGTCCCTGCATATGGATCAGCTTGGTTGATGAAAGTTCATATCTTTATTAACAATTTCTAATACCTTTTTGTCAACTGCAGGTAATATCTTTGCATTTGTGTTGTTTGTCTCACCAATGTAAGTTGTTTATAAATTTTATCTGAAAAACAAACACTACAAAAAGTTCTTACTTCCCTGCTGACGTTATGGCTTTTGATGCTTTCCAGACCAACATTCAAGAGAATTATCAGAAACAAGTCAACAGAACAATTCTCAGGATTGCCTTACATATATGCCCTCCTGAATTGCTTGATATGTCTCTGGTATGGCATGCCTGTTGTAAAGACCGGCATCATATTGGTGGCCACAGTCAATTCAGTTGGGGCAGTTTTCCAGTTGATCTACATAAGCATTTTTATTGCATACGCCGAAAAAGAAATTAAGGTAAACCATTTGTCTCAAGCTTCATTTCTTACTGATATGCTTGCTTCTAAGAACTTTGCATATCTAATCATCTGTTGCTGTTTAAAATGCTTATTGCAGATGAGGATGTTGGGACTGTTACTAGTGGTTGTTGCTCTTTTTGGATTGATAGTTTTTGTAAGCATGAGAGTTTTGGATTATGAAGAGAGGGAAACATTCGTCGGGGCTTTAAGTGTTGTATCACTAATCTCAATGTTTGCTTCTCCGCTGTTTATCATAGTAAGTTTGTGCAGAACAATTATAACTCCAGTTTTTCAAACACTTCAAAAAAATCATCACTCATGTGACCTACATATACCCTTTTTTCAGAAATTGGTGATCAAAACAAGGAGCGTCGAGTTCATGCCATTTTATCTCTCTCTCGCAACATTCTTGATGAGCCTCTCTTTCTCTGCATATGGAGTGCTCAAGGAAGATCCATTCCTTTATGTAAGCATTTATTTCCTGCATGTATCACATTATCACATACAATTATTTTTTGGTTGCTTCAGTATTCACATTATCACCTCGAGCAAAAGCCATGTAATGCTTATAAAACATCCTTCATTTACTTGCAGGTTCCGAATGGTATTGGAACAATACTGGCTATAGTTCAACTTGGCTTGTACTTCTACTACAGGAGTGTATCTAGAAACAACTTGAGAGAACCCTTGATAGTTACATATGTGTGAACAGTCTCGTATACTGAATATGTATTCAATTGCTGAACATGACAAATCGTATCTGTCTAGCGGAAGAGGTTGTCGTCAAGATTCAGTACCGGAAAGACTGATAGAGCATTGGTTTGGTCTGTACACATTGCACTAAATTAGCTGCTAGCCACAGAATGAAGTACTTGGAAAAGACTCATTTTCCACAGTTTGTTCTTGGCCAATAAGTGTATAACTAGTTGAGAAAGTAGTACCAAATTTTGCAAATGTCATTAGTGTACGCAAGATGGTGGAGTCTAAAATTCTTTGTGTTTGTTAATTTCTGTAAGAATCGGCTGAGTTCGTTTGGTTGGTATATTTGTCATACAACACAAGCAACTCAAGAAACAGTTTGTTCTCTACTGCTTGTACATTCTTCTATATGATATGAGCATGCAATTCAGATCGCTTTACATAACTGAATGCAAAGGCTTGCTGAAACCGTGAAATGGTCACATTCCTATTATGTTTCTTAAAGTTTTTATAGTAAATCCAAAAAGTCTAATTTCCTATTGTGCTGAAAAACCAGTGATTTTCTTACCCGAAAGCGTAGAGTACACACCCAAAATCAAACCAAGATTGCTACTTCGAACTAGCATTCCGACCCCAAAAGAGTAGCAGCATAAAGCCACAACGTACACAAAGACAGCCCAAAAATAAATTAAAAATATCATGAAAAGCGTGGTTGTAATTTGTAAATGATCGATATATATCTTGTCTCTTAATTTAACCTTGAATACTATGTGTCTATGTCAAAATGACCTTCTTATATGGTGAGAGCGACACATCCCAATCTTAAATTGATAGGTACAGATAATCTGTTAGGCTATTTCCGGTCCACAATGATTATATTTAGCCCTGAGATATAATATAGTTTTTCAAATATATTATTTTAATAAATAGTAAAAACTATATTCTGTGTTGTCAGTAATGGCTATAAATTTATATTTTATGTTATTTTATTAATTCAAAATTTTAAATTTATATATATTTTTTATATATTATTTTATTAATTCAAACCGTTGCATTTCATTTAATTAGTTGTTGAAAAATAGTTGAAAATATTACCATTGACAATTATACTATGTCTTAATTGCATTGTATTTATTATATTTTTTTTTTACGGTGAGCATCGCACTCATGATGTCATATATTGATAAATGTCGAGTACATTAACACACCTATAGAATAACTCTCTCACATCTGGAAAGGCAAATCTAAACTAGGTAATAATGTACCACTTGAGATTTAGCCCATAGATCCGGAACAACTAGAAACCTAAGGAAACGGTAAAAAAACAACTCCCAAAAAACCATAAAGCAAGAAAAATAAGTTCCAGCAAAACAAAGACAAAATGAAATCAATCAAAATAAAGTACTAGGCGCTATGAATAATTAATGATCATGTCACTGTTGTTTTGCCTTGCCGTTAGCGACAAAGCTTACCTCCTCTGTTTCCTTGTACGTCAATTGGAGAGGCCCAACCACCAGAATCTTCTCTTGATCTTTATTCTTTCCGACAATCTTGTTCTTACTGCCGATTGGCCTTCCTCTCCTTTTTTCTTTTATACTCTTCTTCTTTTCAGGTGATTGTAGCCCTAGACAAGACCTATCCATCAGTAGTTTCCCTAATGACAAAGTCAGCCTTGATTTTTTTGGAGAAATCTTCAGCTCATTTGATTTCTTCTGCCTGTTCTTCAGTGTTCCTAGCATTGTGGTTTGGATAACACTCCCCGCCAGGATATCTTCAACCTCTTCAATTCCCTGCCTCTCCTTGTCGGTCACACGCATTACCTGGTTTTCCGGCTCCCCTATAGTTTCCTCTTCTTCCCGGGAAATCTCATCATCATCTCCGCAAGTTAATAGTGGCTCTGCCACATACCCTACTTTCATAGATATCAATTGCAAAAAACTGTTCTCCACAGCCTGAGAATCCAGATGTTTACCTTTGTCGATGAGTTCCACCTCCATGTCTTGGTTCTCCTTTTCTTCTGATGCCACACCGGTCTCCTCGACACCTCTTTCATCTTTCGATTGTAGATGTAGCTCTCTCCTTTTTGATCACCGATTTTTTCTTGGGCTGTTGTAATTGCTGCTTCGCCCATAACGAAGTAGTAAACATTGATTGTTGTTCCTGTACAGTTTAAGGATTACCCCTTCAAAACCCGGGGGTGGTGTCTCCATTGCCCTAGCCTTCTGACTTGCTTGATCGTTCATTCCTCCTTCCCCAAAAGGAACTCGAAAATAAGGTTTACCAAAGTGATCAATTCGCCAACAACTTGGATACCATTCTGTTAGGTAATCATAATGAAAACCCAACTCCATTTCTACTCCCATGTCAAACCAAAATTTCCTAGTCTTCCTTATCGGTTTTCCTAGGGCATGTTGAATTTTGACTCGTATAATACCCCTGTCAAACTCCTTGTTGTCCATATCCTCATTTTCTCCTAATGTCGCACCAAGCTTGAACACGTTCTCCTTTGTGTGGTATCTCGGTGGAACTTTTGTGATCTTCACCCAAAATTCTACCGTAAACATAGGAAAATCATCTACCTCCTCAATACCATCATATTTGGGCAGTTGGATGACTGTGAGATCAAAATCCCAAGGACCACCCTTGTAGATCCGATTGCGATCTTTCTCTTTGTTGAAAGCAAGGAGAAGCCGCTCCCCGTGATCATGTATTCCAACCGAACTTGAAATTCTCCACAGCCTCGGGAACTTGGGCACTAACGCCTCTTTGTCGTACGGTTTGAAGGTAAGTAGTCGCGCTACAAGATAGCCTTTACCCAATTGATTCAAAGAAACATTGCCGCTGTGGCACAGGTCCACCGCACCCTCATCATCCTCCAATGCCAAAGCCGACGCAAATCTAGCCGCCATGGCCTCAGTCTTGTTCATACTGATGAGATTGGATTGTTTTGCCATCTTCTTCCCGGCTACGTACTGCCGCCTAGGGTTTATAGAGAGAGACTAGGGTTTTTAGGAAGACGTGTATTTATTATATTTACTTATGGTTCATTTAACAAATAAATTATTATTAATATTTTAAAATGTTATATTTTTTGTATTTATTTAATATATTACTATTGCATGTATTATATTTACTGAAATTTTGCATAATATATTTCTAATGTTTTTAAAGTATACACATAATAAATTTATTATATTGATCATATTATTTTACAAAAAATATTGTGAGTATTATTGGAATTAAGAAATTAAAATAAATTGATTAATTAAATAATCTAACCATAAAGTTTAAATTAACATGAAAATTAATTAAAATTAATATTAGCAATTAGTACATCGATATTTTAGTATTTAAGTACAATTGGATTCGCACAAAATTAAATATAGCTCAAGGCTATACCCAGGGCCTCATATAGAAATCAGACTAAATTTAATTTTTTTGGTATAGTCTAGCCCTTAGTTAGAGACAAATTTTCGCTATTTTTAGGGGTATATCAAGCTCTTGATCCAGGGTTGGAGATGACCTTAGCCCCTGAACTCATTTAACCAAATTTTTTGAATTGATGGTAAATTACTAGTGTCATGAGGAAAAAAAAATACAAAAGCAAATGTAGATTAAGCATGTCAATTTGCTTGCTGAGCCCAACTGATATCGAATAGAAAAGCCCAATCCATTTTGAAGGATAGAGAGCCAAACTAGTAGCCCATCTTATTAACGATAAAAGCAGAACGATAGCTCATTCATACATCTAAGGTTTCAGCTTCACCGTCGACGCCGTTTTGCTGCTCCATCTCATTTCTCTCTCTATCGCAAGCGCAGCAGCCCTTACTCGTCACGATGGTACTTTACGCTCTCTGTCTCATACTTTTCGTTGCTTGATTTGAATTCTAGATCGATTTATTTAGTTTCGATGCTTAGAAATCCAACCCTGAATCTCATTGCGTTTATTGTTTTACGCTATCTGTGGTTTAAATTTAGCTCAAACTTTAGTTTTTGGGTTGTATATTATGGATTGAGTTGTTATTGAGGTTGGGTTAGGGTTTTCATGGTCTGCTAATGATGATATCTGATTGGGTTTTAGCTCGAACTTCGGTGATCTTCTGCGAAAATTACATGTTTTAGGAATTGACAGTTTACAATGCAAAGATTGAGAGAGAGAGAAAGTGTGTTGTAATTGTAGGGGGAGAAAGTATATGAAGAGTTTTTTATGTAATTTGATTTATAGGTGAATGCTAATCCAAATAGACTAAACAAGGATTAAGTTTTCTTGATCTACTACTGCAATTTATGGATTCAGTGTTATCGCTGCATTATTGTGCTGCATTCTGTGATTGGAATCTTATCAGATTGTGTAGCTTTTTCGGATCGGGTATTTGGCAATTACATAGTTTTAAGCTTGTGTTTGATTTGTTCTGATTTGAAGTGCGATGTAGAGATAATAACATGGGTTGATATATATTGTAGGTGAATGTTCCCAAGACTAAGAAGACGTACTGCAAGAGCAAGGAGTGCAAGAAGCACACCTTGCACAAGGTGACTCAGTACAAGAAGGGCAAGGATAGTCTTGCTGCTCAGGGAAAGCGTCGTTATGACCGCAAGCAGTCTGGTTATGGAGGTCAGACCAAGCCAGTCTTTCACAAGAAGGTATGAACATCAAATATTGCTTTGAATGGATTTTTATTTACATTCAACTAATGTGGTCAAAGATTGTTATTTATATTCTGGAATCCCAAATGCTTACTGTTACATTTCTCAACAGGCCAAGACCACCAAGAAGATTGTTCTAAGGCTCCAATGCCAAGGATGTAAGCACGTTTCCCAGCATCCAATCAAGAGGTGCAAGCACTTTGAGATCGGTGGAGACAAGAAGGGCAAGGGAACATCGCTTTTCTAAATGAATGGTCTTGCTTGTACCTTTTGCTGCAGTCTTGTTGCAGATTTTAAGCTAGTATGGAAGTTTGTTATAAGATTTTGGTTAGTTTTTATTTTTGTGCAACTTCAGAGTGTTGTGACACTATTGATGCTTATCATTTCAGAATTGATATTAGACCTCCATTACCGTGCATCTCTTTTGTATGTATGGTACGTCTCTCTCTTGGGATTTTTCATGTAGAACCTTGAACCCGTCACTAGAATTTGATTGCTTCAGTTGTTTTTGACTAGTATGATTCATATGCACACCTTCCTCGGCCAGCAGTTTACATTTTGTATGTTGTTGACTCTCATATGTTTTGAAGGAGATTCAGAACTCATTTATTGAATATTGTTCCAAATAAAACCAAATTGTATATATGGTAGTTTTATTTTGGTCGAAACCAATTCTATATGTTTCAACAATCCCACCGTTGTTGTTAAAAAAAAGTGATGAATGAAGGGAATCGTAAAAGAATATTCCATCAAACTTACTTAGTCAACTAAATTTCTCGTGGGTTAATATCTTTGACGGAAAAGAAATATATATCCCATAAATATTCACACAATTTTCTTTTTATTTATTTAATTTTTAATAATGGAAAACGTGTGAAAAACCCTACTCTATCTAAAGACGACGACGACTCTAATAATTATAAAGCTCAGTGTCTCCTTATCACTCTAAAACCCTTCTTCCCCAAAATCACTATCTCCTCCGATCTCACCTTCCTCTGTTCTCTCTCTGATCACGATCTGCGGCTTCGAGAGGGGCGTAGGGCGAAGCCCTCTCTCTATCGCTCTCTGATTCTCGCCGTTCAATTCGTCCGTCAACTCTTTACCGCCTCGATCTCAATTTCTCGGTGAGTTCACCAACCCTAGCTTCTTCAATTCGCCTTGTTAGCGATTTCATGTACTCGTATCAGCTCGAATTTCGATTTCTCGTTTTGATTTGTTCTGGGTTGAAATTTGATGTGAAATATGACCATCTAGGGCACGATAGAGAACACGGATTGGGTCTTCTGTAAATTTCTGTTTATCTGAGTTACCCAATTGCTTATAGTAAGTTGAATTGACGGATTGACTTAACTAATCGGCTGTTACTGATTTATGTTCAGTGATAGTGTTATTAATTATGCTGTAAAGATTTAATGTACTGAATGCATGATGCATATGTGTTAGGAGGCTAGGATTATCGTCTAGGAGGTTCACTGAACTCGAAATTTGAGACTGTGCAGCTTGTGTTAAATCCCATATTATGATTGCCACCGAAACAACCATGTTAACAAGCAGCAAGCTGAAGATCAAATTCGCCTGCAAAAGGGTAGATGCTGACCCGGGGAATAGAATAGAATGCTCGGATGATAGGAAAGTTATGCGTGACTATGGGCAGACAGTGGATGTCAAGGGTTTAAGCTCAGGTGCAAAATCTTCTCTTTCTGGTGCTAAGAAGCGGGGGCCTTCAGGGGATATTGATGCTCCAAAGGAGAAGAAGCTGAAAATGGATCGTAAAGTGAAGGGTCAGTGCTCAATGATTCTGAATGCACTGTTTTCTCACAAGGACTCTTGGGCATTCAAAGAACCGGTTGATCCTATTAAGCTGAATATTCCTGATTACTTTAATGTCATATCTTCTCCGATGGATTTGGGAACGGTAAGATCAAAGCTGAACAGAGATATGTATTCTGGCGCCGGAGAGTTTGCAGCTGATGTTAGGTTGATATTTTCTAATTGCATTCTGTACAATCCCCCTGACAATCCTTTTCATAAGTTTGCCAAAGAGCTTAAAAGCGAATTTGAGATGAAATGGAGACCTCTGGATGAAAAATGGACTCAGGGTAGGTCAAAAGATGACACGAGATACTTTCCATCTGGACATGTTAAGAATATAACCGACACAACTGATACAAGACAGAGTCCCCAGAAATTTACTCCCTTGCATACTGTATCAGCTACTAAGAGTTCAGTCCCTTGCAAAGAGAAGGTTGGAATTGCTTTTGGTGCAAGTAATGGAGAGGTAAGTGATGGGCAATTCAAATCGTCTTGTTCTTATAATACTAGAATAGGTATTCATTGGATTTTAGTGACTATGCAGTCAATCACTTCGAGTGAATTATACACCAGCTTATTAAGAAACTTGTGTCTTACAAAACATTTGCACGTTGTACTCTCTCTAAGTTGTATGTTTTTGGTGTGTAGGCAGAGCTTGCCAAAACAGCCAAGAAAAGCAATCCACCATTGTTGGGAAAAAATCCTAGTGGAGGTATAGTGTTCAAATTTTCTGCTTTATCCTATTTATGCTGGAGCTAGCTGAGGACCTGTAAGCTAATTGAGATTGTGTCATATAGGGTATGACAATGGTGCCAGACAATCTTCTGACTCTAGGGCTGCAAAGCAGCTTCCCAGTTTGGTTGGTAGCACATGTGTTGCATGTGGCAACATTACATGCCAATGCAACCTGCATGGTGGGTTGAACTATCGATCCTTAAGTGGTTGGATGGTTGATCTTTACTTTTGGCTATTCAAATTGCTTGACAAATAAATTTCTTCTCTCCTTTCTGTTTCAGGTAAATCTTCTGACAGGTCATTAGGCAGAGATCGAAATCATCATTTACCTGTTGCCAATGTAACCAGACAGGTACTGGGCAAATTTTTTATTTTATATCCGTGAATGTTCTGTTAAAACTTCTATAACATTCTGTTCAATTTTAGGATTGTCAAGCAAAATGGTCCTCTGCATCCCAATTGAGCAAGTCAGATCCAGAGTCTGATGGTGAGGACGGCATAAATATATACAATATATGATTTTAACCCAGTTTTGCTTTAGTGATCTGAGTAGTGGGAATGGTGTTTGAAGGGGCAGTGAGTGCTCTGGATGCTGAAAGCATATGTCCCAGTCCTCAGCTTATAACCCCCGTCAAAGATTCTGCTTCTGGAGAAGGTCAGTTTTTTCCCAAACAATGCTTTGGTTGTGATTGTCTATCCTTTAATGTTGAACTGAGCTTATTTTTACTTCTTTTTGTCCCTTCAACTATTCAACTTGTCATTTTAGCTCTTACTAAATAATTGTAGCTATTGATTTGTCTAGAATGGAACACTCCTATGTTTAGTGTCCCACTATCACCAAAGAAGGCTCTCCGTGCTGCAATGCTAAAAAGCCGCTTTGCGGATACTATTTTAAAAGCTCAACAGAAAAGTCTTAATGATCAAGTAAGCCTTCTCATGTTTCAGAAAATTATACAAATTTTGCTGGATGCATTGATATACAGCATTATAGGGAAACCATATTGAGGACATTTTTTTGGTCCTCTTACCCCACTGATTTGCTAAATTTTGCTTCCTCAATAGCAGGGTAATAGAAGTGATCCAATGAAGATGCAACAAGAAAAGGCCAGATTAGAGAGGAGGCAGCGCGAAGGTGATCCAAACATATCTTTGATTATATTTTGTTCAATAGTAGGTTGAAATTAGTATGCAGATTTATGGAATAGAACAAGTGTATGTGCTATATAATATCATTAATTAGTATTGGTATAAATCATAGTACTTTCTGTCAGTCCAAATCAGGCAAATACACATAATTTTTTGACCATAAGATATGGCTTAAAAAAGTTTTTAACAACTCCAATCTATTCAGCTACTTAATGTACATGAAGGCAATTCTTTTATATTACGTATCTTAATGTGTTGTAGCTCCAAGTAAATATGGTCTTTTTACATATGACGAAGAGCTCATCTTTTGGTAAATAAGCCTGTTTAATTGTGGCTTAAACAGGTCTTTTTAATGCAAACAGGTCTTTTTACATATGTCGGGGTTCTTAGAATATTAAGCCTGTTTAATGCAACTTTGTTTTAGTTTGTGTTTGCAAAGCCATGTTCCCCGTGCACTTGTTGGATAAAATTGGTTTATATTGATCTGGTTGCATCTCTCCTTTCTCTCTCTAGCTAAGCTGCCATTTGTTTTCCGTTTTACTGATAATCACAAGTTTATAATACCACAGAGAAGGCAAGGATTGAAGCTGAAATAAGAGCTGCCAAAGCTGCTGCAGAAAGGCAGGCTGAGCTTGAATTGAAGGAGAAGCATGAAAGAGAAAGGGAAGAGGCTCGTATTGCACTTGAAAAGGTTTACTTCCGACCTATTGGATCCATTATGTACGTTATTGTTTTTTGTTACTTTTGTGGTCTAATAGGGTAAGCATTTTCATCCAGGTGGAGAGGACCGTTGAGTTTGAACAGAACCGGTATATCTTAGAGGAGCTTGAAAGATTAGCCGGCTACAATGGTCGCCCTTGGGAATCACACTTCCGATTACCATTGGAGCGACTGGGCTTGTACATCAAGGAAGAGGATACAGGAGAGGTGGATGAAATGGAGGATGGTGAAGAAGGGGAGATTTTGTGATGGAGATTTACTCTTTCTGAGACTTAAATATGCATGCTTGTATGCGAATCTATTGTCCAAATTGGGTATGGGAGAGTGACCTTTGTAAATAAAATTGGATACATTTTTGGGTAGTGGATTAAGGAAGATACGTTTTCTGTAAATATAGTTACAAGTATCAGAAATGAAAAAAAGTCTTTGAAGTCTGTTTTATGCGATGAGTTGTTGGGATTTGGTAGGTACTGCAAGGAGCGCGAAAGCAATTGGATTTCCACGTGTCAACTAGATATAGCGAATTCAGAATTTCATAGCTGACCTCCGTAACCGCCTCTATTTTCACTTCCCCGCTCAAATTCCAAAGTTAAAAGTTTGGGAACCCTCTATTGTTTTTCACTTCCCCGTTAAAATTCAAAATTTAAAAGTTCGTTCGGACAGTGAAGTCGTACGGGGTCCTTAACCTTTAGCGCCCTAGTTCGTCTATAAATACAGACCCAGGCGTAAAAAATTCATTTCAACAAATTCAAACGAGCTATTCTTCTCTAGATCTCTCTCAGTTTTCAAAAGCTCTCTGCGATTCTCAAATGCCATGAAAGGTCTCAAGTCTGCAACCGTCGCCAGCAAGAAGCCTGTTGCTGAGTAACATCCTTACGCCTTCATCTCTGATTTGCTTGTTTGTTTCGTAGCGTTTGATTTTTTTTTTCTCGCTGTGTTTCTTCTTCGTCTTTAGCTACCGTAGCTATGGATTTAGTGACTGTGAGTTAAGATCTGTGTATCCTGTGCTTCGATTTTCATGCTCTATGAAATTAGCTTCGATTCGTCTATAGCGTTCGCGACGGTTTTCGTTAATTTTACGGTTTCGGTTTTCATAAAACCTTTTGATTCTAAAATCGGTTCAGTTTTTACAGCTTGTGCTTCGTAATTGTGCGTTCGATTCTTCTCAAATCTGCTCCGATTCATCTAATTTTTCGAATCTCTGGTGTGTTAATAGGTTGCTGAAAGGAAAGGCTGAACCGATGAAGGATGCTGATTCTCCGAAGCGTCCTACAGGAGACTTCTTCAACTTCAAGTGAGCTCAGAACTACCTACTCATGCGCTTCACTATTAGATTTGTACTGAGCTTCTGTCAATATTGTTGTTGCATTAAATGCTAACGTGTTTGTGGTGAATCACAGGGATGATTTCAGTAAGAGCTTCAGACTGGAGTTTCCTGATGTCAAATTTGGACCGGCTGTAAGTTTTTGATACTAATCCTTCCTTTACTTTTATGGAATAGTTGCTGAGAAAGTAGATCTGAGATTTCAAAACAAGGATCTATCTATTACATAGTCTGTGATTTCAAAATCTCATTCCATATATGCAAATCCTCTATTTCACATCTGATTGCAGTTTTTCCTTGTTGTTTGGTTGTGTGTTTATTTGAAAAAATAGACTAAAAAATCTGCAAAATCTCTATGTATTTCATTACAGCTTGGTCTTATTGTCTGGTTGTGTTTAATTGTGAATCTCATCCTATATGTGCTAAATCTCTATTTCTAGACGATGGATCTCATTGCAGATTTTCCTTGTTTGTTTGGTTGCTAAGAGAATAGAACTGTGGCTTCAAATCAAAGCAATGAGATACTAGTTTTATGATCTGTGTTGTAATATATGTTGCGCCGTAAACACCACAGCACCAAATGACTCACTAACAATAGATAGATAACAAGATAACACGAGAAGGAGATCTAAGCAGCAAAGAACCCAAGCAACACAAAGAAGATGAGAGGACAAGAACAAGAACACAAAATATACGTTGTTCGGCAATAACCTATGTCCACGGAGCAGCAGGAGATTCTTTCACCATCAATGGAGATTACAAAGAGAGAGGGGGTTACAAACAAAACCCTAAAACTTCTCACCGTTTTCTCTCACCCCTATTTATTCAAACACACAATACTCTGTATTTATACAACTCTCTCTAACACCTAATTTACTCGCCAAGAACACTGTTTCTCGTCAAGGACCAACCAAGCTTCTTACGTACGCTAAGAAACAAACCAACATCTTCTAGCGTACTACTCATGGACCTCATGCACATCACATGGATCTAGCGAGCAAGCGAACACGAACAAGTGTGAAGCCCACACACAATAATATACATCTCAGTCTTGTTTGTCTATCTGTGCTTCACTAGAAGTAGCCAGTAATGATGGAAGATTAGTAGCTAATTATGTATGTTCTAAATGCAGGTTGGAAAGGCTGGTGGGGTAAAATGGAAGTCAATGTCTACCACTGTAAGATATCCTGGTTCTTAATGAAGTCCAAAAACACTTACCGTTTTTGTTTTAAATCTCAGTATATGGTTCAGCAACTTGTCTGGTTCCTATTTATAATATGTGGCTTGCTTTATTGGTTTAGGTAAAAGCTCCTAACGAAAAAGCTTCTAAGAGGAAGGCTGAGTATGTGGTTGCTTTGCAGGAGAATGAGGAGAAGAAGCTGGTAATTGCTCTCTTCTGTTTTGTAATTTCATTTTCATTCGTCCAATTATTTTGATGCAGAACCTTATATTGACCCGTTTTCTTCTTCCATCAGCAGAGAAGTCGGCTTCGGCTTGTGAGATTGGCTCAGGTGTGGCCTTAAAAGGCACAACAGCTGCTGCTTTTATCGGACATGACAGTATAAGTTTTGCAATGGATGGCAGGTTTACATTTGTGGGTAAATGGTGGATCGAGAATGACAGTCAATATAAATTCCTTCCCGTACAACGCAATGGAGTCATACGTTGTATTATTGGAGCGTGTGGTCTGGCAGATGCATGGGATTTTATATACAAGCAAGTGGTAGATGTACTCTCTAACGGATTTGGAGATCTACCAGAGGACCAATTAATTCACCTTGCCGCAGTATTGATGTCGGCTGGCTCAGAACTATGGGAAAAAAATACACCCAACATACAAAATTAAGAATATGTTCATTCCAAGGTTCTAAAAGGTGCTAGACGGAATTAGGCGGTAGAGTTACTGCCTAGTGCCTAGCAGCCTAGGTGGAGTTTAATCGGTAATTAGGCAATAATTAGGCGGTAATTATATATATTAATTATATATGTATTAATTTATATGGTATATTATACCATGAATAAATAAGAAAATTATAAAAATATATCATAAAAATACATTGACTCAAAAATATTGTCATAATGTCATCGAACAACAATTCAAAAGTTTCAATTCAAATAAAAGCACAAAAAAAGAAGTGATAACTTTTTCAAGTGAAATGATCACTCGAAACCGTCGAACTCATACATATCATGATTATCATCATTTCTTTCATCTACGTTATCATCTTCGGATTCTTCAACATCATCATCAAGTTCTCTACTTGCTCCCTCTTTAACAATAACATTTTTATTCAAAGTAAGATTGGACTCAAGATCTTCATCATCAACATTTTCAATTAGCCATCCTTGTGCCTTAGAAGCGTCACTAGCAAGAAGTGGATCTCTTGTTTTTTTCTTCCTATTAAGGATCTTAGCATTAAATTGCACATAAACAAGATCGTTCAATCTTGTTGTTCCAAGCTTATTTCTTTTTTTGGTATGCACCTAAAAATAATAGAAAATAATTATATGAGTTAGCTT
The DNA here is from genome assembly GCA_946800695.1 of Geum urbanum. Lineage (NCBI taxonomy): Eukaryota > Viridiplantae > Streptophyta > Magnoliopsida > Rosales > Rosaceae > Geum > Geum urbanum. The sequence continues at coordinate 51,084,077 of OX327006.1, forward strand.
TATAAGTTTATTCATTAAAATAATTATAAATCAACATACAAAACACTACTTACTCCTTCAAAAGTGCTCCAATTTCTCTTACAACCGGATGAACTTGTAGTCAAAGAAAGAATCTTTATAGCCATCATTTGCAATCCGGGTGCATCACTTCCATAATTGCACCACCATGTAACTAAAGAGGCAAAAACATAATGAATAAGCCACAAATATAATCATCATTTCACACTAACTCAATAAGTGAACAAGAAAAGAGCAATTTACATACCCGGATCTTTAGTTTCACCAATCATTTTCCATGCTCTCTCGGCATAAACTTTTCCAAAAGTCCCTTGTTTTGATCTATACTTGGGTAAATCTACATTTAACACCACATCTTGTCTTTGGTCATCATTGGGAAAGAACTTCTCCACACACTCAAACATTGCATCCATAATAGGAGCCGGAAGAACTCCACTAAATTCAAGTTTGTAAAAATAGTAAGGGTTCAAGTGATAACCCACCAAATGCAATGAGCAATCAATTCTTCCGTTACCTTTCCTTTCAATTGAATGTAGGATAGGATCAACCAAATTCGCTTGATCGTTGAACATACTTTTAATTTCTTCCTTTGCTTGTTGCAATTCTCCATAGACAAATCCCATTGAGGGTGTGTCTCCATCAATAATGCGTAGCACTTTAACTAGAGGAGAAAACACTCTTAAGCAAGTTGAAACCCCACCCAAAAAATTAGGGCTTACCACGGTACTATAAGTGGCTTTCCCTTTTTCCGTCTTGAAGTGTTTGCATTTATCCCAATCATCACTAGTAACCATAGCTTTCAATTCAACTTTCTTATCATGTAAGCTTTGTAAAGTTAGAAAAGAAGAAGCAAACCTTGTAGCTCCCATCCTCACTAGATCTTGGTCACCCGTGGCCTTTCTCATCATTGCCAACGTCTTGTGATGTGCATACACAAAGATAGTGAAGGCTTTTGCCTTCTCAATGATACTTTTGAATCTTGGTTGATTGCCAATATCTTTAAGCATAAGGTTGATAGTGTGAGTGGCACATGAAGTCCAAAATATATTTGATCTCTTCATCTTCAACAATTCCGCTGCCGCCATGTTGTTAGTAGCATTGTCCGTCACAACTTGAACCACACGTTGATGCCCAATTTTTTCTATGCATTCATCAACATACTCAAAAATATATTTTCCGGTGTGTGCATCTTCCGAAACTTCCTTAGAAGAATCAAATGTAACATCTTCTTTGCTATGAACACTAAGATTCATTATACTTCTTCTTTTACGATCGCTCCATGCATCAGTCATGATAGAACAACCATTTTTAATCCACTCTTCTTCATGCTTCTTGAGTAACTCTTTTGTTCTCTCAACCTCTTCCTTTAACAATGGCTCTCTTAGTTGATATTGACTTGGAGGTTTGTATCCCGGGCCAAATTTACCAACCGCTTCTACAAACCTCAAGAAGCTATCACAATCAATAGCATTAAAAGCTACACCGGCTTCATACATCCATCTAGCCAAAAATCGATGCACCTCTTGTGTTCTTTCATTGAAAAGTGCTTCATTGATATTTGGTTGCCACATCTTTATTTGTTGACCTTTAGCTAACAAAGAATCTGGATCGATTGGGTTGGCAAACTTATCCATAGGACCAAGAGAGTGTGTCTTTGATGCCTTTGATGAGTTTGATCTTTGCCCTTCAACTACATCTTCTTTATCAAGTTGAACTTCTTCTCTCACTTCTTTTTCATGCACTTTTTTTTGTTTCTTTTTGTTCTTCACTTCTTCAAGTGCCGCTAAAACTTTGGCTTTGTCACTATCCGAAGCTTTTGGACACTTAGCTACATTTGCACCGACATGAGCAATGTGTTGCTTCAATCTATATATGCCGGCGTTGGAAACATGTTCACATAATAAGCACTTGACTTTATCCTTCTTATTAGGATCGACCAACTCCGCATAGTTCCATCCAATATCATTTGAATGACGTTTCAAAGTTACGGAAGGAGTTTCCGACATTGCAACGGATGCAGAAGAAGAAGACATCGGATTACTTGTCATTTCACCTAATTCACAATTCAAATCATATAATTATTCAATCCGCTAATCCGCAAAAACTCACAAACCATAATGATGTAGAGTTGTAGACAAAGATATTCGAGAGAAATAAAAAAACAACCTTCCTTTATAAAAAAAGAAGAAGAAGGCAACCTTGTATATGTGTAATCCAAAGTTCCAAACTGAACTAAAAGTTCTAAAACTGAATTCCAGTTGCATACAGAGATTACAGAATACAGACTATACAGTACACTGTACATACACTGATACACAGTATCCAGTACTTACTGAGTTACTGTACACAACATACAATTACAGGGACTTATAGACTATACAGACTACACAGTAATGACAGTATCTAGAGTTCCAGACTATACAGTACTACACAACATCACAGTATCCAGTTATCTAGTTGCATACAGACTACACAGTACATACACATAGTCACATACACAGTATCCAGTCATACAATCATCCCTGAACTAAAGTCTAAAATTGAATTACTACTGCTGCATCACATATGAATCTCAGTCTGTCCGAGGCAAACTCTGTGTGGTTCCCAAACTGCAGCAAAGAAACATATACTCATTGTACATAGATCAGGAATGCAGCAGCTGCAGTTTCTTTTCACCATTTTCCATTTATGCAACTGTTACTGAGTTGAAGTTTCTTGATTCAAGACCCATGTGGTTCATATATATTATAAGTTTTATAACACAAATGATACAAAAACCATATATAGAACATGTTTGACTGAGCTATAAGTTTTGACATGAGTTCCAGCTTGTGCAGGTACTGCCCAAATATTATCACTTTTAGACTAAAAGTTTTAGTGAATCAACTGTAAGTCTGTAACAATACAAGGTAGTCATCTGAATCAATTGAGCTTTTATAGAAAGATGGCTAAAAGGCGAGGAAGGGAGCCGTAATGGTTGAGACCAGTGATTTTAGGAAAAAGCTAGAGTATGCAAGATCATACCAATGAAGGCATTGGGTTCAAATCGATTATAGAGTATCTCAACATTCAGACAACTGATTAAGCAAGATTCTTCCCATCAGAAAAAGTCTACTCATACCAACTTAGGATCATAACAACATACTTAACAGATTGGAGAAAACTATTGCTCTGCAAACTAAGAACTGATTCCATATAACATGGAAGTCAAAACCATTCTACATGAACAACATTTCTCAAATTATCACAAAATCAGTTTCACTGGACAGGAGAAGCATTGGTTCCATGAACTCCACCAACATACTTAAATTGCTCACAGATCTTTCGAATCTATTCCATGAAGCATAAATACTACATCTTTTTCCTAAACTCACTGGTCTCAACCATTCGGCAATACAAGATAATCAACTGAATCAACAAATAAGCATAAACCATTAAAGTATCAATTATCAAAGACTTCAAAGTAATCAAACACATTGAATCGGAATTGAAACCGGCGAAAGAGAATCATACCTGTTTGAACTTGAAACTGAATGTTGGCTGAGATGTAGTCGTCGACGTTCTCTATTGCAGCCCGGTCACCGTCGAGACATTGAACTGGCTTGGCTCGGGGTTCTCTGGGTTTCTATTTGGGGATTTTACAGATTGGGTTTTGATTTGGGGACTAAACTTTTGTGGGTTAACAGGGTTTCGATTTGGGGATTTTACACCTGCCACCTAATCTCGTCTTTCTCCCGCCGATCGATTAAGCGTCTGATTAATCCCCGCCTTTTGCCTGCCTAATCGGTTGCCGTTGAATTGTCCCGCCTACAGCAACAATTGAACGTTGCCGTGAATTTTCACGCCTCGGTGGCGCCTAGGCGGTCAAGGCGTACGTTTTTTGGAACAGTGGTTCATTCTAATTGGTTATGATCGTGAACAGCCCAACCTTTATTTGGTAGGACCTGGTAAAATTGGATTTAAAATGAATGTGGGTGGTCTCGCTATCATTGGTTCAGGTGCAATGGAGGCTGCATTCCTGATAAATATGACACACGACGCAGATCTCATCAACTCTACTTATCTTGGTTTTTGGACTTTTTGCCCCCAACCTTGAGGCTTGAGCGACAAAATAATCAATCTCAACGCACACTTCATCGCCTAAATCATGCTCGATTTATGTTCAAGCTGACGTCAACCACCATCACCAAGTTATTCAGTGCCAACCGCAATGACAACGTCGTTCTACCTCAGAAGAGGATTTCGGAGAGGACGGATTGGATTAGTGGAACAATCTTGGGATGTAGCTGGTTTTTGTCATGGGGATGTTGCATCAGAGCTCGGGGCTTTTCATTTTTTTAAGTAGTTGATGGGTTTATTCTGTGGGATAAGAAGTAAGAAAAGAAGAAACAAACCTAAATTTGAAGTGATTAAATGGGGCTGTGGGTATTGGTGGTTTGTGTTTCATAGCACATCTGATCAGTAAAGTGATTTTGGAGCTTTGGGTAATGGTGGTGCTGTTTTTGGACTGGGTGGTTGACAGAGGTAGTGAATTGAAAAAGTAGGTAACGATAGGTAGTAAAGAAATTTTTTAGATACGTAGGTATTAAAATGAAAGTGACCCCATAATTCGGGGGTCTTTTATAATTAATCCTTGTATATTTCCTTTAGCAATCCGGAGCCTATTTTCCTTTCACCGCCATAACATGTGCTGATATGGCATGTGCTGACATGACAACTATTGATACCCCTTTTGAGTGACCTGAGTTTCGAATTGGTCCAAATTGGTAACTTTTAATGTTGTAACTAAAATCAAGGAAAATCATTTTATATATGACAGTGCCCTTGCATTGTCTTATTTGTCAAGTATCTATTGACTCAAAACTTAACTAAAAGTTAAAATAAAAATTAATGTCCCTGTTTTGTCTCTCATTTTTTTAAGGCTTAGCCAATTATAGAGTGCCACATAGACAATGCAAGTACACTGCTGTGTACTGAATACCTTCTGCCAAAACCACAAACATCACATGATTATACATGGGAAAATTGCTAGTTTAATTACTCGTGTTTGACAGATGAAACAAAATTGTCATCCATGTTTGACAAATATTGCTTTGGTCATCCATGTTTTACTTGTTCATGTTTAGGCCCAAAATAAACTTATCACTTTATTTCACTTTTTGGGCCAGAAAGATTAAATGGGTCGGTGTATACGGCCTTGAGATACTGCGAATCTGGAAAGAAAGATTACATACAATATTCCTATGCAATCTAGGAAGAAATTACGAGTTAATTATCTTTCCTAGTTCTAAATGTTTCCTGGAGCGATTGGGGGAGAGAGCATCAAGATCTATAAATAGACGAGTCTAGGAAGATTTCAGGACCTCTACACACATACCCGAATTGGTATACAACAATTCATACTCTCTCACACCGAGTATACAACCCAGCGACAACAAACATAGAATCTGGTTCACCCGACTGAGCGTGGAGATTCAACGGTTCTCTCAAGTTACAACTAACGACAACGACGATAGGAGAAATCTGGTTCACCCGAATGAGCGTGGAGATTCCAAAGATTTACGAAGTCACCCTCGTGTTCTCAACACTCGCCTTAAAGAATTGTTTTGCTTTATACTCGCACTGTGTATAAAGTATTGATCATTTGTGGCTCAGCGAAAAGACATAAAACCTAAGTCTTGATACAACTTAGGCAAGTAGAACTCAAGGAGAGAGGTTGGTGCTCTCCTCGCTTAAAAGGAAGCAGAGACTACGCGACGCACTACATCAAACTACATTCTTCCCTTGGTAGTGGAACGCCAAGCACATACAAGACTATTAAAAGAGATAGTTTGTGATCTTCTTCATCACAGCAACCTGACTGGAGAAAATCAAGCCAAATATTTTGGCACTCCTAGCGGGACCCAGGTTTAGTGTCTCTCAGCAATCATTGAAGACCCGTACAAGAAGACGTTTTTTGGTTGCCACAAACATCCATCACCCAAGTTTCAGGCACACAAATCAGCTAGTTGCCGGGGTTTAAACAACGAATAAGTCTTACAAAAGTTTGGAGAAGCAATGGCATTCAAACCAAAGACACCAGCCGAGATCAAGGCACTTGATTCGGCTGCTTACCGAGATTATGCTATGGAGCGAGACCAACATATTGACAAGAAGATTGAGAATATTCTGAAGACGGTCAGTGAAAGCAATGAATCTGTAACAAGGTTTACTGACAAAGTAGACAAAATGCGAACTTCGTTGAATCAAGATCGACAACAGTATAATACGAAGTTTGAGAATATCTCAAACTCTATCGTGGTTATAACTAAAACTATGACTGAGAATCTAGCAATGATAACAATGAAGTTGAATAACGATCACAAGCCGATTCCATTATTCGAGGAGGAGGAAGAGTCAAAGGACGACGAAGAGCCACTTCTGCAAGATGATCCACCTCCACCACTAAACCTAGAACAAGAGCTGGAGGAATGCATTAACGGAAATATCACTTAGAGGTTGCCTGCTTCATCCAGGGTATCTACAACCTACAACGATCCTCTTCCACCACCACCAAAGGATTGGAAGTGGCCGAAAGGTTACAGACCAATTTCCTTTACATAATTCAGTGGTGAAGAATCAGATCCCGCTGCCACACACATGGAACAATTCAGAGCTCAATGTGGTCTATGGGGAAACCTACCTGAAATCAAACTCAAGGTTTTCACATCATATCATTGCTAGGGGCCGCATTACACTGGTACATGATGGAGAAACTGTTGACCGAACACTTTGGTGAAGCAGAGCCTACAGTCAATCTAGGAAAGCTGTGTCAAATGGCTAAAAGGCCCAGCGAATCTCCAGTGGCATACTTACACAGGTTCAGAACAACTTACACTAAGAGCAAAACTTCTTGCACTATGGAAGAACTTGTGGACATCGCAGTTGGAGGCTTGGAGGAACAATTGCATACTGATAGTCACATATTTATGCGTCTATTCGGTATTTAATTTGTTCCCTATATTTAGTTTATTATTATTAATTAAGTGATTTAATTATGTTTATTGTTTTATTATGTTTTGTGAAGAAATAAAGGAAAAGGAAACAAAAGAGGGATTCCTACCTCAATACGGAAAGAAAGAAGGAGTTATGTGCAATTATAGAAGCCTATTCCAACGTGGACTCTAGGATAGCTATTAAAGGAAGTATATAAACCTATTTTTAGGTTTTAGAAAGGGGGAGAATTAGATCATTAGAAGGAAAATTCGTGCAAGGGAGGAGCAGCCAACAAGAGAAGAAAAACCATTCTCGGTTCGACCAGTCGAGAATTCCCTCGACCCGTCGAATTCTTGCTGTCCAGAATTCCTTCTCCTACTAGTTTGTTGTTTCGACTCTATGATTTGTTTTTATTATTTCTTTATGTATTTTAGTAGCTAAACTCATTGTTGAGGGGTTGCTTGAAGCCTCGTACATGAAGTCTTTCTAATTCATACTCTTTAACCTAGTTTTGAATATTCTTTGAATGAGGTTTCTTTCTCTGAATGATCACCGTATGAATTCTTGTATGTTTGCTTTGGTGCGCAACTTAGTATGCATGCTAGGGTTCTAGTTTCATGAGATACGGGCGACTGAAGATAATTTCTTCCACTGGATTCTCTATAGTGATACACTGATTTTACTGTCAGGAGATTGAAGTCCATAGGTCTAGCAGAACACGCCTATAGTGTACTTGTGAACCCTTGTAGATTCTCAAACTTTTTCTAGAGTTTAATGCTTTCTTCTTTGTAAACCTTGGTGTCCATGACTATGGGTTCAATAGAGGGGTAGATGTAGGGGAGGTCCATGAAAAACCTGCATATGCATAAGGATTAGGTAATAGGATGTGGTTGTAACGATAAACTCTTCCTGGGAACTTTCATTCAGTGGATTTGTGCATTAGGTTAAGTATGTGTTAAGAAGATGGAATGGCGGTGGTGGATTGCATTCCTCTTAACTCTTTAATCATATAGTCTTTAAATCATTTGCATTCATAAGCATTTTTTACTTTCAGCATTTACTTTCTGCATTAGCTGTAGCTTAGCCGATTTAGTTCGGTACTCAAATCAACTCCAAAAACCCTCAAATTTCCCTAAACCAAGTATGTTGATATGAAGTTTACTTCCTTGAATGCACTCATCGAAGCAGTAGCACAGACTTATGCAGCGTACTAGGAGGCTGACAATAAACGTAATGCATTGAGGGGTACTTACTCTGCAAAGACATCATATCATAGAGAGCGTCGTAAAACAATCGCAGCTGTTTACCATGAAGAAGAGTCTGATGAGTCTGAAGATGAGGAGGCAACAGTGGTTGAAGTAGGATTAACAGCCAAGAACTTGGTTAAGTCTAAAAAGGTAACACCTACCGTGGAACCAATTCGAGTATTGACAAGTGCATTCACCAAACCAAAATTTGAAGGATATACGAATGATGTGAATGCAGCATATGAGATCCTGGATGACTTTATTGACAAGGAATTGACCAAAATAGACTTTGGTAAATACCAAACAGCTGAACAGCTAAAGGGGAAGAAATACTGCAAGTTCTATAACTTGTGGAACCACATAACCAATGATTGTGTAAAGCTAAAAGATCATATCCAAAAGTGGACCAATGAAGGAAGAATCGCAGTAGATGCAGCACCTCAGATTGCCCAACTAGATCAACAGGCATTTACAGAGAATTCAGTAGGCACCATTGAGCTTTCGATGCCAAGAGCTGCAAATACTTTTCGTGGTGACAAAGCTGCAGAAATTTTGGATGACCTAATCAAAGAGGGCATCATTGTAGTACCTTTTGGCCCAACACCAGATATGCGTGGAGAAACTGCCAACACATATTACAAATTCCACCATGATTGGACACACAATAATAGTCAATGCAAAGAGCTTCAAATGCAGATCCAACAGTGGATTGATGAAGGAGAAATTGTGGTACCAGAAGTTTGCGAGGAAGAGGCTAGAGTAGGATCATTTATGGTTGAAACTCTGGAAGTATCATGGAGAGGTGGAGAAAAGAGAAAACCAACTCTGGACCTCAGGTCTACTATTGAAATAGTTGCATCCGGCAACAAGAAGGTAGATAACCAGAAGGGTAAGCAGAAGGAAGTTTTGCCTGAAGTAACTCATGTGGTCCTTTGTACACACTGCAAGGCAGAGTGCGGTTTGAAGATGACATATAATGAATTTGTGGAAGCTATACGAGCAAGTCCACATATCAAATCTCCTCCTAAAATTTATCAATCGTCCAGTCTAAGAGAATCAAAGAAGACACCAAAAGAATCAAATTTGTAGAAGAGGCTACGAGGAGAAGAAAAGAAGCCTGAGCCAGCCAAAACTGGCCAGCGAGATGGAAAAGAAACCATCAAACCTTCCATTCCTCCAGTAAGCATATCCATTATTAAGGAGGATGTTTGGTACATGAAGACATGAGAGAAAATTGTTGAGATCACTCCTACGAGAAAAAGGAAGTTGCAAAGGCAGTTTGAAAATAACTCTAGAAGCACTAGATAAAGGACTAATTAAGCCAGACCAGCTAGTAGAATTACTAGAGTAGATTCAGAGGAGGATGAATAGACTTGCAACTAACCCGATGATTTCTTTCAACAAAAATTCTGACAAACCAAAGGTCAGATTAGCTCATCCAAGTCTTTTCTCCAGGATCAATGAGACATAATCAATACCTGAGAGACAACGGACACCAAAAAGGCAAAGGAAAGTGATTGAGATGGAAGATAAGCTAGTGTGAAGGTTAGCTCTAGAGCGAATTCAGAGGAAATCAGAATCAGTCGCTGAACCTAGCAAGAAACCAGTGCTCATATGGTGTCCCAAACCTCTGGTCATTGAGGAACAGAAGAAGAAGATCCTTGTTCTTGAGAAGGAAGCTAAGGAAGAAACAAAGGCTTCATGTAGTGAGGTTTTAAAAGGACCTAAATCTGAGGTCCATTTGATTCAAACAGAGGAGATACCAGCTGCAACAGTATAGCTAGGACCTATAGCAGATGCAGCAGCCACAGATGAAGTGGCAGAGCATAACGACGATGAGCAGTTGTTGGATTATGAAGGAGATGACTTGCTGGAGGATATAGGTGCATAGGACATGCATGTTGAAATGGTATAATTAGTAGAAGCCAAGCAAGTGGCTTCAGTGAGCAAGGCTTTGAAAGGAGTAATCCTCATCGAGCAAGACGAGGAGAAAAAAATTGTACAAGTAATTGATCCAGCAGTACGAAAGTCATACATAATGTTCTCTAAACCTACTGCGACTATGGCATCACATATGAGACCACTTTATATTACAGAAGCCATGTGGGGCATCTAGCTCAATAAGATCATGGTTGATACAGGAGCGTCAGTAAATATCTTGACTACTTGAGCCATGACTTTGCTTGGAATTCCTAGGACTGCCATACAAGCTACCTCCATGACTATCATGAATTTCGCAAGAAAAATTTCATAGACTCTTGGGCTAATATTCGTAGAGGTTAAAGTTGGTCCAGTACTGGCTACTCACACTTTCTTTGTGCTAGACTGCAACGCACCATACAGTGCAATTTTGGGAAGAGATTTGACTCACAGAAGCTACTACGTTCCTTCATCACTTCATCAACAGCTTCTACTTTGGGACATAGAGTTATAAGAATCACACTTGATCAATGTAGATCTAAGACCAAGACCATACTCTGTGTCTGCAAATGCTTTGGATACCAATTACTACAATGGAACCTTAAGACCATTGGAAGTATGTGGCGTTGGCAACAAAGGCTGATTTGTTGGAGTAACGGCCTCTAAAATAGCTCAACGGGGGATAGTGCAAGCTAAAGATGACAAGGCACGTCCATGCTTCCTTAAGCTAGTCTCATCTAGCTATCAATGATACGAACTTCCGAGGAATTGGAAGTAGAGGCTTGTGCTTCTCTATGTGCAATATTGCAAATATATATGATAGAGAAACAAGCCTATGATTGTCGACCAACGGTAGCATCAACATAGTGCATAAATGAAGATGTGCAGTAAGGAATTGTAGAAGAGGAGGATATCATTCAACTAGAACTAGCATCATTGGATGATACTCCACTTAAGGTTAAGGATTCCACTGAGAAGATTAACTTGGGAACAACGAGTGAGCCAATGGAAGTGGCCATTAGCACTTTCTTGGAGCCTATAGAAAGAAAAAGGCTCATTGATTTGTTACTTGAGTATAAGGATTTCTTTGCAGAAAAGTTTGAAGACATGCCAAGACTCTCTCTAGAGTTAGTAGTGCATAAGCTACAATAATGGAAAGAAAGAAGCCAGTTCAGCAATGGATGCAAAGGATGAACGCAGAGACAGTGATGCTCGTAAAAGAAGAGATAGAAAAGATGCTGAAGTCTGAAGTCATCCAAGTGACTAAATACAGTGAGTGAATTTCCAACATAGTCCCAGTATGAAAGAAGAATGGCAAGATACGGGTCTGTGTGGATTACAAAGATTTAAACCAAGCTACTCTTAAGGATGCTTATCCTATGTCAGTAGAAGATTTATTGGTAGACTCAGTAGCAAGGCATGAGATGCTATCATTCATGGATGACACAACAGGTTATCATCAGATCCCAGTCGTTGAGGCAGATTGACATAAGACTGTATTCAGGTGTCCAGGTGACTAGAAATATTTGAATATGTAAACATGCCTTTTGGATTGAAGAATGCAGGAGCAACTTATCAGCGAGCCATGCACTATATCTTCCATGACCTTGCATGAGTCACCATGAATGTATACATTGATGATATATTGGTCAAGTCCAAGAAGAGGTCAAATCATATTGAACACCTAAGGCATGTCTTCAAGCGAATGAGACAACATCAACTAAAAATGAACCCTGCCAAGTTTGTGTTTGGGGTACAAGAAGAAGATTTCTTAGGATTCTTGGTACATCAGCGAGGCATCGAAGTTCTAAATGACAAGAAAGAGCTTGTGATTAAGGCATCACCACCAAAGAACAAACGAGAGTTGCAACAGCTTATGGGGAAAATTAATTTCTTGAGAAGATTTATTGCCAACGCTGTAGGAAAAACCAAACCTTTTGCTCCATTGTTCAAGCTGCAAGGGGAGAAAGAGTTTGTTTGGGAACCAGATCATCAAGAAGCCTTTGATAATATCTAGCAGTACCTGGTCAATCCACTAGTCTTGGTACCAAAACAATCAGGAAAGCCTTTGAAACTTTACATCTCAGCAACGGAGTCATCTGTGGGAAGCTTACTGGCACAAGATGATGATGCCAAAGCAGAACGAGCCATTTTCTACTTTAGCAGAATGTTAACAAACTGCGAGAGCAGATACACACCCATGGAAAAGTTATGAATGACACTATACTTTTCTGGCTACAAGTTAAGGCATTATATTTGGGGTGATTCTCTATTGGCCATCCGACAGTTAGAAGCAACATTCAAGACCAGGGAATGAATTAGCTTAGCTTGCTACGTGTATTGAGCTTGCAGATGGGGTGCGAGAACGTATCCTGAAAATTGAATGCAGAACTCTTCCTTCTTTTATGACTAGAAAGGAAGAGAATGATGAATGATATGTCACAGCCCTAGACTCCATTGATAACGATTGAAGACAACTAATCATTGCCTACTCTAACGATCTTAGCACTGTTGTGGATAAACGCACCAGGTACTTTGTTCCAAACTATCTTAAAAGGAATGATGAGTTGCTTAGAAGAGGAGGAGATGGGATAGATCTACTATATGTCTATGGAAATGAAGCTAAGCGGTTGCTGCTAGAAGTCCATCTAGGGGTCTATGGTGCTCATCGATCAGAACATAAGATGATGTGGTTGCTGTGAAGACATGGTTATTTCTGGCCTTTCATTCTGAAAGATTATATATCCTTTGCCAAAGGATGTAAAGAATGCTAAGCTCATAGACCAGTTAACCATATTCCTAACATTTCATGCAGCCAATTATCAAACCGTGGTCAGCGAGTGAATTTTGGACTTAATTGGAATGATTCATCCTCATTCTTCCATGCAACATGAGTACATCATCGTGGCTACAGATTTCTTCACCAAATGGGTAGAAGAAAAGCCATTGAAGGTAGCCTCTGCTGCTGTAATCATACAGTTTATATATGAAGATGTCATCTGTCATTTTGGAATTCCAGAATGCTTTATCTCAGACGGACGGGGGAGGGAGGGGGGGGGAGCAACGTTTATTTCTGGAGAAGTAGATGAGCTAATGATAGATTTTGGGATCCAGTTTTTACATTCTTCACCATATTATGCACAATCAAATGGTCAAGCTGAAACAAGTAACAAACTGATCCTCCACCTCGTCCTCGGCTTCAGCCTCCGTGGTGGGGCCAAGAAGAGGAAGAAGAAGACCTACACCAAGCCAAAGAAGAGCAAGCACAAACACAAGAAGGTCAAGCTTGCGGTGCTTAAGTACTACCAGGTCGATGATGAATCTGGAAGGGTGCACAAGCTGAGGAAGGAGTGCTATAAGTGCGGACCCCGGACTTTCATGTCTCACCACTTCGACAGGCACTACTGCGGCAAGTGTGGATTCACCCGCTGTACGTAATCAGACTCTTCTCTGATATGATGCGTGTACATATCATCATCGTCGATTTGATATTCGCTCATCAAATGTTGTTGATGATTAGGTTTTGGTGGATTTTAATCTCTTTGATTTGATTTTGTTTGCATCATAAGAATATTACTAGTGTGACTTGCATTTTACCTATCATCTTCAATTTGATATATGGCTACTCGATCTATGATGTTATGCTTTTAGTTCTATGCTCTGGATATTTAACTGTTATGGTAATTTTGTTGGGATTTTGAGATAGTTTTATCTTTGTCTACCTATCTCAGTTTCGTTTGGAAATATCTTGTGTTTGATTAGGTTTGGTGAAGTTTTATTTTCTTGATTTGCATAAGAATGCTGGTAGATTAATTTGAGGCTGTGTGTATCGGAATGGATGGTTAGATATAAATGATTATAGGTTAGTGGAGAAATATAGGCTTTGTTAAATGTTTTTGAACTGTGATTTTATATGCTATTTGGAATAGATTCAAACAAAGCTCTGTGATCAATGTAATTTCGTTGGTCTAGTGCGCAGAGCTCACTGAATTAATTGGTTTTGTGATAGAATACTAATGTTTGCAGTTACTGTTGAGGGATTTCAATTCCGTCATAGAGATTTCTTTAAAAACTTTACAAAAATTGAACAACCACGTCCCGATTATCAGACCTTCGACATAGCTGATATTATGTGAGTAACTACTCTTATGCTTCACTGTTACATTTGTATTGAGTTTCTGTCCATTTTTTCGATGCTTTTATGGTAATCTTATAGATTTTTATTTTTGATAATCACTGAAGGGAGAGCCGTAGGCATTTTCGTCTGGATCATCCTATTGTCGGATATGGAAATGCTGTAAGTTTCTGAGTCTGACCTTCCCTTACTTTTATGGAATGGTTGCTGAGTAAGTAGATCTGAATTTTTCAAAATAAGGATCCAGTATTCCAAAATCTCATATCATTTTTGCAAAACCCTTGTTACAAATCTGTTGGCAGTTTTTCCTTGTTGTCTGGTTGTGTGGTTAATTGAGAAACTTGATAACGAAACCTATGTCCAGATGTCCTTATTGCAGTTTGGCCTTGTTGTGAATAATTGTGAATGTCATCTTATACGTGCAAAACCTCTTTTTCCAGAAGATCTCATTTACTTGTTGTTTGGTTGCGTAGAGAATGGAACTGTAGCTCCAAATCAAAGCAATGAGATACTAGTTTCATGATCTGTGTTAGAGTTTACATCTCAGTCTTGTTTTTCAATCTGTGCTTCGCTGGAATTAGTAGGTAAACAGCACCATGTTGTGGTGATAAAGGATTAGTAGCTAATTCTGTATGTTGTAAATGCAGTATATGAATGCTGGTGGGGAAACATGGAAGTCAATGTCTGCTACTGTAAGATCTCCTGGTTCTTTGTGAAAGTCCAATAATTCGTACAGTTTTTGTTTTTGTATCTCAGTATATGGTTAAGCAAATTGTCTGGTTCCTATCTATATTACTGTGGCTGCTGTAATGGTTTAGGAAAATTTCGCGATTTCATCTTTCATTCGGTCCAACTATTTTGATGCGGAAGTTTGTATTGGCCCGTTTTCTTGTTCTGGAAGCTTGACAGGAAACCAATGGTGAGGCTGAGAAATCAGTGGTGACAGAATCGGCTTCTGCTAAATGTGAGATCCATGATGATGAGGCAGGACAGGAAGGGAGCTCTTAGGTAGAATACTTTCTGCCTCAAAAACTAACTTTTACTTTACTGGATTTTGGGGTTATACCATTTTGTGCATCTTTGGAAAATGGCGTGGGGTCCTTTGATGAATCTTTTGCAGGTGGAAGATGAAGAAGTTTACTAAGATCGATGTTCTATGTTTTTTAGCTTTGCCTTACCTTTCATCCTAGTCTATTTTAGCCTTTTGAATAATTTTGTGAAAGACTTAAAGCTTCAATTACACTCTGAAGTCATGTCGATGATCTTCTGACTCCAAGTATTGTATTGGGGTTTTCTCCTGAATGTGTTGTATCTGTTGCCTTATATAGCTCTAATTCTTGCTGTTCAATTCAATCTGAAAATCAAAGACTTTTTAATGTGTTGCAAGGATTCTACTATTTAAGTTTGAATAAATACTTGTGTTGATCACCACAGGAGCCCAACTGGGAAGCAAAAAATAATTACCAAAGGAATGTTTTTTTTTCCAGCATTGTAGCATTGATTACTCGTAATGGGGTTGATCACCGGAACCCTCTGTAGAACACATTGGCTAAGCAGTCTGAGTCCAAATCCTCCATCTTCTTTCTCCTTTACCTCTAATGGTGTCAAACCTAAGCAAGGAATTAACAAAAAGCTTCTTGGATACAAAGCAAGTAACGGCAAGCTTCTAATGGTGTCAAACCTCCCATTTCTGAGATATTATGTTTCCTCTGCTTTGTGGAGTAGTTTGTTACTACTAGGGTCAAATTTCAATTATCAAGCGGGTATAATATATATATATATAGTCTGTTTCTGTTATGGAGGTCTGCACCAATAGAATCCGTACGGATTCTGATTTTTGGCTGGCTTTCCGATTACCAAATACGATCTCCACCATTCAGATTATAGGTATACGTATATATATCAACCTTATAAAATTTCATCTAATGTGATGATCATTTAAGTCCTCAAAATTGTGATTTACCAACCGGAATCCGAAAGGTTCCAATTTTACTGATTTTTGTCCGTTCGTGTAAATTACAAAAAAATATTTTAATTTTTATATAGAGTAGCTGCTAAAAGTAAAAAAGTTATTAAACTAGTCAAATTATATTTATTTTTTTCAAATAGGATATCTATTGGGTCTCCACGTGTCATATTGATATAGCGAGTATCCGGAATTTTGGTAGCTGCGTTATCCAGGGGAAAATGCAGTTAGATTTCCACGTGTCGGCTAGGTACAGCAAGTTTCTTGAATTCGATATAGCTGCGAGTAACACTTCCCTAGTTCCCTCTCGAATCCCTACACTCTTCTTTCCATAACCGCCTCAAAAAAATTCACTTTCCCGCTCAAATTCAAAATTTGAAAGTTTGTTTCGTTCACGTGACTTCAAACCGTGAATTCGCTCCGTGAAATCGTACGAATCGTTAACCTTTAACGGCCCAGCTCGTCTATAAATACAGACCCAGGCGTTAGAAAATTCATTTCAACAAATTCAAACGAGCTATTCGTCTCTCTTTCTCTCTCTCTCTCTAGATCGCTCTCGGTTTTCAAAAGCTCTCTGCGATTCTCAACCGTCGCCATGAAAGGTCTCAAGTCTGCAGCCGTCGCCAGCAAGAAGCCTGTTGCTGAGTAACATCCTTACGCTTTCATATCTGATTTGCTTTTTTGTTTCGTAGCGTTTGATTTTGTTTTCGCTGTGTTTCTTCTTCGTCTTTAGGTAGCGTAGCTATGGATTTAGTTTCTGCGAGTTTAGATCTGTATGCTTCGATTTTGATGCTCTGTGAAATTATCTTCGATTCGTCGTCTATAGAGTTCGCGACGGCTTTGGTTAGTTTTACGGTTTCGGTTTTTATAAAACCTTTTGATTCTAAAGTCGGTTCAGTTTTTACGGCTTGTTCTTCGTTATTGTGCGTTCGATTTTGATTTTCTTCTCAAATCTTCTTCGATTCATCTAATTTCTCGAATCTCTATATGAACTTATGTACTGTTTGTTTTCGCGGTTATGTATTCACAGTCGCTTTAGTTTCTCGGACTTGTTTTCACGTTTCTGCAGTTCGATTTTGATTTTTTGTATCTCTTGTGTGTTTATAGGTTGCTGAAAGGCAAGGCTGAACCGATGAAGACATCGAAGAAGGAGAGAGTTTCGAAACCAAAGAAGATCAAGGATGCTGATGCTCCGAAGCGTCCTACTGGAGCCTTCTTCATCTTCATGTGAGCTAAAACTCTTGTGCTTCACTGTTCAATTTGTACTGAGCTTCTGTCAATGTTTTCGTTGCTTTTTTTGTAATCTTATGGTGTTTTTGTGATGATTCACAGGGAGGATTTCCGTAAGAGCTTCAAATTGGAGTGTCCTGATGTCAAATCTGGACCTGCTGTAAGTTTCTGATACTGATACTTCCTTCACTTTTATGGAATAGTTGCTGAGAAAGTAGATCTGAGATTCTAAAACAAGGATGTAGTAATTACATGATCTGTGATTTCAAAATCTCATTCCATATTTGCAAAACCTTTATAACAAATCTGATTGCAGTTTTTCCTCTGTTGTTTGGTTTTTGTGTTTAATAGAAAAAAATAGACTAAGAAATATGCAAAATCTCTATGTAACTCATTACAGTTTGCTAATTGTCTGGTTGTGTTGTGTTTAATTGTGAATCTCGTCCTATTTGTGCAAAATCTCTATTTCTAGACGATCCGATCTCATTGCAGTTTTTTCCTTCTTGTTTGGTTGCTTAGAGAATAGAACTGTGGCTTCAAATCAAAACAATGAGATACTAGTTTCATGATCTGTGTTAAAATATACATCTCAGTCTTGTTTGTCCATCTTTGCTTCACTAGAAGTAGATAAAAAGCACCATATTGTAGTAGTGATAATAGCTTAGTAGCTAATTATGTATGTTTTAAATGCAGGTTGGAAAGGCTGGTGGGGAAAAATGGAAGTCAATGTCTGCTACTGTAAGATCTCCTGGTTCTTTATGAAAGTTCAAAAACGCTTACAGTTTTTGTTTTAAATCTGAGTATATGGTTAAGCCACTTGTCTGGTTCCTATCCATATTACTGTGGCTGTTGTATTGGTTTAGGAAAAAGCTCCTTTCGTTGAGAAAGCTTCAAAGAGGAAGGCCGAGTATGAGAGTGCTGTGCAGGAGTATGAGAAGAAGAAGCTGGTAAATACTCTCATCTGGTTTGGGATTTCATCTTTCATTCGGTCCAAATTATTTTGATGCAGAACCTTATATTGACCTGTTTTCTTGTTCCGGAACTTGACAGGAAAGTGAGGAAGCCATTGGTGAGGCTGAGAAGTCAGTGGTGACAGAGAAGTCGGCTTCAGCTTGTGAGATCCATGATGATGAGGCAGGACAGGAAGCAAGCTCTTAGGTAGAATACTTTCTGCCTCAGAAACTAACTTTTACTATACTGCATTTTGGGGTTATACCATTCTGTGCATCTTTGGAAAATGAGGTTGACACTTAACTTTGTTGAATCATTTGCATGCTACTCTGGGCTGGAAGTTTACTGAAGATGGATGAAAAAGTTTACTAAGGATGTTCTATGTTTCTAGCTTTGCATTATCTTTCATAGTAGTCTATTCAAGCCTTTTGAATAATCTGTAACTTTTCCATATATGCTCATTGTAAAAGACTTGAAGCTTCAGTTACAGCACTGTGAAGCAATGTAGATGATCTTCTAGCTCGAAGAAGTATTGAGTTTTTCTTCTGAATGTGTTGTAGTTATTGCCTAATATAGCTCTAATTTCTTGCTATTCAGACTATATCTGAATGTAAGGATTATATACTATTGGAATAAAGCCTTGTTCTGAAACCATTTGGCCATGCCAGACTGAAGCCTAGCTAGCTATCGAATTTGGACAGGAAAAGCCAACTTCAGCACTGCATACAAATCACACCCTCTTTTTTTCTAACTTTCATTATTACAGAAAGGAAAATAGTTGAGATACAAATGTTATATACAAAAAATTCATACAAACTGAGTTGGCATCTGCCACCTCAACTGCCACGTCATTGTTATGGCCAACTCTATTTTAGTGGACTTTCGTTTCTTCTCTATTTTAATTATTAAATAAAAATTAATTGACTGAATTGATATATAAGTGGTTTCAACTTTCAAGGCCAACCCCACAGCGGTGAGGATGAGCCAAGGAGTAAAATATCGGGTATCGAGGATATATCGACAGTCCAAAATTTGGATATATCAACGGAAATATCGACGAAATATCGATCAACTGAAAATTCTGACGGAAATGACGGAAACTAATAAAAATATATGGAAATTTGTAATGAAACTTTTGGAGGTTGTTATATGATCAATTATCTACCTTATGTGAAAAGAAAATATTGATCAAACATCAAAACATATGAATTTGCTATATTACTATATGAATTAGTATGTGTTAAGTGCTGATAACTATTAAAATATAATTTAATAGTTCTATTTTTATTTTTTTGATGGCTAAACTTTAATGGGAGGCTAGACCATCACATTTTTGTACAATATGTTACACATCACACATTATAAAATCAAATATATAAATACTTCAAAACCACATAGAGGACCTATGAGGTTCGAAATTCACACTATTTTCCTCATCTCTCTGTGCAGAATCATGTGTGTATTGTGAAGAGTACTCATTAAATGATTGTTCTCTCATGTAATTCTGCACGTATTGACTTACATGCCAACCATATGGGTCAGGGGGCGGTCTTTGAAGATTTTGGAGCTCGTAGTATGAACCAGGCATTGCTCGACTTTCTTCATTGCTATCATCATTTGAGGCATTTGTTTGTGATTGTAACGATGAGTTATCACTTGTTGGAAGACCATAAGGCATGATATATGAAGGATAAGGCATTGCAAAATTTTGACAAGCTTTTAATTTTGTTAAATTAAAAAAGTTACTGAAAATTTCAAAAATTTCGGTAAATATCGGAAAATATCGGAAATATATCGGAAATATCGGAAAGTTTCGGAAAATTTCGGAAAATTTGGAGATATATTCACGGATTTTTCAGGTAAGTTCAAAAAACCGAAATATCGACGAAATATCGCCGATAATTTCGATTTTGCATTCCTTGGGATGAGCAGACTAGTGCTGGAGGCCGGAAAAAATATAGCAGATCGATTCATGTCCTGTAATTGGAATGGTGGCGGCTGAATCGCCATCTACTCTCACTATATATTGCCTTGGAGCATGGAGTAATGAGCAAAACTATATGATCAGATGATCTCCCAGAGGGAACGTTAATCATCGGTGGCGGAGTCACATTGGGATCAGAGGGGACCAAGGCTCATCCTGAGATTGTATAATTAGTCTTTGTGTGTGTAATTTGCCAAATAAGTGGCTTGGCAGAGCGTAAAAAACATCTGATATTAGTTAAAAGGTGCTGAGTTCAATCTTCAATAGGCTCGTTGTATCCTCGTCTTTATACCAATGGTTCCATCTTCGTTCTTTATGTTTCTTCTCCCAAATTTTGCCCCCATCACCACCACATTTTTGGTCGGATTTGCAACAAACCCATATATGTATGGTAAAACTGAGCCTTACCTACAAACAGACAATCTCAAGAAAACAACCCATATTTGCAACAAAAAACCTAAACTCAGTATAAATGATTAATTTATACCCCTGAATGGTAGGTCCAACAGAAAACCTAAACTCAGTTTAATACAGATTAATTCAGCGAGCCCCCGTATACTGGCAACATACAAACCAGATTCAAGGCATATTCTAACAAATCTTCACCTTGACTTGAATCATTTCACAAATAACCAAATGTACCAGATGCACCATAAAAGTACCGGATGTACGACCATCTCCTCTGCCCCAGATGTTGCCCTCAAAGGGCAACTAACAGCTTCTAACATTTAACAAGTCCAAACAATGTTGGAACTTGCTCTGTAGAACTAACTTGATGAACATGTCAGCTGGATTATCAGCAGTACCCACTTTGTACACCTTAATCCTCTTCTCACTTCTCAGAAAATGATACCTGACATCAATGGACTTAGTCCTCTCATGAAGAACTTAATCCTTGGCTAAACAGATTGCACTCAGACTATCACAATACACTATAGCCTGATCAGCAGACCCAAATCACTAACCAGTCCTTTCAACCAGATTCACTCTTTGGCTGCTTTTGTCAATGCCATATACTCTGCTTCTGTAGTGGAGAAAGTCACTATAGGCTGCAAAGTAGCTTTCCAACTAACAACAGAACCACCATGAGTGAAAACATAACCAGTCATAGATCTTTTACTGTCAACATCTCCAGCATAATTAGAATCTGAATAACCTGTTACTAAACACTGTGTATCACCTCCATAAATGAGACCAACATCATACGTACCTCTAAGGTAACGAAAAATTCTCTTCACAGCTTGCCAATGCTCCTTGCCAGGCTCAACCATAAACCTACTAACAATACTGACAGCATGTACAAGGTCAGGTCTAGTGCAGACCATAGCATACATCAAACTTCCTACTGCACTAGTATAGGGAACTCGAGACATGTATTCATTCTCCTCAGCAGATTTAGGTGCAAACGCAGTAGAAAAATGAATGTTTGCAGCACTTGAAGTATCTATGGGTTTTGCTGTAGACATGCCAAATCTTGACAGTACCTTCTGAATATAATCCTTATGTGATAGGAAAAGCCTCTTTTGACTTCTATCTCTGTAAATATCAATTCCCAGAATATTCCGAGTTGCACCTAAATCCTTCATCTTAAACTCAGCACTAAGAAGACTCTTCAACTTCTGAATATCTGACTTATTTTCTGTAGCTATCAACATGTCATCTACATAGAGGACCAGATAAATAAAAGAACCATTTGTTACCTTGTTGTAGTAGACACAACAATCATACGGACTCCTCGTGTAGCCAATCTCTATCATATAGCTATCAAACCTCTTGTACCACTGCCTCAGTGACTGTTTTAGTCCATACAAAGATTTCATCAACATGCAAACATAATCTTCTTTTTCAGGAACTTACAAACCCTCTGGCTGAGTCATGTATATCTCCTTCTCCAACTATCCATGTAGAAAAGCTGTCTTCACATCTAGTTGTTCGAGCTCCAGATTCTAATATGCAACTATGGCTAGCAGCACCCTGATAGAAGTATGTCTGACCACTGGCGAAAAAATCTCATTGTAGTATACACCTTCTTTCTGATGAAACCCTCTTGCAACTACCCGAACTTTATACTTGATATCCTCAACGAGGCCCCCGTGTGCTGGCGGCATACAAACCAAATTCAAGACATATTCTAACAGCTGCTAAATCTTGGACGGCATGATTGAAGAGATAGTGGACGGTGGTGCCGCGATGATGAGTTGAGGACGGGATGGAGGGGGATGACAGTTTAGGTTACGGAGAAAATATTGAATGGCGATGAATTTTTGGGTAAAGGAGGAAATTGTTAAGTTGAAGTTATAATTAAAATAGAAGATGACAAGGCAAGTGCCACATCATTCGGTATTACTGTTTTGTACAAACTTTTTGTATATGTAGTACTACTCTTATTGAAATTACCACCATAGAGCTCCAATTGGGAAGCAAATATAATTACCAAAGGAATGTGTTTTTCTAGCATTTATTACTTTCTTGTAGCTAGGAAGTCGGACCTGAGTCACCTGACTATGGAGCTCATGAATTTTTAGAAGAAAGAACAGACTTGAATGCTTGGATAAAATGAAAGGGGAAATTTACTTCTCTCCCTGAGACTTTTTTTTCTTCAAACCATGTAGTGTTTTTTTTTTCAATGTCAAATTATTTAAAGAAAAAAAGATTACAAAGTCTAAAAAAAAAACAACAAAGAAATAAAGAAGCAGATTAGGAGACTCGAAGAGAATTTTCCTCTTTTGTACAGAGAGTCAGAAAGGCAAACTTGTAAAAAGAAAAGCACTATTTTGATGTCTTCCCAAAGTCCATGAAAATCTTGAGCTCGAGATGCTATAGCTTTGTTTAAAGATTTGATACTCTTGGCTACATAGCAATATAATATGGATTAATCAAGACGCTGGTAAAGAAACCCCATCTGGTCCATTTAAAGATATGGAGAAAGTGCCAGTGGTGGTGTCTCATACCAAGTCTGAGAGGTGGAGGCTAAACCCAAATTCGTCATTTTGTCTGCAACAGTATTACCCTCCTAAGAATATAAGAACAGTAGAAAGACATTGATCGAATCTGTGGAAAACAAGTTGTCCAAGCAATACAAAGAGGCCACAGCGGGGTGAAAGACGAAGAAATAATGCAAGCAAGGACACTAGTAGAATCACTTTCAAGCCAGATGCAGTGCCAACCTCGATTAAAACCAAACTCAATTCCACGTATAACACTCATAATCTCAGCGAAGAAAGCTTGTATGCTTGTATTGAAGAAAAACTGATTTGGCTGGAATGAATATTTCCATTGATCTTAGAGTGAATATATACAACAATTTACATTATGATGCACGTCAATGATCCCTATGATCAAGCTGTTAGTGATACAACATATCTGCTATGCTAGCTATAATCTAGGACTACAAAAGAAAAGTAAATATCTACTATCCATACAAGAATAGACAGATTCTATTTTTCTACACTCCCCCTCAAGTTAGAAAGTGAATGCCTAGCTTGCACTCCCAACTTGGGAACCATAGGCATGACATCCTCTTTTCCCAAAGGTTTAGTCAAAACATCAACTAGTTGATTTGCAGAACTAACAAATCTTGTCATTACAGATTCATCTTGAATCTTGTCCCTTATGTAGTGACAATCCATTTCTATGTACCTTGTACGTTCATGGAAAATAGGGTTCGCTGCTATGTGTAATGCAACCTTGTTATCATAGTACAACAATGCAGCCCCTCGATGCAAAACTCCCAAATCACTGAGTAAATAATGAAACCATGTCAATTCACAACAAGTTCCTGTCATTGCACGATACTTTGCCTCAACTAAAGAAAGAGAGGTTGTTTTTTGACACTTTGACCTCTATGATATCAATGATGGACCTAGGAATATACAATACCCTATTGTAGATCTTCTCGTAAGTGGACATCCTGCCCAATCTGAGTCACAATAGGCTCGAAGCCTAAGATCACTAGTTCAGGAAAAGAAAAGGCTTACGCCAGGAGTTGATTTCAAATAGCGCACAACACGCAATGTTATTGCCATATGATCTGCAAGGTTGATGCATGAATATACTCAATACATGGACAGATTATGTAATATCAACCTTCCAACCAACCTTCTATAACGACCTAGAATAAATCGCTATTTTCAGACAACTTCAACCCTTGCTCCATTGGAGTATCAATAGGCGATGCGCCTAACAATCCTACATCCTCAATGATTTCTAGGGCATACTTGCGTTGAGAAATAAAAATCTCATACTTAGAAGAAGATACCTCAATGTCAAGGAAATATTTCAAATTACCAAGGTCTTTAAGACGAAACTGGCTATGCAAGAACTTTTTGATTGCAGCAATATTGACAGAATCATTTCCAGTAATCAAAATATCATCCACATATATCAAGAGAGCAGTAAAATACTTTCTTTTTTTCTGGTGAATAAAGAGTAGTCAGCTCGAAATTGTACATACCCTACTACCCGGATAGCTTCTGAGAACTTGGAAAACCATTGCCGAGCTGATTGTTTCAATCCATATAATGGCTTATGAAGTCAACACACCAAGTTGTCTTCCCCCTGTCTCTGAAGTCCCTGGTGGTGGAGATATGTAGATTTCTTCATGAAGACCGTCGTGAAGGAAGGCATTATTGACATCCAATTGATGGAGGGACCACCCTTGGGCTGCTGCCAGGGCAAGGAGACACTGAACTATGATGATTTTGGTTGTGGGAGACCCTCTAATTTTTTGAATCCCTTGGCCACTAATCGAGCTTTATACCTCTTGATGGAACCGTCAGAACGAAGTTTAATTTTATACACACCGACAACTGATTGGTGTCTTTCCTGTCGGAAGAGGTGTCAAGGTCCAGGTACCATTGGCTTGGAGAGCTTGTAACTCAGACTGCATCTCCTCTTACCATTCATGACAGATAGAGGCCTCATAATAAGTTTGAGGTTCGGTGACTTGATTGATATGAGCAATGTAAGAACAATATGCAGGCTTATAGTGATGATAAGAAGCATTGTTAGCCAAGGGATAACATGTACCTTTCTTAGGACCTGGAAGCAAGGAAACAAACTGATTGGGACATGCATGAGTGATATGAGAACAAACGAAGTCCTTTAATTTTGCCGGTGGATTGTGTGGGAAACTAGAGTGACAGAGAGGTTCTGATAGAGGTAGAGATGACGGGTTGGGTATGATTGGTGGAGGTGGTGGCCGCGGTTCTAGTAGGGATTGTGGATTCACCGGAATTGACAGCTCAGCTGGTGGAGGAGAGGACGATAGTGGCGGTGCCAGAGAACAAATTGATTCTGAGAATTGGAGAAAGAAGATGAAGGTAAGGATGAGGACGTTTGGCGTCGGCGATAGGTGCAGATGACTGAGGGTGGCGATGTTGGAGGGTTGGAATTAGAGGAGTTGATAAGGAGAGGTTGAGACTCGGCCGGATTGAGGTGAGGTGTCGTGGAGGCCGGTGAAGGTAGAGGTATAATGACGACGACAGAATCAGAATGTGGTAAGGGAGCAGTTCAAGGGAATGGTGGCGCGAAGGAGGTCTATGGTGTGGTGCAGGTTTGTGGACCGATGACGGTGGCCTCCGTCACCAGATTGATAGGGATGGTGGTGACAGGTTCAATTGATTTCGATAAAGGTTGAGACATTTTGGGATTTTGTTGACCAGTGTTGGGAGTACGTGAGAGAGAAGGAGATGATGAGTCTTGGTCTAAAGAGATTGGGCCAAAATTGTGGGCTAAAGAATGAGATTGACTAGATGTGGATGAATTAGGCTCAACAAAAATAGACCTATAAGGAAAACTAGTTTCATGAAAAATCACATCTCGACTAGCAAAAGTCTTGGGAGTTGAGAGATCGTAAAGCTTGTACGCTTTTTGACCAACAGGATAACCAATAAAAACACACTTGATTGCTCTAGGTGCAAACTTATGCGTAACATTGACATGGGTAGCATAAGCTAAACACCTAAAAACACGAAGATGATGAAATGGATGAGGTTTGGAATAAAGACGTTCAAAAGTAGTTTTAAAAAAGAGGAGATGAGTGGGTAAACGATTAATGACATGAACTGCAGTAAGCACACATTCTCCCCAAAATTTTGGAGGGAAATTAGCTTGAAATTTCAAAGCGTGTGCGATATGGAGAATGTGATGATGCTTGTGTTCCACTACCCAATTTTGTTGAGGTGTGTAAACACAAGAACATTGAAAAAGGACTCCATTATCTTTGAAGAAATTTCGAAGAGAAATAAACTCAAGTCCATTATCACTGCGAAAAGCAAAAAAATCTTTCAACAAGGATTGAGTTTCACTCTTACGTCGCACTAAAAATACCCAAGTGAAACGAGAATAATCATCCACAATAGTGAGAAAATAATGAGCCCCTGAAAGATAAGAATATTTATAAGGACCCCAATGTTACAGTGAATAAGATCGAAAGGTTTGACAGAGGAAATAGAACTAGTACCAAAAGAAAGACGATGTTGTTTTGCTAATGGACAAACATCGCAAGCATCGTTAAACTCAAGAGATATATTTAAGAAATTTTTAGCAATAAAATCAAGAGGACAAGAGGAAACATGGCCCAGACGATGATGCCAAAGATCGGTAGATGATATTATGAGATGACATGCAGGTTGATCGAATGAGTTTTTGGTGATTTGGTTTGGATGTGGTTTTCTTCATCGCTAACGCCACCAAATAATAGAGACCATCACAGTGTTTGCCCAAACCAATCGTCTTCCTCGAAACCAGATCCTGCAAAATACACCAATATGAGTAAAAAGTTACTGAACAATTCAATCATCTTGTAAGTCGACTAAGGATATTATATCAACTTTAAATTTCGGTACACACAACACATCATGTAGATAATAGCAAGAATTCAAAGGTACTGATCCAGTAGAAAAAATCTGTGCTTTTTCACCACTTGGTAGTAATATAGGAGGCAAATTGAGATTTTTGTTGCTACTTGTCAACATGCTTGATTATGAGACAATGTGATTGGTTGCGCCGCTATCAATAATCCAACGACGAGATGAAATTTTAGACAAGGCTGATCTGGTGGCAACTCCGTGTGCTTAACGACTAGCACCTTCTCATTCTTTAGCTTGCAAAAAAGCTAAAAGTCGTTGAATTTGAGTTTTTGAAATACCGGAGAGAATGAGAGGTTGAAAGACCCTTTGTCAATCTTGGTGTGATTCACAAGCCATGAGAACGAATTATTACTACACAATAAAGTAAAATGTAGCAACAACAAGAGATGATATCAGGTTTGAATTTCTGTTCTGATACCATGAAGAAAAACTGATTTGACTGGAATGAATATTTTCATTGATCTCTGAGTGAATATATACAGCAATTTACATTATGATGCACGTCAATGATCCCTATGATCAAGCTGTTACTGATACAACACATCTGTTATGCTAGCTATAAACTAGGACTACAAAAAAAAAAAGCAAATATCTACTATGATATGACAGATTCTATTTTCCTACATATATGCGAATCTATTGTCCGAATTGGGTTTGGGAGAGTAACCATTGTAAATAAAATTGGATACATTTTTGGATAGTGGACTGGGCAAGATACGTTATTCTGTAAATAACTAAATATAAGAGATCTTAGTTATGAATATGAGAAATGAAAAGATTCCCTCTCCTCCCTCTCGATTCCCCCTCACTCTTCTTTCCATAAGAGCAGCTGCACCGGAGAGGAATTTTAGGGACGTCCGGTATGGGGCCCGCCGGAAATAGGACGTCCGGCGTGAAGAATCAGTGTAGCGGGGAGTTTTGCAGGCGACGACCGGACGTTGACGCGAGGGACGTCTTCGCAGGCGTCCTCCGAAGGGGAAGCGAGAGAGAACGTCCGCCTGGTGGGCCCCACACACGTGGGTGACGCCAGGCTGACGTTTTTTTTTTATAAACCCGGTAAAAAAGTAAAAAGAAAAAGTAACTGACCAATCGGAACACACCACGTGGCACGCTCTGGGCCACGGACAGATCAACGGCTAAGTTGATCTGGACCGTCCATTTCAAACAGATCTGGGCAATCCGACGGCTGAGAATTTTTCTCATTTGTAATATTTTAAATAAATTATTTACTCTGAAACTTTAAAAAATCATAATAAATAGCTCGGAATTCAGAAAAATTCAAGAAAAATACGGACGAGTTCATATTAATGTCCTCTATAACTTTCGTGAAGAAAATGAATCCAAAATCATAACTTAAAAAAATGTCAATTTTGAATCGCGACGAAATAGAGAATAGTGATAGGAAGTCCTATTTCTGGCACCGCTGCACGAAAAATAGGAATAGGACTTCCTATTGGAGAGGAATTCCTGAAATGGGTGAGGAATTCCTCAAAATGTGGCTTCCTCTCTTCCTCCATGGGTGCATATGCCCTAACCGCCTCAATTTTTTCACTTTCCCGCTCTAATTCAATATTTGAAAGTTTGTTTCACTTTCCTATATATATGACTTTTTTGCACCAAAGATGCCGAAACTTGTTTGGTCAGTGAATTTTGATGTCTGAACTCTATACTGATGTGGCACTCTCAGTTTTTGAAATCGATAATGTAGGAACCAGAATACCCGTGTACTTTTTAATATTTTTTATTACTTACAAAAATTAAGTTCATCCATCACATTAATAACATTAAGATGGGCATAGTGTGTCTATTTAGAGAGATGCTTGGTCCCTAGTGTTGTGGATTTTAAACCTAGTGTGTCTATTGAAAATGCCGAGGACTCAACCAGAGTGAGTGAGCAGCTACACAATTCAGGCACTTGGAATGCAACTAAGGTCGAAAGTTTGTTTATTCCTACTGATGTAGAGGAAATTCTAAATATTCTTTTGGCTAGAGCTGCTTCAGGTGATCGAGTGTGATGGAATTTGGAGAAAAAGGGGGGGGTTAGTATTTAGTCAAGTCGGTCTATCGAAAGGCGTTTTCAAGATTGAATTTGCATTCTGAGTCTCATGTTGAGCGAAGATGTGCGTTTAGAAAGTTGGTCATAATATCCTTCCTATATGGAGAACATTTTCAGTGCACCGGGTGCACTTGTGCCATTCATATATAATACACTCTCAACCATTAATTTGACGTTAGTGTCATATAATATTAGATTAAATAAATGATTAAGATGCATTATACATGCTTGGTGCACCCGGTGCACTAAAGAATTTACATCCTACATGTGATCGGTTAGCTTCTGGGAGGGTGACTTTGGAGTCACATTTTTGTCTTTTTTAAGGTACGTAGACATTCATGTTAGCCGTAACTGTTCCTATATGAGGTCAGTAATAATGTCTCATGCATCCTTATTTAAGCATTGTTTGCTTTAGAGCATCTCCGATAGATACCTATTTCAAAATAAAAGCTGAAATTTAAGAAAAAAGTTAACAAAACACACAGCTCCAATAAATACTCTAAGCAAAAGTTAAATTTGACATTTTGTTAAATCTTTAGCTATATTTAACAAAAGATTTAATTCAATGTTAAACTCTCTGTCTCAATTTCTCGCTTATTTGATTGCAGAGATGAATAATAAAACAATTCAAAATAACTTAAAAATGACTCTCACCGTTGAAATAAAAGGTAAAAATAAAATTGTTAAATTTAATTTTTTAATAAATTTAACTAATATATATAACCGTTGAGATGCTCTTAACCCACTACAGAGGGTACGAGTGCTCTTGATTAGCTTTGTACGTTATTGTTCGGGGACGTTGACAAAGGATGCTTTTGGTCATTAATTTAATTTAATTTACTTTATTCGGGGAGTTTGGAAAGAGAGAAATTGTAGACTTTTGGATAAGAAAGAAACAGCTTTTGAGGATGTGGTACGGTGATGGCTTCAACAGTATGGTTACAACTTACAAGAGTATGTCTCGGCACAGGGGAATCAGCACAATAGAGTTGGGAGATCGATGTGTTGTTCCTGGAAACCTCCACCTTTGGGATGGTTGAAAATTAACGTGGATGGGGCTTATAATGCTTGCTTCAACAAGTACTGGTGCATGGGGTCTAGTTGTGAGGGATGAGAATGGAGTGTTTAAGGGAGGTAAATTTCAAGTTCTGGAACGCGTGAGCGGTAGTGAGCAAGTGGAGTTGGCTTGGCTGTAGTTCAAATTGAGACGGATGCTTTTGAAGTTGTAAAACAACTAGTGAATGTTGTTGATCCTAATTGTTGCTCAGGAAGCCAAGGCTTCTATGCTTTCTAGTTTTGTTATCCTACTTATATTTCAGAATTAATTTCCTCTGAACTTTGTTATTTTTAAATGTTGACATATTTCCTTCAAAAAAAATGTACTTCACTAGTTCACTTCTTCACAATATTGAGAAAACAACTTCTTATCTATAATTAAGTTTTGACCTTCCTCAAGTCCTAACAACAGATTTTGACCACGCCATTCTAGGCAGAAATTGAAATCACGATCATGATCTAGCAGATATTGCAGCCCTTGCTAAATTTGGATAGAAAAAAAGAACATGAATGGCATTTTGCAAATTCTAGACGAGTCTCATCCATATGCAGATCTTCATGAAAACCCTACGGGCAAGACCATCACTGTCGAGGTCGAGAGCTCTTACACCACCGAAAATGTCAAGGCCAAGATTCAGATGATCCAGGAGCAGCACCGGCGGCGGCTGATCTTCGCTGGAAAGCAGCTGGAGGACGACCGCACGCTCGCCGAATACAACATCGAGAAAGAGTCGACTCTCCACCTCGTCCTCGGCCTCCGCGGTGGGGCGAAGAAGAGGAAGAAGAAGACCTACACCAAGCCCAAGAAGATCAAGCACAATCATAAGAAGGTCAAGCTTGCGGTGCTTAATTACTACAAGGTCGATGATGACTCTGGAGAGGTGCACAAGCTGAGGAAGGGGTGCTCTAAGTGCGGACCCGGGACTTTCATGGCTCACCACTTGGACAGGCACTACTGCGGCAAGTGTGGATTCACCATCTGTAAGACTCTTCTCGATCTTCTCTGGATATTTAGATGTACTGTTTTGGTAATTTAATTAATTTTGTTGGGATTTTGAGATATGGTTTCAATTTGCTGTGTTCGGTTAGTTACCCCCGAGCGACCAGAATCTACTGTTTTCCGTGATCGTCTAATAAGTCTAAGCAAGCCAACAAGAGAACCACCACCTCCCTTACCTAAGCACTTTACCGTGGCTGAAATCATGCGAGTAAACTCTACTCGATCTTGTGCTTCTGTCAAATTGCTCATACTAATAATAATATTATATTCTTATGGAATGTGTTTGTGACAAATTACAGGGAGATAAATTCCAGGGAGTACCCGGACTCTGATAATTTGTTCCGGTAATTTTTCACAACAGCCGTGGCCTGGATCTTCAGTAACAAGGAATAAGAGTCATATATGTTTACTAAGATTTTCTATGTTTTTAGCCTTCTGAGTAGTCTGTTAGAGCAACTGCACCGGTTCGGGACGGCGAGGACGTCTGGCAGCCGGGCCCAGTCGTTGAGGACGTCCGGCAGAGGAATTCGGTGCAGTGGGAGGAAAACTGAAGGGCGACCGGACGTTGACCGGGAGGTCGTCCTCGCCGGCGTCCCTTGTTGAGCACGAAGGCGAGGACGTCCGCCTGGTGGGCCCCACGCACATGGGTGACGCCAGGCTGACGTCCCCCTTTTTTTAACCTGGCGCGTGTAGTACACGCGCCGGTAAGAAAGTAAAAAAAAAAGTAACGGGCCAATCGGCTTGCGACACGTGGCACGCCCTGGACTGCTGACAGATCAACGGCTAAGTTGATCTGGGCCGTCTATTTTGAACGGATATAAGCAATCTTACGGCCTACATTTAAATGCAACGGCCACTTCGGCTTAAAATGAAAAAATTACAAAAAAAACCCAAAAAAATTGCAAAAAAATCCCCAAAAATTTGCAAATGAGCCCATACATTTTTTTTGTAAATATTACCCTCATTTCATTCATTTCTCACATCATTTTCTGCACAACAAATTCATTCTCTCCCTCTCTCCATCTCTCCTCAAAATATATTTTTTTTGTGGGAAAAAATGGCTACAAATTGGCTTCTTTCGGAAGATGTACAATTGAGCATCTCTTATTGTCGTTTTAGCGTTGATTCCATCACCGGAAATCGACAAAAGGTGGAAAAATTGTGGGAAAAGGTTTATGGCGATTTTAAGGCGAATTGGGAGATAGGTTATGGTGAATCGATGCCGGAAGCTAGGACCCAAAACGCATTATCCTCTCATTTCGCAAAGTTGAAGCCGAATTTGAAAGTTTGGGGTAGTGCTCTTTCTTTCGCACGAAGGAATGCAGCTTCCGGCTTCAACATACACGATGAGGTAATGTTTTTGATCTCCAATATTTTTTTTAGTTTTTACCATATTGTTTCAACTTAGTTTGTACCATATTTTATGAAATACATGTTATTTATTTCATGATATTTATGAATTACAAGTTATTTATTCCATGTTATTATTATTATTATTTAGATGAGATGTGCTCAATCATTTTATGTGGCAAAAAAAAAAAAGTTTAAAGACTTTGCTTGTTGGGAAGTAGTGAAGAACCATCCTTACTTCATCCATGTCGAGGCTAGTACACATCCGCTTTACTCATCATCTACTCCGTCTTACTCATCATCACATCCCGCAAGCTCAATGCCTCTCACCGTCAACTTGGAGGATGAGGATGCGTTTGCCACACCAATGAGCAACCAAGCTCTTTCTTCTCCGGAGCGTCCTATGGGAGTGAAAGCGGCCAAGGAAGAGAAAAAAAAGGGGAAAAAGGGTATGACGCCTACAAATGAAAGAGCTGAGGCTTTGAATAGGATTGCGGCAAATCAAGAATCTTATGGTCGCAATCAAAAAGATAGTGATGCAATTGAGGTTTCCCTTATGTGAGAGCAAATCGCCCTTCAAAAGAAAGACATCCAATTGAGGGCTTTGGCGGAGGAAACTCGGATTATGTCAATGGATACCGAAAGCATGACTCCTAAATCCAAGAGGTATTTCACAAAGAGGAAAGCAGAAATTTTTTCTCAATTAGATGGGGTTGAAGAAGAAGCTAGCGAAGAAAGCTATTCCAATTGTTATCGCCCCCTTTTTCCAAACACTTAAATAACCCCCGAAGACTTTTTTCAAGCACTTTAATTATTGTTTATGTAATTTAAATTATGTACTATGTAGTTTAATTTATGCACTTTAATTAAACTATGTAGTTTCCCTTTTACTGAAATAAAATTGCACTTTCTTTATTTCCATCAAGTTCCCACACATTACAAAAATTGAAACACACATAATAGAAATACGTAAATCAAACTCATAACAATGCAAACAAACAATTAAAACAACATATTTATAGTTGTTCACCGGTCTCAAGAAACCAGTTGTGCTTAACTAAGTCCTTCTGAAGCTCTCCATGGATGTAAGCAGATTAGAGATCTACTAGACGGTCATTAAACTGTTGTTCATTTTGTCCATCTCTTCCAACCGGCTCGAAAGGAATTCGGTTCCCCCCTTCATCCACTGGCCCATCATAAGCTGTGAATGCGGTAGATGGGTTTTGGAGATCTTCTTCGTCATTCTCCTCAAACTCATCCTCCACGAATTCCTCTTCAATGATCATGTTGTGCATTATGATGCACGCGAACATGATGCTTTTTAACGTCGAAAGGCGGTGACACCGAGCTGCATGACGAATTATCCCCCAACGAGCTTGTAAGATGCCAAAGCACCTCTCCACATCCTTGCGGTACGACTCTTGCTTCCTCGCAAAGAGCTTTTGTGGAAGCTCTTGAGGATTCAAAATCGTTTTGACAAACGAGAAGTACCTCGGATATATCCCGTCGGCAAGGTAATAAGTGTTATGGTATGTCATACCGTTCACTTTATAAGTCGCAGCCGGACTTCTTCCAGCAAGCACTGCATCGAAGACATCTGATTGGTAGAGCATGTTGATATCATTTTGAGCTCCTGGTACCCCGAAAAAACTGTGCCAGATCCACGTGTCATATGAGGCCACTGCCTCTAATATGATAGTTGGACGACCCTTCCTCCCTAAGTACGCCCCGGACCAAGCGGTTGGGCAATTCTTCCACTCCTAATGCATACAATCAATGCTTTCGATCATACCAGGAAATCCTCGATGTCTAGCCCTTCTTAGAAGTCGAGTGATGTCTGTCTGATCTGGAGCACGGAGGTAACGGGTACCATAAAGCTCTACCACTTGGGTGCACCACTTCTTCATACATTCCAGAGTTGTTGATTCCCCCATACTTGTGATTTCGGCACACTGATCAGCAGCTGAGCCGTAGGCCAACATCCGGAGAGCACCGGTCATCTTTTGTTGGGGAAGTAGTCCGACCAGGCCAGTGGCGTCGGCTTTTTGATGCCAAAATGGGTCGTAGCTGAAAAGGTCCGTCATTATACAGTTGAATGTATTTCGGCTCATTCGGAACCGCCGACGAAAGTCATGGTCGGTGAAGACTGAGCGTTCGATGAAGTAATTTTCCATAAGATTTTGGCCCCTGGACTCCCTCATCTTGCACGGCGGCGTGGTGGTGCTTCATCATCAAAAACTGCATCGACGGCCACTGTGTCGATAACAAATTGATTGGCAATTTCTGCATTTCGCCGGCGTTGTTGTCGCCTCCTATTGAAAAAGTACCGAAATCCATAGGATTCATCTTGATGAAACCAAAATGTGAAGAAGTGTTTATGGTGGCTTAGATACGAGTAGAACTACAAGTGATGCGTAGTTGATATGAGTCTACCTCTCCCATAGCTCTTTCTTTTATAGCCATTTTGAAAAGCCAGATTTTTTAAGATAACAACACGTGTTGACTGTCGATTGGTTGAAAATATTACCGGATATCTTCATCAATAATTTTGCCGACACCGACACGTAGACATTACACGTGTCCCATTCTCATTGGTTTGTAATCTTACCGAAAATCTTACTGAATATCTTCAATCAATAATGTTGCCGACACCGCCACGTAGACATGACACGTGTCTCAAAATTACTGGTCGAAAATCTTATCGGAAATCCGCTACCAATTATATGATCCGGAATGACACGTGTCGGCTAATTATTGGGTGAAAGTATTATTCGAATTTAAATATAAAATATTTTAAATAATAATGAATAGTAATAGGAAGTCATATTTTAGACACCGCTGCACGAAAAACAGGAATATGAAGTCCTATTTTGTGGAATTCCTCAAATGAGTGAGGAATTCCTCAAAATAGGACTTCCTCTCCCAATACATGGGTGCATATGCTCTGAAATCAATGCCACAATATTATTGTCGAGTTGAGTGCTTATTGAACCAAAACAATATTAGGGCAACGCCATGGCAGCTGCTAGCGGCCGAGACTTCCTTTGTCAACAATTAATGCCTTAAAATGCTTGCTCAAGTATTACTCTCCCCATGCGTTTAATACTCTTCTAAGTGCTTCACCGCTTCTGTTCAACGACTCGAGTAGTTTCCATTTCCTAATCACCTCTGGTAGTTGCAGTTCAATAACATTCTTTTTACTAGGGTCGATAATTAACTTTATAAACTAGTGATAGAGAAAGAGTGGTCGATTCTATTTTGTTTTACAAAATCATGATAAAAGTAACCAGGAAATACAGGTCCGACATCCTTCTCAACGTTACCGGCTACAAACAAAGGATGGGGTTCGTACTCTGGAAACTGGCTCTGTACCATGACTTTATGGCAAAAGATCAAAGCAAGGGATTAACAACGAACTTCTTGGATAAAAAGCAAGGACGTCTCTGAGACTTAATAATTTACTATGTTGTCTCTGCTTTCTATTTGTAATCCATGCCTTTCTGGTATTCTGATCACTCGAGATAGATCGAGATGTACAACTACAAGTACAGTGTTTCCATCCGTTCACTAGTTCCGCTTCCTATAATTTGTTACTACAAGGGTCTAATTTTCATTACCAACAACTCAAGATAGAGAGCTCGCACTAGGAAAAGGAAAAGCAGAACAATTAATACAAAGAAAACATACTTGCCATCCCAAACTCAAAGTTTAACTATGTTTAAGAGGAAAGGGGGAACAATTCGCCAGAGGCAGTAATTCTCAAAGCTAAGCACAGATTGCTTGCATTGGGAAAGCATTCAGCAGTAGCATATACAGAAGTACAGATCAGACATTGTATCTATTCTTGGCACTTCTCTCCTGTCGCATTGCATCTTCCTGCAAAGCAGATCGGACCAAAAACAAATTTAGATGCTGCCTTATTGAACAAAACAATGAGCAAATCAACAGATATAAGACATAAAAGGAGTAGATTCTTACATGAAATATGAACCCAATATTTTCATTGCTGTCCAGAAACCCCTTCCATTGTTTTCCAATGCTCATCTACAGCGAGAACACGATATAAGACATCATGCAAACTAAAGTTAGACGTTAGAGCCTAACAAATCACACATAAATGAACATTTATATGCACAGCAAGATCCCCAGTGATTTCACTACGATCTAAAGGCACCAAACAATCAAGTCAGACCTGTTACCTAAACCAGCATACCACCAACCAACCTAGTTATAAGTTGCCCTTTGTAGATGAGAGACCTCAAATGGGCGGGAGATAATTAGAGAAGGAACATGAACTTAGCGACTTATATAATTTTACTTTGGATGCAACCGGAACCACTAAAGCATGGTTTAAGAAACAGAAGGCAAAATTACATATAGCCTGATAAAGACAACAGAAGTTTTTAAATGAGTTATTGGGTCTCCAAAATCTCTGTCTTTGTAGATCTGTATCTTTTGGGAGATAGGTCTATGAGACTACACCCTAAAAAAATATTAATACTGTTTGTAGCCAAAAGGAAATTAGTGAAGGGGCAATTATTTAGTTTTAGATAGACTAAACCCAATTATTGGTCACTGAATCAAGGAATTCACTTCAAGTTGTATCCTTTTTTGGTTTTAGGATGAAGACGAAGAGGAAAAATAAGCAATTTGATTAACACTACTCTGCAGAGTATGCCTTCACACAACATAAAAACCTAGGCAAGAGACTTCATGAACTGTCATTCGATACAAATCAATTACCTGAGCAACCTCATTCATTGCATTCTTGGTCCAAATAGCAATTTTATCTTGCCTATTTCTGACATTGACAACGGCTCCACATATCTCATCTCCATGATCAAACTGTTCTCCAATCAATGCTAGCAACTGATCCAAGTAAACGCAGACAATTAAATGACACATAAAACTACAACTCAATCCAGAATATCATTCACAAGTTAGACCATACAGTGTGCAGCCAAGGATTATCAGATTTCCCTTTAGAAAACGTCATGGTCCACTTCCCTCCATTCGCACAAACAGGATCTTCCCACTTTGGCTCAATCTTGTTTTTGAAACAATGGAAGTCTGTCCCTAAACTTAACTTGCTTGGATGGCGTATATTATTGTAAATACTGCAAGCACAACAGATATCACGGGTGAGTTGGTGACTATGAAAAAAAAATGGCATCTTAAACGTGATATTGAGTTCAATGAACACACTGATCGAAATTTCTGGAGATGAACATAAGGTGTCCTCCCCATTTCACTATAATCCTGTGAGATACTATTTACTTAAACATACAACAGATTTAAATCACTACTGAGCGAACCTCCTCCACAATCCACCTAACATAAACCGAAAATCTACCACACACCAGAATGAATGTAAAATTTTCAACATGAATTCATCTTCTCACCTATTTTCATCATTCATTTAGTTTATATTAGCAAAAGTAATCACTCCTTTCAAAAGCGCTTCGTATCAGTTTCAACATGGCATTCCCAATCTTTATTCTACTCGTTCTTTATCACTATTAACAGATTCAAGCCACCATTTTTTCCAAATCCCCAATTACTGAAGAGTGTAAATCCAACAACAGCAATACTCATAATCACAGCCGTAAAAAGAATCAACATTTACTCAACTATCTAATCAAGAAACCCTAGAAATGCAACAGAGAGTCAAATTGAACACAAACCCCCAGAATTCCTCAACAGTAGAGAACGTGTAGATGGGACGAATTGAGCTTCCCCAATCCTCCTGCTTGGACTTTGCGTTCTTGGCGAATGGGCTATCGAACCAGAAGGTCCACGAGTGCTCGAGCGGGTGGCGCTGCGGCGACGCCAGCGCCCTTGGGATCTTGTCTTCGTCGCCGTCGACGATCTCTCCTTCTTCGGGATCGTTCTCGTCTTGCATCGAAGATGATGACTTAGGCGGCGGGTTCGTCTCGATCTTGGTGTGGTCTTCTGAAGCTGAGGCCTTTGTTGATGCGTCTTCAATCACCATGGTCGATTTGCTAGGGTTTTCTTGCTCGCTCTCTCTGCGTTTTGATAGTGTCTCTGTATAAATCTGTCTTTTCTCTCTTCTACTTTCTAATATTTTAATGCTAAATTTTAAGGTGTGACACGCGTATATAACAATTTTGATCCTAAAGTCTTAATACCAATTTTACGCATTGCCACTTTTTTATCGGTGCGTATGCACTTATATTTTGTTCTGCAATATATAATTCAACCCTTATTAATTCTTTGCTCTTTAATCTTTTCTTTGAATAACCTGCATGTAAATTTGAAAAAAAAAAGCATACAAAGAGGAACTACTAAAAGAAGAATACAAAATTGAGATATCCAGTGTTATAAATATGCGTGTGAAAATTATCGCGCTCGACAATGTAAATTGTCGATGTATTTATCGATAGTGTGCAATTATATTATTAGTGTATTAATTGAGATTGTGTAATATTATTTTACAAACATACATAATAACAATTATATGTGCGCATGCAAAACCAGTTTCTTTTTCATCAAATCACCACCATACCTTGCAAAATATTTTTGGTAAACAATCACTTAGACCTTGTCACAACGCCTTTTTGTGAATTGTGTACACCTTGCAAAATATTTTTGGTAAACAATCACTTAGACCTTGTCACAACGCCTTTTTGTGAATTATGTACATTTAATTTATAATCGCAGATTATTCTAGTTTATAACTATAAGCAGACTTTTATTATGTTAAAGGGCAATTTTGATATTTTAATTATACATTTTTTTCTTCCACCTTGACTCAATCTAATTTATGCTTTTCCAACATTGCCCTAATGCACGTAACCAACACTACTCGATTTCTTCATGCTCACCTCTACCTCCTATTTGGTTCAGACATTCTTATTGAATTTAAAAGACAAAATTCAATTCATTCTATCTAAAACCAAAAGATCTCGAGAATTTTGATTGAGCATAATAAAAAATTGTCAACTTTGGTCAGACAGAGAAATTAGAGAGCGGTGAAAAGAGCCAAAAAAGAGGGAGATGCCAAATTATCGATGGTGGAGAGCAAGAGGGATGAGAGATTGGGAGCAGGTTGTTGCACCCAGGCTAACTTTTTTGATACTACACGTGTTAAAACATAAGTAGTTGATTTTTTCAATTTTCTTCAACTTTGACCGAGCTTATCAATACGATCATCCTTTCCCTCGTTCCTCTCCTTCTTCTCTCTCCTCCCTCTGCCCTCCTCTCCCATCTCCCTTGCTATTAATTTTCTGGAAATCCACCCTCTCTTGCTTCTCCGATCGGATTTGGGGGTTTGAGCACAACCCTCTCCAAATCTACCATTGTATTTCACGAAACCCCCAAATCTGCAAATTCTAGGCAGCAGCAGGTCTCAATCTTTCTTCTTCTTTCTTCTAATTAATAATCCCAACCCCCCAATTCGCATTTTCGATCATCGCTCAATTCTCGATCTTTGTGGGCTCGGACACAGTCAGATAAAATGGGTTACTTTCCCGCCGGAGCAATTCTGCTGATGTTAGCGGCGGTGACGTGTACCGGCAGCTTCCTCCCCACGACGATGGTTCTGGAGAGAGCTTTCCCTTCCTGCGGCCACCGAGCTCCGCTGAGTCAACTAAGAGCTCGCGACAAACTCCGACATGGCAGAGTGTTGCAGCAGTCCTCGTCCTCCCTTACTCTAAGTTCAGTCAACTTTAATAAAGTATGACAATATCAATAAATAAAAGAAAAGAAAGAAGGAAAAAAAAAAGGATCAGGATAAAGGCTGATGAGGACACGTACGTACTTAGCCTTGGCCCTTAGGATTTAGAATCAACGGATCATACTGGAAGTCAAGCATAGTCGAGTATAAAGGCTAGCCAAGGTGAGAGGGTCTGGATCGGCAAGAGATTAATTGGTTTCTAATTAGAGGATCGGAGATAAAAATGGAAGCAACTCATTTAGCAAAGCTGGGAAGCTCTCTTCCGGTGCCTTGTGTGCAGGAACTGGCAAAGGAGCCATTAACCACAGTCCCAGACCGCTATGTTCGCCCACATCAAGAGCCTCCCATCATTTCTGAGAAGCCCTCTGCTGATCCTCTTCCCCAGGTACCAGTGATCGACATGAGCAAGTTACTGGCAGATGAATCCATGCAAGCAGAGCTTGAGAAGATGCACCTCGCTTGCAAACAATGGGGTTTCTTCCAGGTACATATTTAACTCAACTTACAGTACTGTTTGATCACATATAAGTAAATTTACAGTTATGTTTTAACGTGCATGCATGCATTATATAATGAAAACAATTGCAGTTGATAAACCATGGAGTGGACGAGTCATTGGTGGAGAGTGTGAAGTCAGGGATTCAGGAGTTCTTTGGTCTCCCAATGGAAGAGAAGAAACAGTTTTGGCGACAGCCAGAAGATATGGAAGGTTTTGGGCAGGCATTTGTTGTGTCTGAAGAGCAGAAACTTGATTGGTCAGACGTATTCTTCTGTATCACACTCCCTAAACATTTCCCCAAACATTTGAGGAACCCACACTTATTCCCTAATCTAATTCCCCGACCATTTAGATACGTACGTACATACTTATTATCGATCATGAACTGTTTTGATTGATCTAGCTGGACCATATATCACTACAAGAAAATACGTTTATTGCAACGACCGAATTTTGTCGCAAAAAATTTAAATTCATCGTCAAAATAAAACTGCGACAAATTTTGGGTAGTCGCTATGGCCGTCGCCTTTTCTGTTTAGCCGAATGTAAAAAGCGACGAACGATTGTTGTTGTCGCAATTTATATGTGTGACAAAATTAGTTCTTCGTGCATTATTTTTTGCGAGACATGTAAGGTTGTCACAAATCATAAATGCGAGGTTTTTTTTGTCTCACAAATACCAAAGACGAGGTATTACCTTTGTCGCAGATACTAACTGCAAGGTTTTACGTTTGTCGCAAATAACAATATATGAGGTTCTATGTTTGCCGTAAAAAATAAATACAATGCTTTATTTTTCTCGAAAAATAAAAACGGTGAG
Source organism: Geum urbanum (assembly GCA_946800695.1). Classification (NCBI taxonomy): domain Eukaryota; kingdom Viridiplantae; phylum Streptophyta; class Magnoliopsida; order Rosales; family Rosaceae; genus Geum; species Geum urbanum. The sequence goes on from OX327006.1 coordinate 51,125,852, forward strand.
GTCTTTATTTTGTCGTAATTAGTTATTAAGAGGTTTTATTTTTGTCGTAATATTCAAATACAAGAAACCATTTTTCCTCGCAAAATTTTAAGACAAGATTTCATTTTAGTTGTAAATAATAAATGCAATGACTGACCTTTTGTCACAAGTTTCAAAATCGAGGATATATATTTTCTCACAAATTCTAACTACGGGGTTTAACTTTTGTAATAAATGATGAATGCGACTTTCTTTATTTTGTTGTAAATCTCAAAAGCGAGGTTCATTTTTCTTGCTACCAGTAGTACAAACAATGAATACGACATTCTATATTTGTCGCGAAAGATAAATACGTAATTTTGTCATAAATTGTAATTTTGAATCATTATGCATTATTAAAATATAATAATTTTAATTGACAAAATAAGTAAATTAAATATATGAAATTAAATTAACCATATATTAATATATATAATACTTGTACACTAATAAAATCCAAAACCTTGCAAAAAATACCTAACCACACATGGAAAACAATTGATCTAAACTAAAACCTAATAATGAGAGAAGCACTCATTCATGAGTTTCATCACATTCCTCTTCTTCAGAATTGATCTCTTCATCAGAATCAGCATCATCATCTTCTCCATTGTTGCCCTCTTCCTCTTCCTCAATTTCTGGTACTCCCATATTTAAGATCGAGTTGTCGCCTGAACTAGAGGAATTTAGATTCATCATTTGTTCCACTACTTTCAACAACTTGGCATTCAGTGCCATCATACGAGCATTCTCCTCCTTCATATCAACCACTGTTGTTTCCAAAGTCTTGATTTTATCACTCATTTGGTTCATTTGTGAACTAAATGTTGGGCGAGCAGCTATAGAAGAGAGCTCGAGTCAAGGAAATGCTCATATTCCACGTACAAAACTTCCTTTTCTGCCACATGCTTCTGCCATAATTGGGAGCTAGTCACATGCACTTACTTGTACAGATTCCAATGGTGTGCCTTTTGGTGCCTCTTGAGTCATTTTCTCTCTTATTGTATCCCTCTTACTCTTAAGTTTCTCCTGATAAAATATATAAATAGTATTTAATTTTTTTGGTATAAAACTGAAGACAATCAACAATAATACAATTATATTAACTGAATATTGGACAATATCAAGACTATAAACTCACATATTTCTCTCGTGCATCATCACCAACCCAATTACTATTTGAGTCTTTGTACATGTGTCAACTAAGTGAGGAGAAACGAGGAAACAAAGAAAGGTGTTCCTTGAGTAGAGATACTATTTTTTTAGACTTTTAGTATAATATATGTTGTATACCTGAGATACTAGGTGAAGTTATTAGTCCCTGAGTAGAGATATCAGTAGCCTGTGTAACAGGTGTTCTCGGTGATGGTATCTCAGTTGATCCTAAAACTAGCCTCGTTGCTGCATTAGGAGTAGTAGACATATTATTAGCTTTTGTCCTTGTCACCTTCTTTCCTCGAAGCATATTTCCTTGAGACACCATTTTCCACCTGCATCAAAGAGGCAAGACTAATTATAGTCTATACAAAACGAAACAACTTGTCCCTAAAATGAAAGCTATGAAGTATATAGTCTATAACAAAGCGAATCAGACACAAGATCGAGTAAGCTATTTGAACTGAGAGATGATATAGATTAATAAAGTACACAATCAAAACATGACAAGAGATAAAGCTCACTGAAACTCTCTAAGAAGAAAATGCACACGAATGAGTAAATCAGGATGGGGTTGCGACGATCTAATTGGAATGAGAAGAGCTTGAAGAAAGCAAGGAATGAAAGGTCTCTTTTATATTGGGTGAAAGCTCTTGAGATCCCGCCCGTAAATGAGTCATCTTGCCCCTTCATTGAGAAAAGTGGAGGGAGAAATGCCGCTCTTCTTCAATTAGATAGATATCTCTCTGAGTTTTGAGAAGAGTGGGATACAATTGAAGCGGAAGAGATATTATCAAAGAGTGAGATGATACCGGTCTGTTAAGTGTATATAGATGTGGTAGAGAATGAATTTAGGGTAATAACTCTGCCAAATAAAAAATCTTTTTATCTCAACAGTGAAACAAGTGGAGAAGAAAAAGTCATATTCAAACTCTTCTTCTTTTGGTAAAAGACAAATAAATGTAATTATAGTAATCAATTTTCGAGGAGCATGTTTGGTCATCTTCCATTAAACATGTGTAATGACCTTCCAAACGTATCATCTTCTTAAACTTATTAAGAATATACATTAAGTACGAAGATTTAGTTTCAAAATAATAAAAGTTTATTTAATATCTTTCCAAATGTACTCACAGAAAGAAAAAGAAAAAAGATTGTTTCGAAAATAATATACAATAAAGCTTAGAAAAATTAAATACGACATTAATCATCTTCCGACATTAGATCTTCGTCGGTAGAGTCATCATCAATAAAATCATCATCATTGGCTAGCCTTCTTCTTTTATTGTTGTTGTCTTCAACTGGAAGAGTAATAATTTCTGGTTCCACATCGTTTCTTCTTAGTGACATATTGGTTGAATCATTATCTGCATGACCGTGCCATACTTTAGTGATTTCCTCGTCTTCCGAGTCACTATCTCGCTCCACATTTTCTTCTTCTTCTCTTTCCGGAACGTCCCGGAGATGTCTGTATTGAATCTTTTGGAAGACTTTCCAAGGATGTCCCAACTTGGTATCGTCCAAATAAAATACTTTATGGACATGTTGTGGTAGCACATAAGGATCATGCTTGTACCATAGTCTATTGGTGTTCAACGACGTCAAATGATAGTCAATCTTCGTATACTTGTGGTCTGAATTATACCATTCACACTTAAAAAGATATGTATGATACCCTCTTCGAAAATTCAATTGAACGACTTAAACCAGACTACCATAAAAGGTACAAGGCTGACCATTATGGGAACCAATAATCATAACTCCACTATCTTGTGTGGTGCGGTAACGGTCAATCTGTTTGGCTGACCAACGAATATCATCTGCAATACACCCTGTATATTGTATGCTTTGATTGTCTACACCTTGAGCTAATGCATAAATCTCCACTGAAATCTTTCCTTCACTAAACAAGGTTATAACATGACTTCTAAACCATTCTGGAAACTTTTCCCTGTGTCTTTGGTCTATATTTTCAGTACTTTGTTCTCTCAAGATCTGTTCATGCTCACTGTGTAAAAAAAAAAGTATATATAAATAAATATATATATATATCAGAATATAGTTATCGATTAAACAATAATATAAAATATGTTAAATACCAGCCAGTTCATAGTTATTGATAATCTTGTATTTATATATATATTTTAGTTAGACACTCTAGTTTTTGAAAGACTGACAAAGTAACTAATTAAGAACTATTCTAACGTAAAAAAAACAAAAAATAAATAAATAAATAAGCAAACAATCTGTGTGTGGTCGTAGTATATGGAGGCATATATACTTATATATAGGGCTATATATATATGTAGTTATAAAAAAACAGTAATATATAATTTGAGTTATATGTAATTAAAACTACTTAGTTATGCTCTATAATGATAATGTATTAAGTAAAAATTAATATAGTAGAAATCACATTCTTTCTGTAGACTTTGATCTCATCGCAATTGTTGAAGATAAACCAATTGGCTAATTCTAGTTCTATAACTGACAACTGGTACATTACCGGTTACCCAATAGGCCGTACTCTTTGAGAAAAAACTGAGATCATTGCATTTGGTTCACTCCCTAACGGATTTCGTTCTGGTCAGTTGAATGATGTCTCAACATCACATAGATACATTGAACAAAATGTCAATGATTTATATGAGATATGCGCTTCTACAATAGAACCTTCTGGTCTTGCTTTATTACGCACATGCTTTTTGTATGTTCCAGGCAACCTGCAGTTAAGATAGGTTAAGATAGATTGTTATGATAAAAATAGTAACATGAGAAAAAAAAAAATACTTTACCTCTCAATTGGATACATCCAACGGTATCCTACTGGGCCAGCAAGTCGAGCCTACTTCGGTAAGTGAACGGCTAAGTGAATCATGACGTCAAAGAATGCAGGGGGAAATACCTTTTCTAGTTTGCACAATATCAGCACAATCTCAATCTCCCACTTGTCCAAATCTACTATTTTGAGTGTCTTTGCGCATATTTGTTGGAAGAAAAGTGATAGTTCCACAAGTGGAGTGCAAATTTTTTTCTTCAAATGTTTCCGTATTGCTACTGGAAGAACTCGCTAGAATAAAACATGGCAATCGTGGCTTTTCAAGCCATATATTGTCATGTCATCTAAATGCACATTCCATGAAATATTAGCTGCATAACCATCGGGAAATTTAACTGTTTTCAAAAATTCAAAAATGATTCTTCGCTGTGGCTCAGTAATACGTATTCCGCTTGAGGTATACCGACCTTATCTCTATCTTGATGAACCCATAGATCTTTCTTGATGTTCCTTTTTTCCAAATCTCGCCTTGCATTGTATGTGTCTTTTGTTTTTTTGTCCAAAGGTAGTAATGTGCCAAGAATGCTATCACAAATATTCTTCTCAATGTGCATTACATCTAAATTATGCCTAATTTTCAACTTTGTCCAATATGGGAGCTCAAAAAATATATTTTTCTTGGACCAATTGAGCTCTTCCCTTTTCCTCTTTCTATTTCTGTCCTTATTACTTGGATGTTTACCGGGCTTCCCAGGGATAACATAACTACACTGATCAAGCAGCTCATCACCTGTAAATTCTCTAGGGGGGACCCTCTTCTCTACTTTTCCATTAAATGAATCTTTATAAGTATCTCTACGCATTGGATGATCATTTGGTAAGAAGCGCCTATGTCCAAAATAACAATTCTTTTTCGATTTCGACAAATACTCAGATGAATGATCCTTATTACACACTGGGCATGCCATATAACCCTTTGTGCTCCACCCAGACAAATTTGCATAAGCTGGAAAGTCATTTATCGTCCACAACAAAGTTGCACGCATTGTAAAGTAAGATTTGGTTCACTTATCATATGTTTTAACACCCTTCTCCCACAACTCTTTCAACTCATCAATTAACGGGCGCAAAAATATATCAATGTCTATTCCCGGAGCTTGGGGTCCTGGAATTAACAATGTCAACATAGAGAATGGTTTTTTCATGCACATCCACGGTGGTAAATTATATGGAACCAAAACCACTGGCCACATACTATAATTTGTATTCATATTCCCAAAAGGATTGAAACCGTCTGTTGCAAGGCCTAATCTGACATTTCGTAGGTCTTCAGCAAAGTAAGGAAATATCTCATCAAAGTGTTTGAAAGCAATGGAACCTACCGGGTGCCTCATCTCACCCTCCACATCAACACGTTTATCCTTGTGCCACCTCATATTGGTAGCTGTGTGTCTTGACATGAACAATCTCTGTAACCTCGGTATTAGTGGAAGCCATCGCATTACTTTTTGGGGAACTTTCTTTTTCTGCTGACGATCACTGTGTTTGTAACGTGGCTCACTACATACAGAACATTTATCTTTATCTGTGTTCTCTTTGTAGAATAAGCAACAATCATACTTGCAAACATGAATAGTTTCGTACCCCAAGCCAATACTTTTCAATATCTTCATGCAAGCATAGTATGATTCAGGAATATTATTGGGTTTCGGAGACATTCTCTTCATAATTTTTAACGACACATCAACTGACTTATTCGTCCACAGATTATCAACTTTGTAGTGAATCAGCTCAACAACAAATGTCAGAACTGAAAATTCCTTACAACCAAGATAAAGTTCACGTTGCGCTTCTTGTAATAACCTATCAGTGAGATCCTCGTGATTAACAGTAGTGGTATTGTTATCCTCTGAAACATCAGGATTTTCTGATAGATATTCTGTATCATCATCTTCATCTTCCCTTGATATATGTTCTCGGGCCTCTATAGGAAATAGATTGCTCATCATATCCATGATACCAGCATTATGTTCAGATGTATTTGATGAGCTATCTGGAGGAGTTTGATTTGGAGTATCCATACACTCTCCGTGATGTATCCATTGCTTGTACGTTGTTGCCATGCCATTTTGAAACAGATGGAACTCCACGACATCAAGAGTACATAGTGGAAGTGTGTTATTGCATTTCATGCACGGACATAATGCGTCATTCTTCTCATTCACATGACGTTTTACAACTTCGATAAAAGATTTAACTCCTTCTTTGTACGCACCCGTCAATCGATAATTTTTATCAGATCTAAAACGAATCCACTCCCTATCCATGGCCATCTCATTGTTCTTGAATGCAAAATACATAGTCTGTTTCATATATATAAACATAATACCACGTACAAATCATGCATGCCGGCCGAATGTTAATCATACTATAACTAGGAATCCCTAAGTCATATGGATATCAAATCCTTATGGAATAAAATTTGATCTTGCTGGATCTATAACTAGGAATCCTTATGTCAATGGATATTAAATCCTTATGGAATTAAACTTTGATCTTGCTGTTGCTGGATCAACTTGATATCTCGATATGTAAATATAATATTTATATGTTACAGGTCTTAGTAACGAGAAATTCTAGAGTGGAGTGACTCTACCGTAGATTTTATTAATTAATTTTGTTGTTATTATTATAAAATGAGATGCTTTTTTAGTAATTTAGTTCAAAATTTTGAACATATTCCAATTAGGACATTTTTACAAATTTGAGAACAAATAGTTATCAATGTTGTATTTTAGTTTAATTGTTGTAAATGATAAAAAAAATTGTTGTAATTTTGATCAAAATGTTGTAATTTCTAGTTCAAAAAATTGTATTTTTGTTTAGCTAATTGTAGACAAATATTTAAGGTAGCTAGATCTACTCTACCCTAGCCTTACCCCTTAATAACATATATATATATAGTACTGTACGTGTATATATATATCTTATATATATATTGTACGTTAATCTAATCATATAGCATGTGTATATGGATTTTTATATTATTTACTGTTTTTTCAATAGTAACCTTCATAGTTACACTTCATAGTAGTAATATAAATTAATTAATTTAATGGATTTTTTTGTCATTTTATATAGACTTTCAGCGACAAATAATAAAACAAGTCACCCAATAAGTTTATTGCGAGAAAGTCATAGATGTCACCTATTTGTTTTAACGACAACTCAAAATAATTGTCACAAAATATATTTTTTGCGAGGAAGATTTAGTTGTTGCATAAACATTTGGTGACATCTTGTAAAACTCGTTGCTGAATATTTTTTCTACGAGGAGCTTATGAATCTTGCATATATATTGAGCGACAACCAAAAAAAATTGTCACATACGATAATTTTAGTGAGGAAGTTGTTTTTGCCGCATTAAATATTAACGACTCATATTAGTTGTCACCTAATAGGTTTTAAGCGAGGAATGTGTGTTTGTCGCATTAAGTATCACTAACAAACCTTGTTCATCGTCGCAACATACATATTTTGTGACGAAACTCTGATTGTTGCATAAACATTTCGGGACCCATCATCACAAGTGTCACCAAATAAATATTCCGCCAGAAATTTTTGGTTGTCACCTAAATATTTACCAACAACTTGTGATAATCGTCGCCAAATAAATAATCTGCGAGGAAAACTAAATTGTCACTTATTTAATCAGAGACGACTTATAAAATTCGAAATGAACTTCAACAACAAAATTTAATCGCCGCAAAAATATGAAGTGACGGTTTTTATAAGTCGTCGCCTATTTACTATTTGGCGAGGAAATGGTTGTCACCGATGAAATAAAATGCAACGACTTTAAATTTTCTCGCCTATACTGATTTTTAGCGACGAATTCATGATCGTCACAATTCCGTTTGTCGCTGAATACCATTTTTCTTGTAGTGTATCTACGTACATTTGAATAATTTGTGACCTTATTTACTAGCTATTTGATTTATTAATGTAGAGATAACTTAGATGTATACTCGAAGGAACTACAACAACTTGCCAACAAGATTCTCCACCTCATGGCAAATGCACTAGGAATGGACACTAACGATATGAAAGATTTGGAGCAAGGGACGCAGATGTTTAGGATGAACTATTATCCTCCATGTAAGCAACCAGAGCTTGTGATTGGCCTTAACCAACATTCAGATGCTGTTGGATTGACCACCCTCCTCCAAGTCAATGAGATGGAAGGTCTTCAAGTAAAAAAAGACGGGATGTGGATTCCAATTAAGCCCCTCAATAATGCTCTTGTCGTCAATGTTGGAGATAAATTAGAGGTACATCATACATATCACTTATTGCATTATTGTTTTTTTTAGGGAACTTATTGCATATTGTTGAATAGTCTGACATGTTATGATATAATAGTTAGCTAATTTTAAGAAGATATTTTTACGCTTCTTAAATCTTAACAGATTGTGACGAATGGAATTTATCGTAGCATTGAGCATCGAGTCACAGTGAACAAGGAGAAGGAGAGACTGTCACTAGCCACATTTTACAGCCCAAAATTTGATGGAGATATGGGTCCTGCTCCGAGCCTCATTTCTCCCGAGAGACCAGCATTGTTCAAGAGAATAGGTGTTGCAGACTACTTCAAAGGATTTTATTCACGCAAACTCGAGGGGAAATCATACATAGATGTCATGAGAATTCAAGATGGTATGGAAGGCAAATGCATCCACGATTAGAATATTGATGTACTATATGATTTACTAAAGTAAAATTTAGGCTCCTTAATAATATATGAAAAATAATTATTGGGGAACTACAGATCGAAGCAGCCTCAATTGTAGTTTGATTTTCTGTGAAGAAAATAAGTAAAGGGTTGTACAAGTCAGGCAGAGTCCTGCACTCCTGCATATGCCGTAATTGCCGTCCTTAATCTTCATGTAGATTTTGGCAAAAGAAATGACAATTAAATAAGGGAGGGACTATTTACACCTTACAATCTATTAAGTTCACCTTACATTTGTGATATTTATTAAAAAATTATATTACCCGCATATAAAATTACAATAAAAGACTATAAATGGTTGGCCTAAACAACTTCTATTCTTTAAAACTATATGATGAAGATATAATTAATACACTAATTAGGAGCATGAAATAGAATATATCATATATTTTTCTTTATATTTTATGAACTACATATTGTTTGGGTCTGAAATAAATATTTCATATTAGGTTTGAAAGGCTGAAATCTTGGCGAGCGGCTCAAGTGAGCTGAAGTCTTGGTGAACGGCCCAGTTAGGAATGAAGTTTTGGCGAGCAGCCAAGTAGGATAACAGAGTCTGTTTCCAGATCGATTTAGGACTGTATGTTAAGATAGTTGATCCATGCGGCTTAAATGTTTATCATACCTTGCTTGCTTCGGTTAGGTTTCCTTCATGAAAGGAGTGTTGTGATAGTATTAAAACTATATAAAGATAAGACCCATTGGCTGGAAGGTGTTAGAGTTATATTGAGATTCAAAGAGCAGAAGACGTTCAAGAGAATTAAAAGACGACTACTGAGCATTATATAAGGAGAGTAAGAGCATTTGAGAAAGGGTCCCTGATCAAATACAAAAGCTTTGCTATATGCAAATACCTAGACATCTTATCAGAGATTCTGTCCTTGCAACCAGACGATCAAAGTGCTTGTCACCGATCGAGTGAGAGTATCGCGATCAAAGGAAGCAACGCGACTGGAAGATTTAAGGGCTTGTCACATATCGAGTGAGAGTTCGGATATCCAAGGAATTGAAGCAGTGTTCTCGACACATCGTCAAAGAAGTTGCTCTGCTTTACACTCGTAAAGTGTAGTGTGAGGTATCGATTTCTGTGGCTTTGCTAGAGACGCAAAACCCCCAAAAGTTCTAGGTTACTAGGCGAGAAGGACCCATTCATACAAGGTCGGTGCTCTCATTGTCTTAATCGCTTAATCAAGAAGTCATGCAGCTTTACATATCTATATTCCGTCATGAGATGGTGGCACGCCAGCACACGAAGCACATACAGGATAAACCGATATCTGCGGTCAAACTATCTGAAGTCAGTAAAAGAGACAATTTACAAAATGATCTCTACGCGCTTCTCGCCAGAGATATTTTGGAGTCAAACACATACGTCCTCGAATAAGTAAAAGATTATTGTTTTGTAGATGTCTGTTGAAATTTTTGACTCCGTTCAGCAGACCATTACTAAAATATTTGTTTTATTTTCAGCAGAGTTTTGCTGAATTTGTTCAACTTTTTCAGTAGACCCTTACTGAAACACTGTTTTATTCGATACAAAGATGATTTCACTAGGACTCTATTAAAAATGTTAACTTTGTTCAGCGAACCTCTACTGAAGTTCGTCACTTTGTTTTGCTCGTTCTCAAATTTTCAAAGGAGTTTAGAAATAAAACTTAAAACCTTTTAACCGATTGAGACATTTTTGGTATGGAAAAGGGTGAACTTAGAAAAGTTAATATAATTTTAAATTCAAAAAGGTGAAGATAGAATATTGGGTGAACTTAGTATATCATAGGGTGGAAATAGTCTCACCCTTAAATAATTGAGCCATATATAGAACATAGCATTCTAATTAACTAGCCCATAATCCCACATAGATGGATTCCTAGTTTTCTTTTTTGGTCCAAAAGCTAGATGGAAATGTTGGACCATGACCCAACACTCATTGGTTCTCAAACACCGAAGGCAAAGAATTCAGCAGGTAAGAGCATTTACAATGAAGCTCCATATTTTTGAGAAAGGTTAAAGTGTTTCACTCTACTCACATTCTTTATTAGGCCATCTCTAACCCAGGGTCAAGGGATTGATATAGTTCTAAAATGAGATAAAATCTGTCTCCAACCCAAGGCTGGCCTATACCAAAAATGTTATAAGTAGCCCGATCGGGCTAAATGCTAAGCTATATATGACCCTTAGTATAACCCTGGGCTATATTTTTGTGAGGATCACAATTGTACTTGAACACTAAAAAATTGATGTACCTAGTGCCTAATATTAATTTTAATTAATGTTCATGACAACTTAAACGTTATGGTTATATCATTTAATTAATCAATTTATTATAATTTCTTGACTCCAATATAATCACAATATTTTTGTAAAATAATATAATAAATTTATCATGTGTAATACTTTTAAAACATAAAAATATATTTTTTAAAGTTCAATAAATGTAATATATGCAACGTACGGTAATATAGTAAATAAATACAAAAATATAATATTTTAAAATATTAATAATAATTTATTTATTAAATGAACCATCAATGAATATAATAAACACAATGAAATTAAGACATTAGTATAATTTTCAATGGTAATATTTTTAATAATAATAATATTAATAAAATAATATAAATATTAAAATTATAGCCCTTACGGGAGACGGCACAAAATATAGCATTCACTATTCATTGAAATAGTATATTTGAGGGACTAAATTATAGTTTAGGGCAAAATATAGCCCCCGAAGACTGGAGATGGCCTTACGCTCCTAAGATGGGAGAATGTTAGGCGCTCTTAAATCTATGAAACTCTTAGACACTCCTAATTAATATATTAACTAAACTTATATTATAGTTTATTTTGGAATAAACTTACCGTAAATATGATATTCATGCTATCTATTTCACTAATATGACTGGAGCACAAATTTATTTGTTCCCTAAAAATTTAAATTTAAATTATATATTCAACAAATTTATTAAAAATATAAGAAACATTATTAAAGATGCTCTCACGCAATTAAGCTTCCCTACCAAAATTACTCGGCCACCATGTATATCATGCACCATTGAACACCGCCATCCATGAATGCCCATGATGATTAATAATCATTTACACTTTCATTTTAGCTAATAAAGCATTGGAGAAGCTGTGTTTTTTTATTATTATTTTTTCACGAAGGGATTAGGCGATATTACCGATGTTACCTTCTTCTTGTAGACACACAATTTAGGGAACAATCTGTATTATTCAATAGTCTTTTAAACATACATAAACTCAATGCTATGGAACTATTCATGAGAAAGAAGCCAGTGATCTATTAAATTACTACGTACTAACGTACTTAAGTTCCTTTTACATAGGCTAAAATTAATTTGACAATTTGTCTCAGGAGTTAGCTAATGACAAAATAGATCGCAAACACGTACAAAGAGAGTACATGTCCATAATGTATGCGTATGAAATACAAAGCTAATTTCCTCAGCTAGACCATATCCTTTTTTGATCTGAAACTCATATCCACTATGAATACACGATTCCTAGCTATTCGCTGTTTCTAACACCAGCCCTTCATTGCAACATTATATATCATTTGCTTTTGTCCTTCTTCAGTTACAACTAATTTGTCGGTCTTTGGCCAAATATTATCCGGCTCATTGATCGCAGACGTTTGAAAAATTACAAAGTAGATGGACCAAATTAATTTAGAGAAATGATGAAGAAAAGGCCTCCAATTCTGCAAAGAGCCAAATTAAGAGGTTTACAATAGGATCCAACATTAAATCAAACAAATTAAGAAGTTTTGGGCATGTATCTAACTACGTACTCCAAGTCTTCAACCCTATATATCGGCCAATTTCATATATAATCGATCACCTAACTGATCGAATGGAAGCCAACCCTTGATCAATAAGTATAGCTACACACATGCAATTAATCTAGCTAAAATCAGATCAAATCAAATCAAAAATTCAAAATTCTTCACGAAACTATATACAGAGGCAGTACGTACTATAGATGGTTAAACATGCATGCATGTACCCAGTTTTACTCAAGTACTTTGTTTTATGGACTATGGTTGTCCTATATATAGAGAAGCGCCGAGATGAAATCGATGGTCTCGAGCTAATTGGAGGAGCTAGCAATAATGGAAGCAACTCATTAAGCAAAAAAAAAAAACAAACTAATTTAGCAAAGCTGGGGAGCTCTCTTCCAGTGCCTTGTGTGCAGGAGCTGGCAAAAGAGCCACTAACCACACTTCCAAACCGTTAAGTCCGCCGTCATCAAGATCCTTCCACCATTTCTGAGATGCTCTCTGCTGATCTCCTTCCCCAGATACCAGTGATCGACATGAGCAAGTTACTTGCAGATGAATCCATGCAAGCAGAGATGGAGAAGATGCACCTCGCTTGCAAACAGTGGGGTTTCTTCCAGGTACATATGTAACTCTACAGTACGTGTTCGATCACAGTTACGCATGCAAATTTAAAATTATGTTTCAACTCACATGCATGCATGAAAACAATTGCAGTTGATAAACCATGGAGTAAGGGAGTCACTGATGGAGAGTGTGAAGTCAGGGATTCAGGAGTTCTTTGGTCTCCCAATGGAAGAGAAGAATCAGTTTTGGCAGCAGCCAGAAGATATGGAGGGTTTTAGGCAGGTATTTGGTGTGTCTGAGGAGCAGAAACTTGATTGGTCAGACATATTCTACTGTATAACACTCCCAAAACATCTGAGGAGGCCACACTTGTTCCCCAAGCTTCGCAAACCATTTAAGTACGTCCTTATTATTATCGATAATTCGATATCATGAACAAAGTAATATTGTCAGACTGTTGATCAATCTAGCTAGACCATATATATATATATTACATTTGGATTACATTCATTGTGAATAATTTGTAACCTTATTTAATTAGTACTTACTAGCTATTTCATATATTAATGTAGTGATAACTTGGAAGTATACTCAGAGGCTCAGAGCAACTACAGCATCTTGCCAACAAGATCCTCTACCTCATGGAAAGCGCACTTAAGATGGAGACTAGCTACATGAAAGATTTGTTTGAGCAAGGGACTCAGATGTTTTGGATGAACTATTATCCACCATGTAAGGAACCAGAGCTTGTCATTGGCCTTAACCAACATTCAGATGATATTGGATTGACTGTCCTCCAAGTCAATGAAATGGAAGGTCTTCAGGTTAAGAAAGATGGGATGTGGATTCCAATCAAACCCCTTAGCAATGCGTTTGTCGTCAACATTGGAGATATCTTAGAGGTGCATCATACATATCTATCGATCACTTCTTGCATTGTTTGGATATATAGTCGGACATGGTATTGTTTTGAGAAAGTAATTATAGTTCTTAAATCTTATCAGATTGTCACGAATGGAATTTATCGTAGCATTGAGCATCGAGTCACAGTGAACAAGGAGAAGGAGAGACTGTCACTGGCCACATTTTACAGCCCAAAATTGGATGGAGATATGGGTCCTGCTCCGAGCCTCGTTTCTCCGGAGAGACCAGCATTGTTCAAGAGAATAGGTGTTGCAGACTACTTCAAGAGACTATTTTCACGCAAACTCGATGGGAAATCATACATAGATGTCATGAGAATTCAAAATGGAAATCATACAGAGATGTCATGACTCATGAGAGTTCAATATGGTGAGAAAAGCAAAGGATCCTCTTTTAGATTATTTAGACCGATGTACTCCAAGCTTTACTACCGGATTAAACTTTAAGCTCTTTAATGTATGCAAATAATGGTTGGGAACGACAGATGCAGCCCCAACTGTAATTTGATTATGTAGATGCAGACAGCCCTGCTCTCCTGCATTTGCAAAAGAAATGCCAACTGAATCATGGAGCATAGCATACCAATTACCAAGTTCTCATAAGGATATATTCCTAGTTTTATATTGAGAAATGATTTTGGCCATACGGATGGCCATAAATGTATGGCATGTATGACCTTAAATCTTTGTGGCAATCCACATAAATATATTAGGTATATTTTTTAATTTACATATATATGTTATGCCACATCAGAATAATAAAAAATCACATCAAAATAATAAAAAGTCAATCATAACCTGCTAGGGAAATTTTTTAACATCTCTTAATTTTAGGTTAAATTAAACGACAAGAAAAAGAAGAGGGGGAAAGAAACAGACGAATAAGAAGGGGAGGAGGTAAGAAAAAAGAAGAGGAAGAAAGAAACAGACGGAGAAGAAGAAGAAGAAGAAGAAGAAGAAGAAGAAGAAGAAGAAGAAGAAGAAGAAGAAGAAGAATGGCTGCATAAAAACAGAGATCCAATATAAAGAAGGAGATGGAATGATAATTCGATCTTCGCTGAGTCAACGTCATAGCTGCATAAAAGACAAAAGAAAAAAATTGATAGAACTTTGATAAAAGAACTACAATACCAATTGAACAATCAAACCTAGTACAAAACGGCTACTCAATTTGATTCCTACCGATCAACCAAAATGCGTACTTTGCACCAATACAGAATGATAAATATATAAAAAATTTGAAGAAAATTAACTATTGCAAGCCGTCCAATTTATTTGCTGCAATCGGATGTCTAAATGACTTCCGATATGATTCATTTTTCATATGAAAGATCTTGTAGGAGTAATTTGTCAAATCCACGGTTTCAAATATGTTTTTATCGTACAAAAAATATGTATCTCCTTAGCAGCCAAGAGGGTAAACAAGGAGAATCGTAATATTTAATCATTCGACTAATAGTTTCATAGGATCCTAAACTTGTTGTAAGTTACCTTTAAAAACAAAAAAAATATTCATCAAATTTCATGTTAATAGTAGAATTTTCCAAACATATACCAATATGATTGGTATTTAGGATTGAATGAGTTGATTAAGGGTTTTGTGATGGGTTTGATATAAGTAGTTGAAATGTCTGGAAGACGATTAGAGATCAAACTTGGATTTTAGGACTTAGTGCTTGGTCTTTTTGTACTCGCAGTGTTTAACAAAAGTTAGAGTTTAAGTAAAGATTTATGGTTTAGGGTTTAGGATTTAGGATTTAGGGGTTAGGGGTAAGGGGTTAGAGCTTAAATGTAATATTTTAAACTTCATTGCCTCTTAGTTCAAAACTAGTGAAATCTCTAACAGACTAATTAAGACTAACCAATACATAAAAATTTAGGATTTAGGGTTTAGGGTTTAGAGTTTAGAGCTTAAATGCAAGATTTTAAACTTCATTACCCCTTAGTTCAAAACTAGTGAAATCTCTAACAGATTAATTAAGACTAACTAATACATACAATACATTAAAAAATTTGACAAAAACACTAATTGAACTTTTTGGACAACAAAACTATCTAATACATATTTTAGGGACAACATAACTAAATCTTAACTATTAGTAGAAAGTACACATATGGGAAGTGGGTCACTCCGTAAAACTAAATGATTATTCTATATATTTGGATACCTCAAATTTTTCTTAGATTGTCAAATAAACACCCAACCTGTTCCGAAAAAGAAAAATTAAAACTTTAAAGCTCTTTAATTTTTGCTAGTGGTTCTTCCTCAATTGGAAATCTCAGTCGATCTGTTAGCTATTAGCCTATTAAAGACACGGGCTTACGAGAGAGACATCCATTGACCAATTTGGTGTCTAAAATCAGTTTTGGAACATCGATCATCAGGAGAAATTGGAGAAAAGGGAGAAGACATAAATCCCTAAGAGACAAAAAAAGAGCTATGAAAGAGGAAAAAACACTTAATTGGAGAGTTGGGGGATATGTTGCAAAGTTGCTGGGGAGATGTCTTAGTTCTTGACTTTGGTGAAGCTGTTATTGCCATACCTCACAGTGGTAAGAAGTACGCTGGTTAGTTTTTTGATTGATCAAAGTACTTATATGTCAATTAATCTTTATGCTCCAGAACAATAGGGATATCCTTCATTTTTCGGTATGGTGGATTACTAGGTTATGTCCCGATCTTTCTCCCCTAATTGAAACTGTGTACGTCTTGCAGATGAGTTTTGATATATTTCGAACACTTTTGGTCACAGATGGTTCTTGTATGATAAATCATCGGATAACAATTTATGATGACAATTGATGGTCATCCTTTGGAGATTCAGGCAAGTTTCTTTTCCTAAATTCCTGTACCCACCTATCAAAAGAGTCTCGTTATCTCCTTGTGTTTATATAGTTTGATGTATATTCCACAAAATTATTTGTCATGTTTGTGATAGACCAATAACACATAACTGACATAAGCCATTATGTGATTCGCCACGTTTAACTTTCCAATTATATAGTCCATGATCCCAGGCCAGAAAACAACAGAAAGCAGTTGTAAACATGTGTAAATTGCATTTGGTGTTGATTTCAACACCGACAATCTATCATCCTCCAAAAGTAGCTCATTTTAACTAATTAATATGTCTAATGAACTGTAAAAGTAACAATTTGTAGAAAAATAGTCAATTGAATTTACAACTTAGAATTATATTCTTCTTTCTATTGCCTTTTTGATGATATCATCCTTTATCTCGTTATGTTCGCTTAAAACAAACAATAATGCTATCTCTGATCGGTACTCGGATGTCATGTCCTGCAAGTTGTACGCATAAAGTTAAAAAGTTATAAGTTATTATATGAAAGCATGAAGTAGTACAAATTTTATCATATTACCGCGTTGATCTCTGTAGTCATTTTTCCGTACCATGATTCCAAGAATTTGATTAGCATTACTCCACAATCCCAACTGGAAAACAAAATATTTAAGCAAATCAGGTCACAGAAAAACAGAGAATTCATGTTATAAAATAGTACATGTAAAGCAATATAGCATACCTGTTTTTTTGCTTCACGACCTTCGGGAAAGGAATATTACGAAGAGAATAACTTTTACAATCAAAGATTATATCACCATATTCTTTTGGATAATTCTTCTAGTATTATCAACTGATACATAATAACAATGTATTACTCGATTACTTATCCTTATGAATCTAAAAAATTAGGACAAATAATAAGTTGTTCATTTTGATTGACTAACCACTCCATATAAGATATCATCGAAACCTGACAGTTTTCAATCAAAATATGAATCTAGTATCTCAATGCGATGCTCTACCAAGTCAATAGTAAAAGCCAACCAATGCTTGCTAAAGCATACAGGAAAAATAAACTGAAAGTAAAATAAAAGATGGGTGAGAGAGAGAGAGTCTGATTCATACCCATTTACAAGTAAATATGTCATAGCCACATCTAGATGGAATGACAAACTGCTGAAAACAATCTCTTTACATGGAGCAAGTTAGCTGGTGGTTTGTTGTTGTCTCTTCGAGGACATTTGATATATTGGCCTTGGTTCTACAATTAATTAGTAAGTCTCCTAATTGCAACGTTACTAAAATATATAGAGAGAACTTATATTACTTACTGTGAGGTAATTGAGAAATATATATCAATCATTAGTTCCTTTGTTGAGGTCGATCAACTTGACATACATGTTAATTTCCTGGTTCCAATTCAAATGTATGACATTAGAATAACATGTACATGTAATATATATATATAATATATTTGTATCAAAATAAAAATAATATACTTACTGTATCATTCAATCAATCTGTACCTTTTAGTAGAACAATATCCCGATGTTTCATGTCATATCCATCTATACAAGAAACTATTTCTTCCTTGTTAACTTTGCCATTTTTGTCGAATATGTAATCAATTACTTGTATTTCCCAAGTGCTTGTACTTAAAGTCTTTATAGATGATAACATACAAAAAATAACGATGGGCATGTTAACATTATATGAGAATATATCCAATATCTTCGTTGTTGAATTATTTCATACATAAGTAATTAAGTACCGCTTTGTGTTTTTGAAACTGGAGAAGATCCTCTGGCTTACTGTCTGGTACACTATTATCAGTTGAGCTAACCAATTTTCACCAAGCAATAAGATCATCCATATTACTGTAGTACCAGATTTAACACAGATTTTGAAATATATATTGATCGAAAATACCATATGTAAAAGATGTGAGAAGCTGTCAACTCCAGTTTGGAACTCATTATGGATATACACTATATTTGAGATTTCCAGAGAA